>CM053743.1:18611268-18650542 GCA_028658305.1 Pachyuromys duprasi | reverse complement strand
TATTTTGGTTGTTTCCTCTTTGTCTATCTTTGATTGTTCCTCTATGGGGGCAGTTATATTCTTCTGAATTTCTTTGAGGGCCTTGTTCATTTCCTCTTTTTGTCTCTCCTCCTGTTCCTCCAATATCTGCATAATCAAAGCTTTAAGATAATTTTCCTGTGTCTTCGCTGAATTAAAAACTCCACTGCTTTTGGGTGTTTCTGGTAGGGCCATGGTGTCCTGATTTTTGTTGGGTGAGTTCTTTCGCTGATTTCTGGGCATTTGTTTATATATAATCAGGGAGCTGTTTGTGCTTTAAGGCTGTACTTCAGTCTGAATCTGTCAATCTCTTATGTCAGGAGTATTCTCCAAGACGATCAGTGATTTCCGGTGGTTTGTTAGTGTGTGTTGTGTCTCAGTTGAACTCTGTTGTGGGCTCTGTGTGCCTGGCTTTGTGCTCTGTGCTAGAAGCTGTGAGCACTGCAGGCTGGTCACCCCTCTGATCTGGAGTCTTTACTCCTCACTCTGTGCTAGAGTCTGAGTGTCCAGGTTTGAGATGTCAGCTGGAGACTGTGCACTCCGCCCTGGGCTTGCTGCTAAGGGCTCTTCCCTGGAATGGAGATTTGGCACCTCCTTCTAGGCCAGGGGCTGTGCACCATGGTCTGAGATGATATTTGGGGCACACACAGTGGGTTTGTGTTGGTGTGCATCCGCTGTATGCCGGCCTGTCTGAAATGGTGCCCGAGGCCTTTTATGTCTGGCCTGTGGACACACACATGAACTGAAGTTTTTGCTGGTGGATGCACGCAACGTTTGCCCTCAGTGTGCAGTCTGGTCAAGATGGTCCCCGGATCCTCTCAATCTGTGGTGGTTCCAGCGATCGGTGCATGCCTGCCACACACCCGTGGGTTGAGGCAGAACTCCCAGACACTGACTGAGTTTTTGCTGGTGGAAGCGTGAGGCATGCGCCCACAGTGTGCAGACTGGTCAAAACGGTCTCCCAACCCACTCAGTCTGGGGTGGTTCCGATGATCGGTGTGAGCCTGCAGCACACCCATGGGTTGAAGAAGACCCCGGGTGCAGTGTGTGCTCGCAGTGTGCAGTTCAGTGAAAATGGTGCCCGGTTCCTCCTCAGACTGCCCATGAGACTGTGTGATCCAGTCTATAATAGGGGGTGCGGGCACCCAGCGAGGCTGCTCACTCAGATCAGAGCTGTGCGCCGCTGGTCACCCGGAGATTTTTCCAGGGAATAACTGGGAGTCCCTAGGGTTTTCCCACTTGATTTTTCTCACCATGGGAGTTCTGCTCACCTGGCAATCACGGATGCTGGCGTTTTAGGTCCCAGAGTTCAGTTTCCTGGTTGCTGCGTTGTTTCTGCTGTCCTACTTCTCAGACACAGTGTTCTCTGGTGGCAGCCATCTTCTTGAGTTTTTTATATATACTGGATATTAGACCGATGTCAGAAGTAGGATTGGTAATGATCCTTTCCCAATCTGCAGGCTGTCGTTTCGTTCAGATGACAGTGTTCTTTGCTTTACAGAAGCATTTCAGCGTCATGAGGTCCCACTTATTGATTGTTGATCTTAGAGCCTGTACTGTTGGTGTTCTATTCAGGAAGTAGTCTCCTGTGCCAATGAGTTCTAGGGTCTTCCCCACTTTTTCTTCTAACTGGTTTAGTGTGTCTGGTTTTATGTTGAGGTCTTTGATCCACTTGGACTTTAGCTTTGTGCAGGGTGATAAATATGGATCTATTTTCATTTTTCTGCATACAGATATCCAGTTGGCCAGCACCATTTGTTGAGGATGCTGTCTTTTTTCCATTGGATGGATTTGGCTTCTTTATCAAAAATCAAGTTTCCATAGGTTTGTGGGTGTATTTCTGGGTCTTGAAAACTATTTTTTGTTAATTATTGTTACATCCATAAATATTTCTAAACAAGACCTGCTCAGTCTTTGTAGTGTTGCTTGTATGTATGTTTTCAGGGCTGATCATTTGGTGTTAGCTAAACAACTGTGCTCTTCACTGAGGGAGACTATTTATTCCACTCTAAGTAGCTGTTTGTTGCTTGTAGTTCCTTGTCTCAGGTCAAGGCTTATGGATTTTCTCTTATCCACTTCAGATAGTCTGTAATTGTTGTCCTTGTTCAGCACCATCGGGGGCAGGACAACATGGCGGCACAAGGAGGATGCTGCTTCTGAGCCGCAGAACAACATTTTCAGTACAGCAACCAAGAGCCTAAACTCTGGGCCCTAAAACAACAACGATCCTGTTTTCTAGGTGAGAGGAAGCCCCAAGGTGCAGCTCCACTCAGGGCTCAGGGAACCGTGTGCAAGAGAAGAATGAATGACTGTTAGAGCCAGATGGAATGAGTATACCAGGAAGACCAGGCCTTCTTAAATCCAGCAGAATGCACATATAAACCCAGAGAGACTGAGGCAGCATGTACAGATATACATGGTGCCTGTCATCGCAGAGAAGAGTAGACACAAGCTCCCATATCTAACCCAGAAGCTACTGAAAAGCTATTGCAAATGGGAATTGTGCTCTCTAAAATGGAGTCTCCCCAAGGATTCAATAAATATTTCAGAGAAGAAAAATACAATATAGAAATAAATCATTTTATTGAATATCTTACTGTACAGAAAAAAGGCATATTATGGGGGTAGACTAAGGACAGTTTTCTTCTTACATACATAAATAGAGAGACCACAATTGAAGTAAAAAAAAATATAGGTCTTTAATAACTAAAAGGTTTTTTGCAGCACAAGGAATTAGGTAGTATTGGACATCTTTATATATACTATTGATTCTTCATTGTTTTGGAGTCCAGAGGCCTTACAGGCATGTGGCATGCGGGCTGGATATACTGGTACATGGTATTAGTCTCACCCAGGCAAAATTATCAACAGTCCAGGGCTAGCCGAGAGTACATGAGACTTTCAACTAAAAAGAAAACACGTTTTTACAAATGAAAGAAAAATAACCATTGAAAATCCTGTTCATTTTTCCCTGTATTGTCTTCTCCTTCCCTTCAGTCATCTCTCATAGGTCCGTGGTGCATTGTGGCCTGAGTGTACTGGATGTTAATGGTCTGATCCATTAACCACCACCCCCTTTGTCTTCAAAGGATATGTGTCTATATTGCTCACTATAGTTTCAATGTTTTGTGCATGTAAGAGAACAACCACCAAGACAGTGGTAATTATTGCAACTGACAGGGAAGGCAAAAGACAAGAATGAAAGAAGTGTCACCAAAAATGGCATTCTATGGATGCCAATTTGACCTGGCCCTTTGCCTCACTCACTGGTGTTTTCCCATTCATTGTGTCATGAAACCTTCCAGAACCATGCAATGAGGGTGATAACTGAAAAAAGACACCAGAGGGAGAGTATCCAAGTTTACAGGTGCAGGACAAAGCCACTGATTATCCTGTCATGAGATGCCATTTATAAAGACAAAACTGTCTTTCTGACTCCAAGAGACCCCTGTTCCACAGTCCCATTGTTCTCCATGTCATCTTCAGCCTCTGAGATTCAAGCCACCACACATTTTGTTTCCAGCAATATGAGCAATGTCTGGAGATACTAGTTCAGTGTTTCCAGGTAAACGATGTGTCCTTACCTTCCATTTCTTGAAATGCAGAAGTCAAGTTTCCCTATTTACCGCCAGCAATGACAGAGTCTGCTCCCCAGGCCATAGACACAGCACTCTCCACATGTAGGGCAGGTATGTGTAGCAAAAGAGATGTCCTTGGGCTTCCTTATGGCCCTGAGTCTCTGTATTTGCTCAGCACAGAGTTGGGTAAATCTCTGTATGGAGACATAACCAAACTCATCATAGCACTCAAGAGGGGCAGGGTACTTTTCCACATTCATCTTGCTCAAGTTGGATGTGTGCTGCAAAAGGTTCCTCAAGATGGGCATGGATAATTCATTGCAATAGAAACTGACCTTGGCCAGCTGGGAGCACTTGCTGAGTGCAGGTATGAGGACAGTGAGTTGAGAATCCTTCATCCTACAATCCTTCCAGTCCAGGGACTGCAAAGTGCTTGCCACATTCTCTAGGAGGACTCGGAGAGGCATAAAATCCAAAGACTTTAATCGCACACCTTTCATGTCCAGATGTTTCAGCTGAAAGAGCTTCGGATACTCAGACAAGTAATTCAGGTCTGACTGTGAAATGTTGCAGTAGGTGATGGACAGGGTCTCCAATGGGGTCATCAGACACCTAGGGATGGACCTGGAAGTTAGTTCTGGAAAATGGTGTTGGAGAGCATGGGGTGGCATTTGCACAGAGGTAGAAAAAGTCAAGTGACACAAGATTAGTTTCAAAAGCATCATTTAAGATGCTTCCGGTTGGAAATTTCTCTGTTAAGAAAAAAACACACTTCACCTTCTGGCCTCACTCTCAAGAAGAAAACTAGTTCAGCCCATAAGCCCAGAAAGCAAACATAAGGGGTTTGAAACCATGAAAGTCCTGACAGGCTCTAGGGACACTTCCTGTGTGCTTACTGCACTCTGGATTCCATCAATGCCTCTGCACAGTCACACTTGTAGTAATTTAACATCCACACTATCCCCAATGTCACAGCTCTACTTAAGCTCAAAACCAGTGACCCATGGGAAATTTGGGGAGACTGAGGCTGTTCTCACATCTCATCTGAACTCAGAGCTCCCCTCAACTGTGCTTGTTAGTCCACCAACTCCTTACTGCACTCTCTCATTCCTGTTCCCTTTCCATTGTATTGGGTGGGCATGATTCAATCACAACCCATCCTTGCTAGATTTGACCTTCGGTACTCTGATTCATGAGAAGGCATTTGACAATGTGAATTCACTATGCATGGAAACAAGACATAATTTCCATATTCTTTTTTTAAATGTAATTTATTTATTTTTATATTAATCACAGGTTAGGTATAACTACCATATTCTAATAAAGCCTAAGTATTTGTTCCCACTGATGCCCAGGCCTCATGAATGACTAATCCTTAACAATAATTAGAAAGGTCTGCTCTGGTAGCTGACCCAACCCTCACCCTTGCTTACCAAAGAACTTGATCCATGCGGTCTCTAGGAAAGTAGACACCATTCATGGAGAGGTGCTGGAGACAGTTGAGTTTGTAGAACTGAGAAATGAACTTCCTGACACACTTCTCTTCTCTGTCTGTTGCCCTGTTGCCAACTATGAAGACATTCATGAAGATGGGTGCCAAGATGAGTTTGTGAAGATTTCTCAACTGGCCCAGGCAGGGAGAAAGTTGTGACAGCTTTAACACATCCAAACTGACCATGTTCAGTTCCAAATCCTCGATGTGCTCTGGATGGAAGACATTGAAGACCCCTCCTGTGACATGTAAAGGCCAAGCCCAGATCTTCATCTCTGTACAGCAGAACTGGATGGAGCCCTTTCTCAGCTGGGCCCACTGCAAAAAGCATGTTTGTTCTTCATCTATACAAGGCCCAAGGCAAAGGTCAGTTACCACCCTCAGGTGCCGCCTCAGTGCATATCTGGGAAGGACCTTCACTACTTGCTCATCTGGGGTTTTTGCTGAGCAGTCACCATCCTATGCACCAGTCCATATGCTCCAGAATTCATGGTGCTTCTTCCTTAGGTCAAGAACCTGAAATTTTCTTCTGCTGTGAGAAAAATATATGATGTGTCAGCTACATACCAAAACCCAACACTGGCTCAGCATTTCCTCCACATTTCTAAACTCAGCTCTAACTCCAGCTCTTTTTTTTTCAGCAACCAATGGGCAGCCTGCATTAACTTTCCCTGAGCTGCACAGGTAGCACTGGTAACTTTCCTTCCTCTAAGTGACTCCATTTCTCCTTAGTCCCATTACTAGTGATTGTGGGACTGCAGGGAAGGCACATTTCACTGTGTGCGTACATCTACTCCAAGTTCTGACGACAGCCAACTTGTCTTAGGACAAACAAAGAACAGCTTCCAAGGGTCTTGCATCCCTATCTAATGATATTTCAAGAGCCTCATGAAGAAGTCATTTTCGCTGAACCCACAATCTCTTCCTTCTTATCCATGGGCTCCATTCCACACTACTTCCTTATTACTTACTTATCTGGAGTGAAACTTTCTTTGCAGCTGCATGTCTACTCCTGCTAGCACAGCCTGGAAGGTTTCTGAGTCAGAGGTCTTCATCAGTGCCCCCACAGGGAGACAGGGGAAAGGCCAGGCTTCCACCATTGCTGTCACAGTCTTAGTGTGTCTGCCAGTGAAGGCCTCCTTGAACAGTGCTGGGAAGAGCTCCATGGGCTGTTGGTCCAGAGCTGACATGTCCAAGGTCTCATGTCTCAGCAGAGCCTGCCTTGCCAGCTTCAGCAGTGTGGGTGGAGTCTGAGCACTCATCCTGGAAGATCTTCAGTCAGAATGAGCCTGGGAGGCATTGAGGGGAGAATACATTGTCAACATCAAGTTTAGAATACCCCCTCACCATTATAGGACCCACTGAAAGTCAGACAAGGTTACTGCTCTGTCAATGGTATAGACATCAGCTTAAGCCATTGTCCTCACTGGAGGTCTCAAAGCAAACTCCCTATCTGACAGCATGAGGAGTTTCTTACAAGTACACCCAGGGTTACACATTCCCCAGTGTTCCATCCAACCCTAACCAACACCCCAGTCAATACCATCCCTACTGGGCAGGGGTCCCTAGCAGTCTGAAAGCTGAATACCATCTCTGTGTGCCAACTAGACATAGATGAGGTAACAAGTCCCAAAACAATAGAGCATGGGAAGTTTTATACACCCAACCAACCCATAATTTTTCTAAAAAAATAGGCCCTCCTATTTATTTCCAGAGATGATCCTGGAAATGAGGTTGGTACTCCATACTATAGTAATTAATGTTGTGTCAAAAACATGAATTTAAATCCAGTCTTCTTCAGTAGGTTCTTCTGAAGAGACAGGAATGAACAATCCTGTCCCAAAGAACTATTCAACATTGTGATAAGGATGCAGAACTTAATACTCCTCAGTGGATGGCTTCTGGCTGGGGGCATGCAGGGAAATGCTCATGTTTCTTTAAGGGGCTATCTAACAGAAGTTTGACCATGTTTCAGTGAGTATACTAGCCACATATATCAATTTCTTTTTCTTTTCTTTTCTTTTTTTCTTTTCTTCTTTTTTTTGTTGTTGTTGTTGGTGGTACGACATGGGGAGGTTGCCCTAGGTAGACTAGGAAGTGTATGCGCTCAAGGTTCAATGATATGAAATTCCCCAATAATCAATAACATCATCACAAATTTAAAAGGTAGTTGCAAATTCTATAAATCCAGAAAAAAAGCCTTTAGAAATGTAACTATGTAAATAAACAAATGAGTACCTAAATGACTTTCCCATCTTGGGCCTAACTATTCTATTTCAGGGGCCCTTTGGATCAAAGTGACTTACCTGTTCTGAGCAGTGGTGAGCACAGGGTCTCTGGATCCCAGCAGAGCCAGGCTGTCACCACAGTCTTCAGGTCACTGAAGTAATGACTCCTCTGCCTCCCCTGAAGCCTTTATATACCATCCTGCTCAGCCCCTCCCTATGGAAGCCCCACCTCCCAAACACAAGCTGTAATCTGATGGAAAACTTGAGTCCAGACACTTAGTTCCACCTTGGGGTTTCCCTTCTCTAGATTGAATCAAGCTTGCTGTGTCAGTGCAAACATAACCAAAACATATAGGATGAAAACCCTGTGTCCGTTTTATTGACTAATTCCTGAACCTCGGATTTTACAATTTGCTTGCTTATTTATTTACTCTTCTATTTGCTTTTGTCATCCTTAGTTTGGGATTTTGTACTGACAACATTGTTCTGTAGGAAAGGTTAATTTGGAATTCCAATCAGAGGGATCCTCTTGCCTCAGGGTTCCTGCTGGGAGAATTACTATGTGAGCAATCCTGGCAATCCTGGACTCAGGCTGGCCTCAAATTCACAGAGATCTGCCTGCCTCTGTCTCCCTGAAGGCTGGGGTTACAGAAGAGTGCCACCAAGCCCAACTCCTCATGCTCTATCTTTGGAATTTTTCCTATATTGGTTTGTTTATTTTCTCCTATTTTGAATTGTTTATTATGTTTTATTAAAATTCTAGTTCTGGTTGTGTGTCGTTTTGTTAGTGGGTTTTTTTGAGACAGGGTTCTCTGATAATGCTGACTGTCCTGAAACTCTCTTTTTGACCTTGCTAGACTCAGCTCACAGAGTTCTCCTGCCGCTGCCTCCTGAGTGCTGGGATTAAAGGCCTGTGCCCCCACACCTGGCTCCCTCTCCCTCCCTTTTTCAAGATTTAATTATTTTCTGTACATGAGTTCTCCTCTCCCTGTACATCAGCATGATAGAAGAGGACATCCAATCACTTTGATGTGAGCCACCTTGTGGTTGCTGAGAATTGAATTCAGGACCTCTGGAAGAACAAACAGTGCTCTTAACCACTGAGCCATCTCTCCCAGCCCCTGCTCCTTCCTATTATTCTTTAGATGCCTGTTTGTCTTCTTAGGGAAGAGAAGAGAGTGAGGATTGGGATGGAAGAGAATGTGGGGAGGATCACAGAGAAGCTGGTGAGGAAAAACCAATCATCATCAGTACTCTTTGAAAAAATATCTATTTTCAATAAATGAAGTGCAATAAAAAAAGGGCTGGAGAGATGACTGAGCAGTAAAGAGACAGTTCCATTTCCCAGCTTCCACACTGCAGCTCTCAGATGTCTGTAACCCCCTTTTTTGAAGCTAAGTTCTTGCCTCGAGAAGACACACATAATACTCCATGGTGCACATTGTTTTTTGAGACAGGCTTTCTCTGTAGACCAGGCTATGCTCAATCTCACATAGATCTACCTGGGTTTTCTTTGCTCAGTACTGGTATTACAGGCATGTATCATTATGGCAAGGTCAAAATTTTTAAAGAGAAATAGTTTAAAAATTACATAAATCTCTTTTTAAATTTTCACAAAATTTTAATATAATTTATTACCTTGTATTTTATGTGCAGCTGTATATTTGTGTGAATGTGTTCGATCTCCTGGAACTGGAGTCACAGACAGTTGTAGGCTGTCTTGTTTGTCCTAGGAAATGAATCTGGATCCTTTGGAAGAGCAGCTAGTGCTCGTAATTGCTGAGCCATCCCTCCAACCTCCAATATGTAAATCTTTAGAAGAAAACCAGGATAGAGCAGCTTGGCACAATGTCTAGGGATGATGCCACCAAAATGGGAACTTGACAGGGAGAAGCTTCATACTACAAAAGGAGGTAGAGGGATGGAAAGGTTGCTCAGTGGTTAAGAGCACTGAATGCTCTTGCAGAAGACCCAAGTTCTATTCACTGTACCCACAGGGCTCACAAGTGTCCGTAACTCCTGTTCCACAATCCTACAATTTTACAGGGATATTCATGCAGTCAAAAAAGCAACATACACAAAATAAAAATAAATAAGTTCTTTAAAAAAAAATACATCTTCTGTCTTGGTAGGATGAGCATTGTAAGAATGGCCTTCTTACCAAAAGCAATCTACAGATTTAATACATTCCCATCAAGTTACCAACACAGTTCTTTACAGACCTTGAAAGAAAAATTCTCAAATTCATATGGAATAATAAGAAACCCACAAATGTTAAAACAATTCTATACAATAACAGATCATCTAGAGGGATCTCCATTCCTGATCTCAAGCTGTACTGTAAGCAACAGTAATAAAAATGGCATGGTACTGGCATAGACACAGGTTGGTAGATCAACGAAAATTAATTAAAGATCCAAAAACAATCCCACACACTTATGGACATGTGATTTTTGACAAAGATGCAAAAACCATACAGTGGAAAAAAGACTGCATCTTCAACAAATGGTATTGGTTTAACTGGATATCTACATATAGAAATTGCAAATAGATCCATACTTATCACCATACACAAAAATCAAGTCCAAGTGAAGCAAAGTGCTCAATATAAACCAGACACATTAAGCCTGTTAGAAGAAAATTAAGGAAGAGCCTTCACCTCATTGGCACAGGATACAACTTCCTGAACAGAACAGCAACAGCGCAGGCTCTAAGATCAACAATCAAAAAATGGGACCTCATGACACTGAAAAGATTCTACAAACCAAAGGGTACTGTCATCATAACAAAACGACACCCTACAGATTGGGAAATATTTTCACCAACCCTATATCTGACAGATGGCTAATATCCAAAATATATAGAGAACTCAAGAAGTTAAATAGCAACAAATCAAGTAATCCAATTAAAAAATTAGGTACAGAGTTAAACCAGAGAATTCTCAATAGAGGAATATTGAATGGCAGAGAAACACTTAAAGAAATGCTGAACATCCTTAGTCATCAGGGAAAGGAAAATCAAAAAGACCCTGAGATCTTACCTTACACCTATCACAATGGTTAAGATAAAAAAAACTCAAGTGACAACACATGTTGTAGATAATTTGGAAAAAAAGGAACCCTTCTCCATTGCTGGTGAAAATGTAAACTTGTAAAAACACTCTGGAAATCAATGTGGCGCTTTCACAGACAGATAGGAATAATGGTATATCAGGATCCACCTATATCACTCTTAGGGATATATCCAAAATATGCTCAAGTATGCAATAAGGACAATTGCACAACCATGTTTGTAGGAGCTTTCTTTGTAGTAGCCAGAATGTGGAAACAACCCCGAATTCCCTCAATTGAGAAATGGATACAGAAATTGTAGTAATTTACACAATGAAATACTACTCAGCAATTAAAAATAAGGAAATCATGAAATTTGCAGGTAAATGGTGGGAACTAGAAAATATCATCCTGAGTGAGGTATCCCAGAAGCATAAAGACACACATTTTAAATACTCACTTATAAGTGGATACTAGACATACAATATACAATAATCATCCTATAATCTGTGCACCTAAAGAAGCTAAGCAAGAAGGAGGACCCTGGGTAAGATGCTCAATCCTCTTTTAGAAAGGCAAATGGGATAAGCATTGGAAGAAAGTGAAAACAAGGAAGAAGACAGGTACCTACCACATACTGCCTCTGAAAGACTACGCAGCAGGGTGTTAAAGCAGATGCTGAGACACATATTCAAACTTTGGGCAGAGATCAAGGAATCTTATGAAAGGAAGAGACAGAAAGATCCAGAAGAGCCTGGAGCTCCACAAGGAGATCAACAGAACCAAAAACTCTGGGCCCAGGGTTCTTTTCTGAGACTGATATTCCAACCAAGGACCATTCATTGAGATAACCTAGAACCCCTGTACAAGCGCAGCCCGTGGCAGCTCATTCTCCAAATGAGTACCCTAGTAAGGGGAACAAGGGCTGTCTCTGGCATAAACTTAGTGGCTGGTTCTGTGATCACCTCCCCCTGAGGGCAGAGTACTGCCTTACCAGGTCACAGACGAAAAGATTATGAAAGACAGTTCTGAGGAGACCTGATAGGTTAAGGTCAGATGGAATGGGAAGATGTCCTCCTCTATCAGTGGACTGCAAAAGGACCATGGGTGGAGATGAGGGAAAGAGGGCAGGCAGGATTGGGAGGGATGATGGTGGGGGCTACAGCTGGGATACAAAGTGAATAAGTTGTAATAAATAAAAATTTGTATTAAAAAAAGAAACTAAGCAAGAAGGAGGATCCTGGGAAAGATGACCAATCCTCATTTAGAAAGGCAAAAGGGATTGACATTGGAAAAGGGAGAAAACAGGGAAGAGGACAGGAGGATACCACAGAGGGCCTCTGGAAGACTCTACCCAGCAGGGTATTAAAGAGATGCTGAGACTCCTAGCGAAACTTTGGCCAGAGTGCAGGGGATCTTATGAAAGAAGGGGGAGATAGAAAGACCTGGAGAGGACAGGAGTGTCACAAGGAGAGTAAAAGAACCAAAAAGTGTGGACCCAGGGGTCTTTTCTGAGACTGATACTCCAACCATGGACCATTCATGGAGATACCTAGAACCCTTGCACAGATGTAGTCCATGGCAGCTCAGTCTTCAAATGGGCTACCTAGTAAGGGGAACAAGGACTGTCTCTAATGTTAATTCAGTTCCTAACTCTGTGATCACCTTCCCCCTGGGGTTGGGCCAGGAGTACTAGACCACAGAGGAAGAAAATGCAGGCAGTCCTGATGAGACCTAATAGGCTAGGGTCAGAATGAAGGGGAGGAGGACTTCCCCTATCAGTGGACTGCGGGATGGGCAAGAGAAGAGAAGAGGCAGAGAGGGTGGGATTATGAGAGGATGAGGAAGAGGGCTACAGCTGGGATACAAAGTGAATAAATTTAATGAATACAAGTAAAATTGAAAAGGGGGAAATATGTCTCCTATCATTCTGAGAAACCATCCATTCTATTTTGTTTGACTTTCTTCTATAAATTCTTATGGCTAACTATGGTAATAATTTTGAAAAACAGCCCTGACTCTGAAATAATTACAGACACATCATGCTGAAAACCAACGCAGTGTTCACTATCCGCAATTCTTTTTAAACTATAAGGTTTTAATAAATGTCTGTTGCCAACAACAACAACAAAACATGTTCTAAGTGTTCAATAAATATTTCAATGAAGAAGAAAATAATTGAGAAATATGTCACTTTATTCATATTTTACTATGCAGAAAAAAGGGCATATAATGGATGGGATTAGGTAGATTTTTCTTCTTACATACATTAATACAGAGAACACACCTGATTACATGTTCTTTTTTTTTAAGATTTATTTATTATTTATACAGCATTCTGCCTGCACACCAGATCTCATCCAGATCTCATTATAGATGGTTATGAGCCACCATGTGGTTACTGGGAGTTGAACTCAGGACCTCTGGAAGAACAACCAGTGTTCTTAACCTCTGAGCCATCTCTCCAGCCCTGATTACATGTTCTTTTGTAAATAAAATATTTTCTCCACCATAGGAATGTAGGTACTTTTGGACACCTTTATATACACTATGGCTGCTTCACAGAGTTTGGGAGTCCACAGGAAAATGACCTTAGAGACATGTGGCATGCAGGATGGATAAATTGGGTCATGTGGTAGTCTCTCCCAGACAACAATATCAAGAGTCTAAGGCTAGCCCAGAGTACATGAGGCTTTCAACTAAAAAGAAAACAGGGTTTTAAGACTGGAAGGAAAGTAACCATTGAAAATCCTGTTCACTCTTCCCTGTGCTGTCTTCTTCCCTTCAGTCACCTCTCATGGTTCCATGTTGCCTTGTGGCCTGAGAGTACTGGATATTAACTGTCTGTGATCCAATAAAACCCCCTTCATAGTCACAGGAGCTGTGTCTGTGTTGCCCATAGTTTCAACTTATTATAACAGAACAACCCCCAAGACAGTTATAACTATTGTGCAGGCAGGAAAACGACAAGTATGAAAGAAGTGTCACCAAAACTGTCATTTTATGGATGCCAATTTGGCCTGGACCTTTGTCTCACTCATTAGACATCAGTTTTGTTTTTTTTTTCCATTTATTGTGTCATGGAACCCTCCAAACCCTGGCAGTGAGGGTGAAAACCAATAAAACACCCCAAAGGTAAAACATCCAGGTTTACAGCTGCAGGACAAAGCCAATGGTTGTACTCTCCTGACAGAAGGACACTTAAAGGCAAAACTGTCTTTCTGACTCCCCCTGTTCCCACAGAACCATTGTTCTCCATGTCACCTTCAGAATCCTAGATCCAACTCAGCCACCATCATTTGGATTCCAACAAATTGAGCAGAGTCTAAAGCCACAAGCTCTGAGCCCCCAGCATGAGTGGGGGCTTCCATTACTTGAGATGTGTAAGTCAAGTTTCCTTATTTACTGCTGCCTCTGCTGGCACTGACAAAGTCTGAATCCAATGCCATAGACACAGCACTCTCCACATCTAGGGCACATATGTGTAGCAAAGGAGATGCCCTTGGGCTGCCTTATGGCCCTGAGGCTATCTATTTGCTCATCACAGAATTGGGCAAATCTCTCTGTGGAGACATAACCCAATTCATCATAGCACTCGAGAGGGGCAGGGTACTGTTCCACATTCATCTTGCTCCAGTTGGCTGTGTGCTGCAGAAAGTCCATCAGGATGGGCATGGAGAAGTCGTTATCATAAAAAATGACCTTGGCCAGCTGGGAGCACTTGCTGAGGGCAGGTATGAGGACAGTGAGTTGAGAGTCCTTCATCCTACAACCATTCAAGTCCAGGGACTGCAAAGTGCCTGACACATTCTCTAGGAGGACTCGGAGAGGCATAAGGTTCAAATCTGTTAAGACCACACCTTTCATATCCAGATGTTTCAGCTGAAAGATCTTCGTACAACCAGACAAGTAATTCAGGTCTAACTGTGAAATGTTGCAGTAAGTGATGGACAGTGTCTCCAATGGGATCATCAGGCACCTAGAGATAGAGCAACCAGTTAGTTCTGGAAAAAGGTGTTGGAGAGTATGGGTGATGCTTACTCAGAAGTAGAAGAAGACCAGTTCTCCAAGGTCAGATTCAAGGGCATCATTTAAGATACTTCCTGTTGGAATTTCCTGTCAAGACAACTGACAATTCTCCTGGTTTCATTCTCAAGCAAAAAAACATTCAGCCCATAAGCCCAGAAAGCACACAGAAAGCTTACCAAACCATGAAAGACCTCACAGGCTCTAGGGACACTTCCTGTGTGCTCACTGCACTCTGGATTCCATCAGTAACTCTGCACAGTTACTCCTGCTGTCAATTAACACCCAAACTATCTCCATTGTCCCAGGCACTCAGCTCTACTTAAGCTCAAAACCAGTCATGCATGGGAAATTTGGGGAGATTGAAGCTGTTCTCACATTTCTGATTTCAGAGCTCCCCTCATGACCTTGTTTGTGAATCTACCCACTCATCACTGCACTCTCCCCTTCCTGTTCTCTTTCCATTGCATTGAGTGGGCATGACTCCAAGAAGAATTACATCCCATCCTTACCGAATCTGACCTTCAGTACTCCAATTCATGATAGGGCATTTGACAACGTTATTCAGTATAGATGAAAAAGACATAACTTCTGTATTCTATTTAGTGCTAAATGTTTGTACTAACTCTCTATCAGGCATCATGAACCACTAACCCTTAAAACTAAAGTGAAAAGTTTGCTCTGGTAGCTGACCCAGATCTCCACCTTGCTTACCTGAGTACATGATTGATGCGGTGTCTGAGGAAGTAGGCGCTCTTTAAGGAGAGGTGCTGGAGACAGTTGAATCTGGAGAACTGAAAAATGAACTTGTTGATACATTTCTCTTCCCTGTCTGTTGTCCTGTGGCCAATCTTGAAGACATTCATATAGATGGGTTCCAGGAAGAGTTTGTGAAGATTTCTCATCTGGCCCAGGCAGGGAGCAAACTGTGCCAGCATTAATACATTCCACTGTGTGTTCAGTTCAAATTCCCGGATGTGCTCTGGATGAAACACCTTTAGGACTTCTTTGATAACATGCACAGGCTGATCCCAGATACTCATCTTTGGACAGCAGAACTGGATGGAGCCCTTCCTCTCCTGGGCCCACTGCAAGAAGCAGGATTGTTTTTCATCTATACACGGACTCAGCCAAAGGTCAGCTACCACCTTCAGGTGCCGTCTCAGTGCATATCTGGGAAGGACCTTCACTACTTGCTGCTCGTCCAGGGTCTCTGCTGAGCCGTCACCATCCTCTGCTCCAGCCCATATGCTCCAGAATTCATGGAGCTTCTTCCTCAGATCAAGAACCTGTAGTTTTCCCCTCCTGTGAGGAAAACATGTGAAGGGTCAGCTACATGGCAAAACCGAAGACTGACTCAAAATTTCCTCCACGTCTCTAAACTGAATTCTAAAACCTGCTGAAGTGAGTGTTCTTTCAGCAGCCAGTGTCCAGGGTGCAAAATTGTTATGTGAGCTACACAGGTAGCCCTGACCATTTTCCTTCCTTTAAGTGACTCTCTATTTTTACTTAGGCCCATTAGTAGTGGTTGCAAGAAAACCAGTGAAGGTGCATTCTACTGTGTGGCTACATCTACTCCAAACTCTGATGACAGTCAACCTTTCTTAGGACAAGAAAAGAACAGCTTCCAAGGGCCCTGCATCCCTATCTGATGATCTGTCGGGGGTCTCATGAAGAAGCCATGTTCCCAAAATCTCTTCCCTCTTATCCATGGGCTCCATTCCACAGTACTTCCTTATTGCTTACTTACCTGGAGTGAAACTTTCTTTGCAGCCACATGTCTACTCCTGCTAGCACAGCCTGGAAGGTTTCCAAGCCAGGGGTCTTCATCAGTGACCCCACAGGGAGACAGGGGAAAGGCCAGGCTGCCACCATTACCTTCACAGTCTTAGTGTGTTTGCCAGTAAAGGCCTCCTGGAACAGTGCTGGGAAGAGCTCCATGGGCAGTTGGTCCAGAGCTGACATGTCCAAGGTCTCATGTCTCAGCAGAGCCTGCCTTGCCAGCTTCAGGAGTGTGGGTGGAGTCTGAGAACACATTCTGGAAAGTCTTCCGTCAGAAGGATCCTGGGGAGGCATTCAGGGGAGAATACATTGTCAGCATCAAGTTTAGACAACACCCTCACCATCACAGGAAGCACTCAAGGGCACAGTTACTGATTTGGCAATGGTGGAGAAATCAGCTTAAGCCATTGTCCTCACTGGAGGTCCCAAACCAAACTCCCTCTCTGATAGCTTGCAGAGCTTCTTACAAGTACACCAGGGTTACACATTCCCCAGTGTTTCTTCCAACCCTGACCAATGCCCCTGTCAACCCCATCCCCACTGGGCAGTGGTCCCCAGCAGTCTGAAACCTAAGTACCATCTTTGTGTGCAAAGCAGACATAGATCATGTTCAAGTCCCGGAACAACAGAGAATGTTGCTTTACACACCCAAACAACCCATAATTTTTCTAAAACATAAAAACTGTCTGAGAAAAAACTGAGATGATCCTGGAAATGGGGTTGATACTCCATCCTGTATTAATTAAAGTTGTGTCAAAAACCTGAATTTAAATCTAAACCTTGTCTTCAGTAGGTTCATCTGAAGAGAAAGGAATGAAAAATACTGTCACAGAAAGCCATCAAAGAGAACTATTCAACATTTCGTGGTAAGGTTTAACACTCCTCAGTGGATGGTTCCTGCCTGGGGACAGGTAAGGAAGGCTCGTGTTTCTTTAAGAGGCTGGCCACCTAAAATTTGATCATGTTCTAGTGAGTATATTGGCCACACAAACTGAATTTGTTTCATTTTGTTTTGTTTTGTTCAGTGGGCTTGGAGAGGTTGGCCTGGGTGGACTGGGAAGTGAGTGTATTCATGGTTCAATGATGTGAAATTATCCAATAATTAATAAAAACCTTGCAAATTTTAAAAGTACTTTTAAATCATATACTTCCAAAAAAAGATTTAGAAACTTAAGTAAGTAAATAAACTAACAAATGAATAAAAAATGACTTTCCCATCTCAAGTCTAAACTCTATTTCAGGGGCCCTGGCCCTTGGGATCCAAGTGACTTACCTGTTCTGAGCACTGATGAACACAGGTTCTCTGGATCCCAGCAGAGCCAGGCTGTAGCCACAGTCTTCAGGTCCCTGAGGGAATGACTCCTCTACCTCCCCTGAAGCCTTTATATACCATCCTGCTCAGCCCCTCCCTATTGCAGTCCCACCTCCCAACCTCAAGCTGCCATCTGAGTGCATATTTGAGTCAGACACTTAATCACATCTTGGGTTTTCCCATTGTCTAGATTGAATCAAGCTTGCTGTGTCAATGCAAACACAACCAATGCATAATAGGATAGAAATCATGAGTCCATTTATTAACTCATTCCTTAATCTTAAATCTTATGGTTTGTTTGCTTCTTTATTTTCCCTTCTATTTGCTCTTGTTCTCCTTGGTTTTGGATTGTGTTTCAATTCACAGGGATCCTCCTGCCTCAGCCTTCCTGACGGGAGGATTACTATGTGAGCCAATTACCCTGGCTGTGTTTGTACATTTGTGACCCAGTATGGTTCTGAGTGGGATCAACAGGCTTGGGGGAGTGTTAACTTCTTCCTGAAAATATGCACTTATTTATCTATTCTGTAATTAAGAGCTGACCTTCATGCTTTGCTGTTCTTTTTAGGTAGCTACTCAGATGCTGAGGCAGGAAGATGGCTTACATCCATAAATAATGTTATTACTTCAGTAACAGCCACACAGTGACCATTCTAACACCACACTCAGATTACATCATTTTGACCAGCTAAACATAATCAATTACGTTCCAGGTGTATGTCATTGTATCTAAGAGGGTAGACAAAGCACTTTAAGCTAATTAGCTAGGATAGGGGAAGGGATCTCAGGGGTGCTTTCCATCTATCTGGAAATAAGGAATATAGCAAGATGTTGTGAGCTTTAACACAAGCAGAACATGCATTTTTCTTCTACTGTTTGATTCTAAGCAGCAGGTATGAACTACTGAATTATATTCTGCTTTCAGCCATGGAAGGCCTGAGAAATTGCTCTTAATTTCACCTTACAGGCAAAATGGAGACTTGAAGACAAAATGGCTTCTGATATGCTAAAGGTGACAGCAAGGGTTAACAGAGGAGCCACAGTCATGCTAAGCACTAAAGTAGATCTCTACAGAGGGCTTTAGAGTTTAAGCAGGTCATAAAACTATTTGCCAGGGCTTTCTCTGCCAGGAATTCAGGTAGTGGAATCCTTGCTTGGCATCCGAAAACCACAGGTGACAGCTAGAAATGACCTAGACATGTTGGGACATTCCTATCCTCCAAGAATGTGAGAATTTGAGTAGAAGAGGGCTCAGAATTTCAATGTCTTCATTGGCTATAATCGGAAATTTGGGGTTGCACTTCACTTTCTCACAACATTTCACAAGTGTATCATGGAGGGAGATACCACCCGTGGTTCTCCGGAAGTTGGGTAGAATTTCAGAAAAGGAGTTCACTGGACATGAAAAGATGCTCATGGTTAGGAGAGCACACTGCTTTTGCCCAATGCCCAAGTTCAGTGCCCAGCATGTATGGCAGTGAATTGAAATGTCCTATAACATGAGTACAAAGGAATCCGCTGACCTTTTCTGGATTTAATGTGTACAATTATGTTCATGTGAACATGTACATAAGCGCACAAACCTATATAAACACAACCGAAGAGAGAATGATGAAACTTGAAAGAGAGATGGAGATCTTGACACGCTATGTACTAATTGGGGCATCTCTGTCAAATCCTTCCTTTAGGACTCAGAGAACCCTGTGAAAGAGGAGGAAGAAAGACTGTGAGAAACAGATGGAATGGAGGAAACCAACTAACCAGGCCTTCGTAAACCAGACAGAAGAATGCACATATGAACCCGGAGAGACTGAGGCAGCATGCATAGGGCCTATATGTGTTGGACTCCTGAGGTCAGGACACCCTCCATTCCTCGGGATAGACGCCAGACCCCAATAACCCACAAAAACAAGAGCTTGAGCAAACAGCAAGAGGTTGAGATTTTACTTAGCAGCTGGCATGCCGGGGCTCTGCACACAGCTCCCATGCAAGGGGGTGATGCAGAGCCCTGAGCAGCAGAATCACAGAGTTTATAAAGGCAAAAACCGAAAAACAGGAAGGGGTCTAAGGGGAAGGGAGTTTCCTAATGGGGTGATCTATGATTGGTCGTAGCCAGGTGCAGCCAGGAAGGAACTGTTAGAGATTGTATACATAACTACACAAGGGTATCTCTCAGAAAGGTTTTGTATCGAATCGGGGTTTGGTAATGATTAAAGCACACAAGTTTTGGTTCCTATGGTCAGTTCCCATGGTTAGGGTCAAGTTAAAATTTTCCATCCTCACACATGAGTCTGTACCACATGGGGTGTCAGTGTGGAGAGGAGTGGACACAAGCTCCCACCCCTAACCCAGAGCAAGTGATAAGCTATTGCACATGGGAATTGAGTTCCCTCAAATGGAGTCTCCCCAAGAATGCAAACTCCACTCTGACCAACAGGCCTGTTGGACTCCCGAGGTGGGGAGACCCTCCATTCCTCGGGATAGAAATATCAGATCCGGGTTTGGTACTGATTAAAGCTCACAAGTCTCAGTTCCCATGGTTAGGGCCAAGTTGAAATTTTCCATCCTTACAGGGCCCAGTGACCAACTATTGGTGCAAACACAAAATGAACTCAGTGACATCTTTGGAGGTTATTGGTCTCATAATGTTTTATCAGGATTTTTCTTTACTTTTTATATTACACTACCTTTGCTGGAACAGTATGTCTACCAAGTGTGGGGGTTTTCTGTTGTGGTTGTTTATTTTATTTATTTGTTTGTTTGTTTGTTTATTTATTGTGTTTGGATAAGGGGAAGAACAGGGAAGAAAAGTGAAAAGAAAGAAGAAATAAGACCATGGTGTGATGCCCCCCTCCCAAAGAAAAATGACAGAGATTAGGGAAGGGGAAAGAACCTGAAGCAGAGAAAGCCAGTTTTATGTTTTCATGGGATTCCTGTGTGTGACAAAAGTATCTTCCATCTGCATCTACATGACTCATGATTTTTTTACTCAAGACCGGGCTTCTCTATGTAGCCTTGGCTGTCCTGGCCTCAGGCTGGCCTCAAATTCACAGGGATATGCATGCCTTTGTCTCCCTGAGTGCTGGGATTACAAAAACATGCCATTATGCCCACCTCCTCATGCTCTATCCTTGGATTTTTTTTTCCTCTGTTGGTTTGTTTATTTTCTCCTATTCCAACTTGTTTTTTGTGCTTTATTTTCTTATAATTTTATTTCTGTTCATATGTTTGGTGTTGGTGTTCAAAACATGGTTTCTCTGTGTTACTCTGGCTGTCCTGGAACTCACTATGTAGAGCATGCTGGACTCAACTTACAGAGATCTCCTGAATCTGCCTCCTGGGTGCTGGGATTAAAGGTGCATGTCAGCACACTTGGCTGCCTCACTCTCTCTCCATTTTTTAAGATTTAATTATTTTATGTAGATGAGTGTTCCCCCCATGTACATTTGCATGATAGAAGAGGACATCAGATCATATTATAGATGGTTGTGAGCCACCTTATGGTTGCTGGGAATTGAATCTAGGATCTGTGGAAGAACCAACACTATTCTTAACCACTGAGCCATCTCTCCAAACCCCTGGCTCCTTATTATTCTTTAGATGCCTGTTTGTCTTCTTAGGGAAGAGAAGAGAGTGTGAATTGGGAAAAGGAGAATGTAGGGAGGATCACAGAGATCTGGTTGACAAAAAGCCATAATCAGAACTACTGTATGAAAAAATATCTATTTTCAATAAATGAAGAAAAAGGAAAACACCTGGAGCGATGATGGAGCAGTCAAGAGCACTGGCTGCTCTTAACAGGGAGCCAGTTCCACTTCCCAGCATCCACATGGCAGCTATCAAATATCTGCAACCCCATTTTCTAAAGCTAACTTCTGACATACATAAGACACAAACAATACTCCATCATGTTGTACAGACCATAATTGTTTATTTTCCTTTGTTTTCTAAATGTATTTATTTCTTCCTATTTTCTTTCTTTCTTCCTTTTTTTTTGACACAGGGTTTCTCTTTGTAGCCTCTGCAGAACAGGCTAGGCTCAAACTCACAGAGACCTGTCCACATTTGCCTCCCCCAGTGCTGGGAGTAAAGGCATGTGCCATCATGCCCTGCTTAAAGTTGCTAAAAAAGAAATACTTTAAGCATTACATAAATCTGTTTTTGAATTTTTCTGTAATTTATTACCTTGTATTTTATGTGCATTGGTGTTTTGCCAGTGTGTATGTTTGTGTGAAAGTGTTGGATCCCCTGGAACTGGATCAAAGACAGTTGTAGGCTGTCGTGTTTGTGCTGGGAACTTAACCCAGGTCCTCTGGAAGAGGAGCTAATGCTCTTATTTGCTGAGCCATCTCTCCAACCTCTATTATATAAACCTTGTCTATTATATAAAAATTGTGTAGGGATGATGGCACCAAGAACGGGAGCTAGACAGGGAGAAGTTTCACACTAAGAGGAGGCAAAGGGCTGGAGAGGGGGCTCAGCAGATAAGAGCACTGAATGCAATTGCAGAGAACCCGAGATCTATTCACTGCACCCAAATGGCAGCTCACAACTGTCTGTAACTCCTCTTCCAAGAGATCTGACATTCGCCCACAGACATACATGCAGTCAAAGCACCAATGTATACAAAATAAAAAAAATAATTTCTTTAAATTAAAAAAAAAGAGGCAGAAACTAGATCATCTCTAGTTTGAGTCTAGCCTGGGTTGTAGATTGAAACTATTTCACCTAGCCAAGTATAAACACTCGTTGCTTAGGTTCAGTTACAGAGAGAATCAATATCCAGACTTGAGACTTGAGACAGCACAAGTCTAGAAATTCTGCAGGTGGAAGCCATTGTTGTACCCTGGAATGAAAGAGAACAAGAAACATGGAGAAGGCCAGTGACTCATTAACTTCCACCACAGTCTTTAGGAAAGTTTGTTTCAGGTAAAGAATATCTTAGACCCAGGTGTGGTGGTAAAGGCTTTTAATCCCAAACAATGAAGGTAAAGTAGTATGTAGAAGGAAAGACCCACATTTAAAAGTGAAGTCTAACTAGGTGCCAAAATGAGGTGAGGAATCAGAAAAGAGTTTGATACAATAGAATATGCCCAACTTAACTGAGAAGAGAGAGGGAAGAGAAGCTCCTTAAGGGAGCAGCACAGAGAATGAAGGAGAGGAAGCAGTTTTACCTGGAAAGATTCACAGAGAACTGTTAAAGAGACAACAACATGGACACAGGTGATAACAGAACCAGCCAAAGAAGGAGAAGGATCCAGGTTAGAAGAGATTGTAGAGGCCAAGAGAAAAGCCAGAATGAACAAGTCAGATGTGGGAGGATATTGAGCCAGAAAGGCTGAGTTGAAGCATCTAGAAAGGGTGAGCAGCAGTAAGTCTCAGAGGCTGAAAACATTCTAGGCCTACATTAGATTGTACAGAGGCAAGAAGCTTCCAGGCTGAGCCTAGGTTAACAGATGGAGGCAGTAAGCCTCCAACACTACAATGGCATCTGTTGAATAAGTTACATATATAGTAGATAGATGGATCATTAGTTACGTAGGTAGATAGAAAAATAGATGACAGGTAGTAGGTAGGTAGGTAGATAGTGTGAGAATCAGGGTTTCTACTACTGTGATGAAACACATTACCAAAAAACAAGTTGGGAAGGAAAGCATTTATTTGGCTCATACTTCCAGATCCATGGTCCATCACTGGATGAAGTCATGACAGAAACTCAAGCAGGTTTGGAAACTAGAGGCAGGGGTAGAAGTAGGGACATGGAAGAGTACTGCTTACTGGATTGCTCCTCATGCCTCTTCACCCTTCCTTCTCATAGAACCCAGGACCATGCCCCCAGGGATGGTACCACCTACAAAGCCTGAGTCCTCACCAGGCAATTGATCACTAATTGAGCTAATACATTACAGCTGGATCTCATGGAGACATTTCCTCAAATGAAGTTCCTTCCTTTCTGAGGACTCTAGTTTCTGACAGCACACAAAACCAGCCAATACAGATAGACAGACAGACAGACAGATACATACATACATACATACATACATACATACATACATATTTAATATATGAAAGAAAGATAAAATAGATAGGTACATAGATTGATCGATACATAGATGATGTATACATACATATGTACATAAATACATAAATAGATAGATGATATATAGAGATAAAACATGCATAGATAGAAAGATAGATACTTAGATAGATAATACATTGATAGATAGGTACAGACATTCATATATAAATGGATAAACGAAAGACAGATTAAATGGAAAGGTAGATAGATTGATAGATAGGAAGATACATAGTACATATTTAGATAGGTACATAGATAGATAGACGATACATAGATAGAGAGAACATTCACAGATAAATACATACATACATATGTACATACATACATACATAGAGAGATAGAGTGAGAGATGATGAATATAGATAAATAGAGAGATAGAGAGATACAGAAACATACAGACATAGAGACACAGAGACATAGAGACATTACATAGATGAAAAGATACATATAGAGATACATATAGAGAAACAGATAGATACATACATAGAGATATGATTCATTCATACATATATACATACATTAAGATATATAGATCAATCAATAGATAGAAACATAGATAGATAGATAGATAGATAGATAGATAGATAGATAGATAGATAGATAGATAGATAGATAGATAGATAGATAGATAGATAGGTTGATAGGCAGACATAATAAATGTGAGGAAAAAACATTTCAGATCCAAATATTAGGCTGGGATTGTGCCTCTCTGGTATAAGACTTTTTGTTCAATCTTAGTAAACATTTTCTTGGGAGACATGAATAAACTTCCTCCCACACCAGAGAGAGTGCCAACAAAACACATGATTCTAACCTTGATTTAGCAAGCCTGGTTGGTGTTTTCGGCTTAAGCAGAAGGTCAAGTTGGCAGAAAGCCTCAACTCAGCATAACTTCCTGTCACTCAAATTTCTACTGCTGTGACCAAGGCCATGACCAAGAGGAACTGGAGAGGATCTGGTTTGTTTTACCTCACAGCTTTTAAGTCCACTGAAGGAAGTCAAGGTAGGAACTAGGGATAGAGACATGGAGGACAATAATGATAGAAAAGCCTTAAAGGAATATTGATTACTGGCTTGCTCCTTAGGACATCCTCAGCCTGCTTTCTGGTAGCATCCAGGACCACCAGCTCATGGGCAGCCCCACCCACAATGGCCTGGGCTCTCCCATATCACCCACCAAGTAAGAGAGTGCACCACAGGCTTGCACACAGGACAATGGGGTAGGGCATATTCTTAATCGAGTTTCCTCCCCAAATAAGTCTAGCCTGTGTCAAATTGAAATACAACTACCTAGAAAATTGACCCCTTGTTGAGCCCACAGACTCATTTACTGTTAAACCATAACTTTTCTTTCTTGTTTATCCCTTAGACCTCACATTAATATTTGAAAAATGAGCATCACAATATAAAGCATTGCAGCTTTTAAAGCTCCTACAGTCTTTACAATTCTAAAAATGTAAACGTTTATTTTTCTTCAATTTTTGTTCGGTTATTTCTTGTTTTACAGGTTTTACTCCATCACTGAGCATGAATAAGATGAAGTCAAAAGAGATCAGAATGACAGGGTCTTTTGCTTTACAGAAGCTTTTCAGTTTCATGAGGTCCCATTTATTTATTGTTGATCTTAGAGCCTGTGCTGTTGGTGTTCTATTCAGGAAGTAGTTTCCTGTGCCAATGAGTTCTAGGGTCTTCCCCACTTTTTATTCTAACCGGTTTAGAGTGTCTGGTTTTATGTTGAGGTCTTTGATCCACTTGGAATTTGTTTTGCATCCTAAGTGAGGTATCCCAAAAGCAGAAAGAAACATATGGTATATACTCACTTATATAGTCCTATAGGATAGGAAGGTCATGCTGAAATCTATACACCTAGGGAAGATAAACAAGAAGGAGGACCCAGGTTGGGATGATCAATGCTCGTTTAGGTGAACAAAGGGGATGGACACTGAATGGAAGAGAAAACAAGCAACAGGACAGGAGCATACCAAAAAGGGCCTCTGAAAGAATCAATATAGCAATGTATCAAGGCAGGTATTAAGACTCACAACCAAGCCTTTGGCAGAGGGCTGGGAATAATAATGTAAATAGGGGAAGTTAGTAAGACGTGGGGAGAACAAGAGCTCCAAAAAGACCAAACGGAGCAGGGCACACGGGTCTTTTTCGAGACAGTTTCTCCAACCAAGGACCATGTATGGATATGGCCTAGAACCCCTGCTCAGATGTGGCCCATGGTAGCTCAGTATCCAACTGGAGACCCTAGTAAGGGGAACAGGGACTGTTGCTGTCATGAACTTGATGGCTAGCTCTTTGACCCTCCCCCATACAAGCCTGGGAATAACAGCCTGGCTAGATTCCAGGGGAGGACATTGCAGCCAGCCCTGAGGAGAAAAGATGAACTGGGGTCTGATGGAAGGATAGGGGGTCCTCCTCCGTCAGTGGACTTGAAGGGGGGCGGGGAGGAGATGAGGGAGGGATGGGGGAGTGGGTGGGAATGAGGGAGGAGGCTACGCCTGGGATGCAAAGTACCTAACCTGTGATTAATATAAAAATGAATAAATTACATTTAAAAAAAGAAAACAAAAACAATAAAAAAAATTAAAAAAATTAAAAAAAGAAACCAGAATGAAAGTTCTGAGGGGATCTGGTCTGGCTCCATATCAAGAGGAACTTTCTTCAATTTTCAAAGGAGGTTTTCAGACTAAGTAGTAAGGATAGTATTGAATTTCTGCTCTGCCATCTCTACCTGCAGAGTGGGGGGCATAACTTTCATGCATTCTTATACCCTGTTTAATGAGGTTCGCAGATTCAAGTAATGGATAGGTAAGCACTATATCAGGTGAAGTATATCCAGACCTGTTATTGCTTTGTTAAATCTGAAAGAAAAAACTAAAAATAGAACACACACACAATACACATGAAACCCAACACTTTAAAGATGATACCAATTGGGTAAGGTTTTATGTCAGATACACACCTGATAACTTGTGATTCTGTATCAACATATTCTTTCTACATTGAGGATCTTGTAGCTGGAGAAATGACTCAGCCCTTAAGAGCATCCTTGCTCAGAACCATCATAATGGGATCTGATGCCCTCTTGTGTCAAGCAGGCATGCATGCAAATAGAGCACTCATACATGAAATACACACAACAATAAATTGACTATATTGACATGCCGATGATGTCTTCTTATTTCACCCATGGTGCAGGAGCTCAGACACTGCAGCCAAGGGCAAAGTGGCGATTGCTCACCCCACACACCTGAAAAATCCACATTTCTCTTCTCTGTGTGGCGCCAGAATTAATGTCAGAGACACTTACGAGTGAGGCAAACAACCTGCTCCTGAACAACATCTCTGCTTTAGTTGATTAGTTCCTTTTTCATTTCCTTGTGAAATTGGGTTTTTATATCAAGAGTTTTAAAAATTAGGTGTCTGTGTATATTTCTTGTGTGTATTTGTGCATGCGAAGGGAGGGACACACACAGGGCAGGATAAGTGGGCCAATGGCATGAAGCCTGAGTCCCAGTTCAGAACTACCTGATATGAGTACTGAAATCAAAGTTCAGTCTTCTGAAAATGCAACCTGTGCTCTTGAGCTGTGAATAATTGCTCCAGTTTATGGGTTTTGTTTGTTTTTCAAGACAGTGCCTTACTCTGTACTATAGGCAGGTCTAGATGTCTCCATGTGGTCACTCTGGTGGAAATTTTATCCACTTTCCCCAGTGTTTGGAAAGTTGGCAATACTGTCATCAATCTGTTTGTGTTTACTTCTGTCCAGGGAGCACCTGTTGAGGAATCCTAAAATTTAGATTCTTTATGGAATTTAGACAACAACAATGACACTGAAACAAACAACTCATCCTCCACAGGTTCAGTAAATATTCCAATGAAGAACAAAACAATAATAAATCATTTTTGCTATCTTACTATACAGAAAAGGATGCATATAATTGCTAGGGCTAGGAAGATTTTTTTTCTTGAATACATTTCTACAGTTATTTTGTAAAGTAAATGATTTCTGCAGCAGAGGACTTTATGTATTACTGGAAACCTTTATATGTTATGGCTGTTTCAAAGAGTTTGTGAATCCAAAGGAATATGGCCCTATAGTCATGTGGAATGCAGGCTGCATAGAGTGGTTTTTTGGTGGTAGTCTCACCCACACAAAAACATCAAGAGTTCACTGCCGGGATCCAGCACATTTTTATTTATTGTTTTAAATAAAAAAAAACTCTTTTTTTCTGAGACAGAGTTTCTCTGGGTAGCTGTGGCTGTCTGGGACTTACTTTATAGACAAAGTTCTCTTCAAACTCAGAGATCCTCCTGTCTCTGTCTCCCTGAGTGCTGGGATGGCAAGTGTGTGCCATGTTGAATGGCAGGAAACACTATTTTTAAGAGAAAAATATTTGTGAACCATGTTCACTTTCCCCTGTGTTGATTTTTCCTTCTGTCCAGTCACCTCTCATGGGCCCACAGTGTCTTGTGGTCTGAATGTACTGGATGTTAATTGTCTGTGACTAATAAAAACCTAATTCATAAGATGTGTACATGTTGCTCAAGTTAGTTTCAAATTTTTGTACACATAAATGAACAGCTACACAAGAGGGTTGAAACTAACACATAGGCAAAACACAGGAATGAAGGAAGTATCACCAAACTTTAATTTTATTGATGACCTGGACCTTTGATTCACTCATTAAATATTGGTGTTTATTTTTTCCACTGGTGTAGTACAGTCTCTGAATCCTACTGACCCTGAAGCTGGCAGTGAGGGTGATAACTGAAAAAGATCCTAGAGGGAGAGCATCCAGGTTTACAGATGCAGGACAAAGCCACTGATAACGTTTTCCTGAGAGAAGCCACTTATAAATGTAATGTTGTCTTTCTCAGTCCACAAGACCCCTGTACCCACAATTACATTTTTCTCCATGTCAACTTCAGCCTCCTAAATCCAACTCACTAAACATCATTTTGTTTCCAAAAATATGAATAGTGTCTGAACCCACAAGCTCTGAGTCCCCAGAATAAGAAATGAGTCCTAAGTCTTTCATTTCTTCAAATCCAGAACTGATGTTTTCCTATTTACTGTCACCTCTACTGGCAACTACCGAGTCTGAATCCTTGGCCATAGACACAACGCTCTTCACATCTAAAGCATATATGTGTAGCAAAAGAGATGCACTTGGGGTCTCTTATGGCCGTGAGTCTATCTATTAGCTCAGCACAGACTTGGACAAATCTCTCTGTGGAGACATAACCCAACTCATCATAGCACTCGAGAGGGGCAAGGTACTGTTCCACATTCATCTTGCTCAAGTTGGCTGTGTGCTGCAAAAGGTTCTCCAGGATGTGCATGGAGAAGTCATTGTTATAGAAACTGGTTTTGGCCAGCTGGGAGCACTTGCTGAGGGCAGGTATGAGGACAGTGAGATGAGAGTCCTTCATCCTACAACCATTCAAGTCCAGGGACTACGAAGTGCCACATTCTCTAGAAGGGCTCGAAGAGGCATAAGAGCCAAAGCCTCTAAGCCCACACCTTTCATATCCACAGGTTTCAGCTGAAAGAGCTTTGGACACTCGGAGGAGAAATTCAGGTCTGACTGTGAAATTTCACAGTAAGTGATAGACAGGGTCTCCAACGGGGTCATCAGACACCTAGAAATAGATGAGGAGATTAATTCTAGAAAATGGTGTTGGAGAATATGGGTAGTATTTACATAGAGGTGGAAGGAACTCGGTGTCCCAATGTCAGTTTGACCAAATAGCAAGGGCATTCTCTATAATGCTTGCTGTTGGTATCAGCTCAGTAAAGACAAACCCATGCTTCATCTCCTGGCCTCACTCTCAAGCAGAAAACTAGTTCAGCCCAGAGCCAAGAAAGTACACATATGAAATTCCAAACCACGAGCATGTGAGATCTTTCCATCTTCTGATATTTTTAAAATTTCTTTCTTCAGGGACTTGAATTGTTTTCATACAAGTCTTCCACTTGCTTGGTTAGAGTTACACAAAAACAGCTTATGTTTACCGGGGGCAATTGTGAAGGGTGTTGTTTTCCTAATTTGTTTCTCAGACTCTTTGCCTTTTATACAGAGGGGAATTACTGATTTTTTTTGGTTAATTTTGTATCCAGCCACTTTGCTGATGGTGTTTATCAGCTATACGTTTTGTCTGGAAGATTTTGGGGGTCACTCATGTCTGCTATCATATCATCTGTGAATAGATTCGATGTAATTCCTATGAAAACATCAACACAATTCTTAACAGATCTTGAAAGAATAATTCTCATCAAAACAAAAAACCCAGAAGAGCTAAAATAATCCTGTACAATAAAAGATCATATAGAAGTAGTTCTATCCCTGATTTCAGGCTGTTCTATAGAGCAACAGTAATAAAAAAGTGCATGACAAAGGCAGAGAAACAGACTGGGAGATCAGTAGAATTGAATAGAAGACACATAAAAACCCACACACCTATACACACTTGATTTTTCACAATAAAAATACTAAACCATAAGAAAAAAATACAGCATCTTCAACAAATGGTGCTGGACTTACTGGATGTCTACATGTAGAAAAATGGAAATAGATCCATATTTATCACCCTGAACAAAACTCAAGTCTAAGTAGATCAAAGACATCAATATGAAACTAGATACATTAAATCTATTAGAAGAAAAATTGGAGAAGAGCTTTGAACTCAATGACACAGGAGCTAACTTCCTGAACTCAATACCAGCAGCTCAGGCTAGAAGATAAACAATCAATAAATGGGAGGTAACTTCCTGAATAGAGTACCAACAGCTCAGGCTATAAGATCAACAATCAATAAATGGGACCTCATGAAACTGAAAAGTTCTGTAAAGCAAAGGACACTGTCAACAAAACAAAATGGCAGACTGCAGACTGAGAAATAATCCTCACTAACCCTACATCTCACAGATGGCTAATATCTAGAATACATAAAGAGCTTAAGAAGATAAGCACCAAGAAACAAAACAACAGTTATAAATGGGGTACAGGACTGAACAGAATTCTCAACAGAGAAATATTGAAAGGCAGAGAAACACTTAAAGAAATAGAAATGCAAATCGGAATGACTCTGAGATTTTATCTCATAACCATTAGATATGGCTAAGATCAAGAACTCAAGTAAGAGCACATGCTGGAGAGAATGTGAAGAATGGAGAGCCTCCCTCCACAGCTGGTGGGAACACAAACATGTGCAACTACTTTGGAAATCAATCTGGCACTTTCTGAGAAGAGTGGAAGTAGCCATACCTCAAGAGCCAGTTATAACACTCCTGGGCATATACTGAAAGGTGCTACATCACACAACGGCATTTGCTCAACTGTGTTTATAGCAGCTTTATTTGTAATAGCCATAATCCGCAAACAACCTAGATGTCCCTCAACAAAAGAATAATTAGAGAAATTGTAAAATTGCAGGATAGTGGATACAACTGGAAAAGATCATCCTGACTTAAGTAACTCCAAAGAAGAAAGACAACATGGTATATACTCACTAACAAGCAGATGTTGGCAATGTAATACAAATAAACACACTAAAATCTGCAGACCTAAAGAAGCTGAACAAGGAGGAACCTAGTGAGGATGCTTAATTCTCACTCAGAAGGGCAAAAGGATAGAGACTGGAAGCAGTTGAAGAAAGGAATGAGGAAGGGAGCCTACTATAGAAGTCCTCTGAAAGATGCCACTCAGCATGGGATCAAAGCAGATGCAGAGGCAGAGACCCACAACTTGGGCAGACTGCAGGGAGTCTTATAGAAGAAGTGGAAATAGAAGGACTCAGCGTTGACAGGAACCCCACAAAGAGAACAACAAGCCCAAAAATTAGGGCATAGAGGGGCCTCCAGAGACTGATTCACCAACCAAAGGCCATTCAAGGAGTAGACATAGACCCCCTGCTCAGATGTAACCCACAGACAGCTCAGTCTCCAAGTGAGTCCACTAATAATGAGAACAGGGGCTGCCTCTGACATGAACTTGGTTGCCTGACTTTTTGATGTCTTATCCCAGGCAGGATGGCTTTACCAGGCCACAGAGGAAGAGGATCTAGGCCTTCCTGATGATAGGCTAGGGTCAGGTGTAGTGTAGTAGTGGTGTAGGAGTCACCCTTTTCAGGGTACTAGGGGAAGGGGATAGTAAGGAAGGAGGGGGAAGGTTGAGACCAAGGGGAGATGAGAAAGGGAACTGCAATCAGGACACAAAATGAAAAAATTGTATAAGATAACAACCACAATAATAATAAAAGAAAAAGAAAATAAGTTCCAATCCATGAAAGTCCTGTCAGGCTCTAGGGATACTTCCTGTGTGCTCAATGGACTCTGGATTCCATCAATGCCTTTGCAGTCACTATTGCTGTTATTTAACACCCACACTATCCCCATTGTCCCATGCACTCTACTTGGGCTCAAAACATTTCACCATAGGAAATTTGAGGCAGACTGAGTCTACTCTCACGGATCTGAGCACAGCGCTCACTTGCACACTGTGCTGGTGAGTTCCCCGAATCCTCACTGCACTCTTTCCTTCCTGTTCCCTTTCCTTTGGTTTGGGTGGGCATGATTCCAAGAAGAATTACAACCCATCCTACTAGATCTGACATTCAGGTATATATTTCTTATAATGGTTAACAATTACTTGAATCCAACACTGTATAACCCTGGGCTAACATGGAGCTGCACTTTTCTTCCCCCTTTAAAGAGCATAAGAGAATATTTTGCATTGAAAAATCACCAGCCTTTTGAATGAAGGTCAACATGGTTTTACAGTTCTTTCTCAAATCATAATGGAAGGTATGAGAAATCAAAGGAAATACAGTTCATATGCTCTCTGGCTTTCTGTACATAACTCTGACCTTCCAAACATTCTATATACTTCAGGTTAGGCTTTTTCTATCTCTCTTCTTCTGATTTCCCAGTCTCTTGCTTTCTCTCTTGCTTTTCAGACAACATAAAAACTTCCATGAAAATCCTTCTCATCATTTCTTTACTAAGTCATTGCATGGGTTTTTACCATCTTGACATGAAATACTGTCAAAATTTCAATTTTCTTAATTGACTCAAATAGTATGGCTCGTTTCTCTTGTTAAAATTAATAAAGTCAATACCAAAGTCTTTTGTCCTCCCCCAAAGGGTTGAGAAACTGTTCCAAGTTCTCTGTTAGACTTCCCAAGGTCATTCTTTAAAAATGCCTGATAAATGTAAAAATATTTTATAGCCTTAAACACATTTTTAGAAGAAATCAGTTTTTGCCATATTAAAATAAAGTACCCCTTTTAGAAGTGAAATCACAAAGCATAACCATAATTTTAAAATTAAAAACCAAATTTTACCAGTGCAAACAATTCAATCTCTAAAATCAATACCAATTTAAAATGAGAATTATCTTCTTGGTCTAAAAGGACATAGGATGATAAACAAAATTAGTTGGGACTAAGAGGTTCTGTAATCTTTCTTTTCCTTTGTTCTCTACCACACCATGGGGCAATTTCAAGATGGTGGAATCACATCACATTCATGGCAAGCCACATGATTGCTATTTAAAAACATCTATGTTTCTATAAATCTTACAAATACATAAGAACACATACATATGTTCTAAACAAGAGTTTGAGTTTAACCTTTAAATATATCCAATAACTGTTAATCTAGAACCAAGACATACAGAGCATATTAACCATTTAAGATCAGTCAGAAACATGTAATGGCCCTACATACATTTAATCAGACAGACAAAACTTTCCTTCTTTCCTCCAGCTGTAATTCCAAGCACTTTGTTCTATCAGCCTGGGCAAGCTCAAGCAACCCACACCACTCATGATGAAAGTGGGCTCAGTGCAGTTGCTAGGTAGCTGGGAGTGGTCCTACAATTTCATCCCCAGCTCCACTCTCGCATTCCCACCCATCATTTTGCTCTTCCCACAGCAACAGAAGATGGGGCAGAGAAACTGTGCATGACTGAAATGCTCAGGAGGAATGGGGAGGGATTAGACGAAGTCTCTCACATAGCATCCATCACAGCCCCACAGCCTGATAGAAACAAATATTCACAAACACAAGGGACAAAACAGAAAGACATACACAAACTAATGGGCGTGTAGCCATTTCACAACTCAAGCTCAACCCCACAGACCTTTAGATTCCTGCTCCGGTTTCCCTGCCACAAAAGCCCCAGAGCAGTGGGTGGGTTTACCTGAACCACACTCCCCAAAGGCTGGACTCTATCTGAGTGCCCATCCAATCTGATGAAGCCAGAAATGTCTTTCTGACTTCCGTGGCTGTTATCACCCAGCAGGTATTCCTCTAATCATCTCTTGCTGGCCTCATGGATACAGACACCTGGAGGTTTTTTGGAATAGAGAACAGAAAGTTGATGCACACACAGACACTGCACAGAGAACAGAGACACTGAGATAAAAAAACAAAAACACTCACCAGCCAGTACTGTACCCTCCGGACGAAGGTTTGGGGGTCCTGGGAGGGTCCCAGACTTTCAGTGGGACCTCCAAAAATGTTGTGCCTAGAACGGGAGACCACTAAAGACTACCATCCATCGAGTCAGTTGCAAAACACATGAAGATTTATTTGATACAAGCTTGAGCCCGGTTCATAGCAACTTCCCTGTTGAAGAGAGGGTGGCAAGGAGATCTAGGAGGACGAGGTTTTTATTTTTTTATTTTAATTTTTTTGTATTAGGTGGTTTTTTAATTAACATTTTTGTTTTATATTAATCACAGGTTATGAACTTTGTATCCTAGCCGTAGCCCCCTTCCGCAGTCCCTTCCTATCCGCACCATGCCTCCCTCATCTCCTTCCTGATCCTTTCTAACTCCACTGATAGGGGAGGACCTCCTCCCCTTCCATCTAACTCTAGCTTATCATGTCTCCTCAGGAATGGCTGCAATGTCCTCTTCTGTGGCCTAGCAAGGCTGCTCCTCCCTCGGGGGTGAAGGGGGTCGAATAGACAGCCATTGAGTTCATGTCCAAAATAGTCCCTGTTCCACTTACTAGGGTACCCACTTGGATTTTGAGCTACCATTTGCTACATTCAAGCAGAGGTTCTAGGTTATATCCATACCCGGACCTTGGTTGGAGAGGCAGTCTCATAAAACACCCCTGTGCCCAGATATATTTAGTCCTTGTGGAACTCCTGTCCTCTTCAGGTCATACTAACTCCCCCGTCTTTCATATGGTTCCCCGCACTCTGCCAAAGGGTTGGGTATGTGTCTTAATATTTGCCTTGATACACTGCTAGGTAGAGTCTTTCCAGGGCCCTCTGGGGTAAGCTCTTGTCCTGCTACTTGTTTTCTCCTACATCCAATGTCCATCCCATTTGTATTTCTAAGTGAGGATTAATCCTCATATCCCAGGTCCTCTTTCTTGTTTATCTTTTTTAGGTATATAGATTTCAGTATGTTTAACCTATATTTATCTTATAGGTCTATATAAGTGAGTGTATACCATGGGTGTCTTTCTGCTTTTGGTATATCTCACTCAGGATGATCCTTTCCAGGTCCCACCATTTGCCTGCGAATTTCATGATTTCCTCATGTTTAATTGCTGAGTAGTATTCCATTGTGTAAAAGTACCACAATTTCTGTATCCATTCCCCAACTGAGGGACATCTGGATTGTTTCCAGGTTCTGGCTGTTACAAATAAAGCAGCTATGAACATAGCAGAGCAAATGTCCTTGTTGTGTACTTGAACATCTTTTGGATATATGCCTAGGAGTGGTATAGCTGGATCTTGAGGAATCACTATTCCTAGTTGTCTAAGAAAGCACCAAATTGATTTCCAGAGTGGTTGCACAAGTTTACATTCCCACAAGCAATGGAGGAGGGTTCCTCTTTCTCCACAACCTCTCCAGCATGCGTTGTCACTTGAGTTTTTGATCTTAGCCATTCTGACAGGTGTAAGGTGAAATCTCAGGGTCATTTTGATTTGCATCTCCCTGATGGCTAAGGACATTGAGCATTTCTTTAAGTGTTTTTCTGCCATTCTACAGTCCTCTACAAAGAGTTGTCTGTTTAGCTCCATACCCCATTTTTTAATTGGATTACATGATTTCTTCCTTTTTAACTTCTGGAGTTCTTTATATATACTGTATATTAGCCTTCTGTCAGATGTAGGGTTGGTGAAGATCCTTTCCCAGTCTGTAGGCTGTCATTTTGTTTTGATGACAGTGTCTTTTGCTTTACAGAAGCTTTTCAGTTTCATGAGGTCCCATTTATTGATTGTTGCTCTTAGAGCCTGTGCTGTTGGTGTTCTGTTGAGGAAATAGTCTCCTGTGCCAATTGAGTTCTAGGGTCTTTCCCAATTTTTCTTCTAACTGATTTAAAGAGTCTGGTGTTATGTTGAGGTCTTTGATCCACTTGCACTTTACTTTTTGCAGGGTGATAAATATGGATCTATTTTCATTTTTCTGCATACAGATATCCAGTTGGTCCAGCACCATTTGTTGAAGATGCTGTCTTTTTTCCATTGGATGGATTTGGCTTCTTTATCAAAAATCAAGTTTCCATAGGTATGTGGGTTTATTTCTGGGTCTTGAAAACTCTTTTTTGTTAATTATTGTTACATCCATACATATTTCTAAACAAGACCTGCTCAGTCTGTGTAGTGTTGCTTGTTCGTATGCTTTCAGGGCTGATCATTTGGTGTTAGCTAAACAACGGATGTGCTCTTCACTGAGGAAGACTATTTCTTCCACTCTAAGTATCTCTTTGCAGCTTGTAGTTCTTTGTCTCAGGTCAAGGCTTTTGGGCTTTCTCTTATCCACTTCACATAGTGTAATGGTTATCCTTGTTCAGCACCATCGGGGGCAGGACAAGATGGCAGCACCAGGAGGTTGCTGCTTCTGAACTGCAGAACATTTTCGGTACAGCAACCAAGAGCCTGAACTCTGGGCCCTAAAACAACAGCGATCCTGTTTTCCAGGTGAGAGGAAACTCCAAAGTGCGGGAACCAGCCTGGTCCATTCCCAGGATACCCAGCCAGAACTGGGAACAAGGTTTTTAATGGGCAAAAAATGCAAGTAGGGAGTTACATGCCTTGGCAATACATGATTGGGCAAGAGAAATTGACTTTTAAAATGATTAGTTTACTTTAGGCACCAAGTCCATAAATGGTTTTGGCTTGACCATCTAGGTGGGTTGCCAGGAGACAGTATCTCTTTAAGTGGTTCCTACCAGGCCATCTGGGCCAACTTTCTAGCAATAGAGGGCAGGAAAGGAATGCAGTAAGGCTGGTTCTTCCCTGCAGGTGGCTGGAAATGTCTCCACCTGTCTGGTCTTTATTCAGGCTTGTGTTTTAAACTTTAAACCAGGGAGGATCCAAGATGGCTACCCCAGGAGGACACTGTGTCTGAGGAGCAGGACAGTAGTGTCGGCACAGCGACCTGGAGACTGAAATCTGGGACCTAAAACACCAGCGTTTGCGATTGCCAGGTGAGCAGAATTCCTACGGTGAGGAAATCAAGTGGAAAAGTCCGAGGGACACCCAGCTATTCCCCGGAAAAAAACCAGTGGGTGACCAGCTACATACAGCCCTTATGTGAACGTGCTCTGCACAGGGCGCCTAGCTGCCATTCCGGACTGGGTCACATGGTACACAAGACAGACTGAGTTTCACCCAGATACCGCGGGCTGCACTGGACGAGCACACAACCCTCGACACCCAACAGTCACCATTACTGGCTGGTTCACACAGTACTGGGGAAAGACTGAGATTCACCCAGATACTGCTGGCTGTACTTGGCGGGCGCACAACCCTCTGCGTCAACATTCGCAACTCTGGGCTGGGTCACAGAGTACCCAGGACAGTCAGAGATTCACCCAGACACTGTGGGCTGCACCGGACAGGCCCACACCCATAGGTGCCCCCAGCTGCCACCCTGGACTGGGACACATAGTATCAGGTCCAGATTGAGATGCCTCTAAATACCATCTCAGACCATGGTGCACAGCCCCTGGCCCAGAAGGAGGCACCAAGTCTCCAGTCCAGAGAAGAGCCCTTAGCAGCAAGCCCAGGTCAGAGCGCTGAGCCTCCTGACCAGAGTGGCGCCCCCAGCTGACATCTCAAATGGGGACACTAAGCCTTTGGCACAGAGTGAGGAGCCAAACCTCCAGACCAGAGGGGAGACCAGTCTACGATGCTCACAGCTTCTAGCACAGAACACAAAGCCAGGCACACAGATCCCACAACAGAGTTCAACTGAGGCAACAACACACACTATCAAACCACTGGAACTCCCTGATCTTCTTGAAGAATACTCCTGACACAAGAGATTGACAGTTCCAGTCTGAAGTTCAGCCTTAAAACACAAACAGCTCCTTGATTATATATAAACAAATGCCCAGAAGTCGGTGTACGAACTCACCAAACAATAATCAGGACACCATGGCCCCACCAGAAACACCCAAAAGCAATGGAGATTTTAATTCAGCAGAGACACAGGAAAATTGTGTTAAAGCTAAGATTATGCAGATATTAGAGGAACAAAAAGAGAGACAAAAAGAGGAAATGAACAAGGCCCTCAAAGAAATTCAGAAGAATTAAACTGCCCACATATAGGAACAATTAAAGATATGCAGAGAGGAAACAACCAAAATAGGAGACACAGTCAATCAGATGAAAGAAGCGATACAAAGCATGAAAACAGAATTACAATCTATAAAGAAGACACAAAAGGAGAAGAACCTGGAAATGGAGAACTAAGAGAAAAGATCAGGAACCACAAAGGTAAGCATCACCAATAGAATACAAGAGATGGAAGAGAGAATCTCGGGAGCTGAGGATACGCTGGCTGAAATGGATTCCTCACTCAAGGAAAAAATTAAGTCGGAAAATTCCCAAACACAAAACATCCAAGAAATAAAGGATGCCATGAAAAGACGAAACCTAAGAATAATTGGAATAGAGGAAAAGGAAGACTCCAGGCTCCAAGGACCGGAAAATATTTTTAAGAAAATCATAGAAGAAATTTTCCCAACTTAAAGAAAGAAATGCCCATAAATATACAAGAAGCCTACAGAACACCAAATAGACTAGACCAGAAAAAAATACCTCTCGTCACATCACAGTCAAAACACTAAACTTACAACACAAATAAAAAATATTAAAGGCAGCAAGGGAAAAGGGTCAAGTAACATATGACGGTAGACCGATCAGAATCACACCAGACTTCTCATCATACAGTATGAAAGCCAGAATGGCCTGGGCTGAAGGCATGCAGTCCTTAAGGGAACACAGATGCCAACCAACACTACTATACCCAGCAAAGCTTTCAATCAACATAGATGGAGAAAACAAAATTTTCCATGAAAAAACAAAATTCATGCAATAGCTATACATCAACACAGCCCTACAGAAGGTACTAGAAGGAAAACTTCAGTACAACGGAAACAACTACACCAAAGAAAATATAGGATAAATATAATTTCCCAATGACAACAACAACAACAAAAAAGCAATGAATCTCAGTAAGACCACCAATTCCACAATAAAAGGAAATAACAGTCATTGGTCACTATTTTCTATCAACATCAATGGACTCAACTCTCCAATAAAAAGATACAGACTAACAGAATGGCTACAGAAACAGGATCCAACATTCTGCTGCATCCAAGAAACACACGTTTGAAACAAAGATAAACACTACCTCAGAATAAAGGGCTGGAAAACTA
>CM053743.1:18578590-18610768 GCA_028658305.1 Pachyuromys duprasi | reverse complement strand
CTGAGTAGAGCACCAACAGCACAGGCTCTAGAATCAACAATCAATAAACGGGACCTCATGAAACTGAAAAGCTTCTGTAAAGCAAAAGATACTGTCATCAAAACAAAACGACAGCCTACAGACTGGGAAAGGATCATTACCAATCCTGCTTCTGACGAAGGGCTAATGTCTAGTATATATAAAGAATTCAAGAAGTTAAAAAGCAAGAAATCAAGTAATCCAATTTAAAAAATGTGGTATGGAGCTAAAAAGAGAACTGACTGTAGAGGATTATAGAATGGCAGAAAAACACTTAAAGAATGCTCAACGTCCTTAGCCATCAGGGAGATGCAAATCAAAACGACCCTGAGATTTCACCTTATACCCATCAGAATGGCTAAGATCAAGAACTCTGGTGATAACACATGCTGGAGAGATTGTGGAGAAAGAGGAACCCTCCTCCATTGCTGGTGGGAGTACAAATTTGTACAACCACTCTGGAGATCAATTTGGCGCTTTCTTAGACAATTAGGAGTGGTGATTCCTCAGGACCCAGCTGTACCACTCTTGGGCATATATCCAAAAGATGCTCAAGTACACAACAAGGACATTTGCTCAACTATGTTCGTAGCTGCTTTGTTTGTAGTGGCCAGAGCCTGGAGACAACCCAGATGTCCCTCAGTTGAGGAATGGATACAAAAATTGTGGTGCTTTTGCACGATGGAATACTACTCAGCAATTAGAAGGGAAGAGATCATGAAATTCTCAGGCAAATGGTGGGACCTGGAACCAATCATCCTAAGTTAGAAATCCCCAAAGCAGAAAGAAACATATGGTACATACTCACTTATATAGACCTATAGGATAGGAAGGTCATGCTGAAATCTATACACCTAGGGAAGATATACAAGGAGGAGGATCCAGGTTGATATGATCAATGCTCATTTAGATGAACAAATGGGATGGACATTGAATGGAGGAGAAAACAAGCAACAGGACAGGAGCATACTAGGGAGGGAGGGCCTCTGAGAGAATCAATATAGCAATGTATGAAGGCAGATGTTAAGACTCATAGCCAAGCCTTCGGTAGACGGCTGGGAATAATAATGAAAATAGGGGAAGTTAGTAAGCCTTGGGAGAACAAGAGCTCCACAAAGACCAAACGGAGCAGGGCACAGGGGTCTTTTACGAGACGGTTTCTCCAACCAAGGACCATGTATGGATATGGCCTAGATCCCCTGCTCAGATGTGGCCCATGGTAGCTTGGTGTCCAACTGAAGACCCTAGTAAGTAGAACAGGGACTGTTTCAGTCATGAACTGGATGGCTGGCTCTTTGACCCTCCCCCATACATGCCAGGGAGTAACAGCCTGGCTAGATCCCAGGGGAGGACATTGCAGCCAGCCCTGAGGAGACAAGATGATCTGGGGTCAGATGGAAGGGGAGGAGGTCCTCCCCCACCGGTGGACTTGGAGGGGGCAGGGAGGAGATGAGGGAGGGATGGGGAGAGTGGGAGGGAATGAGGGAGGGGGCTAAGACTGGGATGCAAAGTACCTAACCTGTAATTGATATAAAAATAAAAAAATTACATTTAAAAACAATAAAATAAAAAATAAAAATAATAATAGAATGCACACACAATACATGTGAAACCTAATGCTTTAAAAATGATACCAAATGGGTAAGGTTTTATGTCAGATACGAACCTGATTGCTTGTGATTCTGTATCTACATGTGCTTTCTACATTGAGGATCTTGTGGCTGGAGAAATGACTCAGTCCTTAAGAACAGTGGATACTCTTCCAGAGCATCCTGACTCAGAACCATCATAATGGGATCTGATGCCCTCTTATGTCAAGCAGGCATGCATGCGAGTAGAGCACTCACCTACATGAAATACACACAACACTAAATTGTCTACATTGACATGCCGATGATGTCTTCTCACTTCATCCATGGTGCAGGAGCAGAGACCTTGCAGCCAAGGGCAAAGTGGCGATTGCTCACCCCACACACCTGAAAAGTCCACATACTCTCTTCACTGTGTGGTGCCAGAATTAATGTCAGAGACACATAGGAGTGAGGCAAACAACCTGCTCCTGAACAACATCTCTGCTTTGGTTGATTAGTTCCTTTTTCATTTCCTTGTGAAATTGGGTTTTTATATCAAGAGTTTTCAAGAATTTTCAAGAGTTGAAAAATTCGGTGTTTATGTATGTTTATTGTGTGGATTTGTGCATGTGAAAGGAGGAACACACACAGGCCAGATAACTGGCCCAGTGGCATGTAGCCTGAGTCCCAGTTGAGAACCACCTGATATGAGTACTGAAAGCAAAGTTTGGTCTTCTGAAAATGCAACCTGTGCTCTTGAGCTGTGAATCATTACTCCAGTCTATGGGTTTGGTTTTGTTTTTTTAAGATGGTGCCTACTCTGTATTCTAGGCTGGTCTGGATGTCTCTATGTGGCCCACCCTGTTGGATAAATTTACCCACTTTCCACAGTGTTTGGAAAGTTTGCAACACTGTCATCAATCTGTTCATGTTTACTTCTGGCCAGAGAGCACCTGTTGAGAAGTCCTCAAAATTAGGTAATTTATGGAATTTAGACAACAACAATGACAGTTGAACAAAGAACCCATGACCTATGTGTTCTAAGAATATTCCAATGAAGAACAAAACAATAGTAAATCATTTTTCTATTTTACTATACAGAAAAGGGGGAATATAATTGCTAGGCCTAGGGAGATTTTGTTTCTTAAATACGTTCATACAGAGACAACTGAAGACATAAAATACAGTTATTTTGTAAAGTAAATGTTTCTATGGCAGAGGATTTTATGAATGCCCGGAAACCTTTATATGCTATGGCTGTTTCAAACAGTTTGTGAACCCAAAGGAATATAGCCAAATTTTTGTACAGGTACATGAACAAGTACACAAGAGGGTTGCAACTACCACACAGGCAAAAGACAGGAAAGGAGGAAGTATCACAAAATTTTAGTTTTATTGATGACCTGGATCTTTGCATCTCTCATTAAATAGTGTTTTTCCACTGGGATCGTGGAGTCACTGACCCCTGCTGAACCTGAACCTGGCAGTGAGGGTGATAACTGAAAAAGACCCTAGAGGGAGAGCATCCAGATTTACAGCTGCAGGACAAAGCCTCTGGTTATCCTGTCCCGACAGAAGACACTTATAAATGCAAAGTAGGTCTTTCTCAGTCCACAAGACCTCTGTACCCACAATTCCATTGTTCTCCATAACAACTTCAGCCTCTTTTTTTTTTAACTTCAGCCTCTTAAATCCATTTCAATAAACATCATTTTGTTTCAAACATATGACTAGTGTCAGAAGCTCTGACTCACGAGCATGAGAGATGGGTCCTAAGCCTTTATTTTCTTCAAATCGAGAACTGATGTTTCCCTATTTACTGTCACCTCTGCTGGCAACGACAAAGTCTGAATCCTTGGCCATAGACACAGGGCTCTTCACATCTAGGGCACTTATTTGTAGCAAAGGAGATGTACTTGGGCTGTCTTATGACCCTGAGTCTATCTATTAGCTCAGCACAGAGTTGGACAAATCTCTCTGAGGAGACATAACCCAACTCATCATAGCACTCGAGAGGGGCAGGGTACTGTTCCACATTCATCTTGCTCCAGTTGGCTGTGTGCTGCAAAAGGTTCCTGAGGATGTGCATGGAGAAGTCATTCCCATAGAAATTGACCTTGGCCATCTGGGAGCACTTGCTGAGGGCAGGTATGAGGACAGTGAAATGAGAGTCCTTCATCCTACAAGCCTTCAAGTCCAGGGACTGCAAAGTGTCTGCCACATTCTCTAGGAGGACTCGGAGAGGCATAAGGTCCAAAGCCTCTAAGCCCACACCTTTCATGTCCAGATGTTTCAGGTGAAAGATCTTCGGGCACCCAGACAAGTAGTTCAGGTCTGACTGTGAAATTTCACAGTAAGTGATGGACAGGGTCTCCAGCGGGGTCATCAGGCACCTAGAAATAGATGAGGAGATTAGTTCTAGAAAATGGTGTTGGAGAATATGGGTGGTATTTAGACAGAGGTAGAAGGAACCTGGTGTTCCAATGTCAGTTTGACCAAATAGCAAGGATGTTCTCTAAGACACTTCCTGTTGGTATCACCTTAGTCAAGACAAGTTCACACTTGATCTCCTGGCCTCACTCTCAAGCAGAAAACCAGTTCAGCCCATAAATACAGAAAGTACACATAAGAAATTCCAATCCACAAGCACGTGAGATCCTTCCATCTTCTGATATTTTTTTCAATTTCTTTATTCAAATACTTGAAGTTTTTCATACAAGTCTTATACTTGCTTGGTTTGAGTTACACCAAGACACTTTCTGATACTGGGGGTGATTGGGAAGGGTGTTGTTTTCCTAATTTCTTTCTCAACCTATTTGCCTTTTGAATAGAGAGGGAGTACTGATTATTTTTTAGTTAATTTTGTATCCAGCCACTTTGCCGATGGTGTTTCTCAGCTATAGGTTTTGTCTGGAAGATTTTGGTGGTCACTCATGTCTGCTATCATATCATCTGTTAATAGATTCAATGTAATTCCTATCAAAACACCAACACAATACTTTGCAGAACTTGAAAGAATAATTCTCAACAAAACAAAAAACCCAGAATAGCTAAAACAATCCTGTACAATAAAAGATCATCTGGAGGTAGTTCTATCCCTGATTTCAGGCTGTTCTATAGAGCAACGAAATAAAAAGTGCACGGCAAAGGTAGAGAAACAGACTGGGCGATCAGTAGAATCAAATAGAAGACGCATAAAAACTCACATACCAATACACACTTGATTTTTGACAATGAAAAAAACCATACAATGGAATAAAAGACAGCATCTTCAACAAATGGTGCTGGACTTTCTGGATGTAGAAAAATGCAAATAGATCCATATTTATCACCCTGAACAAAATTCAAGTCTAAGTAGATCAGAGACCTCAACATGAAACCAGATACATTAAATCTATCAGAAGAAAAATTGGGGAAGAGGTTTGAACTCAATGACACAGGTGATAACTTCCTGAAAAGAATACTAACAGCTCAGGCTATAAGATAATCAAAAAATAAATGGGAGATAACTTCCTGAACAGAGTACAAACAGGCTATAAGATCAACAATCAATAAATGAGACCTCCTGAAACTGAAAAGTTCCATAAAGCAAAGGACACTGTCAACAGAACAAAATGGCAGACTACAGACTGGGAAATAATCTTCAACAACCCTACATCTCACAGATGGCTAATAATTAGAATACATAAAGAACTTAAGAAGACAAGCACCAAGAAACAAAACAACAATTATAAATGGGGTACAGGACTGAACAGAATTCTCAACAGAGAAATATTAAATGGCACGGAAACACTTAAAGAAATGGAAATTCAAATCAGAACAACTCTGAGATTTCATCTCATACCCATTAGATATGGCTAAGATCAAGAACTCAAGTAACAGCACATGCTGGAGAGAATGTGAAGAATGGAGAACCCCCCTCCATTGATGGTGGGAGCGCAAACATGTACAACTACTTTGGAAAACAATCTGGTGCTTTCTTAGAAAAGTAGAAGTAGCCATACCTCAAGAGCCAGTTATAACACTCCTGGGCATATACTGAAAGGCTCTCCACCACACAAAGACATTTGCTCAACTATGTTTATAGCAGCTTTATTCACAATAGCCATAATCTGCAAACAACCTAGATGTCCCTCAACAAAAGAATGATTAGAGAAATTGTAAAATTTGCAGAAAAGTGGATGCAACTGGAAAAGATCATCCTGACTTAAGTAACCTGAAGAAGAAAGACATACATGGTATATACTCACATACAAGCAGATATTGGCAATGTAATACAAATAAACACACTAAAATCTGCAGACCTAAAGAAGCTAAACAAGGAGGAACCTAGTGAGGATGCTTAATTCTCACTCAGAAGGGCAAAAGGATAGAGACTGGAAGAAGTTGAAGAAAGGAAAGAGGAAGGGAGCCTACTATAGAAGTCTTCTGAAAGATGCCACTCAGCATGGGATCAAAGCAGATGCAGAGACAGAGACCCACAACTTGGGCAGACTGCAGGAAGTCTTACGGAAGACGTGGGAATAGAAGGACTCAATGAGGAGAGGAACCCTACAAGGAGAAAAACAAAGCCCAAAAATTAGGGCACAGGGGGGCCTCCAGAGATTGATGCACCAACCAAAGACCATTCAAGAAGACATAGACCCCCTGCTCAGATGTAGCCCACAGACAGCTCAGTCTCCAAGTGAGTCCACTAATAAGGAAAGCAGGATCTGCCTCTGACATGAAGCTCGTTACCTGCTCTTTGATCATTTCTCCCTGGCAGGGTGGCTTTACTATGCCACAGAGGAAGAAGATTCAGGCCTTCCTGATTAGACTTGATAGGCTAGGGTCAGACAGTAGTGGTCTAGGAGTCTAGCTTTTCAGGGTAGTAGAAGAAGGGGATGGTCAGGAAGGAGGGAGATTCAGACTGAGCAAAGATGAGAAAGGGAATCGCAATCAGGATACAAAATGAATAAATTGTGTAAGATAACAACAACAATAATAATAAAAGAAAAAGAAAATTAAGTTCCAACCCATGAAAGTTCTGTCAGGCTCTAGGGACACTTCCTGTGTGCTCACTGGACTCTGGATTCCATCAATGCCTTTGCAGTCACTATTGCTGCCATTTAACACCCACACTATCCCCATTGTCCCATGCACTCTACTTGAGTTCAAAACATTTCACCCATAGGAAATTTGGGGCATACTGAGTCTACTCTCACAGATCTGAGCACAGAGCTCACCTGCACACTGTGCTGGTGAGTCCCCTGAATCCTCACTGCACTCTTCCCTTCCTGTTCCCTTTCCTTTGGATTGGGTGGGCATGATTCCAAAAAGAATTATAATCCATCCTTACTAGAGCTGACCTTCAGTCCTCTGATTCAAGAGTGGGGATTTGACCCTATGTTTCATTATACATGGAAATAAGACATAACCTTCATATTCTAATGAGGCCTAAATATTGTACCCAGTGACTGGCAGGTCTCATAAACCACTAATCTTTAAAATTAAATAAAGGTCTGCTCTGGTAGCTGACCCAACTCTCACCCTTGCTTACCCAAGAACCTGATCCATGCGGTCTCTAAGAAAGTAGATGCCATTCATGGAGAGATACTGGAGACAGTTGAGTTTGGAGAACTGAGAAATGAACTTCCTGACACATGTCTCTTCTCTGTCTGTTGCCCTGTTGCCAATCATGAAGACATTCTTGAAGATGTGTGCCACAAAGAGACTGCGAAGATTTCTCATCTGGCCCAGGCAGGGAGCAAGTTGTGACAGCTTTAACACATCCCAACTGAGCATGATCAGTTCCAAATCATTTATATGCTCCGGATGAAAAACATTGAATAGCCATCTGGAAACATGTGAAGGCAGAGCCCAAATCTTCATCTCCATACAGCAGAACTGGACAGAGCCCTTCCTCTGCTGGGCCCACTTCAATAAACATGTCTGTTCTTCATCTATACACGGCCTGAGCCAAAGGTCAGCTACCACCTTCAGGCGCCGCCTCAGTGCATATCTGGGAAGGACCTTCACTACTTGCTGCTCATCTGGGGTCTCTGCTGAGCATTCACCATCCTCTGCACCAGCCCATATGCTCCAGAATTCATGGTGCTTCTTCCTCAGGTCAAGAACCTGAAGTTTTCTCCTCCTGTGAGAAAACGTGAACTGTCAGCTACATGCCAAAACCCAACACTGACTCAGCATTTCCTCCACATCTCTAAACTCAACTCCTGATGAGGTGTTATTTTTTCAGCAACCAGTGTGTAGCCTGCATTAACTTTCCCTGAGCTGCACAGATAGCACTGGTAACTTTCCTTCCTCTAAGTGACTCTATTTCTCCTTAGTCCCATTACTAGTGATTGTGGGAATGCAGGGAAGGCTCATTTCACTGTGTGCATACATCTACTCCAAACTCTGACCACAGCCAACCTTTCTTAGGACAAGGAAAGAACAGCTTCCAATGACCCTGCATCCCTATCTAATGATCCTTCAAGAGCCTCATGAAGAAGTCATTTTCCCTGAACCCACAATCTCTTCCTTCTTATACATGGGCTCCATTCCACAGTACTTGCATATACTTACCTGGTATGAAACTTTCTTTGCAGCTGCATGTCTATTCCTGCTAGCACAGCCTGGAAGGTTTCCATGTCAGGGGTCTTCATCAGTGACCCCACAGGGAGACAGGGGAAAGGCCAGGCTGCCACCATTGCCTTCACAGCCGTAATGTGTCTGCCAATCAAGGCTTCCTTGAACAGTGCTGGGAACAGCTCCATGGGCAGTTGGTCCAGAGCTGACATGTCCAAGATCTCATGTCTCAGCAGAGCTTGCCTTGCCAGCTTCAGCAGTGAGGGTGGAGTCTGAGCACTCATCCTGGAAGGTCTTCAATCAGAAGGATCCTGGGGAGGCCTTCAGGGGAGAATACATGGTCAACATCAAGTTTAGAAAACTCCCTCTCCATCACAGGAACCACTCAAGGTCAGAGTTACTGCTCTGTCAACGGTGGGGACATCAGCTTAAGTAATTGTCCTCACTGGAGGTCTCAAAGCAAACGAGGAGCCTCTTACAAGTTCACCCGAGGTTACACATTCCCCAGTGTTCCTTCCAACCCTAACCAACACCCCAGTAAATCCCATCCCTACTGGGCAGGGGTCCCTAGAAGTCTGAAAGCTGAGTACCATCTCTGTGTGCCAACTAGATCAGGTCACAAGTCCCAAAACAACAGAGCATGGGAAGTTTTGCACACCCAACCAACCCATAATTTTTCTAAAACATAGACCCTCCCAGTGAAAAACTGAGATAATCCTGGAAATAGGGTTGGTACTCCATACTGTATTAACTAATGTTGTGTCAAAAACCTGAATTCAAGTCCAATCTTCTTCAGTAGGTTCTTACGAGACAGGAATGAACAATCCTGTCCCAAAGAGAACTATTCAACATTGTGATAAGGATGCAGAAGTTAACACTCCTCAGTGAATGGCTCCTAGCTGGGGGCATGTGGGGAAAGACTCATGTTTCTTTAAGGGGCTGTCTACCTGAAGTTTGATCATGTTCCAGTGAGTACACTGGACACACAAACTCAATTTCCTTTTTTTTTTTTTGGTTTGTGGCAAGTCGGGAGGTTGACCTGGGTTGACTGGGAAGTGAGTGTGCTCAGGATTCAATGATGTGAGATTACCCAATAATCAATAAAATCATTACAAATTTAAAAGAGGGTTGTAAATTCTATACATCCAAAAAAAAAAGGCCTTTAAAAACATACATACATACATACATACATACATACATACATAAATAAATAACTCTCCCATCTCAGGCCTAACCTCTCTATTTCAGGGGTCCTGCTCCTTTGGATCAAAGTGACTTACCTGTTCTGGGCACTGGTGAGCACAGGGTCTCTGGATCCCAGCAGAGCCAGGCTGTCACCACAGTCTTCAGGTTCCTGAGGCAATGACTCCTCTGCCTCCCCTGAAGCCCTTATATACCATCCTGCTCAGCCCCTCCCTATTGCAGCCCCACCTCCCAAATGCAAGCTGCTATCTGATTGCATACTTGAGTCCAAACACTTAACCCCACAGATTTTACCACTCTCTAGATTGAATCAAGCTTACTGTATCTATGCAAACACAACCAAAACAAAATAGGATGAAAATCCTGAGTCCTTATCTTGAGTAATTCCTGAATTTTGAATTTTATAGTTTCCTTGCTTACTCATTTACTCTTCTATTTTCTCTTGTTCTCCTTGGTTTTGGATTATGTTCTGACAACATTGTTCTGTAGGTAAGGTTAATTTGGAATTCCAATTCAGAGGGATCCTCTTGCCTCAGGGTTCCTGCTGGGAGAATTACTATGTGAGCCAATGCTCCTCATTATTCTGGACTCAGGCTGGCCTCAAACTCACAGAGATCTGCCTGCCTCTGTCTCCCTGAGGGCTGGGGTTACATAAGAGTACCACAAAGCCCAACTCCTCATGTTCTATCTTTGGATATTTTCCTATATTGGTTTGTTTATTTTCTCCTATTCTGAATTATTTATTTTGTTTTATTATAATTCTATTTCTTGTTGTACTTTTTTTTTGTTTGTGGGTTAGTTTTTTGAGACAGGTTTCTCGGTATAACTCTGACTGTCCTGAAACTCACTTTGTGGACCATGTTGGACTCAACTCACAGAGCTCTCCTGACTCTGTCCTGTGTGCTGGGATTAAAGGTGTGTACCCCCACACCTGGCTCTCTCTCTTCTCTTCCTCCTTTTTAAGATTTAATTATTTTATGTAGATGAGTGCTCCTCCCCATGTACATTTTCATGATAGAAGAGGACATCAGATCACATTATGGATGGTTGTGAGCCACAGTATGTTTGCTGAGGATTCTAGGACCTCTGGAAGGACAAACAGTTCTCTTAACCAATGAGCCATCACTCCAACCCCCTGGCTCCTTCTTACTATTCTTAGATGCCTGTTTGTCTTCTTAGAGAAGAGAAGGTAGGGAGGATCATAGAGAAGTTGCTAGACAAAAAGCCATAATCAGAATGTAATGTATGAAAAAAATATCTATTTTCAATAAATGAAAAGCAAAGAAAAAGGGCTGGAGCAATGACTAAGCAGTCAAGAGCACTGGCTGCTCTTACATAGGAGCCAGTTCCATTTCCCAGCATCCACATGGCAGCTCTCAGGTGTCTGCAACCCCATTTTCTTCTGATCTCCTGAAGACACACGTAATACTCCTTGTTGCACAAACAATAATTATTTGTTTTCATTTTGTTTCTTTCTTTCTTTCTTTCTTTCTTTCTTTCTTTTTGAGACAGTGTTTCTCTGTGTAGCATCTGTAGACCAGACTAGGCTCAATTTCACAGAGATCTACCTGACTTTGACTGCCCCAGTGCCGGGATTAAAGGCATGTGCCATCATGTCTAGCTTAAAATTGTTAAAAAGAAATAAACATTACAAACATCTGTTTTTGAATTTTTACATAATCTATCACCTTGAATTTGATGTGCACTGATGTTTTGCCTGCATCTTCGTCTGTGTGAAAGTGTTGGATCTCCTGGAGCAGCCGTCACAGACAGTTTCAGGCTGTAAATGTTTGTAAGGAACCCAGATCATCTGGAAAAGCAGATAATGTTCTTAAGTGCTGAGCCATCTCTCCAGCATCTAGTATGTAAATCTTAAGAAGGAAACCAGGAAGGACTAGTTTGGCACATTATGTAGAAATGATGCCACCAAGAATGAGCTAGACAGTGAGAAGCTTCATACTACAAAAGGAGGCAGAACACTGGAGAGGTTAAGAGCAGTTAATTAAGAGCTCTGAATGCTCTTGCAGAGGACCTGAGTTCACTTCACTGCATTCACAGGGCAGCTCACAACTGTCTGTAAACTCCCGTTCCAAAACCCAACACCCTCACACAGACTCTAAGGGTAAAAATTCTAAGAAGTGCAAACAGTCCCTAACCGTCCCCTAGTCACCACACCTGGGCACAGCCAATCACTGACTGCCCCATTAGAAAAATCCCTTACTCCTAGAACCCCTCCTGTTTTGCGGTTTTTGCCTTTATAAACTCTGTGATTCTGCAGCTCAGGGATCTGTACCACCCCCTTGCGTGGGAGCTGTGTGCAGAGCCCTGGCATGCCGGCTACTAGTAAACACCTCTTGCTGTTTGCATCAAGTTCTGTTTTGTAAGTTATTGGGGTCTGGCGTCTATCCCAAGGAACAGAGGGTCTCCCCATCTCACCTTGGGAGTCCAATATTTGGGGGCTCGTCTGGATGAGCACAGACCCCTGACTCACAAATTCGACCTTGGAGGTGAGAAAAGGCGCCAAATGTTTGTCTCTGTGATGTCTGTGTTGTCTGTTTCAATGTGCTTTCTGTTTTCGCGCTTTTAGTTTGCGACTGCTCGGGTGACTTGCTAAAGTCTCCAGCGGTGGTCAGCAGAGGACCACAGGTCGTGACCCTGGAGGACGCTCAGGGGGTCAGAGGGGCCAAGGACTCAGATGCCTCCTATCTGGTGGACTTAGATGGAGTCCAGTTCTGTAAAAAAGTCTAGTTCGGACTTTGGAACTCTGTGCTGTAATCTGCCAGGGACTGCTGCTGGTCTCAAGGGAGGCCAGCATGGGGAAGTCCCACACGCGGCAGGAGTGCTTGTGAGGAGTGGGGAGATGCATGGATCGGGCTGGCTGCACGGGAGTCATCAGGCAGAGCTGCCTGGATTCTCCCCTCTGCCACTTCTCCAGCAGGAGACAGTTGGAGCGGAACCAGCTAGAGCTCACTCCCCCTCCTCCTCTTCCACCCAGGGAGCGTAAGTTAATTGCTGCTCCATATATATGCCTATGTGTTTATAAGGTCTATAAGTTTAAAATAACAACGATATAGGTTTCCATGTGGTATGTAATATGCCTTACTACCATCTTGAGATTGTCACATGGATAATAGGACCACCATCTTGAGATTGCCACGTAAAATGTAATGTGACCACCATCTTGAGATTCCCAGGTAAAATGTAATAGAATCACCATCTTGAGATTCCTGTGTGGTATGTGATGAGTCTGCCATCTTGGGATAGCCTCATGGAGTGGTTCAAAAATTACAGATGAGTCTCAGTTACAAACTGGATTGTTTGCACTGGTAAATTCTGGTTTTAAAATCTAGTTTTGACTTTTAAAATTTCACTTCTAGTTTTGGTTATATGGTTAGAGCTAATTTTAAAAAATTGCAGTTTTTACAGTCTATCTTGTAAAGAGCTGTTCGTTAAACTGCTTTGTTTATCAAAAAACATGTTTCTACCCTGGTCTGCACCTTGAGAAAGAAAGAAAAAAAGTTTCACCAAGTTCCTTAAAACTTGTTCCAAGTTACTTAGAGTTTGTTCATGTGACCTTAGACCATATCTGCTACAGGAAAGATTTTGATGGGAGTCTTTATATTGTCTAAAAAGCAAAAGGGAGAGCAAGAGATATTTTCTAAAGTAAAAATGTCTAGTTAAGCCAGAAAAAACGAAGCTAGAAACCTGAAGGTATATAGAATGTTGCAGAAGATTAGTGCATGAGTGTATAAGGAGCCAGAGAGTTCTGCTGTATCGTGAGAGGTATAGTGGCCAGGTGCCATGCTGGTTCAGAGATGAAAAAATAAAGCCATAAGTTTTGCCAACATCTTTGTTTAGGTCTATCAATTATGTTCAGTCCTCTGATTAGTGCTAAGTGCAAAACTTTTTAATGTTCGAATTTTAATACAAGTGGTAAGATCAGCAAGATTTGCTAGCCTCTCTATAAATTGCATCTGATTAAAAGATTTGCTTTGATTTTAGTTCAGAAAGAGCAGATTTAAGGTTATATTAACAACTGCAGTTGGTTAAAATGTTAAGATTTACCTAGTCTCTTTGTTTAGGTTTTTTTAAGGTTAAGCCTAAAATGTGTAACTATAAAGCTTGCCTATGTAGATCTACTTAAAATATAGTTCTAAAATATACATCTGAAAAACATGCCAGAATTAAAGATTATAGCATTCTGTTTTATAGGACACAGTTTAGAGCAGATGACAAGAATAGACGTGCTGGCCCTCAAGCTTGTCAGAGATCTGATAAATATGACATTTTAACATGTGTAAGCTTATTGCCACAGAGAGTTCCGAAATCCTGGCAGTAGCTCCCCAAGGTCTCTGAGAAGATTTAAAAACGACAGATGACTGCAGCTCTGGATTGTGGAATGCTAACCACTGGGCAATACTGCCTCAACTGGCCCACTGCTAGGCCCAGCCTAACCTGTGGACAAAAGCGGTGGACACCTGGAGAGCCATTGTTTCACATTACGAGAGGCAAGGTGGGATCTATCTCTCATGTCCCTCTTTCCACAGAAGCAGTCTCTCATCTGTGCCTAGCTGGACTGCCTCTGCTCATGATGCCATAAGACCACAGGAGCCAGGGACACTGCCAAGGTGATGGACTAACTAGTCATCTCTGTCATTTTGATTGATACATAGATTATTTATTTAGCTTATAATTTATCCTTCTCAGGTCTCTGATTACCTTGATGGCTATGCTAAGTTAATGGTAGCTTTTCAGCTAGAGAGCAGACAATTAGAGCCACTGTCAGCTCATTGAGCAGTTCATTAGCTAGTTAAAACTACTAGGTACTAGATCTCTTATTTAAAAAAAAAAAAGTTTTGCCTTGCTCACAGGCAAGTTGCCTGTGTCTTAAGATATATAGCTAAATAAAAAATAAATAAAAAGGAGCTAAATAAAAAAGAGCTTATATAGAGTCTAAAAATATAGAGTTTAGGTTATAAAAATCAAAAGAGTGTTGTTTGGTCTAAAAACTGTTTCAGGTTTGGTAAATAAAAAAAGATTAAAGAGTCTAAATGAACATTTTTAAAATATATACATATAAGTTCTACTTACTTTATTTAAAAGGTCTGAGCATCCAGGGTCTAGCAGTAAAACCATTAATATATTTTTGCCTAACTTTCCAGTGTGTTATGGAGATGAAAGCTAAAAGTAAATGCTAAGTATACAGAAAGTGGCCAGCCTCCATTGGTGGCTGATAACCAACAGGGACCACAGTTAAAGTGTTAGAGTTTCAGACTGTGGACAAAGTTGGGTTATATATAAAAAATAAAACAAACAGAAAAAAAAAACTGACGCTCATTCCATTGGATATAGTTTTACTTGTAACTCTAAAAATGTTGTTATATTAGATTTGCTGATATGTTACTTTTCTGACTTTTTAATATATATTTCCTTTTGTGTACCAAAAAATTCATAAGTTTCAGGCAATCAAAGGTCATGAAACCTAAATCTGGCATAGCTCAAACGGATCCCAGAGTAGTTGTTCCTGGTTTTGAGATTCCTCACTTCCCATTTAATAGATAAATCTTAACTTTTGTCTCTAGTCTAAATTTGTTTCAGATTTTCACCTAGTTGACTCTATCCTAGGATCAGCTATGGACTGTGAGCTAAAATTTGGACTTGCTAAAAGTTGACAAGATCTCTCCCCTTGTCTTCAATTGGATCAACTAACCAGTTGTTTGAGACTGCCCCCTTGTCCAGCCTTTGACTAGCATTTCAGCCTCCCTAGCCCCTGGTGCCAACAGTCCAATTATCAGCACTGAAAAAGCTCCAGAAGATGGACCTTTGGCTCAATCTCACCTTACAGGCTGAAATGCTAAATCAAGGGTGGGGGGACCCAAAAAAAAACCTTCATCCCATAGCTGCTTCATGATTGAATCAGTTACTAGAAGAAGGGGGGAATGTAAGGGTAAAAGTTCTGAGAAGTGCAAACAGTCCCTAACCGTCCCCTAGTCACCACACCTGGGCACAGCCAATCACTGACTGCCCCATTAGAAAAATCCCTTACCCCTAGAACCCCTCCTGTTTTGCAGATTTTGCCTTTATAAACTCTGTGATTCTGCAGCTCAGGGCTCTGTATCACCCCCTTGCGTGGGAGCTGTGTGCAGAGCCCTGGCATGCCAGCTACTAGTAAACACCTCTTGCTGTTTGCATCAAGTCCTGTTTTGTAAGTTATTGGGGTCTGGCGTCTATCCCGAGGAATGGAGGGTCTCCCCACCTCTGGTGTCCAACAAGACATACATGCAGTCAAAACATCAAAGTGCACAAAATAAAAATAAATAACTTCTTTAAAAACAAATAAAACAGAACAGGATTAGCATAGTAAAAATGGACATGTTACCAAAACTAATCTACAGTTTCAATGCAGTTCCCATCAAATTACCAACACAATTCTTTACAGACCTTGAAAGAATAATTCTCAATTTCATATGGAAGAACAAGAAACCAAGAATTGCTAAAACAATCCTCTACAATAAAAGATCTGGAGATATCTCCATCCCTGATCTTAAGCTGTACTATAGAGCAAAAGTAATAAAAACTGCATGGTACTGGCAAAGAAACAGGCTGGTGGAATAATGGAATTGAATAGAAGACCCTGAAATAAACCCACACACCTACAGACACTTGATTTTTTATAATGAATGAAAAACCATACAATGGATAAAAGATAGCATCTTCAACAAATGGTGCTGCTCTAACTGAATGTCTACATATAGAAAAATGCAAATAGATCCATATTTATCACCCTGCACAAAACTAAAGTCTAAGTGGATCAAAGACTTCAACATAACACCAGACACATTAAATCGGTTAGAAGAAAAAGTAGGGAAGAGCCTTGAACTCATTGACACAGGAGACAACTTCCTGAACAGAACACCAACAGCACAGGCTCGAAGATCAACAATCAATAAATGGGACCTCATGAAACTGAAAAGCTTCTGTAAAGCAAAGGATACTGTGATAATAACAGAATGACAGCCTATAGTCTGGGAAAGGATCTTCACCAACCCTACATCTGACAGAAGGCTAATATCCAGAATATATAAGGAACTCAACAAAACTAAACAGCAACAAATCAAGTAATCTAATTAAAAAATGGGGTGCAGAGCTGAACAGAGAATTCTCTATAGAGGAATATAGAATAGCAGAGAAACACTTAAAGAAATGCTCAGTGCCCTTAGTCATCAGGGAAATGAAAATGAAAATGACCCTGAGATTTCACCTTACACCCATCAGAATGGCTATGATCAAAAACTCAAATGACAGCACATGCTGGAGAAGATATGGAGAAAGAGGAACCCTCCTCCATTGCTGGTGGGAAGCTAAACTTGTACAACCACTTTGGAAATCAATGTGGTGCTTTTTCAGACAATTAGGAATAGTGCTACCTCAAGATATAGCTGTACCACTCCTAGGCAATTACCCAAAAGATGCTCAAGTATGCAACAAGGACATTTGCTCAACCATGTTCGTAGCAGGTTTATTTGTAATAGTCAGAATCTGGAAACAACCCAGATGCCCCTCAGTTGAGGAATGGATACAGAAATTATGGTACATCTACACAATGGAAAACAACTCAGCAATTAAAAACAAGGAAATCATGAAAGATGGAGGCAAATGGTGGGAACTAGAAAAGATAATCCTGAGTGAGGTATCCCAGAGCAGAAAGACACACAGGGTATATACTCACTCATAAGTGGATATTAGACATATAATATAGGACAAACATACTAAAATCTGTACACCTAAAGAAGCCAATCAAGAAGAAGGACTCTGGGTGAGATGCTCAATCCTCATTCTAAAAGGCAAAGAGGATGGATATCACAAGTGGGGGAAACAAGGAACAGAACAGGAGCCTACCACAGAGGGCCTCTGAAAGAGTCTACCCTGCACAGCATCAAAGCAGATGCTGAGACTCATAGCCAAACTTTTGGCAGAGTGCAGGGAATCTTATGAAAGAAGGGAAGATAGAAAGACTTGAAGGGGCCAGGAGCTCCACAAGGAGAACAACAGAACCAAAACATCTTGACACAGGGGTATTTTCTGAGAATGATACTCCAACCAAAGACCATGCATGGAGATAACCTAGAAGCCCTGCACAGATGTAACCCATGGCAGCTCAGTATCCAAGTGAGTTCCCTAGTAATGGGAACAGGGACTGTCTCTGACATAAACTGATCAGCCTGCTCTTTGATCACCTGCCCCTCAGGGGGGTAAAGCGTTATCAGGCCACAGAGGAAGACAATACAGCCACTACTGATGAGACCTGATAGACTAGGATCAGATGGAAGGGGAGGAGGACATCCCCTATCAGTGGACTGGGGGAGGGGAATGGATGGGGAAGAGGTAAGGAGGCTGGGATTGGGAGGGGAAGAGTGAGGGAGATACACAGGGGATACAAAGGGAATAAACTGTAATTAATAAAAATAAAATGTTTTTTTAAAAAGTAGGAGGGGAGGAAGGAAAAGAAAGGGAAGAGGAGGAGGAAGAGAAAGGAGAGGAAAAAAGACAGGCACTATAAGTGGGCTATGTACTTCCATGGTCAGACTTCTGGAGTGAATAAAAAAGGAGAAGACACTGGGGTCAGTGACACACTCCTGTGATCCCAGCACTCAGGGAGGCAGACATAGGCAAGTGCATCTCTGTGAGTTTGAGGCCAGCCTGGCTTACAAAGTGAGTTCACAACAACCAAGGCTACACAGAGAAATCATGTCTCTAAAAACCGAGAGGGGGGGGGGAAGAAGAAGAGAAGAGAAGAGAAGAGAAGAGAAGAGAAGAGAAGAGAAGAGAAGAGAAGAGAAGAGGAGAGAGAGGAGAGAGAGGAGAGAGAAGGGGCTAGCTTAGTACTTCATTTGGGTTCCAAGTCAGCAGGTTCTGGCTCTGCCTATAGGGCAGACTACCAAGCAAGGAAGGAAGCAGCTGCTCCTGGCTAGGGCAGCAATGAGCTGTTGCTCTGAGGCTCACAAGTGTTCCTTGCCAGTTCATACTATAGATGCTCAGGGCTGACAACAGAAAGGATAGGTGATAGAATGACAGTGGGAGGGGGAGAATGACAGAGGCCAATTATTAAGGATAAACCAAGAAGCTGGTGCCACAGCTGCACAAGCAGTAGAGGGCAGAAAGGACACAGAAGAAAAGCCAGGACCAGTGGACCGGCACAAGGGCTGGATGTTTCATGTCCAGAAACGGAGCAGGGCATCAGCAGAGCCTCAGCCTCGATGTCAAAGGCCAGAGGAATGCCTCAACTGCCATCCAGGAAGCCAGAAAAGACAACGATGCCAGGCTTTCCACCCCTAGCTCTATGAAGTCTAAGGAACATGACATTGAAATCACCAGGACAGGGCTCATAGCACCTTGGTCAATCCAAGACTCCCAAACAACAGATTTGCCAGGTTCCACCCGAGTCATGTGATTCACCAAGGATGCCCCTCAGAGTCACACAGGACAATCACAGAAAAGCTCAAGAAAAAGCTTAAAATTAGGAGAATCTCAGGGTCTAAGGTTGGGATTTCTGTCTTCTTGCATTGAGCCCATTGTCTGGTCCTCCAACAGAGTCATTTTCCTAAGGCTGGCATTTGGCCAAAGGCCCCATTCCTCCCAGGACTTGAAAAAAGTTCCTGCTTGCTAAAATGAGAGTCATTGTCTTTATCTCTGGCAAGAGGAACATGTGGTCCTGCCACTGACATAAGACTGTGGTGCCTATTAGCTTGTCAGGGTCAATGCTAGCCTGTAGGAACCCTCAGTCCCTGCTCACAAGCTCTCTTTCCCCAGGTCCCATTTAACCCTGAAAATCTTTCCCCTGTAGCTTTCCCCTTGCTTTTCCCAGGAGACACCCTTGGTAGTTTGGAATAAACTCTTTCCCTTTCACCCCATGATCAGCCTTTCTCTTTACTGCACCCATTTTCATTCATCAAACCCAGGGCAAGCCTTGGAGGTGCCTAATTAACACACAGATCCTATTGTTGGTTCTTGGTTAGGTGAGACAGAATTTCATTACGTAGTCTGGGTTAGACTCAGTTTTGTGGCAACCCTTCTTCAACTCCTGAAGCTTGCACCAGCACCCTGGGTCAGCTCTCACTTTTTCTTTCTATGATTAGAGCATTAATTCACTTGCGTATTGGTGTGCTAGCAGGAGAGTGTGCATATTGAGGTGGGAGGTCTGGTGCCATTTAAAGCAGATCCTTACTCCATAAATTTAACTGGTGTGGAATTAGCTACTTAAAAAAGGCTAGCATTGAACTCACTGAGACATGCCTACCTCTGCCTCCTAAGTGCAGGGATTAAAGGTGCATGGCACCATTCCTTGTACAGATCTAAACTCTTTTTTTTTTAATGATTTATTCTAGGTATTTGGGTGTTTTGTGTGCTTATATGGATGTGCACCCCATGTATGTCTGGGGCTCAAGAAGGTCAGAAGGGAACTTCAGATCTCTGGGAACTGGAGTTACAGACCATTTCCATGTGGGTGCTGGGAATGGAAGATCAGCAGGTGCTCAGCATTGCTGAGCCAACCCTCCAGCCCATGTCACACTCTTGATTTCATCTCCTTGAACAAGCATGATGGGCTGATCCTTCCTGCAGCACCCTTTGTTTGCCAGGAGCCAAGGGCATCACCTCCCTCAGGGCCTCCTTTTTCTGTTTTGTTTTTGTCATTTTAGGGCGTAGGTCTTACATAGCTCAGGCTGCCCTTAAGCTCACAATTTGGCTGAAGATGACCTTGAACTGATCCTTCTGCTCCTACTTTTTTATTTTTAACGACAGTTTCTCCATGTAGCTCTGACTGTCCTAGAACTCCCTCTGTAGATCAGGCTGGCCTTGAACTCACACGTATCTGCCTCTGAAATTAGCTGGGCTGAAAGGCATTTGCTACCACTGCCCTGCCTGCCTCCAATCCTTGAATTACGAGATTACAGGCATGTCCCAGACGTCTGGGGCACTAAGTGATGGAGAGAGACCTGGTGCATGCTGGGTAGCTCTCTACCAGCTGAGTCCATCCCCAACACCCTGGCCAGGAACAAAATTAATGGAATCAAACCTTCCTCCTGCCTCAACCTTTTGAATAGCTGCTACTGCAATTTATTGACAGAGCATCCAGTTCAGGCCTTGAGCACCAGAACACATTCCTGACTCTGACAAAATGTTTGTCCCAAGGACTGTGATACTAGGATCACGAGACCCTCAGAGACCACCAGAAGACAACTCGATGCAAAAGCAAGAGAACTTTATTACGAGAGTGATCGAACCCAGGACCCAAGTCTCACTGACACAGCAATAGAGAAGTGGGACCCCAAGCCCTGGGTGAACAGGGTTTTTAAAGGGAAAAACCACAAGCAGGGAGTTTCCATGACAGCAAGCAGTGGGGGTTCATGCCTTGGCATTACAGAATTGGGTAAAAGTCAGAGGGGGCGAGGTGACTTTCTAGCTGAAGTATAACTTACAATGGTTATTCTTGTAAGCTACAACTGGAACATTGGGGAGAATTTTCCCAACCAATTCTCATTGTTTTTTGCCATATTGTCTCTATTTTCTAACAAGTATTTATTCTGTGATATTTCCTGGAGGCTGTTACTTAGGAGAGTTAACTTTGTTTTCTGCCAAGTGCACATTCTGTGATATTTCCTGCTACCTGAGTTCAGCTCCCAGTCAAGATGGCTCCTCATTTCAAAATGGAGTCACCCAGGCTAACTTAAACTCTTCAGAACCCGTGACAGTATCTCTAAATTATTTTATGTATATTATCAGCAACAGATTAAACCCTGAGCTGACTTTGAACTCAGACTGACTTTGGTACCATGACTAAAATTCAGCCAGATATGATGACTCACAACAGTAATCATAGCAGGAAAAGGGATGCTGAGGTAGGAGGATTGCTACAAGTTAGAGTTCTAAAACAACTTTAGCCTCAGAACAAGACCCAGTCCCTGTAACAAATTGAGTAATAAGTAAGCCAATGAAAGAACAAATCATCAAATTCAGGGTTGCATAGTTAATTAACAAGTGGATGTTTATTTTTAACTAAAGAATTTTTAGGGTGGGGGTAGGATGTTCTCTTGAGAAGTCGTTTCAATCACTGAAATGATTGAATGTTTCAGATAGAATTAAAAGGGTCGAGATTGAACTATCCAAGAAAATTCCAGTTTGTAGTTGGAAGGTGTGGCTGCAATAGGGAGGGTGAGCAGAGAGGTGTATGAAGGCTTCAGGGGAGCCCTGGAGTAACAACCTGGCTCAGTTCTGGTCCAGACTGTCAGTAGTGCTCAGAACTAGTAATTGTTCTTTGGATCCTGCAGTTGGATGTAGAGACCTTTCTTGTTTGCTTGGTTGGTTTGATATTTTTTTGTTGTTGTTCGTTTGTTTTCAAGATAGGCTTTCTGTGTAGCCTTGGCTATCCTGGACCTTTTTTGTAGACCAAGCTGACCTTGAATTCAATCTGCCTGTCTCTACCTCCCTGAGTGCTGGGAGTGCTCTACCGAATGTAGAGACCTTTCAACCCCAAGGTGAGACAAGAAATACCGATTTCTCTCTCTTCAGATGAACACACAAAGATTGGGTTTAATTCTGCCTTCATCTCAAATGTCTGGTTGATTTCATTATGGTTGTTGATCTTTTTGAGACAGGGATTACTATGCTGTTCATGGTTTCCTACAACTGGCCATGTGGCTCTGGTTCATCAGGAAATCAAGATGCTCCTGACTCAGAAGCCTTGTGGGTGCTGAGATTACTATCATGTTCCCTCACACTGTGCTTCATTCATTCATTCATTCATTCATTCCCTGTTTTTATGGATTTTGTGAGACAAGGGCCCACACTGGAGACCTGTAGATGACACATCTTTGGTCTTCTGGGAGCTCCTTTGCTTCTGACTCTCAATAGGTAGAATTACAATTGTGAGTTACTCAAATGCCTTGACTTAGGCTTTGGTTTGCATCTTTTTAAAATAGCTTTGGTTTTTTAATATGGTTTGCTTTTGTGACCCAGAAAGGCCTGTAGAAACCAACTACTATCTTTGCCCTCCTTAGCAGGAATTAAACACTGAACCACAACGAATGGCACTTTTTTGGTTTCTAAAGACAGGGTTTCTCTGTGTAGCCTTGGCTATCCTGGACTGACTTTGTAGACCAGGCTGGCCTCCAACTCACAGAGATTCCCACCTGCTTCCACCTCTGGAGGTTAGGGATTAAAGGCTTGTGTCACCATGCCCTGCTGGCCTTTTTTATTTTTTAAGGGTCATACATAATGTATTTTGACCTGGAAATCATGTGCCCATTTGGGTAATAGAGGGGCTCCCATGATGCCAATGAGGAAGTTTAGCTTTGAGGCCACCAGTGAGGACAGTGGCTTAAGCTGATGTCTCCACCATTGTCAGAGCAATAACTCTGACCTTGAGTGCTTCCTGTAATGGTGAGGAGTTTTCTAAACTTGCTGTTGACCATGTATTCTTCCCTAAATCCCTCCCCAGGATCCTTCTGACTGAAGACCTTCCAGGATGAGTGCTCAGACTCCACCCACACTCCTGAAACTGGCAAGGCAGGCTCTGCTGAGACATGAGACCTTGGACATGTCAGCTCTGGACCAACTGCCCATAGAGCTCTTCCCAGCACTGTTCAAGGAAGCCTTCACTGGAAGACAGACTACAACTGTGAAGGCAATGGTGACAGCCTCGCCTTTCCCCTGTCTCCCTGTGGGGTCACTGATGAAGACCCCTGACTTGGAAACCTTCCAGGCTGTGCTAGCAGGAGTAGACATGCAGCTGCAAAGAAAGTTTCACACCAGGTAAGCAATAAGCAAGTACTGTGGAATGGAGCCCATGGATAAGAGGGAAGAGATTATGGGGTCAGAGAGAATGGCTTCTTCATAAGAGGATCAGAGGCTCCCGATGGATCACTGGACAGAGATGCAGGGGTCTTGGAATCTGTTCTTTGGTTGACCTACAGAAGGTTGACTATGGTCAGAGCTTTGAGTAAATGTAGCCATACAGTGAAATGAGCCTTCCCTGGCATTCCCACAATCACTAGTAATGAGACTAAGGAGTAGTCAAGAGTCATTTAAAGGGAGTAAAGTGGTCAGGGATACCTGTGCAACTCAGGGAAAGCTTCTGTAGCTTGTGTGAGAACACAGTGGACACTCAGTGTTGGAAAACACATATACCTGGCAGGGGGAAGAACTGAGTTTAGAGATATGCAGTAAAATGTGACTTGAGGTCTCTTCATGTCTGCTGACACTTCACATGTTTTCCTCACAGGAGGAGAAAACTTCATATTCTTGACCTGAGGAAGGAGCACCATTAATTCTGGAGCATATGGGCTGGAGCAGAGGATGGTGACTGCTCAGCAGAGACGCCAGATGAGTAGCAAGTAGTGAAGGTCTCACAGAGATGTGAGTTGGGACTATATCTAAAGGTGGTACCTCCTGACCTCTGCATCGTGGCATACGTGAGTACAGAGCAAGCATACTTCTTGAGGTAGGCCCAGCAGAGAAAGGTTTCCATCCAGTTCTGCTGTAGAAAGATACAGGTCTGGGGTCTGTCTCTGCACTATCAGGCAGATCCTGCAAGTTTTCCAACCAGAGGACGTTGAGGAGTTGGAAGTGAACACAGAGTGGAATGTGTTCAAGCTGGCCCATTTTACTCCCCTTTTCAGCCAAAGGAGAAATCTTTGCAATCTCCTCCTGTCAAACATCTACAAGAATTGTAACAGGACAAGAGACAGAGAAGAGGAGTGTGTCAGGAAGTTCATGTCTCAGTTCTCCAAACTCAACTCTCTCCAGCATCTCTCCATGAATGGCATCTTCTTTTTCAGAGACCAAATTAATCTGGTCCTCTGGTAAGAAAGGATGGAGAGCCAGGTCAGCGACCAGAGCAGACCTTTCTCTTTAATTTTAAGGAGTAACAGGTGCTTGATGCAAGTCCATCATTGGGAAACAAACAATGAGTAAGTGTATATCAAGCTAGTTCACAGTTATAGTGAACGTTGTGGGTGAGACTTGACTGCAGATTACAGCCGACAGCACCCTGGGTACTCACATTCTCCATATAGTCACACTGACCTTGAGACATGCATACCCATCTCCCTCTTTGTAAACTTCAATATACATACTCTCCAATAACTTTTGTCTGAACTAACCCATTCATCTATCCTTAAGTGCCTGAAGATGCTCTTGGAGACCCTCTCCACCACTCAGTACCAAGTTTCACAGTCAGATTTGAATTACTTCTCTGGGTGTCCAAAGCTCTTTCAGCTGAAACATCTGCACATGAGCGGTGTGATCTTATTGGATTTGGATCTTATGCCTCTCCTAGTCCTCCTAGAGAATGTGGCAGACACTTTGTAGTCCCTATACTTGAAGGCTTGTAGGATGAAGGACTCTCAACTCACTGTCCTCATACCTGCCATCAGCAAGTGCTCCAAGCTGTCCAAGGTCAGGTTCTATGACAATGACTTCTCCATGCTCATTTTGAGGGACCTTTGGCAGCACACAGCCAACTTGAGCAAGATGAATGTGGAACAGTACCCCACCCCTCTTGAGTGCTATGATATGTTTGACCTCTCCATATAGAGATTTGCCCAACTTTGTGCTGAGCTCATGGATATACTCAGGGCTGTAAGGCCACCCAAGAGAATCTCCTTTGTTACAAAGATCTGCCACAGATGTGGTGAGCACTGTTTCTACCCCCAGCAGTTCAGACCTTGTTGTTGCTGGCAGAAACAGGGAAACATGGCTTCTGGATTTGAAGAAATGGAAAGCTTGGGACACATCGCTCATCTTGGGGGCCCAGAACTTGTGGCTTCACCGACTGCTCAGATTGTTGGAAACAAAATGATGTACAGTGATTTGGATCTTGGACACTGAAATTGACATGGAGAACAATAACACTAGGTGAACATGGGTCTTGTGGAGTCAGAAAGACATTTTCTGTATGTCTAATTTTGGCTTCTGTCAGGATGCAATAACCAGTGGCTTTTTTTTTTCTGCACAAGGCTTTTAAAGCTATGGTCAGTTGGTGAGAATCTGGGTGCTCTCTCTCTTTTTCTCAAGCATTAGGCTCTCTGTTAGGTTCAGAGTCTGCAAGGTCTGATGTCTGTAGATTTGAGCTTTCTGATGAGTGAGGCTAAGGTCTAAGATCTTGGGATCAATTAATAAAAAGGTTTTATAGCTTTTCTTCTAATCTTTTTGTCTTTTTTGGTTGGTGGTTTTTGTGGTTGTTTTTGTTTTTTTTCAAGACAGGATTTCTCTGTAGAGTAGCTCTGGCTATCCTGGAATTGCTTTGTAGACCAGGCTGTCCTCAAACTCACAGAGATCTATCTGCATGCGCCACCATGCCCACCTGTTTGGTTGGTTTTAAGAAAGGAACAGAAAGATCTGGAGAGGACAGGAACTCCACAAGGAGACCAACAGAGCCAAAAACCTGGGCCCAGGGGGCCTGCAGAGACAGATAATACAACCAAGGACCATGCATGAAGAGGACCTAGACTCCCTGTTCAGAGGAAACCCATAGGCTGCTGAGTTTCCAAATAGCTTCCCTAGTAAGGGGATCAGGGGCTATTTCTGACATGAACTCAGTGGCCAGCTCTTTGATCACCTCCCCCTTGGGGTGGGGGTGCAGCCTTTCCAGGCCACAAAGGAAGACAATGCAGCCAGCCCTGATAAGACCTGATAGGTCAGATAAAAGGGAAGGAGGTCCTCCCCTATCAGGACTCTAGGGAAGGGGCAGAGAGGGAGAAGAGAGAGGGTGGGTGAAACTAGGAGGAGACAGGGAAGGGATACAGAGTGAATAAATTGTAATGATTGATTAATTTTAAAAAATAAAGAGACCAGAATGAAAAAAAGGAAAAAGAATTTTTTTTTTCTTTTCTATGTAACCCTAGGCCTCTTGAAACTCACTTTGTAGACCAGGGTAGCCTGGAATTCAAAGATCTGCCACTCTCTGCCTCCCAACTACTGGGATTAAATGCCTGTGTCACCACACCCCGCTGTTTCTCTCCTGGACCCTTGTGTGGTCATTTGTTACATCCCTCTTATGTGCTTGTTCAGGTAGAGAATGGATGGGGTTTAAGCTACATTCAATTCTCTCTTACTCTTTTTTGTGATTATTTTACCATATCATATAGCCCAGGCTGGCCTGAGCTTTCATTACCCTTGTCTTGCCTGCACTCTCTGAGTGGTGAGATTACCATTGAACAACCATATCCAATCTGCATGGCACATGTCTATAGGGCACAGTGTTTTGGACTCCCAAACTCACACTGTGTAGCAATTGATATCCAAAGGTCTCCAATAGACAGACACAAGTCTCTTGGCCCCAAGCATCTGCTGCATCAAGGAACTGAATTTGAAGTCTTCAGTTGTCATTTCCTTATTAATTCTGTTTTCTAAATATTTCTAAGCCTACTCATTACAATCTCGTTTTACTGTGTAATAAGGTAGCAAAAAATTATTCAGGATCCCAGTTTTCTTCTTCATTGGCATGTTTTTTTTTATTGTTGTTGTTGTTTTTAACTAAAGAGAGAGAGTGATGGTCCTTTGCTTAAATGTCATTGTTGCCTGGCTCCCACACACCAACTAATTGTAATGACTCCTAAACAAGTCTACTGTGGACAGAAGTAAAAATGTGAACAGATGGTACATCTATAATGGTAACATTCCCAAATGTGGGGCAGGTAGCTAACTATCAGCTAGGGTTATCAGCTAGCATGGACTACAGATTCGGGCCAGTCTGGGATTCAAAGTAAGATCCTCTATCAAAAGACACTGAAGCTGAAAAGATGACTTTTAAAAAAGGTTAAAAGCACATGGATAGCACTCTTCCAGAGGACTCAAGTTCAATTTCCTGTGCCCACATCAGTCGCTGATAGCTGCCTGTGACCCCAGCTCCCCATGCTAGGATTTGTGTAGGCACCTCCGTTAACATGCATTAGTCCACACAATGCATGTCTGTGCATATCCTTAAATGAATAAATAAATCTTTGAAGAGGGCTGTGCCATGCTGGCACAAGCCTTTAATCCCAGCACTCAAAAGGTAGAGGCAGAGAGATCTCCAAGTTTAAGGCCAGCCTGGTCCATGAAGCAAGTACAGGACAACTGGGATTCTGTAACAGAGAGAAACTACGTCTCAACAAAACAACAACAATAAAAAACCAATACTCTTTACATTAAAAAAAAAATCACTTCAGAATTAAACAAAAAAACTGGCTTATTGAAATGCAGATAGAGCTCAATGGCATGATGCTTGCTCTGCTCCTGTGAGGCCCTGCACTCAGTCTTCAGCATTACTTCATGAAAATAATAGAGTTTTGAGGCTGGAGGTTCAGGCCAGTGTAGAGCGCTTGCACAGATTACAATTAGCTCCTGGGTTTGATATCCAGCAGCATGGAAAAATTAAAGATTTTTGCTTAATTAATACAGTTTGTTGTCAAATTCTGATAGCCTAAAGCCAGCGTTAGCACAGGACTGTGACTGAGGACTGGGAAGACTGAGGGAGGAGGGTCTCAAGCTCAAGGCCAGCCTGAGGAATTCATGAGACCTTGATTTAAAGCCAAGGACACTGCTGAGCACAGTGGCAGATGCCTTTAATCCCCGCACTCAGGAGGCCGAGACAGGTGGACTCTGTGCGTTTGAGGCCAGCCTGGTCTACAGAGTGAGTTTCAGGACAGATAGGACTACACAGAGAAACACTGCCTAGAAAAACAAGACAAAACAAAAAGAAGAGCAAGAGAAAGAAAGAAAAATGAGAGAGAAAAAGTGGATGTGTATTGTGCAGTCTATTATTCGTTGTGCCTGTGTGTGGTCCTGGGTTCCCATGGCCAGTGTAAAAAAACAAACAAGCCAGAGAAATTTGCATCTGTTGACTGGCTTTTCCCCCTATTCTGCAGTCCTTGGGAGTTAACCTACAAGCTTCCACATGCTAAATGACCATTCTACCACCCTGTCTCTTTTATGCACTTTTTAGATTTTTCCCTATTGTTTTCAGAAAGCAGAACGCATTTTACATCCATGTAATAAGAAATTCATGACTCTACATCTCTGTCTCTGTTCTGTGTACATATGTCTTTCCTGTTTGAAATTGCCCTGGTCCCTCACAGGGTCCGGTAACACCACTGCATTGCTGCATGAGTTCTACGCTACCAGCCATGTAATCCTCCCCGGCATGAGTCTACAAGAGAAGCTTGCACATGCATGCCACAAAACTTTTCCTTTTCTTGAACTCTGCCATATAACGCTCCTGCCCCACTCCACCCCCACACAAAGTTCCACCAGTTCTGCCTATTAAAATTAATGATTTAAGAATAAGCCTCAATTTACCAAAGATTCATCCCCCCCAGGACTAGAAACTCTCCAGCATCCAAGTTGCTGGCTCAAGCCTGTGAGTGCTCAGTGACCTCAAGATCTCCCTGTAAAATGTTCCTCTTAGTCTTCGGGTCTAGAGCAGCTTCCTGAATAAATTGACTCATGTTCTGTTCCCAACTTACGTCTACCTTCTCAGGAGTTCCTGGGGGAGTTTCCTAAGGAGAGATAATACTTCTTATTTTAAGAACTTACTTCCTTCTAGGTAAGCCAATTGGTGTGTGTTATCTCCGTCCTTCAGGTAAGAATGAGAACCAAGTTGTTGTTCTTGAACGGCACTTCTTTCCTAGCTTCCCTATGACCTCAATTACTGTCACTCTGTTTGGTTCTAGAATCTGCTCTTCACCCTCCCCAGAGTTCTGATGCCATCCCCTGGATGGATGCTCTGCTCATCTGTCTGCCCTGGGCTCTCAAAACCAGAAGTTTCCTCTCTCTGACTATCCCCGCAAGATGAAGATACTCTAGAGCAGTGATTCTCAACCTTCCTAATGCTGTGACCCTTTAGTAGAGTTGCTTGTGTTGTAGTGACCCTCCCAACCATAAGAATACTCCATTGCTACTTCGTAATGCAATTTTGCTACTGTTATAGATCATGATGTAAATAGCTGACATTCAGAATATCTGATATGAGGCCCCAAAGGTATCTCAATCCACAGGTTGAGAATGGCTGGTCTAGAGACATACTCTCCTTTAGATATCAGAGGTTTGAAACAGTGGGTTCCATTCAGTTGGCATTTCTCCAGGAATTTTAAACTGACAGAGGCCAAAGATTGACTTTTGGCGACAGAAAAAACAACTTTACTCTGCCAAAGAGAATTCAGGTTTCTGACAAACTGTCAGGTCAACTTGCAGGACAGACTGGAACAAAGGCAGTGATGGGTCACACACTGACCAGCATACCTTAGATGTACATACTGTCTGTCCCTCATCCGGGGGTGGGAATGCTGAACCAGTCTCTTCTCTGCCTGCCACTGTTTGTCTCTTTAATTAGCCATTGAGATTCAGGGCAATATCTATCTTGTTAGGGTCAGAGCCTGAGTCCTGGTAGCCTTAAGGACCCCGGGTCACGTCTCAGCAAAATGATGTCTGGGTGGGGAACCAGCCCAGCTCTTCCTAACTCCAAGCCAGTGGAATCAGTTCACCAGGAAAGATAATTGTATGAGCAGTGCTGAAGGACTTCCCCTGTGAAACAGAAATTCACTTGTTAGGTCAAATACCAACATCTCAAATTCCAGTCAGTCACCTAAGGACTGCATGCATTCACTTTTCTCATGTGACAAAATTCCTGACAAATGTCAATTAAGGGTCTATTTGTCTTATAATCCAAGTGGAGGCTATCACTGTGAAGAAGGCTTGGCAGCGGGACAGTGAAGCTACTGGACACATTTCGTCCACTATGAGGAGGCAGAGCGCTGAAGCTCTTGTTCAGCTAGCTTTCTCCTATTAATGCAGTTCAGGGCAGACACAGGGAATGGCATTACCCACATTAGGGTGAACCTTACTCACCTGTGTCTAATCTAGAAAGTCCCTCAGGCATGTCCAGACCTTTGTCTCCACAGCAATTCTAGATCCTGCCAGTATCTACCACCACAAAGTCAAATATAGCTTCTAAGCTAACAACAAGACTGAAAGTGTCTTTCCAGCTAAATAAAGTATAACCAAACAGCAAGCTATACTGCATTAGGTATTTGATACAGCAAGGAGAGGCCAGAGAGGGTTGTAGGCGTTAGTTTTTAAAAACTCTTTTATTTACACTTTTTAAGTTCCACGTTGGGCACCAAATGTTATTAGAAGGAAAATCCCAAACAATGTATTTTACCAATAAAGACTCAGGAACCAGATGCTGGGGAGAAAAACCTGCTAGCTCAGAGAGGCAGAGAAAGTAACCAGCTGACCTTTCTTCTCAGCTCAGCTCTGATGAAAAAACCCAAAAGGCTCACTAGCTCGGCTGACAGCCCAGGAGCAAAGGACAAACAAAACAAAACAAACAAAAAAACCCGAGGCCAAAGGCTTGTTAGCTCAAAGCCCAAAAGCCAGGGAGCTGAGGAGCTAAAGCCAGAGTTTGAACTAATAGCCTTTTCTTCTTCTCTATGCTATTTTAAATACCCCTCAACTCAAAGTCCCTCCTACTCTTCAATCTCTGTGAGCTAGTTTCTAGTTCTGGCTCTTGACCTAGGATTAACTTTATTAGATCTAGTATACTGAGAGCTCTTGGATTAAAGGTATGTTTGAGGGCTTGGCGAACTACACCATAATCACCTGTTTACAATAAACAGAAAGTTCTTGGATTAAAGGTGTATGATAGGGCTCAACCACACCAAAGAAACAGGATTTTACAATTCACAATTTTGGGGATCACAATGGGATCAAATATCCTGCAACAGAGGGTGACGGATTCCCCTGGAGCTAGAGTTACAGGGATTTGTGAGCTACCTCAAATGGATCCTGGGAACCCAAGTATGGTTACCCTGAAAGAGCAGACAGTGCTCTTAATTGCTGAGACTTCTCTCTCTCTCTCTCTCTCTCTCTCTCTCTCTTTTGTTTTTGTTTGTTTTAGACAGGCTTTCTCTGTGTAGCCTTGGCTGTCCTGAACCCAGACACAGGTATCTGCTGAACCTCTTTTTAACCCCTCATTTTTGTTATTTTAAAAAGTATTTTAAATTAAATATAACCATACCATTTTCCTTTTCTCAGTCCAGCCCTTTCCGTGTATGTACCCCCACTCCATCTCAACTTCATTGCTTTTATTTTTCTTTGTTACATATATATAAATAGCCAGGTCCGTGGTGTACACATGTAATCCCAGCGCTCAGGGAGGCAGAGGCAGGCAGAGCTCTGTGAGTTCAAGGCCAGCCTGGTCTACAAAGCGAGTCCAGGACATCGAAGGTTACACAGAAAAATCCTGTGTTGAAAGACACATACATATGTGTGTGTGTGTGTGTGTGTACATACATATATATTTACACATATACAAGTAAGTGTGTGTATAGATGCCTAATATATAAATACAACCTGCTGAGTCTACCCTGCATTACTTGTGGGTGTATGATTTTAGGTCTGACCACCTGGCACTGTATACTGACTAGGAGGCTGGGGATTCTGTGTGACCAATTCTCCCTCTCTTGGCAGTCCTTAGCTAACTGCAGTTTTTAGCTAGGGGAGGGGCTCTATGAGACTTATCCCTTCCCAGCGAATCAAATTGCAGCTTGTGGGTGGAGCTGGGGCAGGAAAGGAGAGGAGTAAGGAGAAATGTGGATCAAAGCTTCAGAGGAGCTCTTGTTCTCCCCAAGTCTAACTGAGCAGGGCATAGGGGTCTTGTATGAGATGGTTTCTACAATTAAGGACCATGTGTGGATGTGGCCTGGAACCCCCCGCTCAGATGGGTCCCATGATAGCTGGGTGTAGGACTGAAGACCCTAGTGAGGGAAACAGGGACTGT
>CM053743.1:18479157-18578490 GCA_028658305.1 Pachyuromys duprasi | reverse complement strand
GCTGGGGTTGGATGGAAGGGAAGGAAGTCCTCCCCTGTTGGTGGACTTGGAGGGGGCGGGGAGGAGGGAGATGAGGGAGGGAGTGGGGGGGTAGGAGGGACTGAGGGAGGGGGCTATGCCTGGGATTCAAAGTACCTAACCTGTGATTGAGATAAAAATAAATAAATTAAAAAAAAAAGCTTCAGAGGAGCCTAAGACACCCGGAGTTGCAGAGCCCAGAGCCACTGCCTGGCCCTGCTTGGAGCTGGAACACTGTCACCACTGTTACACACCCAACCACTCCCAGCTAATGACATTAGACCCAAGATGGCACAGGGCACTAAAATTTCTGTCTCCAGATTTGCAGAGTGGGGAGATTGTTTTTTTTTTTTTTTTAACCCAAATGTGGTTTTGCCTTTAACCGAAAGTGTTTTCCATTGATAATTTGTGATTCTGTTAATCTTTGAGACAATGTTTGGCTATGTTGCCCAGATTGGCCTGAAACTGGCCGGGTAGTTCAGGCTGGCCAGAGTCTGCAGGCCTCCTGAATACATCTCCTGAATGCTGAAGTCGTTAGCATGTGTTGCCAAACCCAGCCTCAGCTCCCAGCTGCTGACCTTACAGGCTGTTTCTCAAGCATCTTCTAATGTTGTTGTTATTAATTTCATCTTAGTACTCCTAGCTAGTTTGCTTATTTGGTTGGTTTTGCTAATCTGAAACATGGTCTCTGTAGCTCAGGCTAGCCCAGAATCGCATATGTATCTTAGATGACCTTGAGCAGTGACCCTTCTGCCTCTACCTCCTGAGTGTAGGGACATAGACTACAAGCACTGTGGCCTCTTAACACACTGTGTTGATGGAGAGTGCCCAGGGCTCAGTGCATGCTAGGCAAATACTCCAGCAACTCACCTGTGTCACCTGTATCTAGTTTTAAACTTCTGTTGTTGTTTTTTCTTTTTTATTTCTTGTTAATTTTCAGTGAATATAGGTTCACTAAAGAAAAATGAGAAGTTCTTGTGGATGAGGGAAATTTAAAGACAGAAATACTTTAAAAATTCTTGAAGAGGAAGTTTTCCTCTGTTGCTATTAGGAGAGAAAGCACTGGTAGATTGGAAGTTACCTGTGTGGTGTGGGTGTGTGTTGGATAGTTTTATGTCAACTTGACACAGGCTACAGTCATCTGAAAGGAGGGAAGCCCAGGTGAGAAATGCTTTCTTAAGACTGGGCTGTAGGTAAGCCTATAGAGCATTTTTTTAAATTAGTGATTGATAGGTTGAGGGCCCAGTTCATTGTGGGTGGTTCCACCTCTGGGCTGCTGTTCCTGGTTTCATCACAGCAATAGAAACCTCAAGACAGAAATTGGTAGCAACATATTTGTGTGTATTGCTTTGACATACCTGACCATGTTTTGGGGAGAATTGTAGAAGCACGTTGGAAATTTGGGCTAGAAAAGCCATTGAGTGTGGAAAATTCAGTGGGGTGTTTTGTAGGAACTTGGAAGATAAGAGAGTTGAGAGCAGTGAAGATGATGGAGGCCTGGCTTGTGATGTTTCAGAGGGGAGCAAAGACTCTACTGAGCCATTTGAGTTAAGACTCTGTGGTTCACAAGGTGCGGTGGCACACACCTATCATCCCAGCACTCAGTAGGCAGAGGCAGGCAGATCTCTGTTAGTTCGAGTCCAGCCTGTCAACAAAGCGAGTCCAGCAGAGCCAAATCTACACAGAGAAAGCCTGTGATTCTGGTTTTAGCTGAAGAATCAGCTGTGATTAACAAGATACCAGAACAAATGAAGTGAAACCTTTGCTTTGCCTGGATGGAGATGCTGGTCAGCTGGGGATGAAGAACCAGCAGAGATTAAGAAGAGACCAGCATCACTGAGGTGAAGTCATCTGGGAAGTGTTTCCTCAGAGTCTGCACACAGAAGCTGTGCTCCAGAGGCGTTCCAAGGCTGTACCTCACGCTGGGTTTTGAAGGTGTGCAGGGGTCATGGAGAACAGCTCAGGCTTGGCACTGGATGGCTGGAGTCCCTGCAGAGAGTCTAGGAGAGGCTATTGGTGAAATGCTGCAGCAAGAGAACCTAGCATTTTGGAGGTGCCAGTACCATGGAATGGGTACTAAGAACAGCAGGTGTGGGGTAGAGCTGTCCTGAGCCTAGAAGACAAGCTCTGTTTGTGTGTGTGAGTGTTGCAGAGGGCAGAGCTTAGAAGTGACCTGAGCCCTTTGGAAGATCCCAGAAGAGAGTGAGTGGATCCCAGACATTCAACAGTGAGTTATTTACGGTATTGTACTTTGGTTTTGCTTTAATATGATTGTTCCCTGATTCTTTCCTCTTGAAGTAAGAAATTATTTGATTTAATTTTGGTTTTTACAGGAACCTACAGTTGAGAGACTGAGCTTCTAAATACTAAACTTTCAACATGCTTGGCTCTCTTAGTGAACTGGGATGCTTCATCCCTGTCTGAGGACATAATATGGCCTCTTTCCAGACACAGAATTTTGAATCTTCACCTTTCCCATGGAAATCTCTCCTTTCTCATTGGGAACCTCAATGGCTGTATCAGTAGACTGAACGGGTGGTTGCATCATGACTGTGCTTGGGACGGCGTGTTAAGGGGGCCTGCTCCCAAATCTGGTGACATGAACTAGGACCCACATATTGGAAGAAAAGAATCTATTTCTGCAGTTTTTTTCTTCCCTCCACATGCAGACTCCCTATACAAGTAAATTATGCAAAACTAAGCAGAGAGTAAAAGAGCCAAAATAAATACAAACAAACAAACACAAAAAGCAAAGAGCACCCTGGCAGCCGGAGCATCTGCACTGACCACTGTTTACTGCAAAGTGAGGTTCTCTGATTGAGGTTGAGGATTCCTTTTGTCTATGGATATGTCAATACAGATACATAAAGACAGTTTGGAGCTGTGTCAATTTAGGTAAAATTTATTTGTGATGTCTTTCTCATGCTCTTCTATATTATAATCATTGGTTATGGTGATTGTTCCTTCAAACATTTTTGTGCAGATATATAGTATTTGTTTTTCCAAGATATTCAATAGGAACATGATTGTACATGTTCAATGTTATTTTTCCCTCAAAACTGTCATGATGATTTCCAAGTCAATAAATACAGTTCAATACTTCTTCAAACTGGATGGCATGAATATCGCATAATTAAATTTTTTTCCATGTAATGAAGTCTTTAGTGCCCAGTTTTAGCTCTTATATCAATTCTGATGAGAGGAGTTATACCCTCATACAATTTTGTAAGTATTTTTGTTGACAGGATTTCTAGCAGTGCAATAGAATCCTATCAAAACAAGAAACTCGGGTCCAGAGGGCAAGAAACTTATTGGAGGCCAGATTCAAACCGTAACTGATGCCAATGGCCATAAAATGTCCACATCCCCTGTCAGCTGCTGTTCTGTAAGTTCAGTTGGTTAACAAGGAGGAAGGGACTCTTCCCTTGTTACTATGATTGATATATGGTCTCAGAATAACATTTCAAGCAAGCAGTAATTGTCATGCATTTTCATTCTGTCACGCTCTTCATAAATATGGTTCTTATATGTCAGGGACCTTTTTCTTGGCAGAATAAACATTTTAAATATTTTCACAGAATAGAATTGAGCTCCTGGTACTTCAGGGTCTTTCTTTCCTACTTCGTTTTAAATTCATTTTTGTCATACTCTCCAAAGATATCGTTTGAGTGGTCTACCAGCCTAGACTGTAACAACACAGTTGTTGTTGTATAGGGGAATGTAACAACACAGAACAATAGTGAAATAAATGCTCTGTTATAGAAATGAGGCTAAATAAATAACAGGGCTACCTGAAATGAATGTCAGGTCCATTTGGAGGTTACACACACTGTGTGATATTAAATTGGATTTAATAGTTGTATAGATATTTGTCAAGTGAGAAGGGCTCGATGGTCAAAGACAGCCGTGTATGGAAAGGCTCAGTGTTCTCAAAATGATTGACATGGTCAGAAGGAAATCTTTACTCTGTGAATGGTGAACACTGCAGTGGGAAGTGAGGACCTGGTCACAAAAGGCCTACTCTCTGGCACACATGAAGTTCCTATGTCTCTTGAGTTGCTGTAGTAATCCAGATGGGAGGTGAAGACCTCCACTGTGGTGCTGAGCCATGATATATTTGAAAGATACAGAGACTGGAGCTATGCCAGCTGAACCTTATCCAGGGTCCTAGCTCTGCTGAGCCTCAAGCTAATTGGGAGACAACTGACAACCAGGAGATGGGAAAGTTGGTGGTTATCCAATTTCTTCCCCAATTCAAGATTTCCTGAGATTAAAATTTAAGTGACCCAGGGGCAATCAAAGATTTTTAAGTGTCTTGCTAATGTTTGTGGGTCTATGTTTCCTTATAGGATAGTGTGAGAGCAATGAAAATTAAAGACCACTTTTTTTATATGTGGGGAAAGAGGTTTTCAAGGGTGGGAGGCAGACATGGAAGGACTGAGTGCAATCAGGGAGCATGATGTGAAATTCCCAAAGAGTCAATAAAAACATTATGGTGAAAAAAAAAGGCACAATCCACAAATCCAAGGAGATTAAAATAAAATTCAAGGGATTGAAGAGATGGCTCAGTGGTTAGGAGCGCTTGCTGTTTGCAGAGGGTACACGCTCCACTCCCATCACCAGGGCAGATCATAATCACCAGGAACTCTAGCTCTGGGGATCCAACAAGCACCTGCACCCCTTCCCCCTCCCCTCTCACACACACAAATCTTCTTATTTGTTTTTTGTTTTTTGTTGTTTGTTTGTTTGAGACAAGGTTTCTCTGTTTTATCTTCAGCTGTCCTGGAACTCACTCTGCAGATGAGGCTGGCCTTGAACTCACAGAGATCTGCGAGCCTCTCCACCTCCTGAGTGACGGGATTAAAGTCACCACCCAGCCACAAAGAAATCTTTTTTTAATTAATTTTTTAATAAATTACAGTTTACTCACTTTGTATCCCAGCTGTAGCCCTCTCCCCCATCCCCTTCCCAATCTCACCCTCTTTCCCTCACTTCCTCCCATGTCCTTCTCCAAGTCCACTCATAGGGGAGGTCATCCTCCCCTTCCCTCTAACCCTAGCCTATCAGGTCTCATTAGGACTGGCTGAATTGTCTTCCTCTGTGGCCTGCTAAGGCTGCTCCCCCATCAGGGGGAGGTGATCAAAGAGCCAGCCACTGAGTTCATATCAGATAAGTCCCTGTTCAGTTACTAGTTACTAGGGAACCCATTTGGATACTGAGCTGCCATGGGCTACATCTGTGCAGGGGTTCTAGGTTATTGCTATGTATCGTCCTTCGTTGGAGTCTCAGTCTCAGAAAAGCCCAGATATTTTGGTTCTGTTGTTCTCCTTGTGAAGCTTCTGTCCACTTCAGGTCTTTCTATCTCCCCCTTCTTTCATTAGATTCCCTACATTCTGCCCAAAGTTTGACTATGAGTCTCAGCATCTGCTTTCATACCCTGCTGGGTAGAGTCTTTCAAAGGTCCTCTGTGGTAGGCTCCTGTCCTGTTCCCTGTTTTCTCATTCTTCTGATGTCCATCTCCTTTGTGTTTCTGAGTGAGGATTGAGCATCTTACCCATGGGCCTCCTTCTTGCTTAGCTTCTTTAGGTGTACAGATTTTAGTGTGTTTATCCTATATTATATATCTAATATCCACTTATGAGTGAGTATATACCCTGTGTGTCTTTCTGCTTCTGGGATACCTCACTCAGGATGATCTTTTCTAGTTTCCACCATTTGTCTGCAAATTTTATGATTTTAATCCTTGTTTTTAATTGCTGCATAGTATTCCATTGTATAGATGTACCACAATTTCTGTATCCATTCCTCAGCTGAGGGGCATCTGGATTGTTTCCAGATTCTGGCTATTACAAATAAACCTGCTACGAAGAAATCTTAATAAAATAAAATGCAAAGTTTGAATCCTGGTCATTCTTAATGAAAAAGGCTGAGGTTTTTTTCTATAATTTTTGTTCAGTACAAAGGCACCCATATTCAATGATGATTTCTATATTTATTGCAACAATATAGGATTTGGGATACATTTATGTTTCAAAGGCAAATAATATAGAGGTGTATCTAGACCTTTTCCCACACCTTCTTTACCTGTAACTTTACCATAAAGAGGTGAGTGGAGTGTTCAAATCTGTAGATTTCTGGCTAATTGGCATAGCTTCCCTTCCTGTTGCTGTGATTAAAAAAAAAAAAAACTGAAAAAGCAGCTTATTCGAAAAAGGGTTCACTTTGGTTCACCTTAGAGGTTTCAGTCCATCACGAAGAAATTGCAGCAGAAGGAGCTTGATGCAGCCAGTCCCATTTCCTCTAGTCAGGATCCCAGCCTAGGGAATGTGCCACCTGTGATGGGCAAGTCTTCTCACCTCAATTAAGCTAGTCCAGATAATTTCCCTCAGGGCGACCAAGAGGCTCATCCCTGGTGATTCTAGATCACACCAAACGGTCAACTGTGATTAACCATCACACAAATTTCAAAGAGATCCCAAGGGAATGAGAGATAAATGTTATGTGAGAATATTTCCCAATTCATGAAATTATCAGTAGGTAAGCAAAATGTACTTGGAAATTTTTTTGGGGGGGGGGAGGATAGCTGGCAACTCATAAGAACTAACTAAAATTCTCAGTGTGAGGACCACATACAACTTGCACCGCCACCATCAAGGTTTGAAGCAAGCAATATCAAGAACGTGAGATGTTGGAAATTATGACTTTCGCTCCTGGATGCAGTTGCGCTCAAAGACCTATAAACAAGCACATGATTAACTGGTCCTGGGCCTTTGTCCTACATGGACAAGGGAGTATGGGAATATTAAATACAGGATAGTAGGGCTTCTACATTTTAAAGCAGGAAGCATGCTGCACATGGAACGGCAGACGCCAGAAGACTTCTTACCCAACTAATCTCACATAGAAACAACAAAGACTTAGCCCAAATCCAATAACCACCAGGCTGGAGAGATGGCTCAGGGTTAAGACCACTGGCTGCTCTTCCATAGAAACTGGGTTTGTTTTCTAGCATCCACATGGCAGCTCACAACCATCTGTTACTCTAGTTCCATGGAGTGTGATGCCCTTTTGTGACATCCACAGGCACCAGGCATGCATTTGATGCACAGACACACATGCAGGCAAAACACCAACACACATACAAAGTAAAATAATTTAAACACCATTGGTTATCCAATACCAAGTGGTCAGCCCTGAAAGCATACATACAAGTAACATTATACAGATTGACCAGGTTATGGTTAGGATATGAATGTATATACATATATGCATGTAACAATTAGTGAAAAGTAGCCATGATTTTGAAAGAGAGCTAGGAGGAGTATATAGGAAGGTTTGGAATAAAGAAATGTGAATGAAAGTTGATGTGATTGTATTATAATCTCAAAAATAAATCCCAACCATTTTTCATGCTCAGAAGATCACTCTGTGGCTCTGATGATCTTGGCTGGGGTCATTCTTACAGTTGGCTGGCTACTGACTAATTTTGGGTGGCCTCAGTTGGAGTCACTGCCTCTGCTCTATTTGTAACTCATTCCAGTCTGCCTCTCTGGCACAATTAGGATAGCACCCCAGGGGTGTAATACCTAGACTTGAAATGGGCTTGTTGTTCTGCGACTATTTAGGTTCTAGTCCTGATCAATATGAAATCATGATCACCTTACCTCTTGAGCCTGGACTTTAAAAGTCACTACTGCATAAATAACCTCAGTTCTCTACCTCTGCTTATCAACATCTGTTTTACACTTTGCAAGATGGACAATGTCTCTTAGCTACCCTGTCACCTAGTCATTGAACTCATCTTCTATTCTTTTAGTATTATCAAACTATAGAGTGGTCTGATGTGTCCCTAAAGGATCATGTGTTAGAAGAGTGGACCCAAACCCAAGGTGCTACTGAGCTATAATGAAATCTTTAAAGGGAGAAGGTACCTAAAGGAAGTTAAGTCATTAGGGGTATCCCTTTGAAGGGGAGAGTGGGGCTTGAACCCCTACTGCCTCTATGCTTGCTGGCTACCAGAAAGTAAGCAGCTCTTCCTGCCGTATTTCCAGTGGTCTTGATAGAGGTTACTGCCACAATGATACACTATACCATCAGAGTCCCAAAACCACAGGATCAAGTAACTATAGATAGGAGTTTATTTTAAATTCCTTTCCTGTTTAAAAAATTTATTATCTCAAGCACTTTGCACAATGATAGAAGAATATGAAACAGCATTCGTAAGTAGGCATGCATAATTCTTTTTTATAAGAATGATTACACATTTCAAATAGTTCTATACCTATGTTGTTTTCATCTCAGAGGACATGGAAGTTGTATGCCCTCCCAACATACACATATATGCATATGTATATGTGTGTTTATAAATATGTGTATGTGTGTGTATGAGTGAGATGGGTGTGTTTGCATGTGTGTGTGAGAGAGAGTGCGCATGAGAAAGATAGAGACACAGAGACAGAAACAGAGAGGCTAGAGAATAAGAGAGAATTAATTCCTAGAAGTAGAATTACTTGTCACCAGGTCATAAATACAAATACTTGTTTCCATACTCTTGCTAAAATGGCAGCAACTAAGCTATTTTTGTTATAAAGATGATTTAAGAAAATAGTAAATTTATAATATTTTAATTTGACATTTCAAAGTTACAGGAACACTGTGAGAACATTTAAAACTATCAAATTTCTTTACTTAGATTCACTAATTGCTATAATGTATTTGTTCCACTGTTCTTTATACAGTGAATCATCATGTATTTGATGAACCACTTTAAATCAAGTTGCTGACATGATGCCCTTCAGCCCTGTCACATTCCAGGGTATTTCTGGAAAACAAACACTCCTTTTAAAAAACAAAGCCATAATGAAAACATCCAAGTCGGAATGTTAACCCTGATAGAACTCTACCACCCAGCCATCCATAGCAGGGGGCACCTGACAGTTTGCTGTTTGCTGTTCATCACCTGATTCTCCTGTTGTGGTGACTTTGTATGTTTGCAAACCTACAGTTTTCCCCTTTGTAATTGACTAACAGATTGTGGGAAGAGTTATGCTAAGAAGTGGGCTATCAGGTCAATCTCAACTTTCTGCTCACTAGCTTTATTTCCCACAGGTGACTCCCACTTTAGTTCTTTATAACTATGGCAGCTGCTGTTTGGGGTTTGTCATTCCATAATTGTTTCTACATATATTAGCACATATATGCTGCATATACATTTTTCCAATCACAAGGAAAAGCCCTTCCTTGTATCTCATGTTTATTTTATTATATATACATGCAATTTAATCAAATAGATTAGAATCTGCTACTTCCTCCTAAGAGTTAGATTGCCTCCACTTTAACCAATAGGAACCTCTTTAAAAAGGGGTTCTGTATTCTGAGCAGTTTCTTTCTTTCTTTCTTTCCTTCCTTCCTTCCTTCTTTCTTTCTTTCTTCCTGGCATGAGTATTTCCAAGTTTATCTTGCATTTTTTTCTGACCCAGCCCTAGAATCCTTCCTTTCTAGAAGGTAGTATTGTTTCTTTTAGTCAGAGGTCAGCAAATGTTTTCTGCAAAAGGCCAAGACAGTAAATATTTTAGTCAGTACAGGTCACATGACTCTGCCACAGCTACATGAATGTGCCTTTGTGTTGCAATATAGCCATGAGTAATACAGAAATGAATGGACTGTGGCTGTCTTCCTATTGCTAAATTTGGTTCCTACTCTGAAGCTCACTGTGAACCCTTTTCAGTGAGAGAGGGCTCTAGAAGCAAGGATCTGGGAAGTTAGTGTATTTACCATTTACAGGATGTGTTGTCCCTATGTCCCTTAGCTCAGCAGTTAAGGGCACTGACTTCTCCTCCAGGAGATCTGGGTTCAAATCCCAGCACCCACATGGCAGCTCACAACTGTCTGTAACTCCAAGATCTGACACTCTCACATAGAATGTGAGAATATTCAGGCAAAGAACCACCAATGCACATAAAGATAAAATAAAGATTAATAAATAAAAAAAGAAACTCCCTGAAGACAAAAGGAGAATCTGATTTTAAAAAGAACAGTGTGGTTTTGTATAGCCAGCAGTGGCTGTGAGCATGTCACAAAAGATCTGGCAGTCTCTGGTTTACAGTTTTGGGTTGTAAGCAGTTTTGTGGTTGTGTGTGCCTTCTCTGGCCATGGAGCTCCTGTGGTGCTGCTCTGGAGTGAGGGCTGGGGTTGTACCTGGATGTTCACTCTGGCTTTGTCTCTTCCTCCCATTAATCCTGTAAACCAGTAGACATTCCTTGAAACCCCCTTATGTTTTACTGAGATGGAGTAGACACATCTGTTCTGGAACTCAGGATCCAGACTGTTTCTGACAGGCCAAGATGGCACTTCCTTTTGCATTTCCTACATGCAACAGTTCTGCTATAGTGAAAGTGCTTAAATTTACCAGCACAATCATAAGAAGTCATGAAAGCCCGGAACCTTAGGATGTGATACCATTTATAAACAAGGTCTTCAAAGATGTGATTAGTTAAGGCTAGAGATTTAATAGTAATGGATAAATGTGGTTTCTCAATCCAATGATCAGTCTCCTTAGGCAAAACACACAGGGTGAAAATGTGGAGATGGAAATGAGCTAGGATAATCTATGTATAAGCTATCAAGTACCTGAAGCTATTAGAAGTCATAAAAGGCAAGGAAGGATTATTTCCTAGAGCCCTGAGGGAGCATGGTCCTGCTGTTACATTGACTTCAGAATTCTTGGCTCCATGATAGTACGAGAATAGGTCTAATGTTACCTGGTTCGTGGTGATTTGTTATGGTGGACCTAGGACAATAGTATCCCCCATCCCAAATGACAGGCAGAATACAGATGCCTATGGCATAAACTTCAAATACTAAAATCTTCATATGTGGATAACTGGAGGGAAATGACCAAATAGGTGCACCATAGCAGACATTTGAGAAATATGGGGGAAGTCTAGACATGGTGCTGTGTAATTAGGTGATTCTTGCTAAGTGTGATTAATGTGTTGGAAAAATAACATGTTGTAAGTGTTTAGAGATTGAAAATGTAAGCATGAACACCAGAACCCTTCATTGGTCTGGTGCACTGTGTGTTCAGATGCTGATTTCTTTGCCCTGAAATCTGTTGCAGTCTGGACATGGACATTGTCATGATCATTGATCAATGTTGTAAAAACATTGCTCCCTGTTTATCTCTGACTGGTTAATAAAGAAGCTGGTGAGGCTACATCTGGGCAAGAGAGAAGAAAGGGGGGGGGGGTTCCATTCCTAATCTCAGGTAGGGACCATGAGGTAGGGAGAGAACAAAAAAGGAGAGGTATAGAAAGGACATGGCCACGAGGACTGACCTAATGGAGCAGAAGCAGCCCAGGCAGGACCAACATGGCAAGCAATACTAGGTGTGTGGCTGGGACGTAGCCAGACTAGCAAAGAGGATTAGAATAGATGAGCATCTGCCTAGCTCTAGCACCTGAAAGCTTGTTGAATGAATCTAGAGGTCTTTGAGAGCTAGAACGGGTGACTAGAAAAGGGCCCCCAGTTATACCCTATCTTGACAACCCTTCTTTGTAGCTTCAGAGAAAACAAGGAAGGCTCCGGGGTATTGTAAGGCTCCAAACCAAGCTTGATTCCCAGAGAGGCAGGCTCCAGCTGGGCCAAGGCCAGGGTTCTGGTTGGAACAGAACACAGTTATGTTCAAGTCACCAAGGCTCCCAGAGCTCTGGGTAGAACTTGCTCACTGTCTCTTTAGCATTAGAGCTTCCCTTTGCTCAGGAGAGCTAAGACTCCTTACTCGGCCCCTTCTGTGTCCCACCTTCCCCATATTTACAACCTAACATGCTTGGGGTGTGCTAGTCTTGATTGGGAAGGAAAGAAATGTCTCCAAAGAAACTATAGACATTTCTCGGGTGAGAAAGATGTCTACACAGAGTTTGCATAAGCCCCAGCTGGAGAATCTCAGACCACTAAGGTTTTGGAGTAAGGTTCTGTTAAGTGTGAATATGATAAACCATGCGGCTGTGCAGCCAGGGCTCCCCACACATGGGTTAAATCAGAGCTCACAAGTCATTAGACTGGATTGAGCCAGCAATTACCTATCATTAGAGGGAGCCTCCATTCAGAGTCAAACATGACTAGAGCATTAAGCAAGCAGCAGAGCAAATGTCTCCAACTTCCGGGTTATTCCTTTCTGTACATTCATGTCTTCCTGACCCAGTGGAATGAGATCAAACAGATGTGCTTACTTATAAGTTCCAGCTAGCCTAAACTGCTCCACCAGAGATCTAGGGTAGATGCTTTTTGTTAGAGCAATGAGTAGCACACCAGGGGAGATTCAGGATCTCCTAGCAGCTCTACAGTAGCTGTCCTCTATTTCTAGAACTGACCATGGGAGATATGGGGGCAATATTGATTTGGGACCCTCAAAATCTCAACTCACGTGTACTGTGAGGACACTGGCAGTGCCTGCTGGCTCATCTCTTAAGGAGCCAGTCACACAGCCGGCTTCATGACGCTGTTGGCAGCCTAGAAGTTGGGAAAAGAAACGTGAGTCCTCCTGAATAGAGGCAGTTAGATGTTGTGGAAGAGAGACCTCTTCCGCATGTTTCAGTACAAGAGGGAAACTACCTTTTCCAAGAGATGTGAGGCCACCTCTGCAAACCTGAAAGGTTTGGAGGCATCAGCAGCTTCAGGGGCACCCATCCATGTCCAGCTCCCTTGTTTTATGTTTTTATGTGTTCCCTAGCCTCTTGACTTTTGTATAACAAAATGCCTTGACAGGGCACTCCAAAGTGCCTGCAGCTCTGTGAGTTAGGCTAGGTGTTTAGGCTGATACTTAGTTATGTCTGCCTTTGTACTACAGGAAGTACAGGACTTCTGATAAGCAACCGTGAAAGGCTGATGACTTAGGTGTGTAAGGCATCAGTACGAGATCTCAATGGTCAACTCTGCTATCTCTGTTGGCTTTGTTCCCTCAATCATGTTCCAGTCCACCTTAGCTTGTCAAAAGCCTACATTACTGCACTTGAAGTATCCTGCCTTTTCCCCTCAAAAAGTGTTTTCAGGATCCCTTTGGTAAAATTGTTCTTAACTAAATCAGCACCTTGTAACATACTCTGCTGTGACCCTCTCTAACAAGGACAATGTTCTCTTTGCTCACTGGGTAACATAAGCCAATTCCCAAATCCACTTTTTCATGTTTTTTTTTTTCAGACCACTTCTCATACCATAAGAAAAGCAAATGCCAAGACAGACATTTTCTTTAATGTATTGCTTACATGTTTGATCCTATCAGAAAAAAAAAAGTAAGGCTATGAGTTACATGCAAGAGATGACTAAATTCTTGTGGAAAGAAAACTTGAATAGAAACTTCTTAAGATGGCTGCAGTTCACACAAGGGCATTGGTAGAGTGTTGGATACCTTTTCTTCCCTGCTCAGTTTAAGGACAGACCAGAGGATATTTGTTTTTCATAGCAGGGACTTTGTGATAACTCAACCACTGAGTTGGCTTTGAGGGAATTTCAACCCCCATGTACATATATTTTGAGGGCAAATTAAGCTATTGGTGGAATTAATTACACAGTGGGTTTGTTTTTAATCACCACCTGGCATTTCTTTACAATTCATGGCTTGTTTTGGACTTAATCAGACAATAACAAACTGTTGTTATAAATCACATTCCACGTTAGTGTTTCATACTAAATAATTAGAGACATTTGAGTGATAACAGATGAGCTAATTTCAGTTGAAAAGCATTCTTCTCTGGCTGAACTCTAAATCAATTGTATTTTGTAATTATTGTCTATTTGCTCACCAAGTCCTGAGGGTTAGTTTAAGAGCATTTTGATTTTCTGAGAAATATATGCCAAAGCATGAAATCAGTCATATTGCTGTCAAAGGCACAGGGTATCAAAATGATGATGCTACTTGAACTGGCCAGCTAGTAAATGACATTCATATGACTTTACAAGGCCAGTTGTCTCTTGGCTGGCTCTCAAGAAATATATCAGTTACTTCTGCTCAGGAAATGTCTCCTTCCAAGATATTAAACTTTGTACTGCAGAAAAATCCATAAGTTTGATCATAATTCATAGGGTTTTAATGAAAGCTCATTAATCAAGTTGTATAGACTTGGAATATTTAAAAGAATATAATTTGGGGATTGAAGTGGTTACTGCAGTCCACCCTGAAGAAGACAGTGCTGTTCATTTCTGTTTCCTGTGTCATTGAATCAACTTGAACATTTTAGTAAAATCAAAGTTTTGGGTCGTAGTTGCTACAGATACAATTCTAACTTATGCTGTACCTTGATGCTGACACACTTATGAAAGAAGTGTTAGGATTTACCTTGCAACTTGTTTGCACACTGGGGATTCTGTCTGGCTAAATCTTGGACACACCTCTGTGAGCCCTTTCCTAGCATAACCATTATCACTGTCAATGACCCACGTTTGGAGATACATCCAAAATTCTTGCTAACACAAGAAAAACCACATTAAAATCATCCTGTGATGCCACAAATGAGTCCTGGTAGCTGTGAAAATACATTTCTACATTATCTCCAGGTATGACACAAACTAGGGAGAATGCTTTGGTAGTGAGGATGAAGCCATTGGGGAAGGAAGTGGAGTTGTGAGAATAGCTTCAGTGCCATCTTTTACTTTTGTTAAACCAGAAGGATCTATTGCATGATTCTCCAAGTGTTAAAGCAACCAAGGAGAAGCTCTCCTCCAAGAAGAGACAGAAAGAAGAGCTCTGGGAACCAAGAAAGATGAGATGGAAAATCTAGAAAGCATGGAGTGTCTCAGAGACAGATACGAGAGCATCCATAACTCCAACCCCAGGCAGGAAAAAAAAAACTATTGTTATTATGAACGCTCAGTCATATAGAAGGATTTGCCATAAAAGTGTCTGTCCTGTACAATAAGCCAGCTTCAAATAATTCCATTGCACGGCTCACCATGCAAGTAGTGTAACCACATGGCATCTTGAGGCGAGGCCTACTAAGTACTAAACTACACTGAAGGTGAAAAAAGATAGAATGGTTTAGACTCTAGTGTTTTCAGGGATACTCTGACACAGTGACTGACTGGGAGATGGCTATGGGAAGAAGCAGCTACGTAGAAAGTCAGAGTCTGTTATAAATCCACTCAAAACTGTAAACAGTGGGAGCCTTGGTATGAGGTAATATAGTGGTGGCAGTCCTGAATGGAGTTGCCAGTGAGGAGCTGAGCCTAAGACCATTGGCATTGGCCAGTGCATTGCTGGTGCCCCTACCTCTGGTATAGACTTCAGTAGTCTGTTTCCTTCTTGCTCTGGATATGAAGTAGGTTAGTTATCTGCCATGTCCCTGGGTGTGCCAACTGAGGGGACTCTGGAAGAACTTAGTGCTTGCCTCGCCCATATATCACCAAGTCACAAAAGTCTTTAGAGTTAGTAATTTCCCCAGGTATATAGAGCATTTGCTTCTACAGCAAATCTAGCCCTGTCATGAGTGACAGACTTTTACCAAATCTCGGCTCCACCTATCCACCGGGTCAATACACTGCACCCATCTGTGTGCAGTGGTTTAATCTCTACCTTTAACGAGGTGGGGTGGGAAAGGACTGGAAAATAAGGTCGATGGACTGACATACTCAGAAAGTAACGCAAGGAAATTATGAACAGACTGTATAAGAACATGGAACACAATTAAAAATCAGGCAGAAATAATCAGCGTAGGCGGGAAAGCTGAGTATATATAGTTCAGTCACTGAACTAGAAAATGTCCTAACTCTTAGAAAAGTAACAGACTCTCGGGAACAGGAGGCATTTAGAACCCTAAACACAACAACTAGAAAAGAACCTCTCTATGTCATATTAGAGATAAACCACTCTAAAAGAACAAAGAGAAACCACTGAAAGCTGCAAGCAAGAGGTGCCAAACATACATAAAAGCAAATTCATCAGAGTAATGGCATATTTCTCAGGAGAAACTCCAAAGCCCAGGAGGCCAGGGAATGATGTACATCAAGCCCTCAAAGAAAATACCTGCCAACCTAGATTACTATATCCAGCTAAGCTATCCTTCAGAATCAGGGGTAAATAAGAACCTCTGAACCCCCCCCCCAAAAAAAACTAATGGAATCCATGACATTACAGCATTACCACACCACAGAAGATATTGAAAGGAATTCTAGACACACTAGATGACTCAAGACAAACATTCATGGGAGTGCACAGGAATGGATCTCTTTAGAAGAATAGATAAGAAAATGAGAGCAGGAAAGAATTACACAACCAACTGCCAGATTCCTGAAATGAATAGGGAGAAAGACACAAACATAGATTTTTTTTCTCAAAACTACAAAAGAAAAATACATTGCAATGCCATGAACTAGTATATACCTTTCAATAATAACCCGAGATAATACAGATGATCAAATCTCTCCAATTAAGAGACAGGACTGGATTGGACTAAAAGAAAAAAAGAAAAGACTGAACAAATTGTCAGTAGAGTAAGGTTCTTATGACATATATAGACACAGAAAGTAAAGCGGTAAAAATAATGAAATTTTAAGCAAATGTAATCTGACACAGCCCTACCTTACCTTGGAAAATGGAGTTGAAGATGAAACTGCTCAGAAGAGACAAAGGACAACACATTGACAAAAAGATATGATTGAGAATCTGAACACTGAGTATTCACAGCACTCAATTTTATGAAACAAAGGGAGAGATAAGCCCCAATATAATTGTGAGTAACTTCAATATTTCTGTCTTACTCTCATCCAGAGCCAAACAAATAAACAAAGCAAAGCCAAAACTGTAACAGTTAAATTGTACTGTGTAAAAAAATAGAACTAATTGATATCATCAGAATATTCCATCCAAGGACAGAATACACATTCCTGTCATCAGCACATGGAACTTTTTGCAACAGAGATCACATTTGAGGAGTAAGTCTTAATATGCATGAAGTTATTTCCCCTTTTTGTATTATCAGATTGTAACAGTACAAAACTAGAAATCAACAACAGAAATTATACAAACACATGGAGATTGGATGATATAATTTGTCTTAACACTGGATCATCGGAGAAATCATGGGAAAATGAAAACTTTCCAGAATCAAATGGAAGAGGAAATTTGACATATATTCTGTAGGAGTCAGTGAAAGCAGTTTTGAGAAGGAAGTATACAGCTGTAGGTGCTCTGTCAAGTTGACTTGAGCTGGAGTCATTTTGGAAGAAAAAAGCTTTAATTGAGAAAATGCCCTCACCAGATATCGACCTGTGTGCAGCCTGTGGTGCATTTTCTTGATTGACAATTGATAAGGGAGGGCCAACTCACCATGGGCTGTAGCACCGCAGGGCAGGTGGTGCCAGGGTAGATAAGAAAGCAAAAGTAGAGCAATTCAGTAAGAAGCACTCGTGTTTCTGCATCAAGTGCTGTCTCCAGGTTTCTGCCTAGACTTCCTGTTATCATTTCCCTGGATTATGGATTGAAATGTTGAAAAGTGAAATAAACCCCTCTCTTCCCAAGTTTTGTTCTTGCTTATGATTCATCACATCAATAGAAAACCAAAACAGGATCCAAGACATTACTTTTTTAAAGGAAATAACTCTCAACTTAATGGCATATATACAGGTTTTATGATAACAAGATTTTATCAAAATTCGAGATTCACAGAAGGAAAGAACAAAAATTGAAACAGAAATAGAAACCAGAAGAAGAACTCAGAGACCTAGCTCTGGTCACAACTCCTTCCCCAGCTCTCATCCCTCATCATAGAGGCGTGTGCTCACAGTAGACAACATTACAGGACTCCATACCTGATCAAAATGTAGAGACTCACTGCCCATGGGGTGCCCAACCCCTGACTGATGCATCTACAAAACAACCCCTCCACCTAAGGCAACATGGAAGGAGAGGAGGCAGGAAGAGGGTAAGAGCCAGGGGACCAGGATGTCTGCTGTGAGGTATTATCTCCTACATATGACAGGAAGGCGATACCCAAGAAGCCTCAACAATGCAGTTGTTTAAATAAGACCTTCAGTGATACCAGTTGGCATGCTAACATGGATAAGGGGAAAAGCTCACAAGAGCAATTGCTAGTTGCTGAGAAAGGGAGATTCAGTCATCCTCTAGGGATGAGCACTCTTATAGGTTATCCACTCCAGGGGCCATCACTGAACACATATACATGTAAGCAACACTAACTGGATTCACCAGGTTATATGTGTGTGTGTGTGTGTGTGTATAAAACAATAATAATTGAAGAAGTCATGGGTTTGAGTGGAGTGGCAGACACAGGAGAAACCAGGGGGCTGGAGACAATGTAAATACAGTCCTTGTGTATGATATTCTCAATTCTTAAAATTTAAATACAAAAATAACATTAAATATCAACACATGAGTTGTTTTTTTAATAAAAGCAAACAAATAGGTTTGCAAACCTGTAACTAAACTAACCAAAAGAGAGAGAAAACACAAATTAACAACATTAGAGCCTCTAAGGGAAACAGTATAAAGATATTGCTGAAATTCACAGGATCTCTGGGGCATATTATGGGAAATTGTATACCCAAATGATTTGGGAAATCTAGAACAAGAAAACTTTCTAGACACATATTACCTATCATAATTAAGTCAGGGGGATAGAAAACATTAAATTAGCTGTTAACAAAGAGATTGATCTCTAATAAAAGTCATGCTGGCACAAAATAAACTCTACCTGAATAAATGTCCACTATGGCTGTGGCTGCGATCGTAGATGGCTGAGGAAATGCAAGGCGGCACAGGGGCTGCTTGGGCCTTGTTGTAGAGCAAGACCAAAACTTGGGACGTGTAAGTTTCAGTTTTGCCTTCTGGATTCCTAGAAGGGGATGTCAGTGGAGGTCAGCACAGGAGAGGTATGAGAACAAAGAAACAAGTGCTGAGGAACAGGAGCTGGTAAGGCTGCCTGCAGTCGGTGAAGTATAAAAATGTGGAGTGATGAATCCAGAGTGCAGGCAACGTGGAACCTTTGCTTGTAGCTGGAAGTCCGGGTCCCTTCCCTTTTGTTTGACAAACCGAACAGGTAAACAAACAAAAACTGTGAGAAGAAGCAACTTGAGAGCTGTAAGCTAAGGTTGCCAGTCAATCCTACATTCCACAACTTTATAGATTATCAGAGAAAGCTTATGCAAATATTTCCTGCTGGGCCGGAGATCCAGAGGACCTGGGTTTGATTCCCAACACCCACAATCATCTGTACTTCCAGTTCCAGAGGATCTGATGCCCCCTTCTAGCCTCCATGAGTACCAGGTATGCACATGGTACATAGAGGTGCATGTAGACACAACACCTATACATGTTAAATGATAGATTTTAAACATTCCCTCGCTGACATTTAATTTACAGCATGTATTGACTGAGATCACATGCTGGCCAGCCAGAGTGGGGCTTCAGGCTTCCTCCCACAGAAAGACCCAACTTTGCAGCACTAGATAAATGTTTTATGCCTTCTTGCAGCTCAAGTCTTCAACTTTTAAGAAGGACTCTGAGTGTCTCTCAGGCAAAATTCCAGAAGACACCATTACTCTGCTCTTATCAACTGAGGAAAAATTATGATGATTACTCAGGGAACGCAAAGTCCTTCCTAAGAGAAACCATCAGAAACCTTTTATGAGAGGCTTTCTAGAACAGACACTAAGGGGTACAGTGGGCAATGTCTTCCTTGTTCTTGGAGCAAGAAGAATAATGGATGTTATTAGCCTGTTTTCCTCATAGCATCCTTTGACAAAACCTGAAGGCTTAACTGCAGAACAGCCCAGCAAATGTGGCTGTGTGTGAAGCCAAAAGAATATTAGCCAGTCCTCTCCAATTTGAGAATGGCATGTAGGATAGGAAGAATTGACCTGCCGTCAACTCTTCATAGCATCACTTTTCTCAATTACTCTTTTGGAAAGGGGCAGCAGATGATTTCAATTTCATCTCTAAGAAGATTGTACAGGAAAACTGCTGTTTGCTCAAAATACAGCCAGTTCTTTTTTTAAAAAGATAGAGTGTGTTAATACCAACATTATGATAATTAAACAGCCCAACCCCATGGAGAATCTTCATCTCTTTTGCTTGGAGTAAGTGAACCAAATGGGCAAAGTTGAATGCCCAATTCAAACTATAGCCAAATCTCTATACTCAATCTCTCTCTCTCTTTCTCTCTCTCTCCCCACCCTCTGTGTGTGTGTGTGTGTATGTGTGATGTGCATTGTTTTACTTACTTGCAAGATACAGAAGGCTGAATGCTTTGAGCAGCATAGTTTATTTTCTAAGGCTTCAGAGACTGGAAGTCTGAGTACAGGTTCCTGGTGTGCAGGGTTTTGGTGAATCCCCATTTGTACGCTGTCGCCTTCTTCATTTGTTCTCAAATGCTTTCCTCTGTGCATAAGCAGAGTGAGGCCTATCATTCCTTTTTCTTAATGGGGGGCCATCAGCTGGAGAGATGACTTGGAGGTTAAGAACACTGGCTCCTCTTTCAGAGGACTTGAGTTCAATTCCCAACAACCTCATGGTGGCTCATAACCATGTATAGTGAGATCTGGTGCCCTCTTCTGGTATGCAGACAGAACATTGTATGCATAATAAATAAATAAATTTTTTTGGAAAGAGAACCTTACTGGGGCCATCAACCCCATCTTATTAGGGTCCCACTCTTACATCACTTAATTGTAATAATCTCCCCAAATCTCCCATTTCTGAGTAGAGTTAGGGTTTCATATAACATTTGGTTATGTATGTGGTGTGATTTTTTTATTCTGCAATCATTTGTTCTCCCCACATCTAGAAACCTTCCTTGACAGTTTTCTTGAATTTCTGAAGGTTGCAACTTGGTTCAAGGGACTGCCTGTCCTGTAATATACAAGTATCTCTGCTAGAGGAATAGAGTTTTTTGTTTGTTTGTTTGTTTGTTTGTTTGTTTTCCTTTAGTGACCCTGAGAGAATTCCTAAACATAGTTGCTGAGTCCAGAGGTCCTGGGTGAAGTTGCAGGTTAGAGACAAATCCCATTTCCAAGGGCTTCATGTGCCTTTTTGGGAGAAGATGTTCTGCATGGGGTCTGCTCTGATGAGAAGTTTGGTCCCTGCTTCTTCCCTTTGACAGAGATGTTGACTATGTCATTTGGGGAAGGAGATGTTATGCTTATTCGATTTCCATCTACTAAGTGGATTAGTAACTCAGCAGGAGACTTTTATATTAATATGGAGTCACTCATAGGAAACGTAAAACTTCACAGCTAGAGGTGTAAGTTGGGGGTAGAATGTTTGTCTAATAAATGTGAAATCCTGGGTTCAATGCCCCAGCAATGAAAAACAAGGATCAAGTGTCCACACAAAGGCGAGCTCTAAAGCTGTTGTACAGAAATCCAATTGACCTTCTTGCTGAAAAAGAGTACAATTTAGAAATTCTCTGAATCTAAGTGTCCATAATGAAGCATTGTGCGTGTGTGTGTGTGTGTGTGTGTGTGTGTGTGTGTGTGTGTGATTCATTTGATTGTGAAAGTTAAAGATATAATTCTGCAATCCAGGATCCAGAGCCAGTGTGCCTCTGTGGAGTTGGTCTGTCAGGCTTTGAGGGAGTGTGGGCTGTAGATTGGTCTGCAGGGCAACGCTGTCAGTGAATTCTCTAAGGTCTGTGCCTTGTCAGATAAGAGAGGCCAGGGGCATCTCTCCAGCACTGGCTGGTGGTGTAGGTGGGGAAAGCACATAATTCAAGCCAACTACGAACTGCAGGCCAGACCTGATGGAACCAAGTTCAGGGCTTTGGCCATAAGATGGCAGTGTTTAATCATTTTATAGCAGAGCTCCCAGGTTTTGAGGCACTTTGGCCTGGATAGAGCCTTGTACAGTAAGCCATCACCTGCATGTAGGATCTTGGTGAAGGCAGAGAGAATGACAAAACCGGTTCTCCATGTCACCCCGCTGCATCAAGAGTCCTTCCAGACCCGACTGCAGAACGTGAATTGTTCTTAAAGTCTGTCTAAAATGTGTAGCATCCACCATGAACATTGTTCTTTCATACTGAGAAGCAAGGAGTGTGGTGGCCTCCTTAGATGCCTGTGACATCCATGCCTCAGAATTATATGTGTTAAACCTGGTAGAAGCCTGAAATATGTAGGGAATCAAACCATGGGACAAACCAGAATCCAAGGTCATAAAGAACTTCTCAGTTGTCACAGGATTAGGACCTAGCGGGGCTAGGGGGATGCCCCAGAGGAAGCCGTGGAAAGCCCCACAATGGGAATAGAACAAAATAAAAGGTTTTCAGTGATCAAGGCACCTCAGTCTCTGGTGTCCACCCTTTGGTCTATCAAATGGTGGGACTTCTGACTTCCTTAAGCTATTTAAGCTGCTTACATCTAGATCAATGCATCTTTCTTTATGTGTGCTTGCTATAATAGTCTGGATATTGAATGCCTCTCAAAGGCCTATGTGTTAAAAGTTTGCCCCTGGATAGTGCTGTTGAAAGTCCATGTAACATGTAAGAGTTGGGGCTTAAAGGGAGGTCTTGTGCTTTCAAAATGGATTATGAGGCCCCAGCCTGTCCTGTTACACTTTCTGGCCACAGGGTAAGAATTCTTTCTCCCCCACACTCTCTGCCATTGCTCTCCATCACCAACACCAGAGGCCTAAAGGCAACGGGCTTACCTGTGGATGGAATCATTGCACCATCTCTCCCCTGTTCCTGTCTCTTGTGTGTGTGTGTGTGTGTGTGTGTGTGTGTGTGTGTGCGCGTGCGCTCACATGTGACTGTCTCTTTCTCCTTCAGAATCAAATGCAGTGCCTCATGCCATGTACTCCACCACGAAGCTGAACCCTTAGTGCTCCTTTTGCCTTCTTACTTTGAGACAGAGCCTCACTAAATTTGCCCAGGCTGGCCTTGAACTTGTAATTCTTCTTTCTCAGCTCCCTGAATGGTTGGAATTATAATAGTGCACTACCAGGTCCAACTAACCTTTTTTCTCTAGGACTTGGTAATCTCAGATATTTGGTACAGTAACTGGAAGCTATTAACACAGTGTCCTTGTTTTGTTTAAACAGAATGGCTTTAACCAAACAAGTGATTTATTTTGAACAGAGTTTGAGCCAAATAGGTCAACAGTCTGTAGATGCTCACGCTACATTTCCTCAGCCATCTGTGACTTCAGCCTCACCCATAATGACATTTGTAGCTTATTTCACTGACGCTGTGCTTCTTGGACTCAGACCTCACACTGGTTCTCTTCCAGTGAGTTTGGCTTTTTCTAATCCAGGTTTGTTTTGTTTTGTTTGTTTTCCTTCTATGCATCCTGGAAGCACTGAGAGGAATTCCTAATGACTCTGAGAAACTTGTGGGTCTTTCCAGATGGCATCTCATGTTGTCTCTTCCTCCTTTCTCATCTTCCTACCTCACTCTTTCCCCTTTCACTCCCGTGAACTATTTCTGAGGTAGTCCCAAATCATGTTGTGATCTGCTTTTAGGGAACTGTTAGAGTCTGAATGTCTGTCCCCCAAGCTCCTAAATTAATAAAGTATCCTAAATCTCCCCCCCCCACGCCCAGACGAAGGTGTTAGAAGATAGGAGTCTTGGAACAGGAAGTGCTTATGTCATGAGAGTTGAGTCCTTAGGAAAGAGGCCAGAGGGAGTAAATGTGAAGACAGAACCAGAAGACACCCATCTATGAATTAGAGAAAAGGAACTCAACCCAAAGGCTCAGCAACATCTCAGTCTTCAGGATGCTGACAAACAATTTTGTGTTGCCTAAAACCTACCCAATTTGTGACATTGTGTCATCGTATAACGGAACCCTAAGTAAACTATGATAGAGATATGAACTGAGAACAGACCTTAGGTCTAAGAGTTCAGGTCACATAGGAAAAATTCAAAAAAGTAAGCGAGGGAAAAAAGTACATCGTAGCACAGCTGAGCTTTGCACAGAGGGTGGAAATGAAGACGTTTGCCATCCTTGGGACCTCCTGTCCATTGTACTGTACTTCCTCCCTTAGTGAGAGAGCAGAAAATTGCTCTGTAGCCTGTTTAAGCACTGTCACAAACTATCAATATATGGTAGTGATTTTTCTTTTTTCCTCACTTGTGTGTGTGTGTGTGTCTGTCTGTCTGTCTGTCTATTAGGTGCATGTTCCCACATATGGATGTGCATGTGGAGGCCTGAGGTTGATGCTGGGAAGCTTCCTCAACACTTCCTTCCTTATTCACTGACACAGGGTCCCTAAACTGAACCTGGAGCTTGGCAACACAAGCTAGTCTGTCCAGCTCGCTTGCTCCCTGGATCCTCTGTCTCACTTTCTGATCCCTGGACTCACAGGTGAGTCACCACTCAACCAGACACTTATGTGGTTCCCAGGATCCAAACATCCGTCCTTCTGCTTAAACAGTGGGCACTTTACCACTGAGCCATTTCCCAGTGCTGTGCTTTTCCCTAAAGTTTTCTTTTTGTTATTGTCTATTTGTTTTGTTTTGTTTTTTGAGCCTATACAGTTTGGTGTTGTTTCTTTATCCCTCCTACAATTGTTCTTTTCTCATTTTAAAAAGGGAACGTTTAAATCTAAGCTAATGAAGAGCTCAGCAATTATAAGCTCTGCTTTAGAAGCTGTGGAGGATTTCCTTAGGAAATTATCACAGAGAAACCCTGCTCAGATCCCCTTTGAAGAAAGAATGAACCATGGAGGCATGGAGAAAGCAGTCAGCTAATGGCTTCTCTCTGCAGTTAGACTCAACTGCATATTCAGGCAGTGTATATCCATTAAATTAATATATGTGGGTTACTAGGGCCTGCCTGGCTATTTCTGGACAACCAGGAACTTTACTATGTAATATTTGCTCCAAAGGTCCCTCGGGTTAAACAAGATATTATCTAATGTGTGAAGTAGTCCGATGTCTTTCCAAACCCTGACTCCTTTATTTTTCATAGATTATATACCTCAATAAAACTCTACTCTTTTGAGAAGGGCAGATAGGAGATAGTTTATTCTGAACCAAATTTGGGTTACTATGGTCTGGGATTCAGGTTATCTTGAATGATATGCTGATGTGAAATTTTTATAGTTACAGATCCAAAGAATTCAAAAAATCAGTGCAATGCATTGAATACATTAGTGTGGAATTAAGCAAGTTAAAGGAAGTAAGAAATCTCTGCTATAGGTTTCAGATGCTATATAATGGCATTCTTGGCATTCTTAGCTTTGAGATTGGTAGAAGCCAATGGGCTGCTCAGTTCATTTCAAAGATTTTACCTGAGAGTCAAAAGGATGTTAGATCAGACCCAGGAGCTGGTGCTCAATGGACATTAAAGGAACTAAGAATAGCTCAAGATAACACTGGCTCTTGATCTGCAGCATTCCATCTTCTTACAGTCACCAAGGTCCCAGTCTCTCAGTAAATCTGCAGAATCCTTGACACAGATGTGGGGGGTTTTTGGGGTTTTTTTGTTTTTGTTTTGGGTGAACTTTGAGTTCATAGGTTCTGCCGTTAGACAAGCATCACATTTTGTACATGTGGGAGCCAAATGTTTCATATGTCATGATGCTAGATAGTAGGAGGACTCATTCCTTGGACTGATAAACAAGAGTATGAGCAGGCAAAAATGCAGTATTTAGGAGGGAGAAATAATTGTTAAAGTCACTAAAGAGAGAGACTCTTGATATCAGTATTCACAGGCACCAGGAATTGGGGTCTGAGTTTTCCCTTGTTTCTACCCCCAAGAAACAAGTGTGCATTACCTAGTTGGATCATACTTATAATAGCCAAGAAGGCTGTATAGCCTAATGAAGCAAAGGTGGCAATGAAGGAAACTAGCTAACCAGTCTCTTTAATGAGACTGGCATGTTATTTTATGTCTATGGTCATTTGTACATAATATTTTATCTGTAACAAACCTCTTATAATTTTAACTACATTTCAGCATCTGTTTACTGGAGTATTGAACTGACAAAACTGGTACAAGGATTTGTCTGTAAAATAAAAAATACCCATCCATCAAGGCCATTAAGTACATACTGGCAAGAGGGGTTCCATCATCAGTACAAACTTAAATACCACTAGCTTCTACAGGTTACTTACAAACAGTAGGACTGGATGGTGGATAATTTTTCTCAGTAGGGTAACAAAGTTCACGAAGCAGGATGAGTAGTCAGGAAAGAAGTATTAATAGAAAATTTAGTATTAGTCTTTTGATTACATCAACATTATCAACCATAATTATCTGGGATTACAGCCAAGGTTGCACTGGCATTTATGAAAGAATGACTTTCAGAAAGTTACAGAAATATGTAATGGAAGACATGGTACAGTGAGAAGAGTGAACAATCGATAAGGTTGAGCGCGTTCCTACATTAATAATGTAATCCCTTGTTTCAACTCCAGATTGAGACAAATAACTCTTCTAGTTGTTTGCTAGAGACATGAGATGAAGTGGACGTGTGCAGAGGTTCCTCATGGTGTGAGGGAAAAAAGAACAGTTGTAGACCAGTGGACAGAGCCTCTAGACAATCACGTTAATGTGATGTGGAGACAAGGAAAGAATGTCTAGGTGTGAATATCTGAAAGGTGCAGTGCAGCCAGAAAAAACTGGGGTAAGCTGAAACTGGATGTTGGATGCCCAGTGAAGGCCAGGATGCAGGTAAAGGTCAATTATATTAGGTTACTTTTCTCATGTCCATGGCGAAAATACCAAATACAGTCAGGGAAACATTTATTTTGGCTCGTAGTTTCAGAAGGTTTAGTTCATATGTGCTTGGCCCCATACCTGAGCAAGGATATCATGATGATAGGCATGTGGCATACAGGAGCTATTCACATTATGGTAGACAGAAAACAGCAGGCAGTCATATACCCTTAAGAACTCACCTCAGTTTACCTGCTTCCTTCAGACAGGCCCTACCCCCACAAAGTTTCCAGAAACTCTCAAAATCAGCACCATCAGCTGGAGATAAAGACCTCAAAACATGAGCCTATAAGGCACGTTTCAGATAGCAATCATAACATCTGTATCCCCTGTAGGCTGGTGTCTAAGTGACACATATTAGCAAGGAGTCTCCCTGCATACATCCCCAGTGAGTTCACAACACAGCTGGAGTGTGCTCCCCAGGTGAGGGAGAGTTCAGGGGCCTTATTGATGATCCCAGTTGGCGCAGTGAAGGCTTTTGGAGTCAGGAGAGAAAAGCACTATAGACAGTTTTGTCTAGAAGCAGGGGCTGTGCAAATTTCGCAGTGAAGATATTTTTGAGGCTTGAGTAAAAGGAAAGATTAGGCAGTCAGGTCACAATGCAGCCCTTACAGAACAAGTAGCTCTGGGGGAATGTGTTGTCTTTTAGCATAATCCTGCATGAGACCCAAATGTCCACACCTTTGCACCTTTATCCCATATCACCACTAGATGTGGGCTATCCAAGAAGGATAAGGTCTCAGTTCTCAAAGACAGCCCCTGATTATACTAATGGATGGGCCATCCATCATGCTGGATATATCCTTGTCTACAGAGGGCAAACGCCAGATCACATATATTGGGGGCACCACATGGGCAACTGGATTTGCTGCCCACTGGGACTTTCTGAGTAGCCACTGAGATGATGCCTCAGTTTTATTTTCACAAAAGATGGAGAGACTGGAGTATTTCTCTAGTGACCCCAGTCCAGTACTTGTTGTAGCAACTTTCGTAGGGGAGGATCATAAATCACTGGCATTTCCACACTTCCCTATACAGGGGTAAAGCAAAGCCCTTGTGCAACCAGAGAAACCTTCAGCTAGGGAAGTTCCAATAGATGCTTGGAGGAGGATACTGTGCATCTCTTGCCTGGATTCCAGCCTAAATCCCCACAGATGAGAGTTAGTTACTCTGATACACTCACCTCCCTAGCCATGAACAATGAGACTAGAAATACAGACAGACTGAGTTTCTCTGTGTGTTTTGCATTCTAAAACTGTGGCATTAGAAGTGATTCTCCAGCTAGCCACAGAGCTCGGCTGAAACAAAATAAATCCCTTGACCTGCTCAGTGGACGTTGCTTCTGGCATCCCACCATTGGCTGTTTTTATTTATTTATTTATTTATTATTTATTTATTTATTTACTTATTTATTTATTTATTACTAATTACAGTTCATTCACTTTGTTTTCCAGCTGTAGCCTCCTCACTTGTCTCCTCCCGATCCTACCCTCTCTCCCTCCTCTCCTCCCATGCCCCTTCCCAATCCACTCATGGGGAGGTCCTCCTTCCCTTCCATCTGACCCTAGCCTATCAGGTCTCATCAGGGCTGGCTGCATTGTCTTCCTCTGTGGCCTGCTAAGGCTGCTCCCCCATGAGGGGGAGGTGATCAAAGATCCAGCCACTGAGTTCATGTCAGAGACAGTTCCTATTCCCATTACTAGGGAACCCACTTGGACACTGAGCTGCTATGGGCTACATCTGTGCAGGAGTTCTAGCTTATCTCCATGTATGGTCCTTAGTTGGAGTATCAGTCTCACAAAAGACCCCTGTGCCCAGATTTTTTGGTTCTGCTGCTCTCCTTGTGGAGCTCCTGTCTCCTCCAGGTCTTTCTAGCTCCCCGTTCTTTCATAAGATTCCCTGCACTCACTCTGCCCAAAGTTTGGCTGTGAATCTCAGCATCTGCTTTGATACCCTGCTGGGTAGAGTCTTTCAGAGGTCCTCTGTGGTTGGCTCCTGTCCTTTTTCATTTTCTCCCTCTTCCAATGTCCGTCCTGTTTGCCTTTCTGAATGAGGATTGAACATCTTATCCAGGGTCCTCCTTCTTGCTTAGCTTCTTTAGGTGTAAAAATTTTAGTATGTTTATCCTATATTAGATGTCTAATATCCACTTATAAATGAGTATATTTATTGCATGGGGCACGTGAGGCAGAACTCCATGCCTAGAAGAGTGTGGTGGAACAAAACAGTTTACCTCATGGTGAACAAAAAAGCAGAGAGAGAAAGAGATGAAAAGAGTCAGGAACCATTTCTTCCAGCCAAGCTTTAACTCCCAATAATGTCATCAAATTATGATTCCAATGAAGAACTGATACATTGATTAGATCAGAATGCCCCAGAGTCCATCACTTCTGTCAAAGGCCATGAACTAGCAGCCAAACCCTGAATATACAAGTCTTCAGGACACATTCAAACCATTGGAGCACTCATCTCTGGGATGCTGTGAATGCTGGCCAGCGAGAGCTCACAGCTGCCCTTTTCTCTAGACAGTTGGTATTTGGACGAGTAGAAATTCAGGGATGGTCAGCCAAAGAGCATGTATGGGCTGGTCCTAGGCCCCTGCACATATGTAGCAGATGTGCAGCTTGGTCTTCACGTGGGTCTGACAACTGGAGCGGGGCTGTCTCTGACTCTGTTGCCTGCCTTTGGATCCCATTCCTCCAACTGGGTTGCTTAATGTCCCAGGGTGGGTTGTACCCCTGAGGGACCTCCCCTTTCTCTAAGGAGAAGGAGAGGGCAGAATGAGGGGAGAGGCATGTGAGGAGAGGACTGGGGTGGGGGAAAACTGTGACCAGGATGTAAAGTGAATAGATTAATTCATGGAGAACAAAAAAGAAATTCAGGGATGCTTACATAACCTTCACCCTATTCCCTTCACCCTCACAATGGGACCAGACCTTGACTAAAGACGCTCTGTGGGTACAAAAGGCCAGCCCACTTCTGTTGGGTGATGGACCTAATTTATTGGTATGATTTGTGCTTCATAACTTCTGCCCCAAGGTGACGTTCTTGCCCACCTTCACTCACTCTTTCTTGTCTTGTTTCCTCTCTAAGATTATTCATCTCACTAGACACTGAAGAATCTCTGTCTTCAGTCTGTTTCTAGGGAAACTCAAACTAAGACTGTTGGCAAAGGAGGCAGACGCTAAGGATGTGAGGGTGAAGCTGGATGGCTCGATGGCTATGTGGCCAAAAGTACACGAATAAAAGATAGTTCTTGAGGTTTGAGAACAGTAGGATTGATAAGACTAACTGGAATAACTACTTATGAAAGAAGTATACTTGTTCCATGTAGGTTCACGTGTGTGTGTTCCACAGGTGTTGTTCCAGGCCTTGACAACCTATTTTTCTAGACAGCTTCTTGCTGGCCTGGAACTTGCCTGCAATCCCCAGCAATCCCTTGTCTCTGCCTTCTCTGTGCTGAGATTAAAAGGGTATATCATGAAACTTGCTTTTCTTTTCTTTATTTCTTTTTTTTTTAATGTAAAAAAGCATCAGACCTAGGTCCTTATGTTGATAAGGCAGCAGGCTTGCCCCTCCTTGACATTTTGAAAGATCTTTTCATCTTTAGACCAGCATATCTTCACTGGGGTCAGAGGTAGGCTAAGGAGATACCTGAAGGGCAAGGTTTTAGAGGCTTCAGGGTTAAGCCACTGCACGATCAGTACTTGCGTGATTCAGAGGATACGGCCTCCCTATATTGTGTATTTTAGGGGTCTTTATTTGTTTCAACTTAGCTATAACTCTATGGCTAGGTGAAGATCAAGTACAGTAGTTAATGTCAGAGACAGAACTTCAGAATAGGCCGGGTTCCCAGCTAAAGGTCAAGAATCCTGCACAAGTAGCCCTGCCTCTGCTAGGGAAGGAAGAAGTCTTTGAGAACTGGGATGAGGACATCTGATGAGACACACTTAAGAATTTTGGCTTTTCTGATAGCCAAAGCCCTTGTGGTTTATAAAAGTTATTTCAAACCTCTTGTGGAATTCGTCTTACCTTGAAAAGTTCGATGAAACCTAGAAGAAGACACATGCCTTATAGAATACTTGCTATTTGGGGCTCTGCCTCCACCCAGTGCCCTATCCACCAAATGCATAGCCAGGACCAAGTACCAGCAGAAGCATCTTGAGGAAGTCCCAGGCCTGTTAGGGGCAAAAAAAGAGCCACAGAACCTAAATAAGATGCAAACAAATGGCAGGAAAGAATACTGGGGGTGGAGTGGCGAGCAGTCAGCCAGGGTGGCAGAAATACAGTTCTGGGCATATGGAAGTTTCCTAAAATGAGGCCATTCATCCTTGACCTTGGCCATCAAGCCTGGACAGGACCCTGAGTGAATGTGCTGGGATAGCTTTTGGAAGCTCAAAAATGATGATGAAATGAAGCAGAAATGCCAGAACCACTTAAAATATAATAAGAAAGGAATCTCACTGAAGTGTATCTAGTATGAGACCGGAGTGTGTGACCCACTCTCTGGGTATTGATCACATTCCTCAGAAGAGTCTAGTGGGGCACTGTTTTTTGCCATTGGCCTAATGAATGTGCTGGGGCAGGGCACCAGCATTGCCAGTAAGTTGTCACTATGAAGTAGAGCAAACAGTAGACATTGTAATACATTTGAACTCCCTGGCAGCAATGGGGCTAATGAGATCCCAGAAGAGCAGAGATCAAGAATCCTTGGAACAAAATGAGCATATTGAGGAAAACGGACAGGCTGGTCAGGAGGCTGCCAGGGAAGCCTGACCCCACAGTGACCTTTGAAAAAGATTCATGAAACATGCTGTTCCTAGGAGCAAGATAAGACCACCCATAAAGACAGTCCTTGATATAATTAAATTTTTTAAAAATTTATTTGTATAGGTATTTTGCTTGCATGTTTGTCTATGCACAATATATGTGCCTGATGCATGCAGAGACCAGAAGATAGCATCAGATCTCCTGGAACTGGAGTTATAGAAGGTTGAGTCTGCCATATGGGGTGCCACGAGTTGAACCTGGATTCTCTAGAGGAGTGGCCAGTGCTTTAAACTACTGAGCCATCTGTTAAGCTCTGTGAATGTGCCTTAATAGAAATAATCAAAGGTATCAGCAAGGCATGAGGAAAAGCTGATATCACCGGAGCTCATGGAAAGTTGAAACCTTTTGCTATCCTTTTCATACTCTAGTCTTTGGGGTCATTTTTTACCCAGATTTACTTACAGATGGGTTTGTCATCCAAACTGATAACCCTTTCCTAAAGGTATAACCGCAGTTTCTGCCTTTATGTTAGAGCCATTCACTTAGGCCCATGAATCATCTCATGTTTAGATGGTCCCATCTGCCAACTGCTGAAGTCTTCCCCAGCGTGCCTTGCTGCTACCAAGTTCCTTCAGAGCCTTCCCAAATCATTAAAACAGTTTTAGTTCTTCAATTGATTAGAAGGACATTGGGTCACGTACTGTAAATAGCCTTCAGTACTTAGATAGCATGTGTCCTTTTAGTGGCTTACAATCTGGCTCTTGTGGAGTCTGATTTCTGATGTTTAACTAGCACTCTTTTTGATGAGGATGTAGTCCCCTTGATTGGGAAAGAGGGAGCAGTGATTGGGGCAGAAATGTGTACAATCAGCAGTTGACAAACTGTTCTCTGAGTGTACTTGGATGGTCTAAAATTTAGGGTCATTCCCTGTGTTTTTCTTACCAGAAAATTAGTTGAACTTCCTGATAACCACCGCCTCTAAGAGTCCCATTCCTGCTGGCAGAGGGAGGGCCTGCAGGACCTGATTCAGCACATTTGTGTTCAGGACCAGATTGAGAGGATACTTTTGAAATGAGGACTAGAGGGGACTTCCAAATGCCTTGAAGTTGCTCGGTCTCCTAAGCTAATTCTACCATCCTAGAATGTAAAAGAGGAACTGAGTTCATGCAAGAGGAGTGGGATTCCCCTTTTGGCTCATGGTGGATTTCTTCACCCTTTGTTCTGAACATATCCTTTCTTCCTCAGTTCTCCTCATGCCTTAATCCTGTCAGCCCTGTCCTTACTTTAAAACTAAGCAATGCAAATGGTTAGGTTGTCCACCAGCCATCCTGATATATACGCTGTCTACTGCTCATGTTTGGTGTGCTGGAAAAGAGGCTAAGGTGAAGGAGAAGGCATCCTGGGAGTTTTACTGAGAGAACTCTTTGGCTCTGCAGAACTTCTTAGAGACAAACTGCTTCAGAACGTATCTGTGGCCAGTAAACTAACAGAAGGACCACAGAATGTTCTTTTATGTTAAGGAGAGTGAAAAAATTTAAAAAATTAAATGTCTAAGACTGATCTTAAGAGAGCTTAAGGGGGTTGCCTGGAGAAACCCAAGTAGCCTCTGGAAGGACTGAACCCAGGTTGCAGATTTTCCTGTGCAAGGCTTTCTTTCGCACAGTGCAAGCCTTGTTTGTGTCTAGATGTTCCTACTATGTCCCGGGTGACCTCTAGAGCAAACAGATTTACAGCCAAAAGAAAATCCCCCTCTTCATGTCTAGGACATCATCCCTATCCCCAGGCTCCTGAGCCCAACTGACCAAGGGAAACTGAGTCAGGGCTTTTGTATTCTTTCCCAATACTTCTTCCCACCCCTATTAGTCAAAGCTTTGGAGCAGAATTCGCTATGGCTGCAACAGGCATAGAGGTTTGATCAAACCAATCTCAGGTACAGATGAGTTTCCAAGTGTTTTTACCTAGTTTTGTTGCCTCTGAAAATATTGCAAAGAGGCCCACTCAATAATTAAGAACGGTTCTTTTAAGAAAAATATTAGGTTTATTTATTGGGGGTGGGCAATGTGTAGGAGTCACCATGTGGGCTCCAGAGATGAAATAATTGAAGGGCAGCAGGTTGGTGGGCTTGGTGGCATTACCTTTTAAAAAGCTGTTTCTTCTATCAATAGTCAAGAAACATTCTTATAAGAGAAAGTTTCCCAGCTAGTACTGGGCTGAACAGACTAAGGCTGCATTCCCAGTCTTTGTTCCTACTTCATTGTCCCCTGTCCCTACAACAGTTACTTGCTACATCAGGCCAAATAGCTGAAATGAATGTCATCACTTTGGTCTATTATAGAAACATCTGTCCTTTTAAAATAATTATTAATGCTGTTTTCCATCTGCTATTATGCAAGTTCATCTTCACAGAAACTGATTTTCACAGCCTACCTCATTCTTGTTGAAAAAAAAAAAGATAATAATCTCTTTACCATTAGTTTCCTTATTTGCTTAAACAAACAAACAAAACCCAAACAAACAGAAGTGACCATCTTCTGTAAGCAGGCAAGGCTTGGGATTGGGACACCAACCTAGCCACAAAACCTTCAACCTACAATGTATCCTGTCTGCAGGATGTGCTGGGGCAACCGTGACTCAGAGTTTTTAGGAGTAGCCAGGCAATGACTGGTCTAACTTGATGACAGTGCCATGATTGGGAGCCCAGACCTCACACTGCCTAGAGGGCCAGGAACCAGAAGCTGGATGACCCAGAGACCAGAGAGCTAGGGTAGAACCAACCTGGTGGGGGTGGAGGGGTAAAAAAATAACCTCGATGATGTGATTCCTAATGATATTCTGTTCTGCCCACAGATTAGTACCTAGCCCAATCATCATCAGAGGAGCTACCTCCAGCAGCTGATGGGAGCAGACGCAGAGTCCCACAGTGAAACATTAGGCAGAGGTTGGGAACACCACAGAAGAGGGGAAGGGAGGCTTATAGAAGCCAGATAGAGTAAAGGACACCAGGAGAACACAGCCTACAGGAACAAGCAGGGCTCAGAGGGGCTCACAGAGACTGAAGCAACAGTCACGGAGCCTGCATGGGTCCATGTAGGACTCTGCATATATGTTATGGTTGTTTAGCTTGGGGCTTCTGTGGACCTCATAGCAGTAGGAGTGGGGGTATCTCTGGCTCTTGCCTGCTCTTGAGACCCTTTTCCTTCTATTGGGCTGTCTCATCCTGCTTTGATATGAGGGTTTGTGCCTCGATGTAGTGCATCTTGTTATGCCATGTTCAGTTGATATCCTTGGGAGGCCTGTTCTTTTCTGAAGGAAAATGGAGGAACAGTGGAATTGGGGGTGGGGAGGCTGAGAGGAGTGGATGGAGGGGACTGCAGTAAGCTTTTATTGTATTGGAGAAGGATAAATAAAAAGAAAGTTCTCCCAACTACCCCGCTGGAATTTCAAAAACCAAGAGGTTTTTTTTCATTATAAAGCCAGGGTTCTGTCTACTGTTTCATGCTATTGTACCAGACAGATACAGATGACTGGATGGTTCAGAATGTTCACCTTTTTAAAAAGTTTTTAAAAGAGAGTTATGATATTTGCTAAAAGATAATTTCAAATTTATGAAATCTCTTGTTGATCACTTCCCAGACTGAAAGTTTTGCATTTTTTTTTTAGATTTTTGTGGTCTCTGTGGTAACACCCACAGAGTCTGTCCCTGTGGTAGGGGACCCTGTGGTGGAGGAATTGCCGCCTTCTCTGTTTTTGAGGCTAGTGTGGTTTTTCCCTTCCGTGCACCCTTCCTCTGTCCAAATACCATCTCCTATGTGACATGTGAGAAACTCCTGGTCCTTGGCCTTGACTTTCAATACTCTTCACCTTCCATGGTAACCAGGTGTTGGGAGAAAATGTGAACCCCACTGTAAGACAAGACTACACTGGGTTTGGCAATCACCTAGGACCCCTGCTGCCCAGAGCTGAGTAGAGCTGCGTGGTACCAACCACTGCTGTGTTCAGTGCTACCCAGCAGACGCCTGTGCTGACCACATGCCTGGGATGTCTTCATACCATGTGACAACAGTTTCTCTTAGGACATTCCCCAGTTTTTACAGTGAGCCCCTCAAAGCCTTAGTCACATCACAGAGTTGTGTTTCCCACAACTTTTTCTCAGAGTTCTAGCATTTTCAGAGATAGAGGAGACTCTACCTGACCTAAAGAGGACCAGTCAGATGTTCCCCAAGGACTTAGACTTGTCAGCACACAAGAGCATGGAAGGAGATAGGGCATATAAATTTAGGTATGGGGTGGCTGTGTTCTGTCAGTGGCCTGGGAGAGTGATCTGAATATATAGAAACAGATGGGAAGGTTCTGGAAGTTTACCAGAATATAGGTCTTGTCACTTATTGAGGCCTAGCAGCTTTAACTACCCCCCCCCATCCTTTTCTTAAAAAAAAAATAAACAAAAAAAAACCCAAATTAGTTGAAGTTAGTCTGCTTGACATTAGAGAGTCATAACTCATGGAGCTGGTGAACTTTAGGCATAATCTTTCTCTTTATCTTTGAATTCCAGTTCTCTTGGATTCCTGTCATCCTGCCAACATCTGGAGCTGCAGCTCTGAAACCTTGCAGGAAACTGATTTTTGCCCATTTGTTCACACCAGTTTCCTTCCTGCCTTGCTTGCCTCTCCACCGTTCAAGGCTCAGCTTTGTCTGAAAGTATTGCCACTGCCAGAGCAGCTCTCTACTTTCCTGTCAATAAAATGTTCTGTATGTTTCATAATAGACTGGTCCTTGTCTAAACTTTCTTCCTCTGCTTGAACCACAATGTGCTAATTTCCTGATTCTTCACTTGAGAAAAGCCTGCCCATTCTTCCAGAAGCCCTCAAGATTTGGAGAGGAGCTGAGTGGTCAAAGTCAGGGTTCTTCCACAGTGGCCAGGAGGCCACAGACCTTCAGCCATTCTGAAAATTTTCCCAAGGAGCTTTTTATTATTATTGTTGTTGTTATTGTTATTATTATTATTGTGTACAATATTCTACCTGCATGTGAGCCAGCTGTCCAGAAGAGGGCATCAGATCTCATTATAGATGGTTGGGAGCCACCATGTGGTTGCTGGGAATTGAACTCAGGACCTTTGGAAGAATAGCCAGTGCTCTTAACCCCTGAGCCATATCTCCATCTTTGCTATAATTTTAAAACTACCCCCAAGAGAGGCTTAGTGGCTTACACCTTTAAACCCAGAACTCAAGAGGCTGATGCAGGCAGATCTCTAAGTTCAAGGACAGCCTGATCTACAGAATGAGTTCCAGGATAGCCAAGGCTACACAGAGGATCCCTATCTCATAAAATATAAACAAACAAACATACCTCCCCCAAAACTCCAAAAGAAGTTTGAGGGTTGAGGGACCCTTATTTGATTGTGGCCTTTGATTCCTGTCACCCTAAGTGTGCCCACCATCCCACCCTCCTGTCTTCTAGTCTGTTGGGGGGTTTTGTTCATTTGTTTGCTTGCTTGCTTGCTTGTTTACTTTCTATCCCCGTGGCTTTCACTTACACATTTGGGCCCAAATTTTCATTTACCTTTGGGATGAATACTCTCCTCCATCACTGTTTCACAGTAGAAGCTGATCGTATGTGATACTCAGTTTCCCTGCTTCTCTGCAAGCTAGCATAAGATAGCCAAGGAGATATAAAGAAAAATGCAGGGAATGTTTCCTTAACTGATATAGAGAGGGCAATGAAGAGAGCCTGCATCTCTTTTTCCACTTTTGGGATTCCTCTTTTGCGGGAGTGGGTCTCCAAGCTCCTGAGATTCCCCTTCAGCTCTGTTTGATATGGAGACATCTGAGGGTGACAGAGAGATAGACACTGTTCAGCCACTAGCCAGCAGTGCAGCCAGCATCTCTGGGTTTCTTGTTTCTTGAGGAAAGTATACCCCAAATGTCAATATCCTGATACTTGGTACTGGGAACAACTTGACATATACACTATTAATACAACAACCTTAATTAGAAATGAAAGGGAAAATGTGAGCTCTTGACTTCAGTTTGTTTTAGTAAGAAAGTGGCTGCGAAACTATTAGTATATCGCCATACTGTGTTGAGCATGACTGCTGAGTTCCATGTGACAGGGTTGCTGGCTGGTGTGACATCCCAGAGCCTACTGCCCTGCAAGAATGCAGTGAATGCCAATAAAACAGGAGAAAGGACAACAGGAAGTGCAAATGCAGCTCCTTTCTGTCTGAACGCAGAAGAGCATGCCAAAGCTTTAGAAGGGTCATCATTTTATGATTTCTTTGTGATGAGGTGAAATATATAGGTGTATTTGATTAGGAAATTAAATCTCTAGGTTGTTTCTCAGTTTTGTTTTTGTTCTTTTATGGAAAGCACATGTTGGTGAGTCAGTAACAGTTTCTGTGTGTATGTCAGTGTGTGTGTGTCTGTGTGTGTAAAAACAGACAGTCAGACAGAATAATCCTTAGTAACCAGTTTCCACTGAATGAATGTCTGTTTTTCTAGGTGTGATTAAAACATTTCAATTAGCAGCCAGACCTGGTGGGATCACCTATAATCCCAGCACTCAGGGAGGCAGAGGCAGAGGCAGCCAAATTTCTGTGAGTTCAAGGCCAGCCTGGTCTACAAAGTGAGTCCAGGACACCCAAGGCACAGAGAAACACTGTCTCAAAAAAAAATTCAAGTAGCAATTAGCCTATATTGTAAAGTTATCTTACATATGTGTTACCAGCATTTCCAGTAAAACTTTGAATTAATTTAAAACATCACATATTTTGTGATAACTTCTATAAAACAAAAGCCTAAATCAAATTAATCCTCTATAATGTTGGAATTCAATGGTTTAGCCAAATTACATACCAATGGCTTCAGCATTTGGGACATCTGGCTGCTGTCAGTGTTTAATGCTATTTGATTTCATTACACTAATGTGGTTAGATAATTCTTATTTTCTTCTGTTTACTTATTATTCATGTCAGACACTGAAACACCACGTTTTAATCAAAAACTTAGAGGAAATAACTGCTAAAGGAAAAGTAATCTAAGTTTATTATTGCTCTGTGTGCATTTGTGATTGCATATGTGTGTGCCGGGGGCTTAGAGGACAGAAGTTGATGTCACATGTCTTCCTCAATTGCTCTCTCTCTCTCTCTCTCTCTCTCTCTCTCTCTCTCTCTCTCTCTCTCTCTCTCTCTCTCTCTCTCTGAGATGAGGTTTCTCACAGAACCTGGAGCTTACTGACTGGGCTAGACTGTCTACCTGGCCAGCAAGCCCGAGGGATCCTCCTGTGTGGCCTTCTCCAACACTGGGATCACAGGCATGCGCCACAGTGTCCAGCTTTTAATTCAAACACAGGTCTTCCTGCTTATGCAGCAAGTACCTTAATGACAGAGCCATTGCCCAAGTTCCAAGAGCTAAGCTTTAAAGCCATAGAATATTCACAAAGAGAGTTGGAATCTCAAAATCCCAGTTGAGCAGTAGTCCTCTTCAATGTTCCCCAGAGGCCAGCTCTTTGCCACAGGTGTAGAATATACGCTGTTTCATCCTGCAGGGTCATGGATCTCAGACAGGATGCGTTTACACTGGCAACACCAACAACTGCATCAAGAGCAGCAAAACCTTACAATACTATATACTGAAATATAAATGTTGAGATGCTAAGCTCTTGAAGTGATAGTTTCCTTGGCTTACTAACCGGATTTGTGAGCAGCATGGCAAGACAGAAGAGGCCATCTGCCTCTATCTGCCAACTACAAAGTACAAAAGTTATAAAACATCTGCTGACAGGCTGCTGCACAGCCATGCGAGGTGTCACTTGAAGGTGTTCCTTTGATCTGGATAGCATACTAAACTTTGGAGATGTCTTTTGGCCTATCGGCCTCAGGATTCCCTCAAGGTCCACTTTTACGTGGCTTGTACTGAAGCCTGATGTGCCAACACTGAAAGGGCTCTTCTTGCTATAGCATGTACCCAAAGGAAGGAAGAAATATTGTGTTCCTTCTCTCATTTGCACAATTTAGATTTTAATATTTATATGACCAGAAACCACAAGAGGGATGACTTAGAAGGCAGGAAGAGACCCAGTCAGGGGTGAATAAGAGAAAGTGACTGAGGGTAAGTGTGAGCAAAGGATGGTGATATACATAGATGGTCATAATGAAACCCATTATGACATAATGAAACCCATTATGATGTAATGAAACCCATCTTTAATGGCTGAAAAGTGCTTAAAGAAATGCTTGCCATCCTTCATTATCAGGGAAATGCAAATCAAATCAACTCTGAAATTCCATCTTACACCAGTCAGAATGACTAAGATCAAAAATTCAAGTGACAGCACATGATGGCAAGGATATGGAGAAAGGGGAACACTCCTCCATTGCTGGTGGGAGCGCAGACTTGTACAAGCACTGTGGAAATGAATGTGGATGTTTCTCAGAAAATTGGGAATAGCTCTACCTCAGGACCCAGCTAGACCACTTGTGGGTATATACCCAAATGAAGATCCACCATACAACAAGGATACTTGCCCAACTGTAGCAGCTTTATTTGTAATGGCAAGAAACTGGAAACAACCTACATACCTCTCAACTGAAGAATGGATAAAGAAAATGTACATTTACACAATGGACTGCTACTCAGCTATTAAAAACAAAGGCATCATGCAATTGGCAGGCAAGTGGATGGAACTAGAAAAGATCATCCTGAGCGAGGTAACCCAGACCCACAGAGACATATGGTATGCACTTACTTAGTTAGCATTCTTGCACTAACTAAAACATAGAATGTCAAGGTTATATCTTTTTCCATCCAAATTCATCAGTCTCTTCCAGAATACTGGTAATTGGGGGTTTCTGCTCTTAGGGTGCAGGAAGAGGAACAGTCTCAAAGGACACTATTATATGTTGAAAAGGAATTCTATGCTTGCCCTCTCTAAGTTAGCATGTGAGTTCCAGAGTTTTAAAATATCTAAACACCCCATGGGCTTAGACTGTTATTTTCCCAGTGCCATGGATGAACACCCCTCCCCATCATCCTTCAGGGGAACCTCAGTGTGAAGAGCCGGTAACTGAAGAAGAGAATGACTATATGTACTTCAAACTGAAGACCACCACCAGAAGTGTAAATGGCTTAGCCCAAGAAGCAAAGCTTCTGTGACATGTGATTAGAAGTTACAGTCCCAGGGCAGTATGCATGGAGAAAAGGAAAACAAATCAGAGAGACAGGGGGAGTAGACACAAAGTAACATATTACCCAGCAGACACTTCATAAGCCCCAGAGGCCGCTGCTTTGACAGAGGCGACCAAAGGCCACCAGAGCGGTCCCACTGGGCCTTGGAGGAGCAGGAAAGGCGTGGAATTTTCATTTCTTCTTCCTATGCTTGACCCATCTTCCTCCCATGCAACAGTAACTCATGCTTCCAGTTGATGTCACTTAGCAATGCCAGGTACCTGCCGAGTGAGCCACGGCCTCCTGGGTCTGGTTGCATCAGACTCTGACCTTGAGGCTGTTGTGGCTGCAGCCCTGACGGCAGCCTAGAAGGTGGCATTTCCATCACAGCTGCAGTGGCTGCAGTCACTGAGCAAACTTGGGAACGGGCACAAGCTGAGACTGAAAAAGTGTCATTTGATTAAAGGGAGAGTTTGTGCGTGAATCCTGTTTGAAGAACAAAGTGACTCCATTTTGGCACTTGGGCACTTTCCAATTATTTTCAAAATACACATGGACAAACAGCTTAGATGAATTAGGGGCCTGACTCATAGTACTTTTTTGCATACTTCAAAAACAACAGCGTGTTTTATTTAGTTTATCAAGAAACCTCGATTATAATTTCTGGAGTTTGTGGCCAATAAAGATAGAAACTGATCTTCATTTTCCTTGAGTTTCTTTTACTTTTTTGTTTTTAAAGATAGTTTGTATACTTGGGCCCTTATTGGATTTAAGAAAAGTTCTAAAACAAAATGAATACTAGTAATCGTGATTACTGGTCAAGAAACTCTGTCTTCCCGGTTGGAGGTCCATGCGGCATCTTTACTTTGATCGATGCTTTGTAGTAGTGTTGTCATGTAACTTAGAAACAGAGTTGGAAAATCCCCAAATGTCATGATACATTAGAATTACATTAGAATTACAAGGCTTTCCCTGTCTACATACTAGATTAAGCAGTGAGCTTCCCATGAATCTAGGATTCCAATCTTATGTCTGTATAAAGTGTTCTCATTACCTTAAAAGAAAACTTTAAAAGTAATCCCTCAGATTATAGCAATATGAGAGTTAGAACCTTTTCAAGAAAGCCAGTTACCCGCTATTTTATTTTGCCTTTATTTAAGCATCTAAACTCTACCTACCACCTCACATCATTAAATAGCAAAGAGGAAAAGTACATGGTCAAATGCCAATACCCATGAGGCTATTTTCATTGGAGCTTTGGAAGGTGTGTGGCACATTGCTTCCAACTTCCTGTCTGACTACTGCTGCATCCAGTTCCAGCCTCTTCTGCATGCTTGGACAAGACACTTTATCAGATCAATTATTTTTCAGGCATGAAAGCACAGCGTCTGGCATGAGCTATGTCTTTGCTGTCCTCTCCAGCACATTCCTGGCTTGAAGCTGATTACTCACACAGACGATGGTCAGAGGGCCCAGAGGCTGCAGAAGGGGGGGGGGGGAAACCTCACACATCTGAAAAAAGAGTATCTGAAAGCTCCAAGTCTAGAGGCTCAAGCTAATGGGGATTAGCTCTGGCGATAGATGGTTTCCCAAGGAGAGAGACCCCTATATCTGCACCAACTCCACCACAAGCAGATCCCCCCAGATATACCAACTCTATCCCAAGCAAAGACCCCCAAAGTTCATCAACCCCACTCCAAGGAGTGACCTCCCAGCTCCACCAACTTCAACCCAAAGAGAGACCCTCCTATGCCCCAGACTCCACTAACTCCACTGTTACTGACAGGCAGCCTTCCAGATTGATAGTGTGACAGCACAGATGTCTGTTTTGCCATTTTCAAGCTGAAAGTGTTTACAAAAGAAGGGCTATTGGTGCAGCCTGGTAGTGTTACTGGGATTCTAATCTTATGCTCTTGTGAAGTTGTACACCAAAAAAAGATCCTGAATGATATAAATGTTTGTAGATGAAGCAGAACAAAACTGAGAGCCAGAGAAGTCCATGCATGGTGAACGGTAGGGTGAGATTCCAGAGTTACCTTATGAGGTATTGGAAGAAGTTACTATGGCATATTTATCTTTAGTGCCTTGCTCAGAATCATCCTGAGAAACATAATTTATGAATCTGGAGATGGGGAGTAAGACAGAACTGCTCCAGTAGTCATGTTTGTGTCACTGTGAGTTTGTTTTAATGTCTTCTTTAGCAATTGAAACAATTCTCACCTCAAATATACTCATCTAATCTGGGTTGCAATTTTATGATGTCATCATAATTTATTAATAAGCAATGCAAGTCTTCAGTGTTTCCTCTTGCTTGAATAATAACTTGAATGGCAGTTTTGAGAGGGACAGTGTCTTTCCTTTGTTTCAGACACGACAGGCCCCTGGGTAAACAAGAAAGTGCAATTATACACGCTCTGGCCAGCATGTAAACCTCCACCCTGCTCACATTTGCCTGTCGGGTGCCAGCTAAAGTCTGTCCCATCCTGTACCAGATCTTCCAAGCCTAAACTCTATGACCTTCAGAACATTAGTTCTTGTCATTCCTTCATTTGTACAACTTTGTTATTGTCATAGTCAACTGCTATCCTTCCAAATATGCATTTCCTCTGCCTAAAAATCTGTTTCTTCTAGTTTCTATTTTAGAATGTTTCACTTTATTTTACCCTTGCAAAGTCTTATCTTTTTCAGTAAGAGAATCCACACATCATCCTGGCTCACGTGGGTCTATTCTTTTAGGATGTGTTCACACGTACTTTTGGCCTAGTAATTTCTTTAGGCCTGAACTGTCTTATTATCTCTGGGTCCCAGTCTCTATCACATAGTCTGGTGCATAGAAGAAGCTCTCAGTTTTCGAATAAGAAGAGAAACACCCTATGCTGCCCCACCATCACCTCTAAAGTTTTTTCATTTGCCTCATCAGCTGTAAGTGCCAGTGCTTACTTACTGAGCCTGGAGTCTCCTGGTGTGATCTATGGAAATGAATCAGTCCAGTTAGAAAGACTGATGTTTATTTCAAACAATCAGATTTTTTATAAACTTACTAAAACAGAACACAATGACAGTTGTCATGATATAATTATGGGTGCAAGTTAGACAGGGTATACAAGATTAATGTCTAACGCTAATTACCTAGCCAAGTTCTAAGTGCTTCTCTGACTTCTAAGGAACACAGAAAGACAGACATACACACACACACACACACATACAGGTGGCCTGTATACTTCTCTGTCTGAGGGAGCACCTCAGGTTCTTAGGAACTAAAGGTCACGTAAAGTACCCTAGGACCTTCAAGTTCAAACCTTAAAAATACCTTAAAAATACCATACACACACCTCTCAAGGCAGCAAGACCAGGCCAACTCCATGATTCCTTGTTACACAGTTCTCTCTCTCTCTCTCTTCTTTTTCTGGAATGACCGAAAACATGAGGAATTGGTTCCTGCGAGCTGTCTGAATGATCATGTGTTATGTAGAAATTTTTACATTGAAATACTCTCTCCTGGAGGACTGCTAGGGAAAGGTGACTCTCTAACCTGTTGAATTGCCTAAAAGCTTTTTGGTGATGTTACTTGTCTTGTATTTAACCTCAATAAACTTGTTGGCTCACCAAGTTAGAGTCTAGTGGAATTGTTTCTTTGTTTTGTCATCAGTGGCCTATCAGGGGTGAGTGGACATTTGTTGTATCTCCCAGGGAAAAGTCCACAGCACCATGCTAATGCAAGTCATAGGCTCCACTCAGGACTCTGCTTTGTGATATCATCTGTGGCAAGCAATCCGCTGTGATTGTCTGTGACTACACTGTGATTATATAGACCTATGTCTGTTTTGTGTTCACACTTACAGGTGCGCCACTTGTTTGGATTCTAGTCCACATCTTACAAGTTTTACACTGCTTTCCCTTAGGAGAAATTACAGACTTACTTCTTTCTGATGGAAAGAGAAACTGCTTTCATCTAAAAACAACTTTGTCCAAAATATTATGCAATACCCAAATTAACTTCTATTTTTTTCAAATATAGCAGACTTATAAACTCCATGAATAGCAAGTGTTGACATTATGCAAGATGGTTATCTGCTTCCCTTGTCCAGTATTCTGGAGTATTTTAATAATCTCACCAAGCTAATGCAAATTATAACATTTTCACGTCTGGGTTTTTTTCCCCTGATTTGTAAAACTGTAGTGATAAACGTTAGCAAAAAAAAAGTGTTTTCTCAAAATTCATCTAATTACAGCTTATTTTCCATCTCTGTGGGAAGGTTTCTTTCTAAAGGAAGGAATTACAATGAATTATTTAAAGAAGAAGCAGCCTAACACCTGTTAGGCAGATTTTTGTCTTAGAATTACAGTTCATTTTTAAGCCACAGATTTATAAAAGAAAAGTTATGGCCAAAACACTAACAAAAAAAATCAATCTAATAAAATATGTAGATTCAATAACACAAGCTTCTGTATGGCTTTGAGTTGCACTCAAGGCATATCATAGAATACTATTTGCATGTTGATAATTTTCAGACTGAGAAGCTATATGAGACAAATGTGTCTACTATTTGCACATAGTTTTCCAGACTGAAAACATGAAGAGCCTTTATGTTGTCATTACCCAAATTTTCATGTATTAAAAACAATGCTGGAAAAAATCTTTATCCCTCAATAGTGGAAATCTCTTATTCATTAGGAAGCTATCAAGTGTGAATCTCTGACATCATCAATGAAATTTTACTCTGAGTCAAGTTCATCAGTTCCTCGGGTTGTCTGTCATTCCAAGGACCAGTTTCTCTATCGAATTCTGCCATGGATGCCAATTGTTTACTACTCAGTTGGAACATGGTATCTGATTGATTCAGTGATTTTCTCGGGTCTGGCTCTTGCAGATAATCAGCCAGGAAGATAACTAACAGCTCTGACTTCGGCTGCAGGATGAAGGAGTAGGTGGAGACAGAGAGGAAAGCGTCAGGCCAAGAAGTCAGAGTGGAAAGAAGACTCAGTCTGTGCATGTCATATCCAAAGTGCTGTCTTTCCAGCTATTATCTGCTCAGTGAAATGGATTCTTTGCTTTTTGATTTATAGTCACATTTTTTGTGAACCCACATATATATGTGATGATAGATGAATGAGCATAGAGATGAGACACCGTGGCAAAGGGACCTCTAACAGCCCTAAACTTTCTTTTTTCTTCTCCCTAAGACCAGGACCTGCTTAAGGCTCCTTTATTTGTTTTTGTTTTTTTTTCTTCTCTCGATTAGGAATTATTACCTATGCTTATGAGCTCATCAACTCAGAATAGTCATAGTGTGAAATTAGCTTGAGTCAGTCCTATCACGCCACATTGTCCAATCTACTACTTCCTAGAAGTAGACTGTAACTTGGGGACCTCTTATGTATTCAAACTTTAGAGTTCAGATTTTAAACCATATGTCTAAAATTACATTAAAATATTTAAGTGGAAAAAGAATGAGGAAAATTATTAATCGTGACTTCTGACCAGATCATGTTAGTACAGCATTCTAATCATTCCAAATGAAAGCAAAGGAACCATATTTAAGATTACTCATGAGAAAGCTGGAAATAGTATTAAACTCTGTTACTCCAGAAGCTTAGATCATAAACCATTGTATTGGGGAAACAATTCTTGAGGTAAAGAGTAACACTGGGAAATTTATTTTTTAAATTGTTATTAATGCCATTATTTATTTTTTTTACATTTTCATGTATGTACACACGTGTGCGCGGGTGCACAGGTACACATGACCTCCTTCAATTCTCCTCAGGATAATAGAGCTCCCTTGATCTTTGACTTTCAATGAGGTACAACACTGGAATGCACCAACAGAGACCTGAAGGAAGGAGAGAAGACAATGAGAGTTGTCAATTGCAGGATTGCTGCGTTATAGCTTCCTGTAAGAGTCACTATATTAAGATTCATTGGAAGGCTTTGAAGTAACGGGGGTAAGAAATGAGAGCCCCATGGGCAGAAAAAACAATGTCAAGTTCCTAGCCTGTAGCCTAGTCAGGGTTGCTCAAACTTGTGATAGCTAAAACCATTCACAGAATGACCAGGGATAAACCCTGTGCCTTCAAGAACAGTGTTTTGCTTTGGATTTTCTACCTGGTTCACTTAGATCAGAATGTGGGCTGTGGTAAAGTCTGTCTTATGACCTCTCAGGTAACACCACTAACATGTGCCCCTTTCTCTTCATATTTCACAGTTCAAATTCCTGTGCCCTCTGCCCTGGCATGAAAAGATGAACTGGACAAATACCCAGCCCATGGGTTGACCGGCCTACTACCCAAGCTGGTGAGTGGGTCACCTAACTCCAAGTATGATCACCAACAGTGGCCTCTTTGTGGGAGGCTCTGGTTGGATAGATACTGACCATGTGTCGAGATGGAGCAAATGTGGACCATGGCATGAATTGTTATTCCAGCTCTCAGTAAAATGGGCCAACTTGAAACGTGGCTTTAGTTTTTAAAGTATACTTCCACCTGACTGGACAATATGGCTGAAAGGAACTAGAAGAAGGTACCATCAAACGATAAATGTAGCATGTTTTGAGGTGCACCAATAATTGTTCCACCGCAAATGGTACTGGTGCCAGAACCTCTCCATAAACCAATGTCAAAATGACTTAGGAGATGGGAGGACAAGAGTACTTTCTGGTGTTTAAATTAATAGGAACTTCTAAAATCTTTATGAACTCGGAGTACCTTTACCAAAAAGGGAAGCAGACAAACAGGCTTTCGCTTCCTCTGCTGTAAAACGAGCCCCATTCCTTTAATGGTGCTTGTTCATCAGCTAGTCTAGCCCAAATGGTGAGCTCCAGGTTCAGTGAGATACCTCACCTCACAAATGAAGGTAAAGAAGTGATTGAGGAAGACGCCAAACACTGACCCGTGGTCTCCACATTGCACGTACACATGTGTGTCCCACATAGGAACATGCACACGTGAATCTCTTCTAGTACCCTATTATTGAAGGCAAAATTGGTAGAAAAACCAAATCTGACATACACATACAAAGTGCTGGAACTCTGTTTTTAAAATCTTAAAATAAAAAAGTAAAAAGAAATAGGGAAGTAAATGGACAGCACTAAGAGAGTGCTGTTTACCGGCTGACCCTCACTGGAGTCCAAAAGTGTCAGTGCGGCTCAAGAGAGTGAAGGAAGACACCCAGCCCGCCTCCTAGCAGATGGCTGAGACTCACTCTGCCTGCCTATCTTGCGTGTTTGCTGAGTGACTTGTTGTCTCTGCTTCTTACAAACAGTGTCCGTCTGTGTCATACTAAACAGTTGCTGCTAGAAGCTGCCAGACCGACGGGATAACCTCGTATCCAAATGCAGCATAGTAACAAGTGTTTGCTAATAAAATGTCAGTGGGAGTGAGTGTGTCACGTCTGGTTACTAAGGTCTAAGTACTGAGTGTGTTTTCCATGTTCTCTCCTTCCTGTCCATCTGGATACGAAACCTCAGAGGCCTATCATACAGGATGCTAAGATACTCTTGGGGAATCCTGACAAGGAAACATCCCACCACCTAGAGAGCAGCGCATTAGCAAGAAATAAATTCTGAGGGCTGGTTTAGGAGGTGAAAGTGCTTGTTGCCGAGCCTAATGAACTGAGTTTAATCCCTGGAACCCATAATCCATAGAACACACACACAAATCATTTCTTTTAGAAAGTTATTGGTAATGTAGGGACCTTACAGTGTGGATCACTTACTCAAGCTCAGGGCTTATGCCCATCCATTCCCCCCCCCCATCTTCTATGTGTGTTTGGGGGAGGGGAGGTGCACACACAGGCACAGGCACAGGTACAAGTATATGTACAGGTGGAGACCAGAAGTCAAATTCCAGTGTCTTCCTCTACTGCTGTCTGTTTTATTACTTTTTTTTAACATTTACTAATTTATTGATAGCACATATATGAAGGTCAGAGGGCATACTCAGTTTTCTCCTCCACCATGAAGGACCCTGAGATCAAACTCAGGTTGTAGGAGAGAGCCTTTATCTGCTGATCCATCTCTCTGCCCTTCCACATTATTTTAAGAGACAAAGTCTCTCACTAAGTCTGGAGTCCACCAATCGGCTAGAATGGCTGGATAGCCCAGCCCCTGGAATTCTTCTATCTCCTTCTTTTCTCCTCCTTTGTTTCCTCTACTCCATCACACTTGACTTTTTGTGTGGGTTTTAGGGATTGAGATTCAGGTGCTCACAATTATACAGCAAACACACTGAACTATCTCCCTGGTCCAATGCATAGCTCTGTCAGTGACAAATACTTGGAAAAATACATGGTGTGATTTGTTTTGAGTCTTATAATGTCACAGGGAACAGCATAGTCCACTGACTCTGCTGTTTTCAACCATAGTGAGGCAGAACAGCATGACTGAGGGGGCATGGCAGTACTAAGCACGAAACTGCTCACCTTATAGTAGATAGGAAGCAGAAAGACAAGAAGGGCATGGAGATGAAATACACCATTAAATGTACAGCCTAGAAATACACTTTGTTTGACCAGGCACCTACCTCCCAGTTTTAACCACTTTCCAGAAATCCTGTCAAGTTATAAATCTGTCAGTAGATCAATCCATTGATGAGGTCATCACCTTCATGACACCATCACTTCCTCGAAAACCTCAGGTCTCAACATTGAATTTGTGACCAATCCTTTAACATGTGAGCATCTGGGGAGGCCCTAACAATGTCCCTAGTTAAGAAAAGGAGAAAGCCAGGTGGTGGCGGCACACACCTTTAACCCCTGATTCAGGAGGCAGGGGCAGGCAGATCTCTGAATTCAAGGCCAGCGTGGTCTACAGAACAAGTTTTGGAACAGCCAGGATTATACAGAGAACCCCTGTCTCAAGAAAAAAGAAAATTGAGAGAAGGAAGGGAGAGAGGGAAAGAGAGAGGGAGGAAGGGAAGAAAGAAAGAAAGAAAGAAAGAAAGAAAGAAAGAAAGAAAGAAAGAAAGAAAGAAAGAAAGAAAGAAAGAAAGAAAGAAAGAAAGAAAGAAGAAAGACAGAGAAGGAAGAATGGGAAAGGGGGGAGAAATTTAAAACTCTACCTCAAAGGACACAGCAGAGAGGTGTTTTTTCCAATTGAGCAATGGGCTGGCCATTTAGAAGGAGGTGAGGATACAGCATTAGACAGCATTATAAAAATAAACATCTACCCAAAAGAAAATGTGCCACTCACACCAGAAGAGGTTGCCTTTCATTGCTACCAGGGACCTACACCCAATCCAAATGAGGTACCTGACCCTGTGTGGGGAAGCCAGTGTAAGATTACCCAAGTGCCAACCAAGTCCCTTCCTGCCCTTTGACCCTCTATCTTTCACTGTTACCTTGCTTTGGGGTCTGGCCTTGGAAAAGCAAAAAGCACTCTGTTGATCTGGTAAAGGAGAGCAGAGAATGCAAATGAGAGGCTGTCCATGCCTCTGAAACAGGGTGAAGCTGGAATCCCCAGACTTCCAATTAAGATGAAATCTGGAGTTTGAATAGATGAAATACTGAAACAAGACTCTTTGCTTATAGACAAAGGACTGACCAGAGAACACTATTTGCGACTTACCCAGGAAAGTCATGAGACCTGGCCTAAATTTCTCTCAAGAAGCAGGAAGGACCTGTTCTTCCTTGGAGAAGAAAATGGAGAGTCCTAACAGTAATTGCAGAAGCATATTTTCTACCCACAGCTTTGATACCCCTCACTCGTCACAGTGCCTCAAGTGTTTGAATTTCCCTGCAGACTCAGCTCTACATATGAGCTAGGAATGCCCTATCTAGTTTCATTTCTTAAATAGTTCTTAGTGCATTGCCACATGGCTAAAGTCTGAGCAAGTGCATGTAAGAGAAATACATTATGGTTTAGTAGATATTTATCTTTTAGCTCTCAAATGAATCCATTTCCTGCCTGACAAATTCTAAAGAACTGAAAAGCAAGTACCCGTACCTTTGCACATTGATGAAACGATGTCATTGGTCAACAGTAATTGTAGAACAGTGTGCACTAGTAAAACTGAAACATGTCTCATTTACAGTAAAGCTTTCTGGATGCGTTAATCAATCTTTTTATCTTTTCCAGATGTAGTACTGATAGGATTTTAACTTTGAGCCCAACTTTGTAAGATAAGCAATTAATTTTGGAACATCCTTTAAAATTATTGCCCTCTGAGATACAAGACAAGACCTATCAAGAGACCCAAAGTTCCCTTCATAGCATGAGAACTTTAGGATTTAGGGTTGGTATGCCTCTGAGAATTCTTTATCTCTGACTTTAGACTGAGGTAAAATGCTGTAAATATTAAGCAGGCGCATCTGTATGTACACATTACTCTGAGTGCCTCAGGATCCCAGCTGTCTCCTTGTAAAATGAGAGGGCTGAAACCGTTGATGAAGATCCTAAGCCCAACAGAATTTTTCTAATCATCTGTGACTTCTCTTGGCCTGAGCCATTTATTCAGCAAAGTGACATTAGAAGATGTATGAACAAGTTGCCTCAGCTAATGAAGTGAGAGGTTGGATGTGTCGACCTCACAGAGTCTACCCTGCCTGTGTAACTTCTAGAGTCACTGTCCGTCATCTCTCTTGACATGAGGAAGCCCTGATATGAGACTTGTTTTTTTTTTTTAAGTAACTGCTAAGGAATGTGTGACTTTTTGCTTCTCTGAGTATCAAGACCTGGAACTCTCATGGGTAGTCACTAGACTTGAATGCTGTGGAACATACTGAAGACCCGCTTCAGGTTATCAATACAGGTCATCTTGGCTGCACATGTAGTCTGTTCAGAGTTCTAACCTCCCATCACATCCCCCTTGACCAAAAATAAAGCTCCATCAACTCTGAGGATGAATCTGAATTCTCCAAGTTTGTCAATAACAACTGGAGAGACTCATCAGCCAACCTGTGCCTTCCTCATTATTGTCTCTTAATTCTAAATCACCCCTCTTTGGTGGCTTAGTGAAATATAGCATTAACCAGTGTTCGAGACAAGACTTCTAGTCAACCTTTTAGGAATCGGAACAAGTAGGGGCTCAAAGCCTAAGTTCCCATAATTTTATCATGATCGGCTGCTACCAGCCATTTTACTAAACCTACACTACAAAGCAGAACACATTACAGAATGGGATGAACATGAGAGAGGAGAAAGCAGAGTGCAGGACAGACAAAGATGGAGGTCTGACTTAAGAAGGACCAGGACACATATCCAAAGAAACCAAGGCACAAAATGGAGAAAGGCCAGTCATACAGAGAATTAACTGGTCTAGGAGGCACTGTGGTTGCTGGTTAAGCAAGATTTGACACTCTCAAGCACTGATGGAATTTATGGGGCTGGAACACAGTGGGCGGTCGGTTCCTTTCTGTAAACTTTGTGGACTGGAACTGCGGGGACAGGATGAGTAAGACCTAGTCCCCCTTAAACGCCTAAAAACACACTAGTGAAAATCTCCAGTTGCTAGTGAAAATATACACATAGGAATAATCATACAAGGAGATGCTCAACATCACTAATGAGGAAAATGCAAACTTAAACCACAAAATAGCATCATATACTTATTAGAAGGGCTAAAATAAAACATTGACACCAAATGCTGAAAGGGTTATGGGGAAATTATGTTATTCATACATTGCAGTGCAAAATGATGCAGTGACTTTGAAAACTAGTTTGGCGGCTGATTTCTTTTACGTACATGGGTGTTTTGCTTATGTGTATCTCTGTGCACCACTTGCATACGCCATGCTCATGGAGACTAGAAGAGGCATCAAATCTCCTGGAACTGGAGATACAAAGAGTTGTGAAATGCCATGTGGGACTGGGAATCAAACTTGGATCTTCCAGAAAAACAGAAAGTGTTCTTAACAACTTAACCATCTCTCTGGCCCCTGATTAATCTGTTAGAGGCATTCAACCATCATAATTCCTAGGAATTTAGATATTCCCACTGGCACAATAATGATGTGAATGTTATGGGGATAACTAAACATTTTCTGATTTAATATAAGGGCTGCCATGAGACAGAACTCATGCCTAGCATGATGACTGGGCCAGGAACCCGTGGCTGAGTAGGCCATGGACCTTAGCTGAGAACCCACTACTATTATTCTGATAAATGGGCTTTATATTAAACTGCCCCTAGGTACTTATCTATACACTTAGATTAGTGCATCTCTCAACCCTCATCACAGAGCATCTTTTTGCACCGATTAGTAATCAATACAGAGATTCACAACCCTGTAGTCTTGCCTTCAGAGTTGTCAAATGATGGGATTAGACCATGAACAGGTACTTTGACAATCTGTGATCTAGGGAAGGGATACACATGTGAGCCATGTTTTCAGCCCTATCCTTTTTATCAAAGATTATTTGATAATCTTTATGACAATAGCAACAGCTTTTTTTTCTGGCAGGAGAATGATGCCCACTCTGCCGCCCTCCTGACTGCTGCTTTGCATACTATGGCACTATTACTGGAGTTCCCTGAAGGGAACTGCTGAGCTGTTTCTTTCCTGGCTGAAGCAGTGCCTCCACCCATCTGTCCTACAAGGTCCTTCTCTGCAGAAAGGACAAGGAAGCAAAGAAATTCTCTGTGAGGACATCCATAGTGCAGTTAAAAATACAGTGTTTCCATATGAACAGAATTCCATTGTGTAAATCTCATTATCTACCTGGCTATCACCTATCACCTTTTTATTGAAAATATTTTAGATGCATTTATCTTTATGTATATGAGTGTTTTGCGTGTGTGCACTCGTGCGCGCGCAGAATGGGATATGTAAGATCCTGTCTCTGAAATAATAATAATGAAAATGCTGGCTACAGATGTCTTTAGGAATGTGCAAAGGTTCTCCTAGGTCCTGAAGTCAATGGGCGCTTAGTCAGATTATGCAAGAGGCCCTCTAGGACTATGAAGCAGACTCTGCCTCTTCTTAGGAATTTGTTGAAAAATCACTGGGGTGGAAGGAGAATCCTCGGGTGATTTAAGAGTCCTGGACAGACAATGTCTCTTTCAGAGATCAAGTGGAACCAAGGCATCTCAGCTTTCTAATTCATACATTGGTGCCTTGCTTCCTCATGGACTACGAACGTGTACTGGAGATGTGGGAAGGGTTCAATATAACCAAAACATACTTTACGAAATTCTCAAAGAACTAATTAAAAAAGCAGAAGCTCTCTGAATAACGCATTATATAATAGAAGGAACTGAAACACTTTGGGCAAACTTAAGAATCCTAGAGGGAAGTTATCACATACAGAGAGCCCAGGTTTCCACAGTTCCCCAACATCACATCCCTACACAAATCTAACTGAGCAGAGTCCGGGCGTTGTTTTTTATCTCAGGAGAGAACTACATGGCCACATCTCTGAGTGTTAACAGTTCCTTAGATTTATGGCTACAGTCTCTTGTCTTTTCACACTGCAGGGTTCTTTTATTTGGTCCACAGATATGACCCTTTGTGACCTAAATAAAATAAAATTGGGGAGAGCTGTTTTCTAGAGTGTTATATACACATCACTTATTGATAAAAATTCTGTTGTACATGGTTCAGGAATCCTCACTCCTCTAGAGGAAAAATGAATGGTGAATAAACTTAAGCGCCTACATATCCACCATGGGGCTTCTTCTCCACCAATCTGCTAGCACCTGAGAGGCACAGAGTTAGCACAGAGTCTGCAGGAGACCCTGGCAGGCATCACGGAGCCTGGAGATGGATCAAAATACATCCAAAAATACACCAAGTTCCAGGAGACTTCACAGTCTTGGCTAGGAGCATAAGATGGCTGTGACACTCTGCAGTTTCCAAGAGTTAAGACTTTAAAATTTCATTGTATCCTGACGTTCTGGAGAGACTTTTACTATCTCAAGGAGGCTATATGTTTCAAGGCAGCCCAAGCTCACCCAGATTTGAGTTCTCCACATAAAGAAGCCACATGTAGATATTTATGCAAAGATGAGAACACATGTTTGACCCCCCCAGAACACAAGATTGTTTTGTTTGTTTGTTTAAAGCAGACACAGTGGTAATATATCACAAGAAATATTATGTTAGATTTTTTTGTCTGAATAATAATGAAAAGGCAATGCAGCCTGACTTATAGAATATAGGGTCAGCAATGCCATGAGGGAAATTTAGAACAGTCAAGTTTCTATTATGAAGAATAAAGTTTTAAAATCAATGATAAAAGATTTAATTTAAGGGGCTGGAGAGATAACTCAAAGGTTAAGAGCACTGACTGCTCTTCCAAAAGTCCAAAAGTCTTCCCAGCAACCACATGGTGGCTCACAACCGTCTGTAATGAGATCCGGTGCCGTCTTCTGGCGTGAAGGTGTGCATGCAGGCAGAACACCATATAAAATTTAAAAATATTTAATTTAAGACTCTACAGAAAGGAAAAACAGAGTGAACAGATGCTAAAAGATGAAAATATGAATAGAATCAATAAAATCAATAAACTAGTAATTCATAAGGGAAATAAATGAAAGTAAACCTGGTTCTTCAGAAAATTATTTACCTTTGAATCAAACCGCTCAAGGGGGCAGAGAGAGAGATAGAGAGAGAGAGAGAGAGAGAGAGAGAGCAAATGATCAAAATTAGTAACAAGAAAGAAACCACTGCTGCAGAAAGAAAAGAAAGCCCTTTTCTGGGTGTCCCCAGCACCGTAGAGCTGGCATACCAGTATACGTCTGTAATCCCAGCACCCAAAGGGAGGAGGAAAGATGATCAGAAGGCCAAGGTCTAATCATTTTTTGGTTACATAGGGAACTAGAGACCTTGCTTTAAAAGGAGGCTGCTATAAACAGATTTTTGCAATACATTTGACATCTTTTAGCTTTTACTTTAAATCTAAAAGACACACACACAAAGAGACTTTTATATGAATTTCAAACCAGGACAACAAAGTAACAGAAAAGAACCCTCTGGCTGGGTCCTGGTATCTGCTGCTTAGATGGGACATGGCTGATAAGGAGGGAAAGAGGGGCATAGAGAGGGAGGGAAATGTCCCACTTGGGACAGCAAATGTAAAGGAGTTTGCATGTGTGTGCATGTGTGAAAATTCACCAGACTACATGGTATTTTAATTAAAAAGCCAAAAGCTACCAAAACTGTTCGTTTTAAATAAATACGCTTTATTTTTGCAGATACTTAATCCCAATAAGATTGATTTTTAAAACCCAAAACTAATATAATAAAGGTTTTGTCTCTTAAGACAAAAAAAATCATTGCAGAAATAAATTCATAAAATATTAAAATTTAATGTCAAGAGATGCTCCATATTATAAAAATTCCAAACATGGAAAGACATTTTTAAAAGTATAGACTATCCAAGAAAATGAAAATTGGAGGGGGAAAATCCCTTCGATCTCCCTGAGTGTGGCAAAATCTTCAATTTAAAATGTTTTATGCAATAGATTTTTTAACTCAATAGCTTTATTCATTGAATCCACTTCTACAAATAGCTTGCTTCCCTCATACACCTGTTCTAACATGGCCACCACGGTGCTTCAGGTCTCAGTATAAAAGCTAACTCCCACTTTACCTGATAGTAACCTACCCTTTTCACAGTGTACATTTGTCTGTGTAGATGCCTAGGGAAGCACCATGAACACGCCATTGCACGATTTCGCGAACGTGGCCTCTTTAGCTCTCAGGTTCTGGGCCTAAAGGAATTGTTTAACTCTGGAAGCCAGACGCTGGCAATCTGCACTTTGTCTTCTCTGTGTCTCTTCTGATTATGTAGACGGGGCAATGCCACGTTAGTTGCTCTCCACACCCACCCCGAAGACCCTGTTTTCTATAAATCAGCACCACAGTTTGTGCAAATCAGGACCCGTTACCCTTTTGTCTTTATCAGACTCTAAGATGATTGCTCCTACCTGACCTCTACTGATATCACACCGCCAGCCCAGGATTAATACGCATGTTACATACTGTGCGATATGCACAAATCAGTGCAGAGATCAATGAGCTTGATCCTTTAACGGCATTTCCTACCGCCCAACACTGAAGTTCTTACTGATGCTGGCGGCTCTTCCTGCTTCAGTAAATGCTGTACCTTCCGGAGCCTAGGTGCCTTCTGGGGTTTACATACTGTGCCCACTCTAACACATACATTCATCCCAGATTCATTCTTCCCATCCGCCATCTGCCATGGAAACGCTGGCGCTTCCAACCACTCAGTGTGCGGGATTGCTCTTTATGCGCTAAGAGGCATGCTGAGCGTGCTAGCTTCAGGTCTTGGCACTCTTGCTTGGATTTTAAGTCTCCTAGAAGAATCTTCCAAGTTGACAAACTCTCTTTTTAAACAATATGCTCTGCGGTGGTCCGTCCAGAACTTGCAGAAGTCTCCCTCCCCCACTGCTTCCCTCCATCTCTTTGCCCCCCCCCTCCTTTATTCTTTCCCCCTTTGTTTTGGATACACTGTTTATCAAATGCAGCATGTTTAGCCCTGTGCTAAGGGAAACACAGAGATAGATTATCATCTTACTTAACCATAGCTTTGGTTCAATTTGGTAACATGAGCAAGCCCTTAGTAAGGAAATGCAGATTCAAGATAAGCAGTGTTTCCCAACCACACAGCTGGTTCTTCAGTATGGTGCTTTGCTTTTTGTAGGCTCTATTTGTCCCTGCTTCTTTCTTGATCAGTCTCTATTACTGGCAACACAGACCCCTGAACTGTGCCTTTTTGAGAGATTGGCTTGCTTTTTTGTTTTTTGGTTGTTGTTTTTTTTTATGCCATTGTGAAATATGTATTTGTTTTGATTCTTCCAACAGTTATGCAATGAATTCGTGAGAACTCAACAGATTAATTTTACACAATTTCTAAAGGGCTGTGGCAGATATATATAAAAATTTCAAGTTCAAAATCTTTCTCTTTGAACCTGGGTAGGACAGTTATCCATGTCTGCTTCCTAAACATTTGCTTCAGCTTGGAAGCTGGCTCTGCAGCCCACGCTAACACTGTGAGCCAGCCTCAGCAGCTCCTCCAGGTGTCTGCTGCCTAGAGAGGTAGTCTTTCATCTTTCCCGTGAGGAGTTTCTGTATTGGCTCAGGCCTTACCGAATGCTACCCCTGTGACACCCATGTTTCTCCACAGATGGGTGGAGAGTATAAACCAACTGAAGCAGGACGCTGAAGAGACTAGAAAGCATCCCTCTGGGACTGTGCTAGAGCCTTTGCCTAACACAGGTCCAGGCTTCTGTCTCTGGCACTGGGGGAAAAAAAATTAAAGAAAGTCTACACCATGGTCAAGTAGTATCTTGGAAGCAGACTATAATAATATAGGCTAGGAATACCTTATAGACATTTATTTAAGGTTGTTATCATAGTCTGGACACATTCCTACCATATTCAAACTCAAGACACAGCCACACTCCCATGGCTCAGCTGAAGGCTTCCTTCAGTGTTCTTTTCTAAGTATATGGGCTGGAATAAGCTCTTGATCTTTTCAAAGCTTTGCCACACAGGTGAGAACTATCTAGTAACATCTTTGCCTCTTAACATCTTCACAGATGTGTCTAGTCCCCAAAGCAGACTGGGCATACCATGCACTCTGACTTACATACTATTCTAAATAATGTACTGGACATGAAAATACCCATAAGTAGATTCAGTTTTGTATTAGTGTCATGGATTTCTTAAAAACAAGGCTTTGTGCTTTCTGCTATTTCCGCATTCTCTAATAATGATGCAATTTTTATCTTTTTCTTAGGTCTCCCATGATGCTGACATCCTTATCTGTGCTATATATTTTTCATTCTGTACTTCCTCTCTTGTGTAACTGTGCCCTGGGAACCCTAAGCAGTTAAGTTTATTACTGGTGATTAACACAAGCTGGGTAAATTCCATATACTTCTAACAGCTCTCATAGATACGCTGAAACTTTTTTTGTTGTTGTTATGATTAGGTCCAACAGATCTAGGGAAAATGTTTTATGATTTATTGTCTATACTGGCTAAAGACAAATCTAAAATGGTTTAAAATGTCATTGCACAGAGTATGGAGCATGGGGCAACAGCATCCATGTTATCTAGGAGCTAATTAGAAAGAGACATTTCTCATGCTCAGCCCAGGTACTTGGAACTAATTTGCATCTAGTTCAATCTGCAAGTAAGTCCTATGAATATTTATGTTTCAGAAGAACGATTTGATGGGGATCCTATGTGGGGGTGGCTCTCAGGTGTGCTTGCCATGGACCAGGGACTATGTTTAATACTTTGTACATGTCTAATGATCCCATTATCTCTGAGGGTGCAATTTCTGCTTTGTAGATGGGAATCTGAAATTTGGGCATTAGCTCACCCACGCCCATCTTATAATTAATAATGCTGATCTTGGACCCTGTGTTGCCTGCTTTGACGTTATCTTTTATGTTTTATATTGCAGATGCTATCTGGCTGTGTTTCTTGCTCCTTACCATTCCAGAGTGCACAGAGAGCATTGAGCCTTCCTTCTCTTCTACAGAGCTCTCAAACCAGTGACTGATGGGGGTTGGGACACACACACCCCACCCTCCTGAGCACTCTGGGAAGATAATTTCATGTAACATTTTACAGTATAGCTCAGGTTCTCTGCAAGACCAGTGATTTGATGCAGGTTTCGCTGACCCTCTCCCTCCCTTGCTTTCCTTCATCTCTCAGCAATAAAGTCCTGGGGGGGGGGCTGAATCGATGGGTCACTGCACCCTCTGCTCCTCCAGAGGACCTGGAAGAGCAGTTTGTAGCACCCACATCATAGCTCAAAACTGTGTGTAAGTCCAGTCCCATGGGATCTGACACCTTCTTCCAGCTTCCTCAGGAACTGCATGTATGTGGTACACAGGGAGAAACAAACCTAATACACATAAAATACAAATAAATGTTTTTATCTTTAAAAAGATAAGTTTATCTCGAGCTCTGCTCCTCTGACTATTAGCATTAAGACAGTAGAAAAGTGAGCTGCGTTCCTAGGAGAGGTAATTTCTACCAGAATTTTTTAAAGTACTATTAAACGAACAATTAGCTTTCCTCACATCTAGGAATAGAGATGCACTTTATGAGACTGACAACAGCTGAAAGATGTGATTCTGCCATGTTTATTTACTAAATGAAGTTTGTGTAGTAGGGAAACCCAAGAGAAAGATTTGAATGATCTCCTTGGAGAAGCAATCTGCTGTGTGTTAGGATCTCTAGTCTCTGCAGATCAAAAGACTGACTCTCTCTTCTTTTGCTTGCAATTATTTTCTCTAGAAAATAATACACAAGTGTCCTTGGATGGGTAGCTTCTGTCCCTCCAGTTATTGCATATAGGCAAAAGTTCAATGGGTAAAATCAAACATCTCACCTGGGTGATGACAACGATGACATTTGATCTCAGCACCAGCGTTGGGGCGAGGGACGGATGTGAGTTCCCTGAAAGTTCCCACACTTTCACTTTGTACTCAGTCACAGTAATTATGTTGCCAGTTGTTTTGTACTGATGGAAAAAAAAAAACCACAAAACTCGTGTCTGTGTTTTCCTGGCACAAGCAAAGAGGTCAGGCTAAATGAACTGCTAGAGACAAGGAGCTAATCATCTATTGGAAAAACTAGATTAAACAAATGTTGGCATTTCTAGAATCTTTGAGAAGGTTGACATCAGTGGCTAAGAGTAGGAGGAGGAAAGGCTAAGGGAGAGCAGAAGGCAGGCATCTGCACCGAGGTGTCCTGCAGTTCAGCACAAACTGACTCCTACTTGCGCAGGAGTAAGGTGTGACCGCACATGCTTGACTGAAAGCCGCAAGATCTGTTTTGAAGGCCAGCGACCTGGGAGCAAAGGACTGATCTTGACCACGTAATTGTGTTGTACTCTAAGAGGCATGATGAAGCAGATCCCGGGCGGAAAGGAGCAGGGTGGGTGGAGAAGCGAAAGTGGAAAGGCGGTGTGCCTGTGGTACAGTCCTCTGCAGACCAAGTTCCCCATTCCCGAGGTGTGGGGGCGGGAGGTCCGGGCAGCGGAACATAGATATCCACAGACCTCGGGGAGCCCATGTGGGGGTTTTCCTGGGCCGGCGCTGCTGTGCAAGCACATTTTCCAGGGATTTTCACCAAGACTGGCTGGAGTCGTTTAAGCACTTCCATGTGCTGTGTGTGGCTCAGTCGTCTTCCAGAGCGTGGAGAAGTGGAGAAGCTGAGTCCAGGGCTGGAGGGCCAGGCCCTCACAGCGCAGAGCAGCTTCACCCTCTCCTGTTATCGTCTAAATACAAGCATATGGGTAAGAGTTGGTTTGCAGAAAGGAAGATTAAGGTCTTAGACATGTCTGGGCTGCCACTTCGATCAAGAGGCACAAATTACACGCAGGCAGGCGGCACTGCAAAAACATGTGCCCTACTTCTCTCTTCCCAGGCACAATAGCGATAATATTAGTGTTTAGGTTTCATTATTCTGGATGCAACAGGCCTTTTCACTCACTGTTTAGCGACCCCAGCTTGTTAGGTGTTGATATCAAGAGAAACAGTACTGGCTGGGCTAACTCAGATGCCGACGTAAAGTACTTTGGGTCTTCCATCCATGGAGGAGCCAGAATTAACTGCTCTTTTCTGCGCCTTCTACAAAATCCGAGTTGTCTGAAAATCTTCTAAGTATAAAACACAATGGATCTCACCCTCCACAAGACATAATCTAGAAGGAAAGAGTAGCCGAATAACTGTGTGTACCCATCAGGGCAGCTCTCCCGTTGTGTTGCATGTTGCAGACATCCCAAAGCCTATAGACAGCAGAAGGTGGAAGGAAGCAGTCCTCAGCCTGAGGGTCGTGACCTCTTTGGGCGTTAACCAACCCTTTCACTAGGGTGGCCTAAGACCATTGGAAAACACACAGATATGTACGCGTTGATTCATAACAGCAGCAAAACTGCAGTTACGAAGTAGCAACGAAGATAATTTTATGGTTGGGGGGTCACCACAAATGAGGAACACTCATGTGCTAGAGGGATGCTGCATTAGGGAGGTTGAGAACCACTGCTTTTCGGGAATGCAAACTGCTAGGGAAGTGAACAGAGGAAACTGCTGCTACACAGAGAGACGGAGAACAGCAACAAATCCTCTAAGGAAGAAAAGAAGTCTTGGAGGGTAGAAACTTGGGTTCCTCGGTATTTCCCCCGAGGCCTCTCTCATCCCACATACTCGTTTGATGCCAGGGTCTATTTGTCAAGTTTCACAGAGCCTCCGTTTGTGATTAAAGTGGAAAACCTAGCTCTTGATGATGCAAGGATAATAGGATTCTTCCTGTAGAAAGAATTCTAGTAAAAAGATGTATCAGCAAGGAATTTTTCTAGAATCAAATGTGTGTGGCTGTGTGGGGCAATCTACTCTTTACTGCAAAATAGATAATGTAAACTTTCTTTAAGTATCCAGGCTAGGAAATGCCTGTCCCCAACTCTCACTTACCAGTCCATTTAGGATTTAGGATAGTGCAACTGTTAGGAAAGCAAATCAATGCACAAAACTTGTAAGAGCGAGAGACCTCCTTCAGACCATATGGATTAGATAGTGTATAGACTAAAACAAGGCCACTCGGTAGCCATGGATAAGCTTTCGCCTCTTGGAATATAGCTTTCTTTTCCTTTTAAAAAAATGATGGTGGAGACTGGGGAGACAGCCTAGTGGGGGAACTGCTGGATCCCCCACACACACACCAGGAGGACCTGAGTTCAAATCCCCAGCAGAAAGGCTGAGCATGGCAGCAAGGCCTGTAATCTCTGCACAGAAAGCTGAGATTGGAGGATTCTAGAGGCTTGCTGGACCGAGAGTTCAGGCAACTGATTAGCTGCAGGTCCCATGAGAGATCCTTTCTAACACATGGTTTATTTTTAGTGTATTGCATTGGTGTGTTGCCTGCATGCATGTCTGTGTGAGGGTGTCTGATCCCCTGGAGCTGGAGCTACAAGACAGGTATGAGCTGCCCTGTGGCTGCTGGGAATGGAATCCGGGTCCTCCAGAGGAGCAGCCAATGCTATTAACTACTGAGCCAACTCTCCAGCTCCTTTCTCAAAAAGAAAAAGAAATGTGGAGAGTGATTAAGAAGACACCCACCATTGCCCTCTCAAGCTCCACACATGCTCTCTGTCAGGCACGTGCACATGCCCGTGCCGCATGCATGTACACACACAAACGCAGGGTACATATAAATGCACACAAACAAAATGAATTAGTTTAATTTTTAATCTTTGTTTATGTTACGTGTACAGGGTGTTTTGTTTGCATGTATGTCTGTGTACATGTGTATTCCTGGTGCCTGAGGAAGCCAGAAGAGGACCAGAGCCCTCATAGGAGTGCTAGGAATTGAACCTGGAACTCACACCAGCGAGTGCTGGGAATTGAACCTGGAACTCACACCAGCAGCCAGGTGTGTTTAACCCTTGATCCATCTAGATCTGCAACCCCAATACATACATTTTAAAAATACATATATATTATTGTGATAAAATTTTAATAATACAAAATGTCCTACCATATCTTGTTTTCAGTTAGAGGGAAAAATTCTTGGGATGTGAAATCAAAAAACTTGCGAGTCTTTTTCTTTTTCAATTTGCAGCTTTCTTTTCTCTCACTCAAACATAAAATATTTGAATACTTCTAAGCCTCTTATCTTCCCATTTCCCAGATTAGATGTGATTCCTTGGCTCCTTTGTAACCTGATTTCAAATACTGATATTAAACACAGTAGCCCCTCTTGCCACAAATAATTCATCACGTGGTTTGTAGTCTATCCAGAGTGTTTTGTTGTTGTTTTGTTTTGTTTTTTGTTTTTTTACAGAGTGCAGAGGGATGTCTTCTCCTCTCTCTAAGGAAATAAACAGCAGCTGAAGCAGGAGGCCAGGAGACACTGTAACCGCGTTTTTGCCAGCACTGAGGAGCCCTAATAGGAGGCAAAATCACTCTCAGAGATATGTCCAGAGGCAGAAATGTCAGGGCTTGCCTGGGATGGCCAGATCTGGCCAGTGACACCAGAGTAATAAATGGCAACTCCAACTTTGCCCTGCTTTAGTCTCTAGGCCTTCTTTGTGTGGTCTGTGGGGGTTGGGGGTCGTCTGTATGAGTATACACACACGTGTGTGTACGTGTATAGAAGCCAGGCTGAGTCAACTTCAGATGTTTTCTTCAAACACCTCCCCCACCTTATTTTTTTTGTTGTTTTTTGCGGGGGGGGGTGTTGTTCTTTGTTTTGTTTTGTTTTAATTTTATTGGTTTTGTTATGATTCAGAAAAGAGTGTGTGGTGGGAAGGCTGAGGCAGGGACTACGTGGGCTGATCCTCATCTTCCTCCTGCATCTGGGCGAACAGCTGCTGGCGTTCAGCTGCCTGGCGCATGCGCATCATGACAAGACTCTCATGGTCCCTGACAGCACTGAGCCCTTTGACAGTCCGGGTTGGCTGGGGTCCACTATGCCCTGGGGCTGGCTGTCCCTCCAACCAGGAAATCTTCAGAGGGTTGTCTACCAGGCCCACTTCATTTCTGACAGCCAGCTCCGCAGCCCTGGCCGTTGCAAACGCCACTGTGGCGCTGCCTGTCTTCTTTCTGGACAGCACCAGGTTGAGCACCTCCCCATACTTTCGTAAGAGTCTCAGGAGGACATCTCTGGAGTAGCCACCTGGGGACTCATCCTCCTTCTTGCACTTCCACTTTAGCTTTAGTTTGGGGGTTCCATTGCCTTCCATATTTTCTGTTCTTCCTCTCAGCCTCTGTTCTCGGTCCTGGCGGATCTGCTCCTGGACAAGGCTTTGCTGCTCATCCAACTGACGGGAACCCTCTTCTTGAAGGCGTGCAATCTCCTGCTCCAGTGCTGTGGTGCTCTGGGTTTCCTCTTCTTCCTCACTCCCCTGGGCCTGGGCTGCCGTTCCCAGGCCTCCAGGTCAAGCTTCACTTTCTTCCTTTTCTCCTCTAGTCTCTGGGTCCTCTCTGCTGCCTGCTTCTTGGCTTTCCTCACCTCCAAGGCCTGGGAGAGCTGGTGGCAGAGCTGAGCTGCCCTGGGGTTCTCTGGATTTTTGTCTGGGTGGCAGGACAGCGCTTTTTGCCTGTATGCCTTCTTCACCTCTTTGTCTGCCGCCTTCTCCTCAATGCCTAGAAGCGCGTACAGGTCCATTTGTAATAGTTCTTTGGTCACCGCCATGGTTCCGGCCTAGACCGAGTTGCCACTACAGCTCCCACGAGTCTGAGCGTGCTCGCGGCAGCGGGAGGGTGGGTGTGCCCCACCTTATTTCTTGAACCTGGAGCTTGCTGGTTAGCTTAGACTGGCCAGCACGCCCCGAAGACCCTCCTCTCTCTGCCTCCCCAGCAGCAGGGTTGCAAGAGTGTGTTACTGTGGCTTTTATACTAGCGCCTGGGATCAACTGCGGTGGTCAGGATTTCGTGACAAGCACCTCATTAGTCGAACCTTCTCCTCTGCCCTCTCCCCGCCTTCCCACTGGAGTTGGCCCCGCCCCTTTCCCCGCCTTCCCACTGGAGTTTGCCACATTGAATATGAACAACCTTTTAAGTGCTCCGTGTCTCTCCAACGCTACAAAAATCTCTCTCACCTTCGACCTTGGGCATCCATGAAGCATGAGATCACACTGAATTGAGAATCAGCCCCATCTGGTAGTTACAGGAAGTTTACATAATTTAAAAAAAAAATCCTTTCTGGGCTTTGTTGCTGTCAAGCAAAAAGAGGGACAAGGACAGATGGCTCCTTTTCTGTTCCAGCTGTTTTCCATCTTCTACCCTCCTTGACACAACCTGGCTTTCCTTTCAAAATCTTCCAAATTCTTTTTATCGCTACTTCTTCACTTTAAAATATATGTGCTGCCCAAAGAAGACAAAAGTCAACTACAGACAGACAGAGAGACAGACAGACAAATAATCCCATAGCATAATATGAATGCACATGAACAGGTATCTCAGCAGACAGAAAATGTCTGGTGGTGCTTAAGGTGTGGCCTGGGAGTTTCTTTTGAGTATTTGAAATGTTTTTGGATTGTCTCTGATCATGGCTAAATATCTGTGAATCTCCTAAAAGAAACTGAACAGTGTGTGTCGAGTGGGTGGATTACACCTGTGACTTGCATATCGATAGAACTGCTGAATACCAGATGAGAATTAAGATGTGGATGCATGTTATCAGGAGTTTAGCAATGACTTAATTCCAGTTCCTGGGTTGGCATTTGTTTAAATTAGTTGTCACATCTGAAAAGTAGAGAGAGCTTGTCTAATAAGCCAACTGCCTGAGACCAGAGTCCCTCCTATAAACATCTCCATTTTCCTGCCTCTGGATGCATTCCTGGCCCCCGGCTGCTCAGGACCCCTTGGGATGGGACCAGAATGCTCACAGGCCCCGCACTGCACCTTGTTGATGTGTCTTATTCATCATATTATTACTTCCATAAATCCTTACTAATTCAAAGATATTTGCAGAGTGCATGCCGGCGCAACCTTCTTCCTCACTTTCCTGCTCATGAGCCTGCCTGAGCTTTTCCCACTGCCTTCTGCCTTCCCCTTCATCCTCTCCAATCCTGTCTGTCATTCTTATTGCAAAGTTTTTCATTTGGGAAAGCCATCTTCTGTTGATTCTGCTACTTTTCCGAATCAGCTGTTCCATTTCTCCTGTTCATTTTGGTTCACGAGCACGCCAAGGGTAATCTATATTCACTGCTGTTTCTTTGCCTCCCAACTGCCTCTCAGTGAGCTGGTTCCAATGTTGGCTTTTCTTCCTCTACTGAAAGCTTCTGCTATAGTTCACTAACAGAAAGTGGTAAGAAAGTCAATCTAGTACATTTCTCCCAAGTCTCACTTTCCTCAACACTTTGCCATTTTTCTGCCTAGGAAATATAGAAAAACTGGAAAAGAAAAGATTCTTTGATGTGCTTATCTAATATAGCAACTTAAAAACCCATGGAATGTAATTTTCTTTTCCTCACACATAAACTTCCAGTTATTTTGCAGATCTCCTTCTGGCACTAACTGCCCAAATCAGTGTGCACTGGATCTGAGCACTCCTTCAATAAGCAATCAATAGGGCCAGGCTGTCTGGAGAAACATTCTGTCCCCATGGAGTTTACAACCAGGTGACATGCTAGAAACATGTAGAACTGCCAACATGATAAAATTCCCAAAGAAATAGTGTTTCTCAGAGACCATAAAACAAGGGGGTGATCTGCACCATCTGGGAGGTGAGGTTGAAGGAGACACACCTTGAAGTTACAGTCAGGTTCCACGAATCCTTTACTTTCTCATCACAAAGAGTAGAGGGATGGGGAGAAAAAGGGGAGAGATGACGTTCTAGACAGTGGGAAGATACCCAAAATAGTATATGAAAAGCATGAGAAGTGGACTAAAAACTACAGAAGTAGAGGAACAATGAAGTTAATAGATAAGATAGAGTCGCCTTGGTCATAAGTAGTTTTATTATCCTGAGGGCAGAGCACGATGTTAAAAGTATAAAGCAACAAAGCCATGCTCACTACAACTCTCCTATGAACTACAAAGCTATCACTGCTGTCTGTAGAGAATTAGAATTCAGGGGATCCAGAGAAAAGAAAGGGGCTTTGGAAAGTACACTGTTCATGTGGGATAGGAGAGAGATGATGATATTGACAAAATCCACAAATATTTAGACAGTAAAATCAGTGGCAAAAATGTGGGTTCCATGGGTGCCATGAAACCATCAGACGAAGTGCAGCCTTCCGAACTCCTGCAGGAAGTATTTGCACGTGGGTCAAGTCCAAAGGCACTGTTGGCTGCAGTACTGTCAGGATAGCGGTGTTTGAAGTTAAAAGCAAAGACTTAAAATGCTTTCTTCTGGATAAATTCAGTAATTTGACAGTGATGGAGTCTCTTCCAGGTCAGAAGTCAGAGAAGAATGAGAGTCAGACGAAGGAAGGTGCTGGGAGATCTACTGGCTCAGGTCTTGAGCTGGATTAATAAAAGACGCTCTTCTCCCTTGGCTTGTAAAGGTCCAAACCTCGGGCTCTGGGGATTGATGAGCAATCAACAGACATTGTGTCCAGCTGAGTAGTGATAGGAACTTCCCCAGGAATGCCTTTCCATGCTTTAGCTCCTGCACAGTTCCCTCCCTGTCCCTCGTTCACGGCAAATTCATGGTTGATCGGGCATTGTCTCCAGTGGCAAAGGGAGAAGAGCAGTGCGGGGCACCAAGAGGGGATCTGAATGTGCACCACCCTCTCTTTCAGTACCAGAAGCAGCGGCAGAGAGAAAGAGGCTGCAGGGTTCTGTGCCTCCTTTGCACACAGTCACACTGTCTGGGCCCTCAGACTGGCAGAGGACTTGCTGGGTGCTCACCCCCATTGCAGCTCTCTCTGAGCATCATGAGAATCAACTGACAGCTAGCATGGCACAGCAGGTAACTGCCCATCAGGAATGGGCCCTTCAGAGGCTAAATTTGTTTTTTTTTTTTTTTTTTGGTTTGAGTTAGTTTGTGTTTTGTTGCTATTGCCTAGGGGTTGGTTTGGTGAGCTGGTTTACTGAACAATGAGGCTACCCTTTCCTTCTGGATCCTAACTCCCCTCCCCCCTCATTTTATTAATAATCAACACCTACAGTGACACCTAGGGAAAATGGGCCAAAGGTATCAGAGATCTTTCTGGCTTACATGAAATCCCCCGACATTATTAATGTTACCCTGCTATGCTTGTAGACAGAAGCCAAGCATAACTTCTCTGAGAGGCTTCACCCAGCAGCTAATAGACACAGATGCAGAGACCCACAGCCAGACATTAGACAGAGCTCAGAAAGTCCTACGGAAGAGTTGGGGGAATGATTGAGGGAGCCAGAGGGGTCAAGAACTCCATAAGAAGACCTACAGAGTCAACTAACCTGGGCCCATGGGGACTCACAGAGACTGAACCACCAACCAAAGAGTGTGTATGGACTGGTCCTAGGCACTCTGCACATATGTAGCAGATGTGCAGCTTGGTCTTCATGTGAATCCCCCAACAACTGGAGCGAGGGCCCTCTCTAACTCTGATGCCTCTCTTTGGATCCCGTAATAACCAGGTTGCCATGACTGGCCTCAGTGTGATACACCTAGTTCTGCAGCACCTTAACATGCCAGGGCACAGGGAGAACCTCTCCTTCTCTGAGGAGAAGGAGAAAGAAGATCTGGGGAGGAGAGGAAGGGAGGCTGCAGTCAGGATGTAAAGCGAATAAAATAATTTTTTTAAATGAACTCAACGGCAGTTTCCTGGTGGAGATTCTCACTTGGCTTTGATTTAGGACACTATATTCAAGTTTAAGGTCAAAACCCAGACCATTAACATTGTCACAAGGCCTATGGTAGCCCCTACATATTACTTATTGGGCTATAGTTGTCGCGCACTATTGTAAAGAGCTGTTTGTAGTGTGCAAGGCTCTGGGTTCCATCCCCAGCACCACAGCACGCAAAGACTTTCTCAAAACAGACAGCTACCCAGAACTGAAACCCAACCTCTGATGGACACTTACCTTGTCGGCTGCTCCCACATCACACTGCTGTTCATAACACCATGGTTTATTTGACATTCTGCCTACAAACTCTATATTCATCAGATAGTTGATAAGAGCGATGCGAATCCATTAAAATAACAACCTACTGAGGGCCATTCCAGGAAACTTGTGTACCAACATGGTTTCCATAGGCAAAGAATTGGAGATTCTTATGCTTTCCTCAGTGGCTAGCTGCAATCACAATTACCCCACCACGTGGCAGAAAACAGTTTTTTCAAATTGCTTCAAAGCCTTTCAGGCTTTTGCATCTAGAGAAGTTACATTTCAGACATGACTTCCAGGGACTTGGGAATACTGAGGGATCCCCTGGGAGAGAGGAGGAAGAACATTACTACTGGTTCAGGATAACTATTGTCAATGGCCTGGGGAAGCTGAGGTCAGTAATGAATCACCTAAGAGATGCTGGAGGATCTGACAGAAACTTTTGTCCTTTCAATCAGTGCCACAAGACAAGTTCGAAGTTCAGATCTCTCATTTCCTCTCCTTCTCTCCCTCCTCACTTCCTTTCTCTTCTTCATTAAAAAGCTTAAGGAGATATATCAGACCTCACAATTCAAACCTGTAGATTCAGGGACTCTACTCACTGCTTTTATAGCAAATGTAGTTTATATCTGTCCAGAAAACGTTGTCACCATGAATCCTCGGGATGGAAATTGAGTCTCAAGGCTTGTGCGGGAAGCACTTTTACTCACTGAGCCATCTTACCAACTCCATCACACTACATTTATGTAGTAGATAATTAAGTCCAGTGAAAGGAAGATTTTCTTCAACCTGAGATGCTGACAGTGCTGTTCTTTACAGCGTTGCTAAAGGTTGGCTACATTCAGAGCTCTATTTTACTGTTGATCTTCTAGAAGGTCTGCCAGGGCTTAGGTATTCCTCACGTTCCCAAGGAGAAGTAAAAACAACTGGCTCCAACAAGGGTTGTGAACAACCAGCCCCTGACCACAGAGTGAGTGTCAGAGCACGCCCTCAGGACAGGGCCCTCGCACTGGGAAACATTGGCTTTACTGGCAGCCATATTTTCTAGGCTTTGGTCAAATCATTTGTTGTTCCCTTTAGAGACAGAATCCTGAAGCACCCTTCTGTGAGCTCAGAGGATAAGTTGGCAAACGAAGGGTGTTTTATGACAGAGAAGAAAATCTGCAGAGCAAGGTAAAACTGGATGAAAAAAAAAAAATGAAGTATAGTGACACACCATAGCTCCCACACACAAACTGTAGGCTCAAGTGCATGTGTGGGAGGTGAGGAACTCCGTCCTCTCAAATAGATGACAGGTGATGGGAAACCACACCATGTTTCAGCAGGATGGGACCTCTTTTTCTTAGTCACCCCTAACTCGGGTGGTTTTCCTGCCTTGCTCTCTGAAAGTACACGCAGCCCAGACCTGGTTTGCTAAGTCAGTCAACGATGCTTAAATCGAACTTGGTGTGTCTGCTACCAAACTTGCTGCACAAGTCAAAACAAGAAAAGGATACTGAATTGGAACATTCTTTCCATTAATAAAGGTCTCTGGTTTCTGCCCTCCCTATCACCATTCATTTTCAGTCAGTCAGCAGAGAACCTAAGGGGTAGCAGGAACTCTCACTGAGTATGTGCTATGTGCCGGTTATGGTGTGAGGAAGACAAAGCTCCTGCATAGCTGAGAAAACATATGTAGAAGCATGGACAGTGGCGGTCCTCTCCATGGAGACAGGGCTTGTTATACCCATGGCTGACAGGAAGGCAAGACCCAGTCTTCTCAAGCCTTCTCATGAAGGGTGATCACTGAAAGGGCTCTGGTAGACTCGAGCATGGAAACATAGCTCTGGAAGGCCTTGCCCTTCCTCCATTCCCTCTACTTTGCTAAAAACTGTTAGAGTACATCCCTAAAGATAGTTCTCAAGGTCTAGTCCATTATTTAGCCACTTCCACCTCCTGAGACTGACTATCAAGGTCCAACTATCAAAGTCCAGCAATCAATCAAAAAAAAAAAGAAAGCCCCCTTTGGCTCACCTACTTAACATGCCCAATTTAAATCAAACACCACATCCTAACATGGGGTTTCTCCTTGTACTTTATAAACTGCCATTTTCCTATGTGCCACATCTGTCTTCTTTCTGTCCAGAGACAGTTCTTTGTCCTCCTCTGGACAAGTATCCCTTTTCCCTCTCCTTTGTTCCCTTCCCCTTCTTTCTTGTCCTCCATCTCTTGTCTTTGTCTCTTATGCCCTGCCCTTTGTCCCTTCGGAGCAAATAAATCTCCTTTGTGCTAGTGCTCGTAGAGCCAACTGCAAGGTCTCTACACCCACCATTTATCATATTGTATTAAACTCTGTGTGTGTGGCAAATGCTGCTTCAAATAGCTCATCTACTTTATTTCATGCCGTTCCTTGCTAGCTAGCTCTTTAGAGATTGGAAAACCAAGGACCAAGGAAACAAGTGGATAATACAGCCACGAAACTAGCGAGAAGCAGAAAGCAGAAGCAGCATCCCATCAGCTGAGTTTTTCCATCCTCTGATATTCCACCATAACGGATCAAAGGCAAGGATGATGTACAAGAAATTGTCCATTAGGGTGACTCCAGAAAGGGCAGCAGTCATGTGGGAACCTCTTCTGCTCCTGTTGGCTTCTCTGACCTGCGTTTGTCACCAGCCTAAGTGGGCTGTTCTCAAGGGACTACTGTGCTCAACAACTCAATATTCTCTCTGCTGCTTAAAGGCCTCTGAGACTTTGTATGGCTCCAGGAACACAGCAAGAGCATTTTTACCTCAATTCCTTTGACTGTTTTTTTTTCCTTCTTCAATTTACAGAGGGTAAAAGAGAAACATCTCTTCCATTAAGTATTGTGGTATCCACATGAGTCGCCAGAGCTGTTCTCTCATCCCTTGCTCCATTTTTGTAACTAAATATTTAAATTAAAAGTTCTGGTGAGTAACCAGATGTTGTAGATTTTGGAAAATATCCAATCCTACTATTTCTCACCACCAGGCCTGCACAAGAAGCACAAACCAAAAAACCATTGCTCTTTATAGTAGAATGAGGAAAAAAGCAGTCTGATCCTGGCCTCTAGAGTCTGACATACCACACCTTTGTCCACACAGAGCACTACCAGGTGCCATTACTACCTTCATACTCCTGCTGGCTAAGTTCAGCCAGATGCATTATTAACAATGATGCTAACCCTAATAGGAAGAGCTCACCAGAAGGGTTTGTTAGTGTTTTGTAGCCCAGGATGGCTTTGAACTCCAGTTTATGACACCTCAGCTTCCCAAGTGCTGAGATTACAGGTGTACAGCACCTCCTCTAGCCTAGAGGAATTAATTTTGAAATCTATAACCTTCTCTTCTTTATCACAGTGTGTACTTATATCATCAGTGAAGTTTCTTTGCTAAATCAACTATCAGATGGTGTTCTGGCCTTTAAGAAAGGCCTCTAGCTCTTGACCTAGCTTCATCTCTGTTCTCTAAATGCATCCTATCAGATGCAATCTTTCACATGTAATCTTTTTGCTTTAATTCTTTAGGCTCTGACTCTCCATTCCTGGTCCTCCAACTATTACTTTGGGTTTTGACTAATTCCTCCAAAGACCCATGAATTAAAAGTTTGCTCTCCAGAACAGCACTGCAGGGAAATGATGACGCCTTTCAGAGATGGGCCATTCTGTGAGCTCTTTGAGTCACTGAAGGCATCCTCCCGATGGGATTATAGAGCTCCTGCCCCCTCTTTCCTTCTTTCTTCCCTCACTTGCCATGAAATGAGCAGAGTTAGCTCTACCTCATGTTCCCACAATGAGCTACTGCTCTGTCATGGACCCAAACATGGTGGGATCAATCACACATGAGTTGGAACCTCCAGCCTGAGCCAAAAATATACTGTGTGTGTGTGTGTGTGTGTGTGTGTGTGTGTGTGTGTGTGTGTGTGTGTGTGTGTGTGTGCGTATCTCAGGCATTTGCTACAGTCATTGCAAACTGACCAACATGTATCCCTTTTCAAACATAAACAGTCCTGGCACTTCCAAACCCATCACTTCTCCCTGTCATGAAAATGACTACATGAAGTTATGTAAGTAAATCTAAGCCAGGAAGACTACTTTGCAAAGTTCCCCTTTGCAACCACCAGATAGGAAAATTGGGCCCCATGGGTTGATACAGTTTCCTCCGAGACACTTCTATTTCCAGCCTGTCTAAGCTTTCGATTCTAGGTTTCTGTGGCTAGAAAAGGTACAGACTGTCATAGAGCACACGAATTTTACAACTCACAAAACATGTGAAGACTTGGCTTTGGTTGTAGGTATAGTGGAGGAAACTGGCCAAAATTATCTCAAAATCCACCTTCTTGGCCTCAAGGAAGGACGAACACTAAGCACTTGATATAGAACTTGCATTTGGAGGTATCTGGGAAGGATTGACTGTCTTACTGGAGTCACAAAGAAACTTTGAATGATGCTTACATGGGGCTCAAGCCACCTCATGCTTCCTCCTGCAGATTGCATGGAAAAAGATGTGTGTGTTTCTCCCAGAATAGCGACATCTCTCTTCTCTTCATTCTCCCAGACACCCACATGCCATCTTCCATGTACTAAAAGTGCATGGCTCTCGTAAACGCTCTATAAATACTAGCTGATGATTGACATGAATAGAAGAAAATTTTATTAGTTACCATCACGGCCTCTCAGGGCTTACAGGGAGTTCCAAGACAATCACAAACCTTTGTACTGAGTGGCTCTAGGAGTAGGTAAGGTATATTTTTAATTTGGAAGAAAATAACATTCTAAATTTATATAGAGATGATTAGCCACCTACCACACATGTCAAAAATGTCATTTTGGTGGCTGTCTCTTCTGTATTTAGAATCCAGTTGGAGAAAAAAACCAACCCAAGTTGAAGCAGGGTTGGTTTTTTTTTTTGTTTTGTTTTGTTTTATTTTTTTTGTTTGTTTTTGTTTTTGTCCAAGAGAACAGTATATGAGCCAAGGTCAAAAGTGCTTGTTAAAGTTGCCATGTCACTTCAAAGAAGTGAGTGGTGGGGGGAATTCACAGAGGCAATTTATGGGAAGTTTAAACTCCAATAAAAGTCTGTAAATGAATTATTCCGTGTGTGTGTGTGTGTGTGTGTGTGTGTGTGTGTGTGTGTGTGTACATGTAGGAGTATTCACATGTGTGTGCATGTGTGGCATGTGGAGACCAAGGTTTATTTCAGGTTACTTCCTTGATCACTGTCCGTCTTGCTTTTTGAGACAGGGTGTCTCATTAAATCTGGAGCTCAACAATTCTCACTGGCTGGCCTCAGATCTCCGGGATCCTACCGTATTTGCCTCCATGGTGCTAGCATTAGAGACATGAACCTCTACAACTGGTGCTTTCACATGGCGCTGGGCTCAACTCAGAGCCTTATGCTTGCACAGTCCTTTTAAGGAATTGTTTCCAAAAGTCGTATGAGTAATAACTCAGCAAAGCAAGGTACAATAACAAAGTATTGCTGATAAGCTTACCTGTTTAAAGCCTAAAGAGCAGGTTTTCTGCACACACAAATTCACAAGAAGCAGTATCTGCATGCCATATTTACTGAAGCATTATTCACAAGAATTTAAGTCACAGATGTAACCTACGTCTATGTCAAACTCAGGAGAAGGTCAAGAAAATGCTGGTCAGTAGATACGCACACTGGAATGAGATTCGGCCCGGGTAAGGAAAAAACTGCCATTTTCAACAGGCAAATGAAGAGAAGTACTAAACAAAGTGCCTAGGAAGACAAGCACCACATGTCTTTGCTTACGAGCTTCTAGATGGTAGTTACCAGAAGTTAGGGAGTAGAAAGAATGGAAAGATGTTGACCAAAGGTAAAATAGTTGGAATAAGTGTTGCAGTAAAACAGGAGGAATAAGTGATAATATTTACGGTGACAGATAAATTGAGGCAATCACATGTGTACATATGACATCCCTCTGTACTTGATAATTACATACAATGACAATTTTCCAATATACAACTGAAAATAATAAAAGAACTTATTGGGAGGACAGAGCAAAACTCCTGAATCCATGGGGAAGTTGTCGAAGCAGCGGAAGCCATAGTTGTCCAGAAAGCAGGACCAACGCAAGATCACGCCACAGATAAAATCTACTCATGTCATGAATTTAAGTCTCTCAAGAGTCCTTGGACTGGTACCCTTGCTATCCAGGGCCTTTTTGGAATCCAGAGTGGGAATGTGCCTCACTGTCTCTCAAAGCTCAGACGTCTCCAGAATGGAGCATTTTGATCCTGGCCAGCTAAACATACATTATATTCTTTTTATTACTACAATTTAAAGAGGGAGACATTCCAAGCAGCTATTAATTAATAATCAATACGGTTTTAATGGGATCTTTCTCTTTAGTCTCCACCATGGTCTGAGGCTCTGTTCTCCCAGAATTACCTCAGATTTCAGTGGTTTGGGCAACTCTTTTTCCCTTGTCTACTCTTCTAAGCCACAAGGAAAGAAGCTCTTGTGAAAACTGAAAGTCTGCTCCATTTCCCCAACTGTGGCCGTAATGAGTCATTTGCTAATATAATGAAACTCCCAACTCAAATAAAATATGCCCAGAGCCAAGTAAGCTTCAGACAGCACACTCCCCCTGATTTACAGCAGGGACACACAATGGTCATCACTTCACATCATCTCCCTTATCAGTCCTCTTACGGGATTCCTCACAGAGTCTGAGATTTGTACATGGGGCTGCTGTGATAAATGAATGGATATTCCCTTGAGACCCAGTTCCCCAGAGCAGATCGGACCATGTGGCTTTGAGGAAATTGGCCTAAGGAATGAAAGTTAACAGAAATGCATAAAGGGGACATTGATGAAGCAGAAACCTTCCTTAAATTTCAAAATCATTCTTTACAGAGGACTTTCATGTACGCTAAACTTCCTGTAGCATCCTTAGGTGAGCATCCTGAGATTAGTCTCTTTTAGGTGAGAATATTTGGAGCTCAGAGTTTAAATGGTTAGTTTCAGAAGCATGAGCTCACAAATCTAGGCCTCTTCATTCCAATGATAGTCCTCAGGGCTATTTGTTGTTGGACAGACCAAAAGCCCTGTGATCAGCCAATAGACAGGCGATAGGGGCTAGCACAACCCTAGTGGTGATGGCAAAAAGAGAGGCACTTGGATGGAAAGAGGCAGGGGCCTGCTTTTGGAGGTGACCTCAGAGGGTTATTGTTGCTACTGGATGCTATGGCAGTCTTCTGAAAGTCATAGCCAGACAAGCGGATCTGTTCTGCCCTGAGAAGCAGCAGCTACGGGCAGAACACACATGTGCATGGGCCTGCAGACTCCATTGCAGTGGAAGGAGCCTGGCTCTGGATTCAGAAGGGCTGGGGAAAGGCATGCAGACATGTCTCTGCGCTCTACCAGCGACTCCAGGCAAATAGGAGGAAGACAACTTAGGCGATTGTCGCTAAGAACACAGAGGCCCAACTTTTCCTCCTGGCCTGGAAACCTGGACCAGTGCAGCTACTCCAAATGCTCTGAGCATGGAGCAAGGCCCTGGCAGCACCACTTCTTCAGATCACAAGATCAGTACAGCAATTGCCCTCATCTTCAAAGAGAAAGAAGAGTAAAATGCTGAGACAATGGGTTTATCGGGAATTCACTTTATCAGCTTTCTAGTGTCGACAGCCTCAGCATAGCTCAATACTTGCTCCTGGCTATCAGCTTCCTAAAAGCAGCTCAGCCCAGCCAGGGTTCTGTTCAGATGAATAACAAGGTACAGCAGCATGAAGCCATTCATGCTTCCAGGTAAGCAACAGTCTGGCTCTGTCCATAGGCCACTCAGCTGACCCTCTGATATGCAGGCTTCAGCCAGGGCTGTTATCATTAATATCTTCCCAATGTCATATGCAGTGGCCTCGAATACATAGCTTGAAATTGGCCACAATGGTGGTATTCATACCATGGAGATACACAAAGGCCACAAGTCAAACTCTTAATTTTCACGAAGTTGGTTATAAAACAACTACTCTTGTGTCCTTTCCCTCACTAAACAGTCCCTTTAGAAGCCAGGGAGGCAGCTAGAAGATCTGTGGAAATCACCCTTAATTTCTCCTCTCTCGTGTATGGGTAACTGCTGCTTTGAGTTCACTAGTAAGAACTCTTACTCTGTAATCAAGAAAACATGCAGTGTTGGAAAATTCAACACCCTGCGGCACCCTTTGAGGAAGTTTTCCCATTTTGTGCTTTTAATCTCAGAGCCAGGATGTACTGAGTTTCGAGATCCAAGTACATGCAATGAAGGTGCTAAATGGTTGGCTGACTTTCAAGGCCAAAGGCAACACCCTTTTTTGTATATTGCAGAATGAACCCAGAGCAGCCCAGCCCCAACCCCAGCCCCAGGCCTTACCTCCTCCCTGAACAGAAGGACACCAGGAGGCACTTGGCTTCCACTCCCTCACCAGTCTATACACAGGAAAGGAAGCTGGCAGGATAGCCAGAAGTACTAGAGAAGCTTTCTCTCTTCTCAGCTCACGCAAGCAGGGTGCTTGTTGTCATTAGAGCTGTCTAAAGAGGACACAGTGAAATAAAGAGCTGAGAAGTCTGGCATGGCAATAACCTTTTAGTCTCCCAGGGCGGGAGTGCAGGAAACCACCAGGCTTGGCTTTCTCACCAGTGCTCTGCTTCCAAAGGGACTGGCATGGGACAAATACTCAAGCAACAAGGGGCTACGATTGTGCCCCTGTGATGGAGGAATTGGTCCAGAGTCAAGTGACGGCCTGCAGCACATTAACAGGACTTTTGTGAGAGATGCAGCCAGAATGGTATACAGCGAGGCTAGGGAGGGTCCTGTCCTCCTGCCATGAAATAACCATTGCATTCCCATCTCATTCCCCTTCCCTGTCAGTAGTTTATGGCTGGGAGAGGGAAGGAGAATATGATCTGTTCTCATAAAACAGTCTCATAAATCAGACTCACTGTAAGCACTGAGACTCAGTATCTACCGGGGCTCAAAGAGAGGTCCGCGAATCATACAGACGCTGATATTCACTCAATAAACAGGAATGTTTATTTAAACAGCAGAAGTGCTGTCGAGATACTATAGAACCTGGGCAAAGCCTCTCTGAATTCTCTGTATCAAGAAGAAGGCAATACAGTATAGCTGAGAGTTACTGAGAACTCTCTTCATTTTACACCAACTTGAGGCTCTATAATGAATGCATCCTATACAGGAGGAAAGTGAGTCATGGCCCAACTCTAAGCTTCAAAAATATCTGCATTCCATTTCTAGCCTAGCAACAATTGATGTTCTTGAGGATGAATAAAAATGAAGTCTTGTTGATAACTCTTGAGAAAGCACAGCAGCTGGGTACTGTGAATGAGGAAGGAAGCCTTCGTACAGAACAGAGGAGTGCAGAGTGCAAGATACTCACCCTGTGATCTACAGGCTTCAAGCAGGGCAATTTCACAGTCCTCGAATCAACATCCCTGAAAACTGGAGAGCTCAGGCAGGAGATGAAGTTGAAAACAGCAAGACCTACACACGCATTTACTCACTCAAGGGCAGTGGGAAACCTTTGAAGCAGAGCTACAACAAAACTGTCCATTTTTGAGAAGCTGATCCCACTGCTGTGTGGAAAACAGACTGAAAGGGTCATGGGAGGGAGGCTGCTGCCATGTTATTACCGTAGGTGCAAATGGCAATGGCCGGGTTTCACCTCTTTATGCTGAATTGCGCTGCACTGTTCGGTTATTGCATTTTTCTAATCCACTTACTGAACAAGTCATTTCTGCTTATTCCATACTTTTGGCTTTTACACTCTAAGTAGTGCTGCAGTGAACTTGGGAGATGTCTTTGAGGTGCTAAGCTCATTTCCTTTGCATATATGCTCAGAAGTCAGTTTATCCGATCAAACGATAGGTTTTATTTCTAGATTTTTGTGAGAGCGCCGTGTTGATTTCTGTGACTATAGTAAGTTACAGTTCTGCCACTGTCTTCTGAGGTACCCTTTTCTCCACATCTTCATCACCGCTTGTTTTCTTTGGTCTTCTTGATAATCTGTTGGGGGCACAGAGGTCCCTGTACACACAGAGAAGCATTAAGGAAACCCAGGAATGTTAAACACACAGGAGCCTCTTCTCAGTGGAGGAGATAAAATACCTATTTTTCTGCCCAGAGGGCTGAGAGTGGGTTTTGTTAACGAGCTTTGTGCTCTCTGTGGATGAGGGTCTCACCCATCTTTTGCTATAGAGGCAGACCTCACCCAAATTGCCCAGAATGGTTATCCCAGATTCTTTTCTTCCTAGACCACATTACCCATCTTTAAGGGAGATGTCACATGTGCTTTACGACCGGCTGACGTCTATGCTATAGGTCAGAGACCACACTAGGTTCTAGGCCTCTTAGCTACGGGACCCAACCTCATGGTCACACATACTATGCAGTAGCACCTTAAGCTTTATTGTGCACCTGGGATTGGAATGACTGAACTGATTGTTGCCTAGAAGCCTTTTCCAAAATTGTAGGGTGTTTTAGATATACTGACAAGGAACCGCCTGGCATTTGACTCTCTGAAGTCTGATCCAGGTTGACAAAGTCAATATTAACTGGGTTTTCATTCCAATCTCTTCACAGGGTTCACTTCTCTGGCTGAAACCCGCAATGACTCTCCTCAATAATCATTGCTCTAACTGGCATGAATGAGGTGATATCTCTTTGACATGAGTTTTGAATACTCCAGCACTAAAAAATGATAACTAAGAGGCTGGAGAGATGGCTCAGTGGTTAAGAGCTTTTGCTGAACCTGAGTTCACTGCCCAGCACCCACACTGGGTAGCTCACAACTGCCTGTAACTACAACTCCAGGGGATTCTCCAAGGGTACCAACATGCACATAGCATCCACATAAAATTTAAAAAATAAAGATAAATTATAAAAAATAAAATATTTTAAAGAAATGACAAATGTATGCAGTGATGAATATGTTAATTGCTCCTATTTGATCATTATCCAAATTTATACACATTTTGAAATATCATATTGTATGCCATAAATTTGTAAAATTATTAAAAAAAAAACATTAAAGAAAGAAAATCCAATAGTGCTTAGGAATAGAAAGGGACAATGAGCCTAGAGAGTACACAGGACAGAGATGCTTTAAGAACTGCCAACGCCAGCTCTCAGAGACAAAGAGTGGTTTACCAGCAGAAGGCACAGGTTACTTTCAGGATAAATGGTAAATGCTGATACCATTTGCCAGAAGTGGGAATTCTAGAGTGAATCAAGCTGTGAGGAACTCAGTTTTGAGTATGATCGGTTGGGTACCTAAGAAGTGTCTGTGAAGAAATGGCTAGAATAAGTTACTGGATAGACACCCGGCTGTATGACGTACTTAAACATGTCTGAAGGCCTGGGCAGAACGTGCTTGCCTAGAGAGAAAATACACAAGGAGCGCTTGATGGTTGCTTAGACATAAGAAAAACCAGCAAAGAAATGTGAGGTAGAGATTACCTGCGGGAAATTCGAGAACAGAGGGATGTGCCAAAACCCTTCAGGGTTAAGTAGGGGTGCTCTTCTCTGTGTGTTTGTGTACTGGGGACTCAGCCTAGGGCTTTCCCACTTTCTAAGCAAGTTTTCTGCTCAGGAACTGTAGCCCCAGCCCTTGCACAGAAGCGTTTTCTGAGAAATGAAACCACTGACTCCTCTTTATAATGTCCAGGAGTCCATTCCTAGCTGTAAGACAGATGTGCTAGGTGAAGACCTCAGATGAAAACATTGTGTAGACATTACAGAATCCAAACAGGAGAAACAGGACGATCACTGCGTTGGTGTTCACCGCTCTGCGCCTGATCGTCAATCATTTTGACACTGGTATGCGGTAGCCTTGTATGCAGAAAGCTTTCAAATCACCGAAGGTTCGAAACCAGCTGCTTGCGGAGGCCAAACGTGATCGCACGCCAGAGAACGGGTGTGTAATTTGATTCTGCGACCTCAAGACAAAGAAACTGGATTTGGCCCAGATTTTTGTGGGATTGTTTCAGACTTTTAGGGGTTTTTCCTCCACTCCGTGATGAACATTTTGGCCTAATGAAAAGTCTCAGCCCTCATGCTTTTGGTTTTTAAAATAACGAACAAGATCTTCAAATTGGTTCGAATAGTATTCCCGCGGTCTGTCAGCGCTCTTTACCGGAGACCAGTTTTTCCTTCCCGCAAACTGTTTTTGTAAGAAACGCTGCCACCTAGCCGTCGCTGGGGGAATTACAACTTCCGTAGGTAGTCGCTTTGCGTGGGATTCAAGGGTGTGTGGGATTCCCATGCATGTGTGATGATTTCTAAACGACACTTAAAATGTGGAGTTACTTTCTACAAGTGATTTTCCCGCAGGTGGAAGTCTTGAGATAATTGAATGGCAAACAATAAAGCAGCTCATTCGAGGGGGTGGCCAATGTCAGTGTTTACATTTGTCCGGATATTTCCAACAGCCCACATTAAATAGGCTCATTCCATTGTGCCTCATTTGTAACTCGATAAAGTTGTCTGAAACAAATGGAAGCTAAAAAGGGGGGGAAGAGTGCCTTTATAGAGCTGCAGTACATTTATAACAAATACACATTTCTACTGTTGTCTTCTGGGAAAATTTTAAGAAAGTGTGATGGGTTCTTTTCAAAGGGGGGACAGCTCTTTGGCCAGAGAACTGCTGCAGTCACGAAGATATCCAGCATGAACCTAAGTGACATTTCAAGTCATGTCAGGAGGGACTCACTGTATAAACCACAGCCATTTCATCACATATTTTAATATTTGTGTTTTCACAAAGGTGAAGGATAAAATCTTCCCTGGAGATTTGGAAGCACTTCCTAAATACTATGATCCAGTCCACATGACTTCCTGGGAATTTTAGCTTGCCCCCCTCCCATGATCACTGTCCTAAGAGGTGCTGGCATGGAGAAATTAGCAGGCCAGTTAACACTGGTGTTGGGGTGTAAGCCCAGACAGCTTGCACACAGGGCCTCACCTCTAGGTTGCAAAGCTAAATAGATGACAAATGTTCAGCAGATAAAACTTTTGTTCAGAGGATAAAGTCAGTTCCTGTTTTCTAGCTAAGTTGAGTGAAATGAGGGGAGATTTTTCTCCCAGTCTTGTCACAGTGACATTTGCCTCCAGTTATTATAAAGTACTTTAAAAGTAAAAGGAATTTTCTTTTTTTTTAATGTAATTTATTTATTTTTAGATCAATCACAGGTTAGGTACTTTGCATACCAGGTGTAGCCCCCTCCCTCATTCCCTCCCACTCTCCCCATCCCTCCCTCATCTCCTCCCCGCCCCCTCCAAGTCCACCCACGGGGGGAGGACCTCCTCCCCTTCCATCCGACCCCAGTTCGTCTTGTCTCCTCAGGGCTGGCTGCAATGTCCTCTCCTGGGATCTAGCCAGGCTGTTACTCCCTGGCGTGTATGGGGAAGGGTCAAAGAGCCAACCATCGAGTTCATGACTGAAACAGTCCCTGTTCCCCTTACTAGGGTCTTCAGTTGGACACCGAGCTACCATGGGCCACATCTGAGCACCACGACAATTATCTCAAACTGTGGTATGGCGCCCTGCTTGGCCCTGCTGACTACCCACACTAGGAGATGCTGTCCCAGTGGCGAGATCTCCCGACCTCAGCGCTACCGCTGCTCCGCACTTAGGTCTTGAGGCACTGGCATGTTGTCTGCTCTTTGCCACAGGGGTATGTGTGCATCACGCTGAAGAGACAATTCATGCTAATGGATGCTGAAGATGATTCAAACGTGCAGAGGATCCCGCTGAAAGGCCGGCCACAGCTCACTCTGCTGCTTATGGTCCGCCTTGCTGAGAATCTTGTTCAAAGACAGGACCTGGGGATTGGTTTGTTTTGTTTTGTTTTGTTGTGGTGGTAGCGGTGGTACTAGGGCCTCAGGGGTCTCGTGCACGGCAGGCAACCACTGCCAGTGAGGTAGGTCTTTGGTTTGCTCTTCACCTTCAATTCTTTTGAGATTGAGTTCCATTTTGTTGCCCAGGCAGGTCTGGAGTTCAATTTGACCCCCTACACAGGCCTTGAAATGTCAGTCCTGCGGTGGGCTTCTGAGTCGCTGGGATTACAGGTCGGCCAGCCAGGACACCCTTTCAAACTGGTCCCTATGTGAAAGGGACAGTGCCAGTTTGTGGGCTATAAGGTCCAAGTTAGGAAAGCTCCCAGTTTTAGTGAGTCTAGAGAGAGAATCTGATTTATTATAAAGTCAAAGAGAAAAGCTTTCCCCTTAAAGAAAGAAACCATCCTCCCATGTTTTTGATGCATTTGTGTTTTTAAACAAAGACATCCAGAAAGCTGTTTTTAAAACAAAGTGCTTTAGGCTGCTAAGATGGCTCAGCTAGTACAGGCCCTTGCTACCAAGCCTGACCACCTGAGTTCAATTCTTGGGACCCACATGGTTGGAGAGAACCAATTCCTGCAAGTTGTGCCAAAGTACACCATATCTACACACATACACACACTACAGCTTAAAATTTTAAAAATAAAATGTTTTCATTTGGTCCTACCATCTCAAGTTTCTTGTTCTTGGGCATCTAAGATTTTAGAATAAATACTCCTACTCTAAACAGTATTAAAGAATCTGACTTCTGGGACCATGTGGCTACCAGAACTGCCCAATCACCAATCCCATCTTGAGGCGGAAAGGACATCATAAAATAAAGATAGATTTCTGAGTGTAAAGGGACTAAAATCAGACTCGGGATTTCTCTGGAATTACCTCTCAGGCCTGGTGGCTCTATTTTATTCAAAGCTGTTAGATTTCTGAGGCAGCTTAAAGAGACAGGAGGAGGAAAAAGAGTGGATAACTGGGGGTTGGGGTGAGGGAAGGCAGGGAGACACTTGGAGTTTATAGAGGGGTTGGGAGATGGGACGTGAGATGTGCAAGCCTGCCATTTCGTCCTCCTTGTATTATCTGCTCCATGGAGTGAGACCATCTTGGGAGTCAGTCTGGCCCACTGACAGCAGTCTGGGCAGGGCCAGCTCTAAGTCCATAAGAATTCTAGTTTTTACAACCATGGCATTCTACCAAAAGCCAATTTGAAATTTTCCTGGACTCATTCAGAGCTCTCTTCCAGGTGCCTTTGTCCACACTTTTCTGGTGATCCTCACGTCACTCGAGTTTGCTGTCCCACCAGGGTATCCTGTCTGTGAAGAGGCACCAGCAGTGGGTCCCTCCTTTGGAGCTCCCTAGTGTTTGGTCACAGGCATTATCACATCAGCGCTGCAGCCCAATCCTCCCTTATCCCCTCCTTCACCATCTCAGGAGTTATTCTGAATAAATTTCTTAGCCCAGAGCCCATCTCCACATCGGTCTCACAGGAAAACCAGAGACGTCTGGAGCAGCACAATACAGAGGCACTTAGAAGTATTTCATTCTGTAGTAGCAAATGGAAGTGGAACACAATGAATGAACTTTAAAGAATGCACTGCCACACATTCATATGGAAGAACCTGGGCTGGAAACAGTCCGGTGATACAGCGCTTGCCTAGTATGTTCAGGGACCTGGATCGTTCAATTCCTGTTACTGGGGAATGGGGAGGGGGGAAGGTTCTAATGGCATAAACTGCCACACAGGGCAAGATGGTATAGACCATCTCATGATTGAGTTTCATGTTACATAATGTTACAGTCATTATGAAAGAGCTGCTTTCATAATGCTCTGTCTCTCTCTCATACACACACATACACACACATGCCCCCACCACCACACATGCTGGAACACTGAAGACACTCACAACAGTAACTGATTCACAGCACCAAACTGTTCAAGAAGTCAGTCCAGAATGTGGTACGTCCACACTTATCAGTGGCGTCTCTATGGCATGACCAGACTGGCCATTACCACATACCATCCTTTATTTTTTTTTTAGATTTTATTTATTTTTTAAATTTATTTATTTTTATCTCAATCACAGGTTAGGTACTTTGAATCCCAGGCATAGCCCCCTCCCTCATTCCCTCCTACCCTCCCACTCCCTCCCTCATCTCCCTCCTCCCCACCCTCTCCAAGTCCACCAACAGGGGAGGACCTCCTTCCCTTCCATCCAACCCCAGCTTATCCTGTCTCCTCAGGGCTGGCTGCAATGTCCTCCCCTGGGATCTAGCCAGTCTCATACCTTCCTTTAAACCAAAGAACCCACAGCAAACTGGATACGGCTCTAGGCTAATTGTTTCCTTGGTAGCAAGCATCAAAACCAAACCTCACAGTTGCTTAAGTTAAACACTCTACAGAGCAAGGCCCCACAGCTAATGTTCTAGTGCATCTCCATCCACACCTGATTCTTAGCTTATCAAGGACAACCTCAAAGATGTTCATCCCCAAGGCCTTCCCTCCCTCCTTTCATCACAACATTGGAGCACCAAGAATGAAACACACACTTTCCCCTTTCGCTATTTCCATCCTAGGTAACCGTCATCTCAGACAGAGAAATGAGGAGGTGGAAAGGTTTGGTACTGCACAGGCCAAGGAGTGTTTGTCAGGTGTATAAATATTTACTGAGCACCTACCAGGGATAGGCCTCTCTTGCAAGGGCCACGGACAGAACAGGATGATACAGTGGTCCCAGTGCCACAGAGCTTATATCTGAACGTATGGAAGAACTTGACAGACCTTTCACTGTGAGAAGCCATCCAAGCCACAATCTGCAGTAGCAGTCCTAGCGCGTACCTTAGTGGCCTGGGCAGGGGCTCTGAGGCAGACTATTCCAGAGCCTGGCTCTGATCTCTGGCACTAAAACAGAGAGTACTTGAGAGTCTCCAAACTGTTATCATTCCCCCTCTTTTCTTTTTTTCCATCTTCAAATCTAAATAGCATCCCTGGCATTTTTAATCTGCATTTTTCAAGAAATGTTTTGTTATATTAACAGTGCCTTAAGGTAAATTCACCAATTTTGCAAGATGAATTTCTTCATCTGGAAAGGCAAGCTCAGCAATATTTGGGGGAGGGGGGGATTTGAGAACTGACAGTGCAGCTGACCGACTGGAAGCAGAAGCAGTGGGAGGGCCCTCCGTGGCATAAATAAATAGGAGTGTGGAGCTGGGGACCCACGGCGTGGACTCAGAGCCGAAGGTTGAACTCCACCTCCAGGCAGAATGAGGCCCAGCACAGCAGCCCTGCTTCTCCTACTGGCCAGCTGCCTGTCTCCAGGACACGGTGAGTACTTTCTCTTGTGATTTCACTAGCCTTTGACCAGAAAAGGTCCCCACCAGTTCTCTTTCAGTTGAAACTGGGGAGGAAGTCTTACCAAAAGGGGGAAAATGCTCAGTTGCTCTCAGGTTTCTGCAGTGTAAAATTCTTGGGGATTTAACTCTCTAAAAGGGGAAGCTTTCACAGTGATAACTTTTATTTGTAGAAGAGAAATGCTGGACAGCAAGTGTGCGTGTGGCTTATGTTTAGTGTGTGCGCACAAGACTGTCAGCTCAGCCCTCTGTGAGAAGATTTCTTTGCATAAACTCTTCTTTGCTCTGCCTGTCCACGCCGATCCTTCTCACCAGACCTTGGTCTTTTGAATCCAACATCCCCCGTACAATTGCACAGGCCTGACACTAAACACAGCAGAGGGAGAAGCTGACATGCAGCCTGAGCATGAGTCTTGTCTCTGTGTGAATGGATGAACACCTACCTGAAGTGGCAGGATGCCTAGACAGCTGAAGGGGTGGAAGTGTGGGCAGAAAGAAACTCTCAGGTTTGTGGACAAGTCTTAAACTGCAGAAGGTCCCCCACCCCATCCCCCTTTCTCACTCTTCACATTTCTTCTCGTTGCTCTCCTCTTCCATGAAGCTTTTCTGCCGCTGGCAGCCGAGTCAGCCTTAGGAAGGTTCTGTCCTGAGCATCAATGCAGAGCCTGTGTGTGGCACCAGCCCTGTGGCATTCTAACTGCTGTTCCCTTGTTCAGCCCTTGAAACTGTAAACTCCCTGGGAACTTGACACTTTTACTTATAAGAAGGATTTGATGAACGACGTTTGGTTGGTTGGTTGGTTGGTTGGTTGGTGGTTGGTTTTGTTTCGGGAGACAAGGTCTCAGTAAATGGCTTTGAACGTATAAAAATCATCCTTCTTCAGCTTCTCAAGTGCTCAGATTATTCAGCATCGATCTCTTAAAAAAAAAACAGAGAAAACAAAAAACTTAGATTTCATGGAAACTCATACCAATTACCAATAAAATGTCTATAACCAGTAAGTATTGTGGTTGAATACAGTCTTAAATTTTTATTATTGATTTTCCTTTGGTAATAAAAAATACAAGTGAAGAAGTATCCTCCATGCGTTTTCTCAGACAGAGAAGTGGGGAAGGTGGAAGAGAAAGATGTTAAGCATCTTGGCAAGTCCTCTGCTTTTGTGCTGAGACTGGAGATGAGTTTATTTCACCTCTCATTAATTGTACCAAAGTTGTATGTCTGTGAATGAAATGATTGTGAAGAGCAAAGTTCATGTCAACTAAGACTTTGGTAGGATACATTTGAGAGAGCTCAAGGCAAAACAGAAATATACAAACTAAACGCATATGCAGCTGCAAGGGCTGGCTTGAAATGTTCGGCTCTTCCAATTCGATATTAAAGATTAATAGTTCAAATCTTCTTCTAGGTTATAGTCCAAGAGGTTGAAGTGGCTAATTCTGTCTTTACAGGTATCCTAGAGGCCAATTACACAAACTTAAAGTGTAGGTGTTTCAAAATGGTCTCAACCTTTGTCCATCCAAACCTCATAGAGCGGATTCAAATTACACCTCCTGGGAATGGCTGCCCAAACTATGAAGTCATGTAAGTTGCAAGAAAAAAAATTACATAATTTCTCTCTTCTAGTGAAAATCAGATGGAATATATTTGCAAGCAACAAACTAGTATGGTAGTAAGAATCTCAGAGACCAGCTTGATGTTGCTAAATATATAAAATTAGTAATGAAAATTTGTAATATTTAAGTACTTCTTTTTTTAGCTATACAAAACTGTTTACCTTTGCCCACTCACTTTATTTACAATCTGCTCTGCTGTGGCCTATCTGTGGTGGTTACAGAGGCGGAAGCTGATTGAGGAGGTTAACTCACCAACAGACAGGATGGAGTTAGAGTTCCACTTCAGGTACACAAACCCTTGAAGGAAGCTTACACAGAGCCTCTTCCTCAGTGCTGGAACCTACTGTTTACCCACAGCTCTTCTCACACTTATCCTTCGCCCTCCCTCTCCTCCTTTTCCTCACCTTCGCTCATCTCTCTGTGGACAGTGCAATGGAGGACACCCAGGACCTCACAGACCACTAGACCAGCTTTCTCCCAGTGAGCTCCCAAGAACTTCCTCAGGCCTTGGAAAGTTTGTAAGCAGCTGTGTTTGTTTGTCCCATTTTGAAACAAATGCTTTGTACCTGGGGCCAGATGTATTTGACTTGCAAAGTAGAAACACAGGTTATCAACAACACATGAAAGTTTTTCACTATGATGGTGTTATACACTTGCCAATGGCTTCGTCAATGAGCGTTCTAACTATACCACAGTTACTTCCCTGCAACTCAGCAGTTAGCCTTGGGGTCTATTGGCGGGGCAGAACAGCAGAAATCTTATCTTTTGGCTACATCTTTCTTGACTCAAGGCTTTCGCCTCTCAGGGAAGTAACACACCCTAAATGCCTCTGCTTTCCTAACATTAATTGTTTTGAAATAGTGAAAGTTTCACTCTATAGCTTCTAGCAAAATTCAGCATTTTCAAACATTAGATATAGAAAAGGAAGCTGCAAATTATCGTGAGAAATTCATATTAGTCAGGGGTGAAAATATCAATATCAAGTGGCATAAACATGTTTTGCCACTCTGATTCCAAAACCAAACCGGCAGATACTGCTTTGAGGACCCATGTTCTTGCTCCATGGTTTATCTGCTACATTAAGAAACTGTATGTTGGGCTGGAGAGGTGGCTCAGAGGTTAAGAGCATCAGCTCTCTCTTCCTAGAGGTCCTGAGTTCGATTCCCAGCAACCACATGGTGGCTCACAACCATCTATAATGAGATCTGATGCCCTCTTCTAGCAAGCAAGCTTATATACAAGGCAGAACACTGTATACATAATAAATAAATAAATCTTAAAAAAAAAAAGAAACTGTATGTTGAGGGAGGGGGATACAGCTAGGATACAAAGTGAATAAACTGTAACTTGTTTAGTTCTTTATATATACTAGATATCAGCCCTTTGTCAGATACAGGGTTGGTGAAGATCCTTTCCCAATCAGTAGGTAGTCATTTTGTTCTGAGGACAGTGTCCTATGCTTTACAGAAGCTTTTCAGTTTCATGAGGTCCCATTTATTGATTGTTGATCTTAGAGCCTGTGCTGTTGGTGTTCTGTTCAGGAAGTAGTCTCCTGTGCCAATGAGTTCCAGGCTCTTCCCCACTTTTTCTTCTAACAGGTTTAGTGTCTCTGGTTTTATATTGAGGTCTTTGATCCACTTGGACTTTAGTTTTGTGCAGGGTGATAAGTATGGATCTACATGTAGCCATCCAGTTAGACCAGCACCATTTGTTGAAGATGCTATCTTTTTTCCATTGTATGGTTTTGTCATCTTTGTCAAAAATCAGGTGTCCATAAGTGTGTGGGTGTGTATCTCAGTCTTCTATCTGATTCCACTGATCCACCAGTCAGTTTCTATGCCAGTACCATGCAGTTTTTATTACTGTTGCTCTATAGTACAACTTGAGATCAGGGATGGAGATACCTCCAGAAGATCTTTTATTGTAGAGGATTGTTTTAGCAATTCTGGGTTTCTTGTTATTCCGTATGAAGTTGAGGAGAGATCAGGGATACAAGGCACATACCTAAACATAGTAAAGGCAATATACATCAAGCCTATAGCTGACATCAAATTAAATGGAGAGAAACTTAAATCAATCCCACTGAAATCAGGGACAAGACAAGGCTGCCCACTCTCTCCATATCTCTTCAACATAGTTCTGGAAGTCCTAACTAGAGCAATAAGACAATTAAAGGAAATCAAGGGGGATACAAATTAGAACGGAAGAAGTCAAAGTATCACTATTTGCAGATGATATGATAGTATACCTGAGTGACCCCAAAATTTCTATCAGGGAACTCTTACAGCTGATAAACACCTTCAGCAAAGTGGCTGGGTACAAAATTAACTCAAAAAATCAATAGCCCTCCTGTATACAAAAGACAAAAGGGCTGAGAAAGAAATTAGGGAAACAACACCCTTCACAATAGCCACAAATAACATAAAGTACCTTGGTGTGACCCTAACCAAGCAAGTCAAAGACTTGCATGAAAAAAATTTCAAGTCTCTGAAGAAAGAATTAGAAAAAGATATCAGAAGATGGAAAGATCTCCCATGCTCATGGCTTGGCAGGATGAACATAGTAAAAATGGCCATCTTACCAAAAGCAATCTACAGATTCAATGCAATTCCCATCAAATTACCAATACAATTCTTTACAGACCTTGAAAATGTAATTTATTAAAAAAATAAATAGATTTTTAAAAAAGAGACTACATGTTGTTTGAGGTAGTACAAGTTAGTATGCACAGACTCCTGGCGGTCTATTGCTTGGGAGACCCTACTTTTCCACCACGGGGAAAAACCTTAACACCATGTCCGGGAACTTGATCCACTGTTCAGTTCCTAACTCTTGGAGAGTAGTTGCTGACAGTGTGGGTTCTGGAGCCAGACCTTCCCAAGTGACCCTGTTGTAGTGCATGTTTGCTGTACCATCTTAGACATGTTGTTTGAACTCTCTGGGCTTCAAGCTCATCGTCAGAAGGTGAGAAGTTAATAGTGGTTCTAGCACTGGACTTCTGTGGGATGAATTGAGGTGACCATGTTGCCTCTTAGGCTTCACATACAGCACACAGTGAGCGAAATCCCTGATGGATGAGTTGTTGGCTCTGTTGTTGATTACTTTCTTAGATAAGGAAAAGCCTTGCCAGTTGGTGGCTTGGAGGAAGACCAAGACCAAGACCAAGACCAGTCAAGACAAAGAACAGTCAGCTTCGAAACTTCTTTCGTGTTAAAACATATTCAACTTTTTCAGATAAATTGGTTTTCAAGACAGTATTTTCTATAGTGTGTTTTGTTCTCCTGAACCCAATGGACAAGCACTTTGAATGATACTGGAATGTAACTTTAGAAGTGACCCAACTTTGGAATCAGCTCTTTGACTCTTCTCCAACTCATGTAAAGATTATCAATGAGACAGTCACTTATGACTTTTGAGCGTCTGCCAGCTCTGGATTCCATAAGCTCCCACAGTTTGGTACACAGATGGTAGCGTCTTCTCCTTCCTTGGGCCTCACAATTCGCTTAGTCCACGTTCAAAACCTCCTGCTCAAATTTCACTCTTCTAAGAATAATTGTTTTCATAATCAACTCTCTTCATTATTTAAAAAAAAATACAAGGTGGACCAAAATGTACTATTGTTTCATTTTATTTTTGTTTATTTCTCCCCAGAATGTGGACCAAGAGTAAGAAACTTTTATGTGTGAATCCTCATGCCATTTGGTTACAGAAAGTATTGAAATTTTTACGGAGGTAAGTTAAGTGTACTGATAGCTTGCAGTCAAGTTGAGGAACACTTTCCAACTAGGAAAAATGTTTGTAGGACAAATGCCTGCTTTGCAGTTGTCACAGATTAGCTAGAGCAGGGCTGACTCAGTCTAGCAGTGCAGTAAATTGCAGCAAGTGAGCACAACAGCCATTATTTGATGTCACCAAAGGAAAGCTAGAGTTCCTTGTGTGTGTTCCTCTAAGTGTGACTTCTTTTTGTTTTTAATTCACAGAAAAGTTATATCTTCAACTCCCTCCACTGCAGTGAGTAAGAGAAGGTCTTCCTGAAGCCATTGTCCCCTGGAGGACACCTGCATCCCCCTTGTATCCCTGCTCTGAATTTTAGTTACATTCTTAGTTGAAGAATTTCCAAGAAAATAACTTCCCTCTGCAAATACAACATGCCTGTAGATTAACCCCCCCCCATAGGAGCTGAGAGGGGAACGCTCACATTCCCCCCAACCTGCATTCTTGCTCCCTAATGAAGGACCTTTGAAGATGGGCATTTAGTGACAACCCACCTGAGATGCATTTAGTGATAGACCTGTTGTTTAATGTTAAACTGTCCTGAACTGTAGAGAAATGAAAATGTGCATGTTGAAGCTGAACCTGTAGCTTGTACTACCAAAAGACTGATGGGGTGTACTTCAATTATTCTATACCCTTGAGACGGAGAGGTTTCCAGAATAGTCTCCAGAAGTTTCCTGGGAAGCTGACGCAGTACCAGCCTAACGTGATGCAAGGCAGGTCGTGAAAGGCTCAGGAGGGAAATAGTCCTTCTACTCTGAAAGGTTTCTTGTATAAGATTTATTGTCTTGGATTAAAACCAGCAATAGTGAAAATCCTCAGCTTAAAATTCCAGGCTCTGCAGCAGTATACAAATGTATTCCTTTGCACTGTGACCCTGGTAATCTTTTTTTATTGTTATTTTTTGTTCACATCTTTCACACAGACAAAAATACCAGTGTCTTCTATCAAATTCTTTAATGTTTCCTCTTCATCTAATGTCATTCAATAAACTTAATCAAGCATTTCACTTATGACTGGTTCATTTTTAAAAGAAAGTTTTTCTCACATTGAGATGCTCTTCAGCTGTCCCTAAGAAGACATGAGGTTTCAATCATGTTCATTTTTCTGCCCATCAGAGCCCTCCACAGATGGCCTCAAATTATGTCAGCCACAAGAGCAGTTACACAGTGGGAAAGGTTTGGCTCTGAGGTCTCTTTCTCTAGGCAGGCTAAATGAGATTTCCTCTATGCTTCAAACTCTGACTCAAGCCCATTCTCCCTGTCTGTTTACATGGATTCCCCAAGTCTCCAGCATTTCATTTGACAAAGTGCCTTGAGTTGACAAGGAGAGAGGACTTAACTGTTGTTCTTTCCCACCAGTGAGCTAAGGTCATAGCCTGACTCTGCCTCTTGGCCTTCTTCAGCTGCTTTGTGGTCTGTTCCCATCACATCCAGCTCCCTCTTTCATTTATTTCCACTTATTTTTTTTTTCCTGAAGGGGTGGGATGTTGGATTTTTTGCGGATTCATACATAGGCTCATGTGTGGGAAGGTGCAGGTGTGAGTAGAAAGAGTTCAACCCCAATATCATTCTTCAGGAGTTACCCATCTTAATTTTCCAGACAGGGCCTCTCTCCGAATGGGGAGCTCACCAAACAGGCTTGGCTGGCTGTGGTGAACCTGTCTCCCTTTCCCCAGGAGAGGCCCTGTGGGTTCTGTGGGTTCTGGGGGCCTGAACTCAGGTCTCCACAATTATAGGACAAGTGTGTTCCGCATTGGGCTATTTCCACAGTCCTTCCTCAACTTCCTTTTGATTTTAGGTTGTCTTCTTTTGTTTTGCTTTTGGACAGGATCTCAGTTATAGCCTGGGTTAGTCTGTAACTCACTATGTATCACAGTTATAGCCTGGGTTAGTCTGTAACTCACTATGTGTCACAGTTATAGCCTGGGTTAGTCTGTAACTCACTATGTGTCACAGGCTGGCCTTGAATTGCAGAAGTCTTCCTGCTTCAGCCACCTGGGGATTACAGCTACGAGCCAGAATGCTTGGCTTTCTCCTTTAAAAAAAAAATCAAACAGTTTGGGAATGAATAAAAGAGACCTATATACATTATATTCTCTGTCATCTATTAACTTTTTATTACAAATATGCAAGGGGAACAGTGTCATCAAAATCCTACAATTAGTGCTTTTTAAACCTCAGCACTGCTATCTACGTGAGATAGATACCATCAGCAGACATTGAAGCAAATAGGTAGTTCTTGCCTTCATTTAGGTAACTAGTAAAACACAAACCAGAATTTGAACCCTTGCCACCTGACTCCTCATTACATTAGACTCAAAATACTATACATGTATTTTCTGACTTCAGGCCCTTGGTCTCCTCTCCTCTTCAGAGCCAGTCAAAGCTGGAAGATATGCCATTGTAGGAGGGGCTTAAGGGGACTTCAGAAAGGTACAGAGCCTTTGACTCTCACCTGCCTAGGCCTGGTATATGTCTCTTGTTGACTGAGCCAAGAGTTTTTGACATAGCTGACTAGTGGTTGCACTACATAGAAACTGTGTGTGAAAATTATACTTCCTTCCCCGAAACCCTACAAGATGACTAGCGAACCATACTCAGGACAAAATGCATGCCTTGAGCTCTTTGCATGACCTATATAGACTAAACGCACTTGTATGTGTTATTTTGATGAATGCTCTATCTCAATCGCATTTCTTCCTCTATGGAAGTCTTTCCTGTACTCTCATAAATCACCTATAACTTCATTTTTCTTTAAAAAAAACTGTATTCAATAAAGACAGGAGATAACATGTCTTTTTCTTCTTCCTGGGCCTTAGTTATACATCATCTCCTTTTAACAATGTAACTCCAAAGCCCCCAAATCACAGACATGGTTGCTACTGAAACACATAGGTGGATCCTCTCCCATTACCCTCCTTGCCCATGTCTGGCCTTTCTCTGAACAGTGAACTTGCTGACTTTGGCTTGCTCTGACTCATGCGGAAAGTCAAGAATCTCAGTTCTACCCTCGTAGGTGTGTCTGTGGCTCTGGGGGGCAGCTTAGGCTGCATAGAAGGAGTGCCTAAGGCTTTGGGGGGACGTTTTGGGCTGCATAGAAGGGGATCCTGAGGCTTTGTGGGGCATCTCAGGCTGCATAGATGGGGCATCTCAGGCTCTGTAGGGGAGGGGGACTCCCCAGGCTACACAGCCATAACATGGAGCTCTAGAGGCACATGAGGCTCCGAGAGGAACTCAGGATGTACAATCAGCTGAGCTGTGCTGTGGGCCTGTTGCTGGCGGCATGACTGTAGATCGTGGCATTACACTGCATTTTTTTTTTTTACCTAAAGGCATTACGAGTGTTTTCATAAGGAAATGATAAATGTTTCAGGTAGTAGATGAACTTACCCTGATTTGAACCTCACGCAGTGTAGACAGGATCGAGACAGAACACACTGCTCCCTCAAAATATGTATGTTTTTAAGGCATCATTTTAAAGAGCTAAAAATAAAACCTTCAGAGGGGGGGAGAGTGGGAGCACCCTCTCTTTGTTAAATCCTTTGTTCACAGTTCAGGCCCATGGGGTGGGGGTCCAGGCTGCTGCAGAATGTTGAGGTCTGAAGGCTCTGGATAAAGGTGGAAAAGGGAATGAATGAGACAAATGAATAGCCTAAACTGTTTTTCTGGCCTAGCAGCTCCCATTCCTCAGAAGTCACCATAACTTTAAGATTCAAAACCCAGGAGCAAGTCAAAATTAGCTGCAAGAAAATGTGTTGTTGAACTAATTAATGGAGGGTCCAAAGAAAGGCTTGGAAGGGAAGAATCATAAATTGTTAAGAGCAGATTTAGGCACTCCTGACTACATGCATACATCTGCACACACATGTGCCGATTAATTAAAACTGAAAGGAAACAGAGTTGAAGGGAAAATACAGAGTGGCACTTACCAAAACAAAATGGTTGCTCTGGGAAGCTGAGCACAGGAGCCGAAGGTCTAGCTGTACATCAATGTCTTAGCAGCAGAACACAGGAAACCTGAAACAGAGTGCTGCATGGATTCCCCAACCTCCAGACCTCCAGGAAGGAAGGATTCTCCTACTCTGTCTGAAGGGTGCAGCCAGCCTCGCCTGGGTGGGCTAGCCTCTCTGGTTGTTGATGTTCTCACACCTCCTTTTAGCACTGACAGGTCGATCTAAGAACTCCCAGCTCTGTGGAAAGTCTGGTGCATATTCTAGAATTCTCTTCCTCTGAGGTGGAGAAGTCAGAATTCAAGAACTGTCGATATGAATCAACACCCTAAAAAACTGTCTTCCCGCTAGGCGATTATGATGCTGATAACTCTTGAAAAGATACTGTTCATCCACCCTAATACATGAGAGCCAATGGGAGGAGGGGTTCTCCTGTGTCAGGTCTAGACTAAATGTAGTCCAGATGCACTGAAACTTATAGGCACTATCAGTTCAGTGCAGTGAGTTGTTCAGAACAAGCCAGCACTTTCCAGTCCCTACAGTTTGGCTTTTCCCGGATGTCAGATAAACAGGAGCATACCACCTTCAGTCTTTTGTGTGACTTATTGCTTTCTTTGTATACTGGTTTGGAGCTACATCATGTTGTTGAATGTATTCCCGGTTCCTTTCTCATTGTTAATATTATCACATCGAATGGATATACCACGACTGGTTTATTCATTCACCAGTTGATAGGTGTTTAACTTGTTTTCTATTTGGGCTGTGATGAATGAAACTGTTGGCCATACACACATAAGTTTTTTGTACAAACACACTCTTGTTTCTCCATAGTAAAAGAGAAAGTTTCTCTCTGGTAAGTATTTACAAGAGGAATACCTGCATCATGTGAGGTATGTGTGTTTAACTTTATAAAAATCTGTTATTCTGTTCCCCATGCTCAGTGCAGCCTTACTAAATATAACTGTTTCCCGTTGCTTCGTAACTTTGCCAACATCAGGTCTGATAATTTACTGGGCTGGGTCACAGAACTCAGGGAAGCCCTTCACTTGTCACACTAGTCACCTTTGTGTACCTGTCAGAGTACCCAAAAGGGCAACATGACAGAGGAGAGACTCATCTTGGCTCACAGTTTCAGCAGATTCAGTGCATGGTTGCTCAGCTCCATGAGCTTGGCTAAAACATCCTAGCAATGGGAGGTTTTAAGTTGTAGACTTTTCAATTGAGTTTATAGTCTCGATTTATATCTCCCTAATGGGCACAGTTGTTGAACAGGCTTTTCCATGCATGTTTGAGATTTATTTATTTACAGAAGAAATGGAAATCATTTTTCCATTGAGTTAAGATGTCAAAGGGGAACTTGACCGTGTGTATGAGTCTCTTTGTATCGGTCTCTTATCGTCCACTCATCTATGTGTTTTTCCTCTTTCTGGTACTAAAATGGCCTTGATTGCAGCTTAATGTAAGTTTTACATTTCTATACCAGGAATCTTTATACTTTGTACTCCAAAAGGTTGTTTTGGCTGATTCAAGTTCTGTTTGCAAGCTCTTCCATACAAAGGGTAGAATCATCTTGTCAGTTTCTGCCCTCAAGGAAAATTTTGATGAGGATTGCGTGCGTCAAATTTGTGGGTCAGTTTGGAGTGAATTGACATCTGACTGCTGCATAGTATATGAACATGACATTCCTCTCTAGTTTCTCTCAATACGTGTTCACATTTGCCTCTTGCAGTGCCCCCCAAACCAAACTATGAGCTAAAGAATTTGAAAGCATTCCTCTGCTGAAGCCAATATTTATCATCTACATCACTCAAAAGACAGTCTGAGGTGCCTTCTGCCTTAACTGTCTTTGGCAGAATTTCCCTCTTTACTCCAGAAAAGGGCATATCTCCTAGGAGGGATTAGATGGAATCCCCAACCAGACTTCCCCAACCAGATCCACACATCTGCTCAGAACTCCCATCCCTGTCTGCTTGCTGCATCAGCAACTGGCATGCTTCCCTTCTTCCCTCCAAGGCCAAGCTCTTCACCTGTGTTTTAAACACACCCCTCCCGCCATCCAAAATGCCACACGATACCAACTATCCTTCCTAAATAAGCAAGCCCTTCATCTCAATTAGATGTATCTCTAAACCACGCAAACATGTTTCAGTCTCTTCCATCTCAAAGAACACAACTTTTGAAAAAGGCTACTACCTGGCCATTTTCCGGCTACCTTGTTCAGTGCCTTCCTTACTCCGAATCACTCTCCAAATATGGCTTCTAGCACGCCTCTTCCCCATCCCCACTGTCAGAAGGTCACTGTGACCATGTGGAAAACAACTCAAGCTGCTGCTGTTTCTATGACAATGCTGCTTGAGTTTAATTGTTTGCAACAAACATTTATCTCTTGTCCACTTGCCTTCGGGTCAACTGAGGTTCGGCTGACTCGGGCAAGTTTGGCATTCAGCCAAGCATATGTTTGGTTCAGAACTCTCCAACATGCCTCTTGTGTTTAGAGGGAATCAAATGCTGTTCAGCATGTATTATTGTCACAGTGACAGCAGATTCTCAGATGAAGTGTGCAGAAACATTCCATGCCTCTCGTGGTCTAACTTGTTACTTTCCTATTTTTTTCAGGAGGAGACAGAAAATTGATTGTACATAGATATAGGTTGCAATGTAATCTTAGGATACATGTATACAGTATGGACTAATTAACTCAAGCCACTTAACACAGCTAGCTCCTTTCACATTCAGTATTCTTTGTGGTGAGAACCTTTAAAGTCGACTCTTTCAGCAAATCCGATATACGCAGTGTTATTTCCTGTGCTCACCATGCTTAGCCAGTTATGCTAAAGATAAAATAAACCTTTGACCCAACTGGGTTCCTAACATAGCTGCAAGGCCACATGGGTGCAGAGAAGGGTAAAGACTTAGGAGTGATGATAAAGCTGCTCCAGTTACTAAACAGTCAATATTTCACGCTTCTCCTAGGGTTTCCAGGAACCAGGGCTACAACTAGAGCCCTCTCCCTTAGCACTGGCACTCAGAACACCACATTTCCTCATTCCACCTTCCTTTCTGGCCTTTGTATTCACTTTCCTGTTCACCCTTCTCTCTCCGGCCTCTCAGTATCTAACTTTTCTTGACTCTCCTTTTAACTCTATAGACTTTCTTCCCAAGAAACAACTAAGACTAACAACTAACACTACATTGCCATGTAAGCATTTAGTACCATTCTATCTTCCACCCCACATTCACTGAGCCCCATTCCATCTGAGAGACTGTTCTACCTCTGTTCTGGATTTTAATGAAGCTACCCAAAACGCAGTGACAAGGACCGAAATCCATGACTAAATTCCATTAGTGCCCAACTGTACCATTCCCATATCAACGATAACTGCAACTTATCTAATTGTGCAAAGCAGAAAACTAGAACTCAGTTCAAGATTTTTCTCACCCCCAGCTGCATCTCTATTCTGTCACAAAATTCTGAAGACTATTTCCATAAATATTTCTCTTTCCAATCCATACTCTCCAGCTTTGCCATACCCTAGTCCAACTTCAAGTTTCATCTAGACTAGAGAGCTTAGAACTGCCTTCCTCCAGAAAAACACTTAAAGAAATGCTCAACATCCTTAGCCATCAGAGAGATGCAAATCAAAACGACTCTGAGATTTCACCTTACACCCTCCAGAATAGCTAAGATCAAAAACTCTAGTGACAACGCATGT
>CM053743.1:18429952-18478657 GCA_028658305.1 Pachyuromys duprasi | reverse complement strand
ACTTGGAGGGGGCAGGGAAGAAGGAGATGAGGGAGGGAGTGGGAGGGTAGGAGGGACTGAGGGAGGGGCTACGCCTGGGATTCAAAGTACCTAACCTGTGATTGAGATAAAAATAAATAAATTAAAAAAAAAAAAAGAACTGCCTTCCTCCTTCCTCTGGCACCCCTCTCTAATGTACCCTAGTATCCCCAGGCTGGGATGTTGATGCTGCTTCCCCTACTTCAGTCAAGCTTGTTTCCCTCAGAGGGTCTTCCATACCACTAAACCTGGATCAGCTTCTGCATGCTGCCACACAGTATTTTCTTTTACCTCAATCACCATCACTAGCGTGGCTACCTAACTGCCATCTCTCTCCCCATTAGGCTTCTCTGTAAAGCCAGGGACCATACCTAGTTTTTCACATCCCTCAGTTCTAGTCTGGCACATTTTAGATGCCCAAAAAATACTTACTGAACAAATGTGTGAATGGCAAATGCCTTAACAGCCTCCTCCATCATTACTTAGAAACTCCCCAAAGAGAATGTTTTCTGATTTGGTCTTGTTTCTCTAACTGGATTGCAAACCTGCTGGTGACATCAAGTCAGACTTATTTGTCTCCCACAGACAGAGACCAAAGTATTCAGCATGCAACACTGTGCAGTATTAAACATCCTGTATAACAGGTGCTTGTTTAAAGTATTTAGGATACACTTTATACTATATTACTTGGGACATGTGATTAAGAAACAACACAGTGTAACCACATGTTTCTAATGACCTTTGTCTATCTACACATCTGGCAGATAACTGCCATTGAAATATAATACAATGCTATAATGCTGAGATCTCTAGGTTAAATTCCACTAAAATTATGTCATGGGATTAAGGCTCTATAATATAGTGCAGGAAAGAGCAAGATCAACATGGGTGCACTTATGATAAAGGATATCCAGTAGGGTACCAACAAGGAACAGGTTGCGCTTGGCCAAGACTTTAAAGAGAATGAGGCATGGGAAGAATTAATAGCGCAAGCAACAAACTAGGTTTTTCCAACTCAGGCCTAAAGGAGCAAGAAGGAAGCAAGAAGGTGTCAACAAAGCTGTTTGAGAGCTGGATTGCCTGAATAATCATTAACAGAACAGCCATGATCGTGTTATGTGGCAACAGGGCAGGAAAGAATAAATTCCTTACTTTCCCCTTCCTCCCATCCTCTATCCATCCTCTCTAACCCTTCATGGACCAAACACCTGGAAGTGATCATAGGAGAAAACTGATGTTCCCAGAGATTAAGGAACCTCCCCGAAGTCACACAGGTGGTGGTCATCAGCCATGGTGTCTGAATCTTAGCAGGCATCCTCCAAATGCACACATGCTGGGTGAATGACTGCTCAGGTACAATTGTTGCTATTTTTAAAAAGAATACTTTATATTATTAATGTGGTAGTGATCTACGGACCACCATGCCTAGTGGGAGCCAGAAGACTGGGGTCCCTTCTCTCCTTCCACTGTGGGTTCAAGAGACCAAACTTTGGCCATCGGGCCTATATGATAGGTGCCTTTACTCAATGTGCCAACTCATGGTCCAACTGGTCCTTATCTTTAATAACAGTGACACTTACAGATGTGTTCATTATCACATATCCCATTAAGGAGGAATGAGGAGTCCAAATGAGCTCTTGGACAGGCTGCTTTCTGTTTGCCTCGTGATGTTGCCCCTACAGAGACTCCAGCTCCTCCTGACACAGGCTCTGGGCTCCCCAACCCCTGAGCAACCTTGCTTCCATTTAAGCCAGAAGTCAAAGTTTAGATCTGTTTAAAAATGTAGCTGTGACGAAGGGTCTTTACCACCCTCTGGTGGCCAGTAGAGGAAATCCATTCATATTGAAGCAGGGGCCACTGGAAGTAGCATTATGCTGACCACATATTTTCCCCTCTTGCTCTCCCATTTAATCAAAGACCGCAGAGTCTTCCTAGGACTGCAGACAAGTAAATCCCATGAGTCCTTTCTGGGATTTACGGCCAAATTCAGTCTTTCAGGACCTCACCTCGCAAACCAGGGTTTTCACTAAACAGCGTTTGAGTTTGATAGCTGTAACCCTGAATCATAAAACGGTTTCTATGCAGGGAAACCGAGATGCTCTCAGCCCTGTGTTTTCTTTTACATGTCTTCCATCTCCTCACCAGGAACCACAGGCAAGCAATTCCCAGACCCAAGCACAATCCCTCCAGTTAGGCTTGAGGCGAGATGAAGACGGGATAGATGGGAGAAGGCTGAATCAAGATTTGATCCTGTGGGCAGGAGAAGGGGCTCAGCAGGTAAAGACAACTAGTGGCCAAGCCAGAAAACGTGAGTTCAATCCCTGGGATCCACACAGTAGGAGACAGCCAATTCCTCCATACTGCACTTCATGACACAAGCATATCCACACACACAAAATAAATGAGTGTAAGATATTTTTAAAAAGTGAAGATTTGGTCCTGTTATCTCTATGAATAACTCCAATTTAGTTAAATCACGTTGTTAGCAGACCTAAGGGTCATAACCTGTGTCCCAAGTCAGGTCTAGGCACCTGTTCTCAAAAAGCTGATTAAACGAGCCAAATTTAGAGTTGAAACCAGAAAGGAGAGATTTATTCGGTGTGGACACATAGAACAAAGAGATCCAGTGAGCCCCTCAAGCCCATCTGCTGGGTCCTGAAGTGAGATCAAAGTTTAAATACAGAGGCAAAGATGTGTGCATCCAAGCAGTCCAAGTCAAGATATGATCCCACCCACCACTGACCCATCATTGTCTGGTTCTGCCAGGCTAGCTACAATCTGATTCTCATAAGCTTTTCAGATGAAAAGATCATTGACCTCCTAGGGAATTAAGATCAGAACCCTCTTCAGACCAGCTGCTTGTAATGTGAAGTCATTGCTGGGACATGGACATTGTAGAGAGCTGGAATTCCTCTTCCTCTTCTCTTGTTGTTCCCCTGGTCCTGAGCTCAGTCTACAGTCCTCTACTGGCATCCAGTGGTAAGCAGTGCAGCTGCTTAGACATCAGCTCACCAGCCCGGGCAGAATGGAGCCCCAAACCAGGCTTCCTCCTGGAAGGGACAAGAGGAAGGAAGGAAATGCTTCCACAGGCCTTCAGCTGAAACCTAACTCTTCCCTCTAAGGAGGTTGATCCCAGTTCATCAGCTTCTGCCAGGTGTCAAGCTAAAAAGGGATGCTCTTTTGTTCTTCCTCTAAAATTAGGTGGGGAATAATTGCCAAAAGTTCAAGTAAGCAGAGACCTATTATTCAATAGTAAAATTAGCATTTCAAAAGCACTCTGTAGCAAATGGCAGGCACCTGCTGGTCCTGGCTTCTACTCTGAATCAACATCATCATACACACTCTCCCCCACCACCACCACACACACCTTTTTTCCATTTGCTTTATTTGCATGTTCTGCCCTTTCTGCCCCAGCTCCTAAGAAGAGTGACAGTAAGCAAGGAGCCGTGCACTGACCGATTTCAATAACAGCTCTTCCTGAGAGTGGCTGTTCCCTGTCTGTCCAGACCAGCTGGTGCCCCTGCAAGCCACCACCATCTTTATCCTATAGTGTCCCCAGGCGGAATCAACTCCAAAAAGTCCATTAACACAGCGTCCAGCCCACCCTTTTCGTTTCTCTTGTTTTAACTGCAGCATTTTCTCCACATTCCCCTGCTACAATAATCTTACACAGAGACACTCCAGTTAATGAAACTGAAAACTTTGACTGTAGTAAGAGGTGGGAGTATAAACCAGGTGAACAGGATTAACTTTGTAACAGTTAACTAAGCCTGGAGTCGAATGCTTGGATTTTTGTTTGTTTGTTTGTTGGGGGGGGGGCGGTGAGTTTCTGTTTTGTTTTTCTTGCTTGTGAAGGCAAAGCGACATTCCTAATTTTCATGTTCCCTGTCATCATCCAACTACTGCTGTAGGATGAATGGAGCGATGTTTCCCCTCTCTCCTTACTTCTTAGACTGAAGAGTGTGTGCCCTGCTACCTGAGTGGGCAGTCCCCTGGCAGCTCATGGAGGTTAGCGTGTCCATCTCCAGTTGCTGTAGGACTGTGTGACAAACAGAGCAAGGGTTTCAACTTTCCGCATGTACCTGTGACTTCTGGAAACTCTGGCTAGTTCCAATCCCTACTGACTGACAGGGACCTTGACTGTCCCTCTGAGCCCTAGAGAAAGCTAAAGTTCCAAGGAAGATTAAAATTGAGGAAGTCTCCCAGCTTTCCTTCAGCCTTTTCCATTGTCTGTGAGCTATGGTTTTGCACTCTGGAGTGTCTTCCAAACCCAACTGCATCCTCGGAGGCTGGCCTTGGCCCTTAGGACCACCCCTCCATTTCAAAGTGAAGAATTTTATGTAACTTTGGGGAAAACTTGGCCAAAATCAGAGGTTGCTTTTTAGGCAATGTTTTAGTCATTTCAAATTAACAACAAAAATGCAGACATGTCCTGCAAGCTTGGGACATGCTGTACAGTCTTAGTCATTGGCTGGTAGCATTCACCCGGCCCTAGAGGGGCTGGAGGGGAGTGGTGCAATGCTGCCTGTTGCCAGAGGCAAAAGGAGGCATTGGTTGCTGAATGAACTCGAACCAAATGGCCCCAAAGCTAACCCCACTTCTTACTTCACCCTCCTGCCAGTAGACACAACATCCCATGACCAACCAGGGTCAGGACTTGTATTGTCATAGGCTGCTGAGCTAGGAGACAGCAGAACCCTGGGGCTAGGAGGTAAGCTTTGGATAAATAAGCTAGTCAACTTATTTGGGGTGGGGTGTAAATCATTGTGACATACCCTAAATTTTAGCTATCACTGTGATAATAATAGAGTAAAAACTTCCTGATCAAGATAATAGAGTTTCTGGCCTAAGCGGGGACCTGAAATTTTAGTTAGGCTGACAGACCACTTCTAGGAAGGCAAGCCATGCTAAAGAGCTGGGCGGAACAATTAATCCTCTAATGAGATACTCTGCTTTCCTCCCCAGAATCTTCCAATCCTAGAGCAGTAGCTGGGCTATATAGCTTGTAAGTCGACCTGCTTTTCTGAATATTTTTTGTTTTCTTTTTTCTAAGCGTGCTTTTCTTAACATGTTGGGCTTTTCCTGGACACTTTGGATTTCCTTACTCTGTTGCTAGAGCCTCCCTCCCCACCACGTAGCTGCTTGTCTACCATGTATCTGGCCTCCACATCAGCATAAATGGCGTGAGTTTTTTGTTTGTTTGTTTTCTCTCTTCCTTCTTCCATTCTCCTCTCCCAGGTGGCTGCCAAGATTTACAATTTGCCTGCTGTAGGTCTTCTTGCAGTGTCCTTGACCCCTCCTGCTCCCTCTATTCTTCCTCCCACACTTCCAAAAAACTCCCCAATCTCAGCCTATTGTTTGGCTATGGATCTCAGCATGTGTTTCCAGCAGCTGCTGAGATTGGGGAGATTTTTTGGAAGTGTGGGAGGAAGAATAGTGTCAAGGGTTGGCTCCCTCCTGTGGGGTTGGTCTCAAGTTGGGACAGTCATTGGCTTGCCATTCCTTCAATCTCTGCACCATCTTTATCCCTACATATGTTGTAGACAGGACAAACTTTGGGTCAAAGGTTTTTTCTGGATGGGTTGGTGCTCCCTCCCTCCACTGGAAGTCCCACCTGGCAACAGGAGGTGGCAACTTAAAGGCTATCTCTGACTCTGTCACCTGCCTTTGGATCCTTTCCCACTAGCTGAGCTGCCTTTTCTGGCCTCAGTGGAAGAGGATGTGCTAAGTCTTTCTGTGACTTCAGATGCCTGGGTAGATTGGTACCAGTTAGGAACCTCCTCTTTGATGAAAAGAAGAGGGGGTAATGGGTGGGGGGGGGGGAGTGAGGACAGGACTGGGGGGAGATGGAGGAAGGGCTGGTATCAGGCTATAAACTGATTAAATAAAATAAAACTTAAAAAAAGAAAGAAAGCAAAACCTAAAAAGGGACTCTACAGCTGGATCAGCCCACAGCCTGCTGGCGGTAAGGACCACCCTGGGTTCCGAGAAGGCATAAGTGCAGCCCTAGCACAGAAGGGAGAAAAACTGTTAACTGAAGTGGGAGGTAACAGCAAAGGGGAAGCCAGCAGCAAGTGCACTGTATCAGTGTTTGGGAAACTGAGGAACTGGTTATCCCCAGAAAAATGAAGCCAGGAAGCTATTTCTGGAGGCATTGGGTGTTAGGGGGAAAAGATAATGGAAAGTACAAAATGATCTATTAGCCCTTAAAGACTAACTGTGTTATAACTAAACATTCATGTACCTCCTGAATTCTAATGTTGAGATCAATTCCCCAGGGTTATTAGAAGATGAAGAATTTTAGCGGGATAATTAGGTCATACGGATGCAACCTTTGTGAATAAGAGCAGTGTCTTAATAAGAGACCTCATGGAGCTTCCGGGCTCATTGTGACATGACAGAGCTCACAGTGAGAAGATAGTTAACCTACAAAGAAGCAGGTCTTCCTCTGACACAGACCCAATGCCCCCTTGACACTGGACATCTCCGGTCCCTAAAACAGTGAGAAACAGATCTCTGTTGCTCATAAGCCGAGCACCACACAGACAAACTGTGGAGCCACAGGCCATCTTGGGGTCTGAGACTCTCCCGCCCCCCCCCCCCCCGGACACAGAGCAGGGGATGTGAAGATAGGTCCAGAGTTGAATCTGTTGAATCTGTTTGGACTGTTATCCTAGTCATGTCCAGAGTCCTATGTCAGGAACCTGATTGGAAAAGAGTGGAAGGGAATCCTGAACATTAGGGTGGGCTTGCAGGTGCTGAATCCACAGACTCCCCTTGGGTCCCTGATGGTGCAGACCCGAATAGCAATGTGGGCGCTGCTGTACCTCAGGCCTTGCAAAATGCACCTTCCTTTGGTGTGTGCCCCATTGCTCATTTTGACCACTTGGTCACTGAGGAGACTGGCTCATAGCACAAGGACCAGGAGAAAAGGTTCCATTCCCCAGGAGACAGACAGAACCTGGTTAATATGAACCAGCAAAGTCAGACAGAATACGTGTGTAAACATAAACACGCTGTATCAAGGGGTAAGAGGGTATGAGGTGAGATGGTTAGAGATCATCAATATAGATAAGCTTATTAATTGGGATACAGGGGTTTCTTTTGTTTGCTTGTTTACCTTATGTGCATAGTTGTTTTGCCTGCATGTATGTCTGTGCACCACATGCCTGCTGCCCGCCAGAAGATGGCAATTGATCCCCTGGGATTAAAGTTACAAACAAGTGTGAACTGCCACGTTGGTGCTGGCAATAGAATCCAGGTCTTCTGGAAGAGCAGCCAGTGCTCTGACAGCTGAGAAAGCACCACCTCCCACTTCAGGTTTTCAGATGAGACTGAGAAAAATATATTGTGCTTCTTTCAATATTTTGTAAGTCAGGAGTGAATCCTAACTTATATTTTATCCTGACCTGGATTTGATGGGAGACTTTTTTTAAAAAGATTATTTTACTTACATATGTAGACAGTAGGTATATACACTCACATATGTGAGTTTAGATACCCAAAGAGTCCAGAAGAGGGTGTTGGATTCCCTGGAGCTGGAGTTATGGGCAGTTTCAAGCCACCAATGTGAGTTCTAGAAACCAAACTTGACTCTTCAGGAAGAGCGGGGCATACTCTAATTGAGGAGCTGTCTCTCTAGCCCAGATGGATTTTTTTCTTATTGATAAGACCCCTTGTTTCTTAGTGGACTGTGTGTGTTTTCTGTTTTGTGATTCTGTTTTCATATGTTCTGCTTCTCTAGGGTGTCACCCACTTCTGCTAGGTTACCCACTTTGTTTGCATGTAATTGTAGTTGTCACTCATGGCCCTTTGTGTCTCTGTGGCAGCAGCATAATGCTTGCTCTTTCATTTCTGATTTGGGGTCTTCTCCCTTCTTCTCTTAATCTAGATAAAGGTTTGTCTGTTTTGTTTAGGTTTTCACACATCCGCTCAGTTTGGTTGGTTTTTTCTAGCATGTTTCTAGCCCATTTCAGATATCTGGTTTTTTTTAATTTATTTTTTATTAAATTCTTTATTAATTACACTTTATTCCCCTTATATTCCCTTGTAGTTTCCTCTCTCCTCCCATACCAATCCCTTCCTTCCTCCCATTTCTGAGCCTGTGTCCCTCCCCAAGTCCACTGATAGGGAGGTCTTCTTTTCCTTCCTTCTGATCCTAGTCTATTAGGTTTCATCAGGAGTGGCTACCTATGGCCTGGTAAAGCTGCTCCCCCTCAGGGGGAGGTGATTAAAGAGCAGGCCAATCAGTTCATGTCTGAAAAAGTCCCTGTTCCCATTACTATGGAACCCACTTGGACACTGAACATGGGCTACATCTGAGCAGGGGTCCTAGGTTTTCTCCATGTGTGGTACTTGGTTGGAGTATCAGTCTCAGGAAAGACCCCTGTGCTCAGATTTTTTGGTTCTGTTGCTCTCCTTGTATAGTTCCTGTCCTCTCCAGATCTTACTATTTCCCACTTCTTTCATAAGATTCCCTGCACTCTGCTCAAGGGTTGGCTATAAGTCTCAGCATCTGCTTTGATAGTCTGCAGGGCAGAGCCTTTCCGAGGCCCTCTGTGGCAGGCTCCTGACTTGTTCTGTTTTCTTCTTCTGATGTCCATTCTCTTTGCCTTTCTGGATGGGGATTGAGCATTTTAGCCAGAGTCCTCCCTCCTGATTAGGATATCTCAGTTTTTAAAGCTGTCATTTCCTTCTGTTAAGTTGAAAGTTAGCTCTAGAGTTAGTGAGGATATAACATTGAGTTGTTTGTCAGACATCTTTCCCCCTGTTCTTCCTCCATGCCCCTTTTCTTCTCAGTCCATGGCCTGGGATGGCCTGATATTCACTAGGTAACCCAGGCTGTCCTAAAACCCATAACAATGTTCCCCCTACCACCTCCACACTTCCCAAGGATTGCCCTGCAAGTGTGTACCGCTATGTCTGGCTAGGCTTTCCAAGTTTTGTAAAATTACTTTTCTGAACATATTTGCTGTCCCTTCCTACTTTGTCATCTTTCTTATTCTTTCTGGATACATCTTCTACTTGGTGTTCTGCAAATCCTGTTAGCTATCGCCATTTTTTTTATTCTTTTCTCTTTCTTTCTAGTCTGCTCAGAAGCAGCATTTACTAGTGACTTATTCATCCTTCCCTCTGCTAGTTCTCTGCTATTGAGAATCTCATCCCTAGTCTTCATTTCAGCTGTAATGTTTTTCAGCTCAATAGTGTCTGTTTGGTATTCTTTTATACTTTGTGTATTTTTGTTAAAATTCTTGCCTTTGTTGTTGTTTTGTTTTTGTTTTTTGAGACAGGGTTTCTCTGTGTAGTCTTGGCTGTCCTGGACTCACCAGGCTGGCCTCGAACTCAGAGATCCACCCACCTCTGCCTCCCTGAGTGCTGGGATCACAGGTGTGCACCACCAGGCCCTGCTGTCCTGGCCTGTATATTCTGACCTCAGTGTTCACATTTAGATCTTTTTTTTTTTAATTTTGCAAATGGCGTGTCTTTTTCACCAAGGTCATTTATAGGAATTTGCCTTGCTTTTATTTGGGACATGTTTATTTCTCTTTTCCCCTATACCTTGATGCTGCTTGTTTGTTACGGCCTTTTCTACACACAAGGTCTGCTTGCAGTGTTGTCAGCCTAGTCTCCGAGCAAGTGAATGCCCAGAGAGTCTCAGATGCTTCTTACATCCTTCTGTTGCTCCAACCTATCATCTCTGCTTTTGATGGCCCCCCATCTGAGGTGCGTCATCACCCTGAGACTAGAAAGATCAGAGGAACGGGCGTGTTTTCCAACATCTTCTGTCTTCATGGTCAAAGGGAGAGCATGGGCTTATCTCCCATTCTCTCTCCATGAAGCTAGGGAAGGGCTGTGGAAAGTACTCACACTTGTATTCAGGCTGTTTCCTCTGTTCTTGTGATTGTCCTTGGAAGTGGGCTTTTTTTTTTTTTACCTTGACTTTTTGTCTCAGTTACTGTTCTATGACCAAGGCAACTTATAAAAGAAAACATTTAATTGGAAACTCAAGGCTTCAGAGGCTGAGTCCATGACCGTCATGGCAGGAAGCATGACAGCAGGCAGGCAGGCATGGCTCTGGAACCGTAGCTAGGGGCTTATATCTTGTCCACAAGTTGAAGGCACAGAGAGAAAGAAATGGGATATGGCATGGCTTTTGAAACCTCAAAGCACACCAACCCTTAGCTTCACACCTCTCCAACAAGGCCATACCTTCTAAAACTTCCCAAAATAGTTCCACCATCTAGGGACCAAGCACTTTAATATATGGGCTTATATTAATATATGGGTCATCCTTATTCAAACCACCACAAAGCCCATGGCCGTCATGGTAGGGACCATGACAGCAGGCAGGCAGGCATGGCTCTGGAGCAGTACCTCAGAACTCACATCTTGAGATACAGGCACTAGGCAAAGACAGCCAACTGGAAACAGTGTGGACTTTCGAAACCTCAAAGTCCACCACCCAGTGACACCTCTTCAAACAAGGCCACACCTCCTCATCCTCCCAAACAGGTCCTCAAGAACTCAAACACATGAACTTATAGGTGCCATGTTCATCCAAACCCCCATACTTGATATCTTCTGACTATGGAGGAGGGTTGCAGAGCCCCATTAACTCCTAGGGCTAAGTGATAAGAAGACAGTGATCTCAGCACTTGGGAGGCTGAAGAAGGAGCATGGTGAGTTCAAGGTCAGCCTACCACACCTAGCATACCTAGTGACAAAACAAACAAACAAAAACAAAACAAGATAAACAACAACAGAAACAACCAGTCTTATAATAGGAGAAGTCGTGGCACTTCAATGCTCACATGAGCTCAAGCTACAGGAAGTAGCTCCAGGCCTATTTAAAAATCTCTTTGTTCTGTGCTATTGAGAGAGTCACACATACTCAGTCCCCTCTATTTCCAGAACTAGGGGGGGTTAAGATTCACGCCCTTCCGTGAAAGCTCTAGAGAGCTGGGTGTTTGGTGAGTAAACAAACTCATTCCAGGACAAGATGGTGAGCTTGGAGTTTTTGATGCTAAGAGCCAAAACAGAAGGCCCAGGAAAGGTCAAACTCTCACTCAAGCTTCTAGAAGTCGGCTGTTTGCCTGCTCAGCCTTCTCTCTCACACAGACTGGGTCAGAGCTTCACTTTTGATAGCAGCAGTTGTATGCGGGAAAATCTCTTCCAGACAAATGGGGACTTTCAAGTTTTGACCCGCTCCCTGCCCCCATTCAAGTGTGAAAAGTGTCTGGACATAGCTGTGATGGTGACATTCCCATACGCCTCTCCTTTCTCCAGTCCCCAAAATGGTGAGATAGGTGTCAAATCACAGAGACCTTCAGAAATAGGACACTGTGTGCATAGTTCACCCTCTCACCTCAGGGAGAAACTGGGTAATGGGGATTCTTTCCCAATGTATGGGGCAGTGTCTAGGGCAGAGTCTGTCTTAACATGCCTCTGCTATTGCTACCCATTTGATAGTTCTCACTTGCCTGATGCATCTCTCTCAGGTAAAGATGACCCATGGATTGGGACATTTGGCACATCTGCACGTAGAAAGGAAGTCAGAGACCTCCTATTCTGCCATGCTGCAACTATCACTCTTCCTGCTTCTAAGTGCAGTAGAAATTCTAGACCTGCCTTGGCCTGCAGTGAAAACGAGGACGAAAAGTGCATAAAGGTAGGCAAGCTAGAATGGAAATGGCATACAGAAAAATCCATCACACAAATGCACTCAGTGAGAAGGTCCTGAGGATATTCAATCTGAAAAAAAGAGATGCTGTGGGATGCTGCTGCGAAAGCCTCTCACATTGCCAAATCTCTCTCCTCTGTAAGTCAGAACACTCCACAGGAGAGCTCACTACAGAACTGTGCTCCTTCGTACAAAGTGCCATGATACATTCCAGGAATAATGGAAATGAGGCAACAGAGTTAACCTCCAAAAGGAAGGCAGGCCTAACGAGCAGCCGGGTCAGCATGGCACCCAGGCAAAAGAGCTGAATCTCAGGGTGGCTAACAGAACACACCGTCCTAAGGACAGGATAGATGGGCTACCAGCTGGGCTATTCATCAGCATGCACAATGTCTTCCTTACTCTTCCACTGCTATAACAAAGCGGCATAATCAAGGCAACTTATAGGAGAGAGCATTTAATGAGGGCTTTACCGTTTCAAAGGGTGAGTCCACGACCATCATGGCTCAAAGGGTGAGTCCACGACCATCATGGCAGGGAACACGGCAGCAGGCAGGCACGCATGGCACTGGGGCAGTACCTGAGAGATTGCATCCTGATCTGTGAGTTGGAGATAGAGAGGGAGAGACTGGGCCTGGTGTGGGCTTTTGAAACCTCACAGCCCACCCCCAGAAACATACCTCCTCCACCAGGACCACAACTCCCAATCCTTCCCAAAACAGTTCCACCAACTAAAGACCAAGCCTTCAAATATATGAGCCTATGGGGCCATCCTGATTCAAACCCCACATTCCACTCTCCGACCCCCACAGGCTTGTAGCAATGTAATCATGCCAAATGCATTTAATCCAACTTCAGAAGTCCCCATAGTCCTTCACAGTCTCAAGACTGTTTAAAAGTCCAAAGCCTCTTCTGAAACCCAAGGCAACTGTAGCCCAACTGTGAAATCAAAAAGCAAAGCACATACTTCCAACACGCAATAGCACAGAAATAAATATTACCATTCCAAAGGGAGGAAAGGAGCCATAGTGAGGAAATGCTGGACCAAAGCAAGACTGAACGTGCAATGCCTCCCTGTGGCCGCCTGGAGACTATGTTGGACAGGGGTCACGATTTTCCCACTGGAGAGAGTAGAGCATTTCAGCACAGTTTTCAAGCCCCTCTTTGCCTGCTTTGCACACAGTGTTACATCCTCAGGAAGCACTGTAGCATTTTCTGCTCTGTACATGGGCTGGGAAAGTTCCTAAAGGTAGAGTACCTGGTAGAAAGAGGCAAAAATCCACAGCTTCCTCAGGGGCTGTCCCCAAGGTGGGTATGGGGTTATCAAGAGAAACACTGGCATTATCTGTGCAGAGAGAAATGGGCTTGGGCTTCAGCTCTGCTCTTCAGTAGCATTATGCTCTGGTCTTTTTAAGATTTATTTTTTATGTAGATGAGTATTATATCTGCTGTATACCTGAGAAGAGGGCACCCGATCTCATTATAGATGGTTGTGAGCCATCATGTGGTTGCTGGGAATTGAACTCAGGACCTCTGGAAGATCAAACAGTGCTCTTAACCATGGAGCCATCTCTCCAGCTCCTGTTTGCTATATTATTGAAACTCTTCGAGTCTCACTTTCCTTACTTATACAGCAGTTATAGGGTCTCTAGTTCCCAGAGCTTTTGAGCGGCACCAAGAAACATACAAACAAACACCTGGCAGAACTCTTGGCATACAGCGTTCCTTGGGAACGTTATTCTTTTCTTAGAAAAATTCACCTTGGGGTGAATTAATGATCCTCAAAAAGACTGACGATGTTACAGAAGTCCTACAGTTGTGATGAAAAATGTTCACGATTTTACCTTTAGGAACCAAATTCATGTTGTGAGCTTTCATTTCCGCGGAACTGAGGAGAAGCCTTCTGAAAGCTTCCCAGTGTGCTGTGTTTAAATCTAGTTACTGCTTTGTAACATTTCAAATCCTTGCAGTTAACACCTACATCCCCAAACCCTGAAACTCCTGACACTAGATTTATTTAAGAGAAGTTAAAAGAAGCCATCATGAGTTGAAGACTGATAAAAGCACAGGCTAAACTGAGGGAAGCCCCAGAGAATCTGAGAGCACACGCTGCTCTTGCAGAGAAGCCGGTTCTGTCCCAGCTCAGCACCCACAGAGGGTGGCCTGTAATCTCTCCGCCAGGAGGCTATGATGTCTGGCCCCTTCGGGCACCTGCACACATGTGTGCTTACCCACCCACAGCCACCAACACATGCACGTAATTAAATGCAAAGATAAAGTTGTGTGTGTTTTGAAAAGAGTCTTCAACTAGTCCCTGGAGTGAAGGCCTCCTTTTCATCCCCATAACTTCCCTGTCCTCTCTTTCTGTCCTGGCTCATTTTGATGAGCAACAGCTCATGTAACTTTTGTGTGTAATCACTCACACTAAGTCAAGGCAATTTGGAGGCATTCCTGTGAAGGATGAAAGGCAGGTATTATGAGTCCTGTCAGTGGAAGAAATGGAGTGAGAGCTAAGAAATCACTGAAAGTGTTTACCTGTGACTCTAAAAACTGACCAGATATTTGAATCTCCTCTATCCTATATCTCTGGCTAAACTCTAATGGGACAATTTATAATGTTAGGAACCCCTTATAAGAAGCACACTGAAGGCCCAACTCAGGATAATTCTTCTGTTGTGTAAATCAAGTTATCCAGAGAAATAAAATCAAATACAGATATATGTGTATTTTATGAATGTATGCACATAAAGAGAAAGATTGTTGCCTATAGTAAGAACTAAATACATACATACACAAACACACATATGTACATACATATACACACAGACAGACAGACAGAGATAGATGAGAAACTGGATCATATGATATAAAATTGAGAAAAAGAAACCCACAATCTACCATCTACACGTTAGAGACATGGGAAAGCCAGTGATGGGGTCTCACTGTACAGACCAAACTGGCTTAGAATTTACAGGGAGCCACCTGCCTTTGGCTCCCCAGTGCTAGAATTAAAGGTCTGTGTCACCACATCTGAGTCCCTAAAACATTGCCACATTATTGCCTCCATTTTAAAACAGAATACTAAATTCCCTACACTCTAGCTGAAAATACTTTAAAAAAAAAAATCCTTCTTCCACCATGAGTGCTGCCTCAGGGCTGTGTGCGGCACTGCCAAACTCATCAGGAGCTCCTGGTAAGGGCAGTTAGATGCTGCCCTTGTTGAAAGGTGTTGGCTTCTCTCTTGGGCTCACGGTGTTAGCAGTGCAGGATGGAGGCCTAGCATCTTTGCCCTTACTTTGTGTCTTTTTGTCCCATTTACTTTGGCTGAAGGCACAGGCATAAATCCCTGTCCTAACTCCACAGTCACCGTGGAGTCTAGGATGGACAAAACCTCACCCCTCCCCCTACAAAGAAGAGGGCGATTACCCACAATGCTGAGGCCCGTTCTTTGGAACCCAAGAGAAGCAGCATTCATTTATAGAAACCAGGCTTCTCCCTTCAAGTAATCAAAGCTCTATGGACTTTGGCCATCTCACCCATCCAGAACTGAGACAATGCTAACTACACCACGCTTCAACCAGGAATGCTAAACTATGACTGTCCCTTCCTTCTTCCTCCTCCCCCGCCCCGTTCTTTCTCTGCTTAACCCAAAGGCATGCCAGTACCCTTAAGATGGACTCGGGACCACGGCTCTTTTCATTTATTCCTCTTCCTACATTTGATAAATCTCCTTCTGCTTTTCACCATTCCTCGTGTGCTTGGTGGATGTTTGGGGGAGCAGTGCCAAGACTAGCTTTCTAAGGCTGTGGAAGCCCAGGGCCTTGCCCCTAAGATGCCAAGAACATTGTCAATGTGCCGTGCATCCAGGTCCTTTCTTCTCTGGGAGAGAGGAGTGTGACTGTTAGTTTTATAAGTGAGCACACTCGATTATGGTACCAAGTCATTCAATTAGCCATGAATCTAAGTGTTGCTGTGAAGATATTTGTTCTGTGAACTTTTCCTGAGAAGAACAAACATCGACTCGCTTCAGATAAAGCACCATCCACAGCCCAAAGAACAATCAACTCAAATCTAGCTTGGTCAAACAGTGAGGTTGGTTAGGATTCCTTACTGAAATGTGGATGAGGGAACATCAGCTATGTATGCTCCACCACTGAAGAAAGCTACCTCCTCTAGAAGTGTGTATATATCCATGTAGCTGTTAACTGTTTACAACTCCTTAAGGATGGGAAGGACTTTCCAATTCCCTGCCTTCCACCATGACTGAAAATTAATGAGGCCTATCTTATCTCTTTTGGGTTATCATAGCTGCGGACAGTTCAAGAGTGTAATGGCTATGTCATGCCTAGAGGAGAGCAGTCCAGAACAGCATTTCACAGTCATGGTTAGCCGTACAATCAGCAGAATCTGAGTAAGGAAACTGGTTCTCACAGTCAGGGTGAGCCTCGGTGGAGTGTAGTCAGTTTATCAGTACTGACGAGCAATACTGAGTTTTTCCAGAGAAAGAAGAATTTCTGCCTGTAGACAAGTAAACACAGCTCCAGCCTGAGAGGTTCCAGCCTGCAGATTCCAGACTTCCCATCCCTACAACCATAAACCTCCCTGTACACTCAGTCAGCACCCCTCCCCCTTCCAGAGGTTCTGCCTCTGTGAATTCAACCAGCCACAGGTGTAGAATGTTATGTTTATTTCATATGTACAGAAACAGTGGAAATGTGTTTCCATCGTTATTCTTTCCGAAACGCAGCTTGATGGCTACTCAGAGAGCACTTATATTATATTAGGAAGTGTAGATAATCCAGAGATGACCTAAAGTATGGTGAAGGCACACACGAGTTCTATTTCACAGGAAGGACTTAGGTTTCCACTGGTTTGAGGGAAGTCATAGAGCCAGCCCTCTTAGGGACGGCACTGAACACTTGTACACACACACACACACCTGGGGACTTGTGTAGAGGAGCTCTTGTCAAAATCCGAGCATTAGACTTTGACTCCCCAAAGAATGGGCATGATCCTTCCATCACCATCCTTACGGGTATACGTGCGCCAGTTTAAGAATTCTGTGTACCAGACAGTGTACTTCTGTGATGATGTGGACACCGCCAGCAGCACCAGCATAAGCGCCCTGAAATGCAGCAGCGGAATTCTGTAGTCCTCGGAGCCTGGGATGTTGAGGCTTCTAGTCCATCTAAAAGACCTAATTATCTTCACACAGACTGTCAAGTACGGTCTGGAGAGCATAGGGCTTCATGAGATGTCCACAGCCAAGGCTCTCATCCATAGCTCTTGCTGGTGTGTCTGTTGGGTAAGAGGAGGATTGTCAAATAGTACAAGCACTAGAAAAAGAGAATTCATCTACCAGTCAAGTGTTTTGTTACATATTTACTGATTTGCCCTCTTTGTTGCTTAGTTACAAACCCTGTAACTGTCTTTCTATGTTGTGCTTTTCAGTCTCTTAGCCATAGCCATACTGAATTCTGCTCCAACTGCCCCCTTAAAATGCCCAGTTGCTTCTGGAAAAACAATCGCTTGTTTGTTTGCTTGCTTGCTTTTTGGCATACCAGCCCTACATGAGGCTGAGGAAGCCAGGAAAAAGCTGAAGAGTTTTGGAAAAGAAAGACTATGGAGGCAGCCAGCCCCCCTTCTTTACTGCAGAGTCCCCATATGTCTGCTCTGTGTGAGGGAGAACATCAGTTTTAGATTAGAGAAAAAACTATGCAGTTTATCCTATTAAACATTTCAGTTACCTAAAAAATAAAATTACAGAATAAAAGTGTCCTTTTATTATTATTATTTATTTATTATTTATACAGCATTCTGCCTGCATGTATGTCTACTTGCCAGAAGAGGGCACCATTATAGATGGTTATGAGCCACCATGTGGTTGCTGGGAATTAAACTCAGAATTTTTGGAAGAACCGCCAGTGTTCTTCGCCTCTGAGCCATCTCGTCCAGCCCCTTAAAAGTTTCTTTTTTAAAAAAACAGAAAAATTATACTTTGCCAAAATTTGTTCAAGTCTTGAGAGGCACAAATATTACAGATGTGCTGTTTCTTGCCCATCTCTGAAGGGCTGTTTGCATCCCATAGAGGACAGACGGTGTGTTGAGGTCAGTGGTGACCCAAGCCAGGATGGTAGCAGGGCCAGATAGACTAGGATAGAGGAAAAACAGGAAATGAACTAGAAACAGAAGGTAATGATTTACCTCCCTTTTAGTTTTCTTAGCTCACAGTTGCTGAGTTTGTAATGGGAAGAGTCAAGGTTGCCATCATGGAAATGACGGTTGAGAACAAGAAAGAGGTTTATTCTGATTGTTGTATTTGTTTTGGTGAGATTAAAGTATAAAGACATTTAAGAAACTATGAGGGTGATCTCTGGGGTTGGGGGGGGCAAAGGTTAAAGACAGGCATGGCTTAGGTTTCCAAAGGGGGGGAATCTCTGGCCCGAGGGGTAACAATGGAAAGAGGGGGAGAGGAAAGTTGCCCCACTTCAAGGACATTACAAAGGAGGAGATAAGATCTGTAAAAGCACAGGAAGGGGTGAATCTGAAAGAGGAAAGTGGGGTGAGTTCTCTAGAGCAGCTGTGATATTGTTAGAAAGACTACAGTAGATCAAAAAAATCAACCTGTCTTCACATTGATGCCGTTCTGCACACGCGCCCTTGGCAGGTATCTGAGAACCCAACAGACGAATGAGCTCTGACACCCTTTATGTTTGCATAAGATTTAATAATGTTTTTAGTAAAATTACTGAAAAGGTTTTTAAAATTCCAAAATGATCACTTCCAGCCAGCTTTTGGGGTCACCTTTGAATAAATCATTTCATAGTTACTACAGTGGAGCTAGGAAATCCCCTACCCAAGTGTAAACAGAACATTCTCTATAATTTACTTTTTCTTTTTTTTTTTTTTTCTTAAAGCTCAGCCAGCTAGACCCAAAACTTACTTCCTATTTGGTGTGAAAATTGGTGACTCTGTGCTGTCGACAGAGACACTCATACAGAGCCCCTTCTGTGTTTATGGACTCTTTCTTGACTGAACTTTTATCTGTGTTTATGGACTCTTTCTTGACTGAGCTTTTATCACTGTGTGTGTGTGTGTGTGTGTGTGTGTGTGTGTGTGTATGTGTGTGTTCTGAAGGTAAGAATACTGGTACAAAACATAGGAGATTAAAATAACAAATTCCCATTTAAAAAAACACAAGATTCAACAAATGCTACCACCTAGTCATGTTAATTTCCAATCTTATTTTGATGTTTTGACAAAAAGTCACAAAACATGGCCAGTGAAGTTGGAGATATCTTGGAGAATTAGGCAAACTTAAAGCAGCAGCAGAGTGAGAAGACAATTAGCAGACCACAGTTCCTAGGAGGTAATGGGTGCTCCTGGCTGTTCTGAGAGAAAAATAATGACATAGCATAGAGGGGAAATATAATGACAGGGTAGAGAACCTATGAAGAAAAGAAAGAAGACCTCCATTTTCTAGCAGCAAGGAGGTAGAAAGTTTCCCTAGGTAGCAGAAAGTTTCTGCCTTACTATTTTTGTTTTGTTTCTGTGAGACAGAAAGCCATTTAAACCCACCCATTTGTCAAGATTAAATAGTAAGATGCTGAGTATGCCCAGAAGCTTAGAGAAAATGAAGGATGAAGAACACCGAGAGGCAGGGAGAAAACAATTTCACAGCCAGGCATGCTGCTGCACACCTCTAACCCCAGTCTGCTGGAGGCAGAGGGAGGAAGACCAAAACTTCTAGGCCAGCCCGACTTATATAGCAAGACCATGTCCAGAAAAGAGAGATGGAGTAGTGAAAAACTCTCATCTCTTTGGTATAGTTCTAGCTTAGCAACTTTCTTCCTCTGGGACTTTGGTAAATGCTCCTGAATTTCTTTTGCTCAGAATCTTCTGGAAAAAGAATTCTGGTGAAATGTTTCTAGGGGTGGATTCAGGGTCTGACTCATGAGAACGACCCTTCTGTTGACACAACCCCTGGAATGGCCTCCGTGGCTCTTTGAATTTCTCAGATCAGTTTCTCAACGCAGGGTCTGCTGCAGTAATAGGAGTTGTGACACAGACCTCGGGTCTTTACATTGCGTTCACCAGCACTAACTTCCATTATTCATGGCAAGTAAGGGGAAATGATGGCACTCTGCCCAAAGTGTCTGTGTCTTATGCTACGCAGAAGCACCACGAAGTAATCAGCCCTCACCACTGAAAAGGATTTGAGCTAGCATTTCACTCAAACATCCACCCAGAACTAGGGGTCAAATGGCATACTGTGTGAATTACACGGATGAATTTTTTTCATCTGTCGATTTTGTAGTACAGTAGTATTTCCTTGTTCTATTCCAAAACAGACTCTCTATGTCACTGTCAGCACAATAGCAGTCTGTGTATACTAGACAGAGGCAGCTCAGAATAACACTTAATTCTCTCTAGCTTCAGAGGCAGTAATAAACACAGCTTTGCTCACCCATTTCCCAGCTACCTCTTGGCTAGCGGAAGCTTGCCCTCTGGCTGGTTTCTTAAGAATGGCTGAAGAAGTGGCTCAGTGGTCAAGAGTACTTGCTGCTCTTCCACAGGACCCAAGTTCAGTTCTCAGCACCAATGTCAAGGGTACACAGCTGCCCATACCAGCATCTGCTGGAGATCCAACGCCCTCTTTCTGGCCTCCCACAACACTCATAGATGGTTCTCTTCAAGAAGGGCCCTTGGGAATACTAGTACCTGAGTTCTTGCCTATCTAAAATGCCCTTTCATCTTCATCTCTCACTGATGTTTTGGTTGGATTGTCCCCAGCAGAAATAGGTAATCACAGGTTCTCTAGCCTTTTTTGGCCATGTCCTTTCTCACTTTGAAGAAAATAGCATGGCAGCAATTCACGACAACAGTGATGTTGCTCAAGAGGTTTTGAAATTTTTTTAATTATCATTCAATGTGATTATACTCTCGCACCCTTTGTATTTATGCCTCCAGGAGAAAGTCGCATCTGTTCCAAGAACTGCTGATTAAAACAAGAACAAAATGGTCTTGGATGAGACTAAGCTGCAAATTATATTTCAAAATCATTTGTCTAATTGTTTGAGGGGAAAAAACACAATAAGCTACCCTGTGAATCTTGCGACTTGACCATTGCATATTGGCTCAATTTTCAGCACTAATTTTAAAATATACTTCTATTTGTCAATGCGTGTTGATTCCAGGTCACTGTGGAAAGTCTCTTTGCCTTGGAGACATTTGCATAACATTATGTGGCTGTCTGTCTTTATCACGTGACTGTAGCAGTGCTGCTCTCTAATCAAGCAGAAGAGACAGGTAAGCAGGCTGTCTCTTAGTACTGTTGGTTCAAGTTAAGGCTCTTCACTGAACCCTCGTATGTGGAAGTGTAAGGAGGGGCAGCCTACTCATGGCTCTAAACAGGGTGACTTCAGACAAGCTCTGCTCCCAGTCTTCGGTCCACCTTATCCCAGGAAATGTTTCCTTCTCTGTTCACTTTCCTCCAGTGAGTGATGAGAACAAGATGGGATCACGGACTCTGGAATTTAGGACAAACAGTAAAACCACCTAACAGGATTCCTTGATATTTCAGATGAGAAAAGAGTGATCTGAGTTGATTAATAGTCTGGCCCAAGGCTCATGCCTCCTTGCCCAATATTCTGTATGTCATCCTATCCAAATCTCCATACAGCACACACTGCAGAAGACACCCAAGTCCAGACCTTTGGAGCATTTTGTCTGTTTAGACTATCTTTGTCTTTAGTTAATTTCAGTCTTTGCCTGGACCATTCACTTCATTCTGATGATATCAAGATCTTAGCTCTGAAACACAAAATGGGAAGCTTTCTAAATTCTCCATCCTGGGTCTGTCTAAATTTCTCATACTTCAAAAAGTTAAGAGCCTGTGATTTCATTCAGGCTGGAGTATCCAACCTTTTGACAGTGTGACATGGTGCTCTTATCTACAAATTCAGTGATATCCCAAGACTAGTGTGGCCCCTAGGCCCCAGGCCAGCCTGACTACAGAAACTGTCTCTAATATGTTCATCATGGAATAAAAGGAGCCAAGGAACCAAATCTTTCTAGTGTCTTCTTCATACTTTTGTTTACTAACACTTTGCATTACAAAACGTCACAGAGAGAGAAGTTCTACAAAGCATAGTTCAAAAGTCAAAAATTGGGAAAACTACAACGACAATTAGATATTTCAAATGCCTCATTGCTAAGAGGCATGAAGCCATAAAATTTCTTTGTATCTTATTTCACAGGTGAGGACTGAGGCCTAGAAAGATCCGCCGATAGCATATCCTTGGCATACACAATAGGAAGACACAGGTTTGACATTCTGTCTTTCCTGTTCATTAGTCAGTACTCTGTGATAACAAGTAGTACTTGTTGGATTATAAAAAGAAATTTATTTCTGTGGTAAATAGTGACAGCAAGAGGGACTCAGCCAGATCCTGTTAGATCACTCCCAGGTGGGGTCGACTGGAAGCCATGCAAAAGCAGAACCAGTGGCAAGTGAGACGGAGAGGACCTGAGGTGACGTGTGGTTCGGGCGGTGCTCAGCAAGAGGCAGCAAGAACAGTGCGTCTGCTCTGCCCCACTTCAGACAGGCAGTGCGATGCCGGCCTGACAGGCATCAAAAGCCTGATGTCAAAAATTGACTTGTGTTGTTGACGGGAGTGACAACCACGTGATCCCAGCTTACTAAATATGTCAATATCTCATGCTTACTGGTTCTTCGCATCTTAGACTCCTACTTGACTAAACAGAGGCTGTTTCAGTCTCCCCCGCCACCAACCAATTTTCCTCTCTTTGTACATTTTCTGTCTCTTTATTGACATGTACCCTGCCCTTACCTCCAAAGTTCATTGGCCTAGGAGTAGGCCAAGCTTTCACATGTGGCCCCAATATCGACATACAGAAACTTCAAGTAAGTAAATGTTCAAAAGAACATCAGATCATTCATGTAGAGAACATGGAAATAGCTATAAATCCTGAAGCATTTATTTAGGCAAGTTCGGAGTAGATGGCATGTGTTTTAATTTTGTATGTAGCAAATATTCTAAGTAAAACTTTTAAGAGGTAAAACGAAGGCTGCAGAGGAGGCAAGCCCTGAACCATACACATGACACCCACCCCATCCCCTCAGACATTATGCTTCACACTCATCTCTTCCCTTTTTCTTATTACCTTCAGATAAGAGTCTTCTTACTCTGTGCTAGGAAATGCTGCCTGCACCTAACCCTTCCAGAAATCTTTGTGGCCTGCTAAGTAGCTTACTGAGAAATAGCTTTTAAACCAAATAAAGTATTCCCAAAATCAAAACAACAACAACAAAACATTACAATATGTTCTATTTTTTTTTCCCAAAGCACCAAAGACTATACTTTCAGGAATCATTTTCTAGTTACTTATTCCAAAGCATCTTCAAATTAACTGAAAATGCAATGTGTAAAGTTTTGCCTTCTGGAGATTGACTATTACCAACCATGTTTATTTCAACCAGACAAAATGCTGCCATTTCAGGCACTGATCAAAGACACAGGATGGCTCTGGGGGATTTCAGAAGAAGGAAATCAGAGTCCAGGGGCATTCTGCCTTGCTGGTTATGCTTTCCTCTGCCATGGCTTGACCTCAGGCTCCTCCTGAGTGGATAGAAAATGCAGTGTCTCTCACACTGAGCAAGCAGAGAGATGAGCACAGAGTCTTCCAGTGTCTCCTGGGACAAAGGAACAGGGCTCAAAATAAAGAGATTTGAAGTGATGGGAATTAGCAGTGTCACAAAACAAACGCTGTCACCATAATATTGATAGTTTTCACAGGGCTGCCTACAAGGACTTAGCCACTCCTTCCCTGCGTCTCCCAGTCCTCAACAACTCTGCTTCTTCTCAAAATTTGAAGGTACTATCCCCAAACGTTCAAAAGCTCTCAGCACACCATTTCTTCCATTGTCTCGGCTAATACACAGACAGTAAATCTGACTATATTGAGAGGGATGAGCATAATGTTGACAGGGAACTGAGGGGACAAATCACACAAATGTAACCGACAGCTCCCTTATTGCACAGACGCCTCTAAACCTGCATTACTTCAGTGGTGCAGAAAGACCTGGGGATGAGGTGGGGAGGCATGCACAAACTGGAGCCTCATATTTTGCTCATTTCCTCACAGGGAAGTAACTGAAAAGCCAGGCAAAGTGTAATGAGAGCTTTGAAAGCAAGATCAAGAGAGGAGAGCATGACCCTTATTAGATAGACAAAGAAAAGCCTGCTGAGGCCTAGGTTCTCAGTAACGTTTGAGACTGCAAATGTCACTGGGAAATGGCATCTCTTGTTAAGAGCATGAGCAAAGACAAGGAGATTGAAAGTGTAGGGGATTCAGATAGAGCTCAGAGAGGAGAAAGGCTTGGAACACAATGACATTGCTCTCCGTAGGAAGCAACTGAGTTACAGAGCCACAGACTCTGTTTGTCCTCTGTTCGTTGCCTTCACAGTGCCTACTGCAGCTAGTAACTACAGGCTTGTTCGTTTCTGTGTTAGCCAATCTCTCTATGTACTTACGGATTTCTGACAGAATTTAGCTGTGTTCTTATGGAATTACATATGTGTATATGTCACCTGCTGTTAAGGTCAGAGCCGGCACTCTGTCAGCCCTAACCAACTAGGTTTGGCCAGCCATCCTCGATAGGTCAATTAGAGAAACAATTAATAGTGAAAAACAGAGAGAGAGGCACTCAATGTGGCCACATGGGAAGGGAACAGGAGATGATGGACTCAGGAGTCCTGACACGAGATGCAGGCTTAAACAGAGGGCAAGAGGTATGCTTAGAGGAGCAGTCCTGCTCAAGGTATAGCTCTGTCCCTCAGTGATCTGCCATTGTCTCAGCTCCAGTCTGTCCTGCCCTGTGTATCATCAGTCACAGAAGACATCCTTCACCTCTGGTCACCCCAGCCTTGCCCTTTCCAAGCTTGAGACTCCCGGGAACATTTCAGTTCCTTGGGGTTGTGTTTCAATGATCTGATTGACAAGGGGAAAGACACTGGCATTTCTCTTTAAGATTTCTTCCCTCCTGGGATGTAGATAGTTAGGAGAAAGAAAGCTTGCCTAGCATGCACAACACGCAGGAGGCCCTGCTTAGATAGATACCCAACACTCTGTAAACACTCTGTAAATCAGGAGTAGTTGTGCACAACTGTAATCCCAGCACCGGGAGGCTGAAGCAGGAAGATCAGAAACTCAAGGTCATCTTTGATACTTAGAGGGTTTAAGGCCAGCCTGAGCTACCTGGGACACCACTTTTCACCAAAAAGGAAACATAACAAAACATCTCTTTGCTCCTGCCAGAATGGTTACACTATTCAGAATGGTTACACTACACCGGCTTTTCCCTGTTTTGAGGGTTGGACACACTTCTACTCACACTGCTTTTCACAGCTGTGAACAGTGCTTCTATCAGAGAAGAAGAGTTTAATTGAAAGTGCTACAATTTCATTTTTATATTAGTTTGCCAGTTTTCCCATTTTAATTTTGGAGATGCTATCTGGAAAATATCACTGTTCCTGATGAATCAGTTCCTGCTGGTTTCCATGGAAACACCTTTTTTTTTTTTTTAAGTTCTTTGCATGGGTGAGTAATATCTCTTTTGGCAGGATCAGCACTGAGGCTGCACTTTTGTTCACAGAGACAAAGGGAAGGTGACAGTCTTGCTGTGAACCGCTTGGAGATGTTAGAGCAGTTGCAATTACTCGAGCCATGATATTCACAAATTTAGCCGAAATGAAATTCTTTTCAGTTCAAAAATTAAGAGGAATGTTTGATAGCCTTCTGAAATTGTATGATTCTGATTTAATGACTGTATAATACATCTGTGCTATAGCAGTCTTGGTTTAACTTTCCAAAATTAATTAGAGCCTTTTATCCCAGCCTTTTTTACCTATAACAGGAGGTTCATAAATGCCAGGCTGATGGAAGAATGGTTTAATAACCTCAGTGAAAGAGTGACATAGAAAGCATTTTTTAACCCAACTTGAATTGAAGAAGTATGCTAACCATAGTAAAATTATCTCTGAAAGCTGATTCTACTGAAAATAGGCAGAATTATCACCCCAGCACCCATCTGCTCTGATATTGTTCTAAACATGTGCATTCCTGCTATTTGATACAGACATTTGGAAATCAAATCGTGATCTGTAGGGAACCTCAGAGTTGGCTCAAGATAACCCAAGACCAAGTTCTCAGCATATAGGAGATTTATTTGCCTCAGAAGGGCAAAGGGCAGAGACTAAGAGGCAAATACAGGAGATGAGGGAAAAGGGGAAAGGAACAAAGGAGAAGTATTTATCCCAGGTGACAAGACAAAGAACTACCTGTGGATAGAGAGGAGACAGCTGTAGCACATAGGAAAATGGCAGTTTGTAAAAATGAAAGAGGCAACCTTGTGTTATGATGAGGTGTTTAATTTTGATTGGGCATGTTGATTAGGTGAGCCAAGGGGGGGGGGGAGCTTTTGATTGCTGTATTTCAATACTTTGATAGTGGGACCTTGGTAGTCAGCCTCAGAAGAACTAATGTCCAAAGAAGGGAATAGACCTTGGGGGCTAGCTTCAGGAATGTAATCTAAAGGTTTATAGCAAGACAGGAAAAATGGGAGAAAAGGGCAGGGCCTGCCAGAGCCATGTTTGGACTGGCTAGAGCCCCTTCAATATCTGTATCAAATAGCAGGAATGCACCTGATAATTAATTGTGTGACACATTTTAAACAAGTATTTTTATTGCTTATAATTATTCAGCTAGATGTGAAACTATCTAAGAAAGTTATTGATTATGCCTATGCCTACCTGACTTGTTGAATTTAGGCATACGAGCCTGAAAAATGTCTACTTTTTTTAAAAAGAGAAAGAGTAAATAATTTTTTATAAAAAATGATTCTACAACACTAAATGAGGAAGGAGAATAGTTACACAGTATAAACTGTTTTTACTAGATTTGAGCAACTGACAGCCTCAGAGACCCAGACTAGCAGATACTTCCAGCTGATTAGTTGAGAAGCTACGTTCTGGCTGGCAAGATGGCTCAGCAGTTAAGAGCACTGCTTGCTCTTCCAAAGGTCCTGAGTCCAATTCCCAGGAACCACATGGTGGCTCACAACATCTATAATGAGATCTGGTGCCCTCTTCTGGTGTTCAGCTATACATGCAGGCAGAACATTGTATACATAATAAACCAAAAACATCTTAAAAGAGAAAAAGAGAAGTTGCATTCTTAGAAGAAAGTTTAGGCAAGGAGGTTAGTAAAATGAAGTAGTCAGGACAGGGCTTAAGGACCCTGTTAGCTACTTGTTTCATAACTGTGACAAAATACCTGACAGGACCAGCTTAAGTAAGGAAATGTTTATTTTGACCCATGGCTGGTGGGGATACAGTCCATGCCAGTGAGGAAGCCATGGCAACAGGTGCATGAGATAGCTTCTTACTCACATTCCAAAACAGGAAGTGGAGAAAGAAAGGAAAATTCTGGCACTCAGCTGGCTTTCTCCATCTCCCTTTCAGGACATCAGCCTACAGATGATGCTTCCCACCGTTAGAGCAGGTCTTGCCTGTCTGCTCAACCTCTCTGGTAACACCCTGATGCATACACCCAGATATTTGCCTCACTAAGGCCCTTGTCATTTCTTAACCCAGTCACACTGTCCACCAGCACTGTCACCGGGACACAGTCTCGGCAATCTACAACAACAGGACCCAAACTCAGACTAAGATCCTGAGCTTCCAGGAGGCAAGAATCAGCTAAAGGTTCTAGTTCACAGGCAGAGAGTCCTGTCAACCACATACTGAAACAGCTTAACTTTTCCCAGTTCCCTGGCTTTTCCTCAAACCCAAGATATCAGCCAGGTTTGGTTTTGTTTTGTTTTGCTTTTTACGTTGTTCTGCTGTTATTGAAGAGTAGCATGGCCTGTGTCTAGTACTGGTCTACGCCAGTGACTGCCTCACTCTTCCACTGTGAAGTGGGAAACAGCCATCCTGGTTTCCATTCTTGCAGCTATAGTGCAGCATCCAAGATTAGACAAGGGAGCACTGTTCCCCTGTGAACATGAGGAGAGATAATGAGCATTTACTTGGAACCACTAGGGTGTTTCCTAGGAATGGGGACAATGAGGTTTTGACAGAGAGTGAAAATCTATTTCCTGGTGAATCTTCTTGATGCAAGAGTCCTGTACTCCCTCCTTTTTGCTTTGCTAGTCTTTACCAGCACTGGTACTGTATGGCTTCCAACATTTTTTTTTTGAGGGAATGGTGTTTCAAGATAGGAAAGATAGCCCTGGCTGTCCTGAAATTCATGCTGTCAACCAGGCAGGCCTCAAATTCAATGATCTACCTGCTTCTGTCCCCTAAGAGCTATGATTAAAGGTGTACACCACTACCATCAGGTCCAACTCTTATTCTTTACCTTCTTATAGATTTCAAGCATCACCAAGGTTCTATTAGTAAACACCTTTTTTCTTGAGATAACTAGACCTTGATTCACTGTCTGCAGCAAGAATTCTACTTGTTAATTTTGATGCTGACTTGAGACTCATGGTCACACTTCCCACAGTCACCACATGTTAACAGATGTTGAAGACTCTGCCTCCTGGACTTCTCCTGTCTGTATCTGTTCCTGTTGCAACTGTCACATCACTTCTCACCAGGATGCGCAAGGATGCTGCCTGTCTGCACTTTGCACATTCATCTTCCAGTTCACAGCTGGTAATGCCAGGTCTTGGTTGGCCCAGATCTCTAAGGAGTGATTACATTGTAAAAAGGACGATAATAGACTAGTTTCAGGAGAGAATGCTAGAACCAGCACCTCTCCGCTGAGGTTAAGAGTGTTATCTGAAATGTGACATAAATCCCGGTGATTTCTATAGGATTAGGTCACCCATACAACCTCTGACCCACCATCTTCAGAGGACACAGACAGATCAGTCCATCCTGGGCACATCACCTCACTAAAGAGCAGTCATGTGCTCTCAGGAGCATGTTTCCTGGTGACTGAAGGGACCACACCTCTCCCTTCTTGTGATGGGCTGACAGCTCCTCCATGTCTTTCAAGATAAAGTTCGATGTGCTCAGCTCAGCATTTGGCCCTTCACAATCGCCCTCCCTAATGTTATCCCCATGCATCTTGGGGAGCTAGACTCCCTGTGAGTGCCCTTCTTTCTGACCCAGAATATCATTAAATATTTAATTTTCAGAATTATAAAGATGGGTTAGAAAGATGAAACTGGTTTTTAAAGATTACATGTGTTTTTCTTAAGTTTCTTGCATCTTATTTTTAATTCAAGTCAGAGAAACAAAAATATTTTATTATGCCTTTCCTCATTTGGAGCTATGTTTTTAATGTTTGAACTATTAAGTCTTGACTTTGGGGAGATTTTATGTATTGGCTTCTAACCATTTAAGATAAATATTCAGATTTATTTTTACATACACATAGACACACACACATACCTAATCTTCCTAATTAGTTATGACATTTTGTTAGCTCAGTATTTTATTTTGATTATAAATATTGGTTAATGAAATTCCATGTAGTTACTTTGACCATAATCTCTGTTGCATTTTATTGTATTTTCAGAGGTTCACTTCCTTTGGCTGTTATAAACAATGCTATTATGAACAAAAGTTTACAAGCCACTCGTCAAGCCCCTGCTTTTGTATATACACCCAGAACCATTAGAAGCTGTCACAAGAAATATCCTTAAGGCCTAGATTTGTACCATTTGTTTGAGGCAATTTTCCTTTCATTATCATGTTCCTTAAAACATTTTCAGTCTTGGGCCAGCAAGATAGCTCAGTGGCATAAGGAGTCTTCAATCCCCAGGGTCTACAAGGTAGGAAATTAAAAATTAATCTGGCAGTTTATCCTCTGACCTCTCCACAGGCACACACACATGCATATGTACATAATCACAAAAAATAGATTTATTTTTTAATTTCAAGAAGGTTTTAAAAAATATTCAGTATTATTCCATACCCAAATCAGCTGTAAAGGCTAAAATTGCCCTGGACAGATAACATCCCGGAATACTGGGGCTGTTTTTCATTTAAGATAACAAGCCACGTATTTTCACTTCTGTGAACAAGGTTGGTTGCCCCAACCGCAGGATGTTATTGGTCACACATAAGCGGGAAGTATGTCAGGTTGTATGTTTGTCCCTGATTGGACAACAGAAGTCAGTACCATAGCCTTGTGGTTCTGCCTTTATGAGCACCTGACTTACATCATTCAGTACCATTCTCTGGGAGTTTCAGGCAGGGATCTGGCCAGTGTCTATCTTCTTGGCCGGTATTAAATAAAGCTTGCTTTATTTGGACAGCCGTGGATTTGGTCTTTCTCATCACAATTTTCAGATTTAATACAGCTCCAACATTTAAAGCATCCATATATGACACCAAAATATACATTCCATGCATACTACTGCATAAATATTACTCAAAAATCGGTAATTTAAATTCTATGGTTTCTGTTGATCAGCAATCCAGGTGTCATTTAGCTAAGTCTTCTGACTTAGGGTCTTAGGACATCCAGTTTGACAGGGGCCTTCCTATCTTCCAAGGGCTCAAAGAAGAAAGCCTGAACCAGCTTCATTCACTTGATTCTTGGCAGAACTCGGTTCTTTGCAGCATGTTGGCTTGCGGTGTTCTTGGTCTTTCATTGCTGTTAGCTCAAAGATACCCACATTTTTTTTTTAACATGTGCCCTCTCACCCAGTGAGACAGCTCACAATGTGGCAGCTTGCCTTATCAGAGTGAAAAAATAAAAAGGGTCAGAGTTCTCTACACCACCCTCTTTCATAACCTAACCTGGGAAGTGGCTTCTTATCACCCTCCTCAGAGGTTATTAATTATGAGCAAGTCTCTTGGCCCAAGGAAGTGAGATTACATAAGGAAATGAACACAAAGAGCCAGGATCATTGGGACTCATTTTAGAACTTGCTCCCCACTGTGAGTACCCACAGAACTTTATAAAAAGACCTGAGTGTGCACTTATTATTTTCAAGTTAATGTTTTTCAAAGTGTATTAATGTGCTAGTCACTCTTCTAAGTACTTTGCATATATTAACACATTTGATTCTCATAATAGCCCTAGGAGGAAAGCACTATCTATTATCACCTCTATTTTACATATGAATAATCTGAGCATTTAAATTTAAGCAATTTAAATTTAACCCTATCAAATAACCTACTGAGTGCTTGCAATAAGGACTCAGTTAAACTAGCAGCTAAACCCTGCAGGCTGACTCCACAATGAACTCTTCACCGCCACACTTTCTTATTAAAAAACAGATACACAAATAGTTGTAGTTGGATCTGGACATTATGAAGTACCCATTAACTAAAACATTTCAGAGCGATCTCATTCCTTCTGAGGTTTCATGGTGATACCATAAAAAAGACAAGATGCTAAATATCTCCCTACTGACTTTGCATTTTTATAAACATTCTTTTCCTGGGAAAAGTTATGACTGGGGAGGTTTGAGTAACACGCCATAAGTCACACATGAAACATTGCTTTATCATATTGTGCCATAAATACTGACTCACATCATTCTCAAAAATGTACAATTAGTATTTATTCTTAAGCTTCTCTTTAGCATTCATATTGTATTATTGAGTATGATCACCTTAAGGTATGCTTTTTATTTCTATTCTCTTGAGACGAGAAGTCCTACAAAGCCCTTCTTTTTGAGTGCTCGAAACCCTTGGGTAGGATTTCATTAATTCAATTCTTTTCTTTGTGGCATTAGAAATTCTGTAAGACAAATGATGTTTTCAAGTGCCTTGATTGACCACTGTCAGGCCTTGTGGCAGCTAGTTGAATTTCTCTCCCGTTCCCTTTAAAATGCCTACAGAAGCAGAGCGTGGTGGCTCTCACGGCCAATCCCAGCACTTCAGAGGCTGAAATAGGTGGATCTCTGCCAGTTCCAGGCCAGCCAGTGCTACACAGACATACACTGTCTCAAAAAAGTAAAATAAAATGAAATAAAAGAAAATGCTTATAGAAATAAAAGACATTATGAAATTAAGGGCACATAGCAATAGTTAAGAAAACACTTTCCACATATAAGACCCTTTGAATAGTTTCTGTTTGGTTTATTGAGATTCAAATGTATTTTTTAACATTCTATTTCCTTTATGAGTACTTACATAATAACATTAAAGACTTAAGAAAACAATAAGTAACAATATACAGTATTATCATAATATCATTTCTAAAATCTTTTCTATACTTTGGCATAGATTTATGGCTTATTCTTTTATCATTTACATAAATAAAACACAATTGTATAAATGTATAAAACCTAGTCACCTAGTTCACCTAGTAGATATGTGTTTCTAGTTCTTGGCTGTTAGGGATAATACCGCTACTGACGTGTGTGTGTGTGTGTGTGTGTGTGTGTGTGTGTGTTTGTGTGTGTTCATAGATTCCATTGCCCTGGTTTAATAGAAATCCAGGTGTAGCTTTTCTGAGTCACATGACAAAAATGAATGTGCCTGCCAAGCTGAACAAGGTTAACAAGGCTGAACAGTGCTATGGCACGGATGCCTTGACTATCAACACTGATGTGTCCTAGGTGCTCTAGCCAACCCGGCTTTATCACCAAGACTCGGCTTTATCAACCTATTAATACTTCATTTTTTTTCATTCTAGAAAGTGTAAGGTGTTTCTCTCATGATGAATGGCATTAAGTAAATTTTAAATGAAAAGTGATCATAGTATACCTTTTCTAGGAAGTGTCTTTGTTTGGAGAGGATTTTGAAATACTTTTTAAAAAATCAGTACACTTCAGAATGCATAAGATTAAAAAAGTTCAGTACTTGGTAGCATTTACTTTGTCACTGGAAGATGTGGCAAAGCAAGAATATCAAAAGAGTATCATTCTGGGCATCAGCCCAAACACTGTCATTGCCAAAGTCTTTGATTTTTTGAAAGTCTGGAGGTCACATGGCAGCTTCTTCATTGCTTCCATGAACTATAACCCTCATCTCAGGACCCAGCACCAGTTCTCTAGGCACTAGCCCATGTTTCCAGCATCTGCATACAAACAGGCAAAAAAGCCCTTGAGCATTTCACTTGGCTTACCAAAAATACCAAAAAGTAAAAAAGAAAAAAGAACTATGAAAATACATATATTTTAAATTTAAGTACCTAGACATTCAATTTTTAAGTCAACCATTAGCTTTTTGTGAAAAAAAAACTTTGCTTTTATTTAATTTTTGATCTTTTCTTTGTTTGGTATCACTCTGTCTTTCCTTGGCACATTTACGAAACTTTTAGAAAAGATCACCAACTAAAAGGCCCTATGCGGGTAACCTATGTCTTTTCTTTTTTTCATTTAAGAATTTCATACACATTCACCCAACTCCCTCGCATCTAACTCCTCTCATATCCCTAACACTTTACCCTCCCATTTTATAATTCAGCATTATGACATCCCAAAGTTCCATTATGCCATCACAATGCTGCATCAGGACATCAAATGATCCATTGTGACATCACAATGGCCTATTGTGTTATCATAATGCTCCACTGTCTTATCAGTGTGCTGAACTGTGACATCCCAGTGCTCCATTGTGATATTACAATGCTCATTGTGACATCACAATTCAGAACTGAGCAATCACGATGCCCTATTGAGTCACCACAATGCTGCATTATGACATCACACTGTTCCACGGTCACATTGAAATGCTATATTGTGATATCACAGTTCCCTATTGTGACATTACAATGCTATAGCATGAAATTACAAAAATTAATTGTAACAGCACAGTGAGCCAATGTGACAACACTCAGTGAATGACATTGTGACAGCATGATGCTCTATTTGCTATAAAAAAAAAAACCACAACGTTCAATTGTGCCCTCACAATGCCATACTATGAAATTGCAATGTTCTATTTTATCATCATAGTGCTTCATTGTGACATCATGAAACTGAATTGTGACACCACAATGATCTACTGTGCCATCACAATTGTATACAATCCCAGTGATTAAATGTGTCATCACAAAGCTCTATTTTGACGTTACAAAGTTGCATGGTAATGTCACAATGACATCACAGGGATCCACTGTGTCATTGTAATAACGAATTATGGCACTACAATGTTCCTTTGGGCCAGCAAAGTGCTCAGCCCTGTACCATCATAATGTTCCATCTCTCTCGACTTACACCCTCACAGCACACCATTGTGTCGTCACAATGCTCTGTTATAGTACTCCACAGTGCCTCACAGTGGTGCACTGCGGTCTCATAATGCTCAATTATGACAACACAGTGCTCTACTGTGACATTATAATGCCTCTTTGTAGCACCACAATTCCCAATATGACGTCACAATACCTCATTGTGATATCACAATACCCTGTTTTGTGTCAAAATGTTCCACTGCCATATCACAATGCGCCAGCATTACAGTGCTGTATTGTGATGTCACAATGCTCTGTTGTAGCATCACAGTGCTTCATTATGATACTCTGTAGTGAGCCTGCACAGTGCTCCATCATAACTCTGCAGTATGGAATTGTGACATGTAAATGTTCCATTGTGCATGACAACACTCCTTTGTAGAATCATAGTGCTGCCTTGTGTGTTCACATTCCTGCATTTTAACATCACGTGGATCCATGATGACAACATGGTGCTTCATTGAAACGCCATCCCAGTGAGAACTGTGGCAGCACAGCGCCCTACTATTCTGTCACTGCATTCTCTCCTGACATCGCAAAGCTCCACCGAAGACAGTCACAGTGCTTTATTACGAATCACCAGGGCACTAGATTGTTCTGTCCCACTACTGGATTGTGTCCCCAAAATGCTGAATTTTAATATCACGATCCTTAATTTTTCCCTGTCAGTACTGTATTCTAAATTCACAGTGCTCCATTTTTGATATCAGAATGCTCCATTGTTTCACCAAAATGCCTCATTGTGATGTTACAATGCTCAGCTTCTACTTAACAGCACTACTATGCCATCATAATTCTGTAATGTGACATCACTGCAACATCATAAATGGCCCATTGTCAAACAACAGAGCTGCATTGAAGTATCGGACTGCTGTACTGTGCTCATCACAAGGTTAGATTGAGCAACATCAAAATGCTCCCTTTATCCATCTCAATTAATTTGTGACATCATAATTAAACCTTCAAATATAAACTTATTAAAATGTAAGAATACTGGAATAATTATCACTATTAAAAAGCAGAAAATAATTAGGAAGATCAGAACTAAAGGCAAGACTTCCACAGAAATAATGATGCAGTGGCTGAAGAGATGGCTCAGTGGTTACGTGCATTGGCTGCTTTTCTAGAGGACTTGCATTCCATTCCCAGCACCCACATGGTGGCTCACAACCATCCAAAGCTCCAGTTTCAGGGAATATGATGCCCCCTTCTGTTTCTCTTGCTCCAGGCATGCAAGCAGTGCACAGACACACATATAGGCAAAACACTCATGCACATAAAAAATAGACATAAACCTTTTTGAAAAGCAAATAATGATGCAGTGGAAGAAACCACATGCAAAATCTCCTTTAAATGTTTCTCAAGACAATTTCAGTATGTGTATATTTATTGAGTATGGTAAAGCTGAAGAAAGGGGGTTTCCCAGCTAAGCTTTAATTCATATTTAGGCTAAGTCACATATAACGTTTTTCTTTCTCATTTTAAAATCATATTATAAATTAATAAATTTATTGTTACATATGTTTATGGGATACAAAGGAACACAATTTGCAAATACATTGTTAAACAGTTATATAAAGCTATTCACTTATCCATCACCTCAAATCTTGCCATGTTTTGTGATAAAAATAACGACATATTTCCTCTGGGCATTTTGAAATGTATTGTTGATGACATTTACCATGCTGTGTAATATATCTCGAAAGCTCACTCCTGTGTTTGTGATTCTGTAGATTTTTACCATTTTCTTGTCTTCTGCTCCTTTCATTTAAATTAATTATTTATTATAATTTATTCACTTTATATTCCAGCTGTAGCCCCCTCCTTCATCCCCTCCTAATCCCACCTTCCCTCCCTCATCTCCTGTGCCCCTCCCCAGGTCCACTGATAGGGGAGATCCTCCTCCCTTTCCATCTGACCCTAGCCTATCAGGTCTTATCAAGACTGGCTACATTGTCTTCCTCTGTTGCCCTGTAAGGCTTCCCCCGACCCCAAGGGGTGATCAAAATGCCAGCCCCTGAGTTCATGTCAGAGATAGCCCCTGTTCCCATTACTGAGGAACCCACTTGGAGATGGAACTGCCATGGGCTATATCTGTGCAGGGGTTCTAGGTTATCTCCATGCACGGTCCTTGGATTAGCAGTCTCAGTAAAGATCCCTGGGCCTAGATTTTTTGGTTCTGTTGCTCTCCTTATGGAGCTCCTGTCCCCTCTTCTGCTCTTTAATCACTGTTCTCTCTGCTCCTGTGAGTTCAGTTGCTTTATATCCTAAAGTAAGAACATGAGGCATTTGTCCTTTTTCCCATTTACTTTTTATTTTCAATTTTAATAACTATTAATATTAATGGGACTCCGTAATATTGGCATACAAGCATATAGTGTGCATTTACCAAAGCCCGCCTTTATTAACCATCTTCCTCCCTACTTCCCAATTTCTAGCAATCACTATTCTTCCCATCCAATTATTTTAGCTCCCACAGATGAGAGAAACCATGTGGTCCATGCCTTTATTTCATGGCACATAACGTCCTCTAGTTCTATCTATTGTGCTACAAATAACATACTTTCATTACTCTTTGCTATCACATTTTCTTCACCCAGTCAAATGTCCATTCCTTATCGGGAATAATAGGATAAACATGGGTGTATAGGTGTCTGTAAGTCATGCTAACTTCATTTCCTTTGAATACACACTGGGGAGGGACTAGCTGGGTCATATTGGCTTAACTTTAGCCTTTTTGGAGGAGCCTATACATTATTCTTCATAATGGGTGTAGCGATTTACATTCTTACCAGCCATACATGGCATTTTCTTTCTTCTTCACATTCTTGTGACCACTTGTCAATTAATTTATTTTTCATAGCAGGCATTCTCACTAGAGTAAGGCAGGATTTCAGTCTAGTTTTACCTGAACTTATCTGCTGCCTAACCATGGTCAGCACACTTCATATATTGGTGGGCTGTTCTTTGAGAAGTCTGTATTCAGATAATCTTCTCACTTTTAATCGGATTATTTGTTGGGAAGTGCAACCTTTTTTGAGTTCCTCATCTGTTCTGGACATTAACCTTCTGTTAGATGAGTAGTATTTCCTCCATTTGGTTGGGTGTTTCTTCACTCTGTTGAAGATTTCCTATGCTGTACAGAAACTTCTTAATGATGTAATCCACCTTGTGTATTTTTACTTTGGAAATCTCATTTAAAAAAAAGTCAGTGCCTATACTATGTCTGGAAATATTTCGCCTTGCAGTTTCAGTTTGGGGTCTAATATGTTTGGGGTCTTTGTTTACTCTTGAGATGTTTTTTGTTTTATTTTGTTGTTATTTGTTTTGGTTTTTTATTTTTATTTTTTTTTCCATACTAAGACTAAACCCAGGGCTTCATGCATTCTGGACAAGAATTCTAGCGAGCACTGAGCTAAAAACCTAGCATGAAGTGATTTTAATTTTTACACTGTAAGTGCTTTATAGATTGAGCCGTCTCCACAGTCCAATGAGGTTATTTAAGAAAGAACAAAGCCAAAGATCAAACTCTGAATAGCTGTGATTCCAGAATAAAGAGAGAATCAGGGGACTGGTCCCAGCTGCAGATCATATTAACACACACACCCAAGCTGCAACAAAAATTGTAATGAGACAAAATTGTTAAAGATATCACTACATTATTGAAATGTCTCTAATAAAACATCAGATCAACAAAGAGATGCACAAACACAGGTAAACAATGTAAAGCATAGGGGAGAGACGAGCTGGGTATCCTGTTTGTGGATTCAGCCCCACTCTTTCCAGTGCCCCGGTACACGGGGTTTCCTGACCACATCTCTGATGGAGGCCATCTTCAATGCCAGCTCATCATTCGTTCTTCAATTGAGTACATTTTGGAATTCATCTCTATTATTGGGGTTTTTAATCATTCATTTGAGTTTTATATGCAATATATAAAATCAGGTTAATATAGGCTGCAGTCTCACAGAAAGTTTCCTATATAATCTTCAGGTCATGGTGAGGAGATGTCCAGGGGCTGGGAGGAGGTGGGTCTGTAGATGTTTTTGCTATTCTTTCTTCACTCCAGACAAAACCTGAAAATTGTCCAGACCCTATTCTACCTGGGTCTATCGTTGTTTGTAGCATCAAGGGGTACATCTAAGATTATTAAACTTGTAAATAAAGAATTGTTTAGGATACAAAAAAGAAAATGTATCCCTAGTTCCTCAGCACCGCGGCCCAAGGCCCTCTTCATTGTTTTTTCATTTTATGGCATCAGAACTCAACTTCCGTCATGATTCTACCTTAATTTCTCCACTTTACTGTTTCCCTTCTACTTCTATGCTTCATCTGATATTGCATTTGAGGCAGGGTGGAAGAGAACAGAGTGTATGCCATTTCATTTTTTTTTATTTTTTTATTTTGTGGGGGGTGTTATTTTATTTTGTAGTGTTTTTTGCAATCTAGGTGGCCTCAGTCTTGTATGTAGCCGACCTTGAAGTTATGATCCTCCTGTTTCCCTGTCCAATGCTAGGATTATAAGCATTCACTCCCACGCATAGCTTTAAATAGTCTGGGGGTGAAACCTGAGGTTTTGTTTATGCCAGGTATTTGAACATTCAGTTCCCAGTTGCTGGTGCTGTTTTTGAAGGTCTAAGAGATGTGGCCTTACTGGAGAAAATTCATCAATGGGAACCAGTTTTGTGCTTTCAAAAGCCTAGTGCTATTTATTCCTGCGTCCTCTGTTTCCTGCTTGCCAGAAAGTTGTGAGCTCACAACTTCAGCTCTTACCATCATGCTTGCCACTTTCCTACCATTGTAGACTCATCCTTTAGAGCCATTAGCCTAAATAAAATCCTCCTTCTGTAAGCTGCCTTAGTCATGGTGTTTTAACACAGAAACAGAGAAGTAACTGATACACCACGCAAATCCTGTACCAACGGAGCCATATTCCCAACCCCCAAGGGGAAATACTTTCTAAGTCTAAATGACAAGTATATGCCATTTTAGGGATCTGAGTCTGTCAGGGTTTTATAAATTTACCTTGAGAATTGGCTGATTATCAGACATAAGTCCATCAACAAGGAGTCATATTCATATCACCTGGAGAAATACAGATACCTTCAGGAACATTCAACATGATTCAGAGTGTTGCCTTTTAAAGATATGAGGACCTCATCACTAAAAATACAGTGACTTTATAAGAACGGCTTTGAGAACAGCGAAGAAAGGCCCCACTTGCATCTCCCTTCAGAAAGCAGGAGTACAGGGAAAGTGGATTCTCTGTGTTTACAGTTGCCACACACAGGACCTCATACCTAGCAAATGTGATCACTACTGGCTGGAAGACGAGTCAAAAGGAGTGAGATGAAGTTGACAAGGTAGGTCTGGAAGAGCAAGATGGTGACCAAAACACATAAAACAGAGGAGGAGAGCTCATTTAGTGGCTGTGTGAATGTAAGACATTTAGTGAATGCAAAGAAAATTTAGAGAAAAGAATTATGAAAACTTCTGTATGGTAGGCTACATGAGCTGAGCCAAAGTCTGTAGCATTCCACAAAGCATGCACCTGGAGCCATAGTTATATTTTATTTACTATGCCTCTGTGCAGAAAAGCTTGGCCACCAGGGCCTGGCATCTGTTCAGAATATTGGAGAATAAACATGTTGTCCAGGTGCACATTAAGTTTAGTCTCTGTTTGCTTTTCCAAGTTATCAAATCCTGGCACTAGGTCCTGAGTACCTCATGTGTACCATTTAACACAGCAAACTCAACACTGTAAGCTGAGGGGGCTCTGTAGTCACGTGTATCTGGGAAACACAGGGCTTCCCAAACACCTTAGCTGCAGATCTTCTTGGAGGTACCACTATGCAAATGTGTACTATGAATTTCCAAGAAGGTCTGACATTGCTCAGATTTGACCACACGATCCTTGCTCTCGAAGCATCTCAGGGTGCTGATGACCCATGCTAGGAAATAGTTGGATGAATTACTTGGCTTTGTGTTAGAATAGGGACTTGGTACCCAAGTTAAAGGGCATTCAAGTGGCATCTTCCAAAGGCATTGTTGGCCACATCATAGTCTAGAATCAACTGATTTAAACCATGAAGGCTGTCTTATGTGTCAAAATACAAGATAATATTCAATTAAGTGACTTATTCCAAAGCTCCTTGTCTCTGCGCCTCTTTTGTAGTTTTTCATTTCATGTGGTTGGACTCTGTGTGAAGAGCATGGATGATCCATAAGAATGGGTGTCTATTGACCTATTCCATTACTCTGTCATGAAAAGCACATGCATAGTACAACCTGGGGGGAAGAAGTTAAGATCCCACACAGGTACTCGCAGGGAGAATGTCGCAGGAGCAGACTTAAAAATGACCCTTGAATTGGAATAGGTATTTTTGTGCTTTTGCTACCACTTCCCCAAACATGCATGAACCTTTTTTTTCCTCCTGTACTTTTTCCAGTAGTAAATATTTCCTGAAGGACAATGAGGCAACATAACTAAGCAAAACAACCTGCTTGTGCCAACTCAAAGGTTTCATTGTTGGCTAACAACTTAGGCTAGTCTTGACTAGTCCACTGTTTAGATCTTGCTCAGTTTGTTCATTAATTGGCCAAGATTTTTGCAGCTCCTGTTTCACTGCTATATTTTTCTTAAATACAACATTCTTCAGGCTTCTTTGCTTTTTGCAAACGAGGAAAACTTTCCCTGTTACCCCATTCTAAAAGCACTGGGAAGGTAAACTCTTATCATATTCTTACATATAAAGGGTCTTAGCTTAGTCCAATGGTATTTTGCCAAGTAAACAATTTACATTCTACTATTTCCACTGGAAAGTCCCCCTTTCAAATTGAAGAAATTCTCATAAAAGAGAGAGAGAGAAAGAGAGTTATACATCATAGAAATCCCAAGTTCTTCCTATCATGATTCTGGGGTTTTCGAACTGAATAATAGAGCTGTCATTTGCAGAGCCAAGTTGAAGGCATCAATACATCAAAATTACAACAGAATTACAACAAAATTACAACAGCACCAAGCGGTCCTGTCAATAGCTCTATTGTTTCTGCTTCTGGCCTGCTCTTCCTCATCTCAGCCTTCGTCTCCAGACCCTGCTCTTGTAATCCCCTCAGCCCTATCTATGCCCCTCCCACAACTTTCAGCTTGCTTTTACTTATCCATGCCCCTGCTGGGCTTCTTTCATTACGTTTTGTGGTGTGTGTGTGTGTTTTTTTAATTCAATAACTATCTACAAACTTCCCCTTTCTTCTCAAGTCTCTCCTTAGTGAACTTCCCTTCCACCACTGAAACTCAGCACCAAACCAAGAGGTTTGATTGGCATGATTCTTACTGGAGTTCTCAGCAGTATTTCTGAAGCTCTCACAATCCCATAGTCTCCATCAGCCTCTAGGACTTCCCTTTGTCTTCCATGTCAAGTGCAAGCATGTACGTGTACATACACACACAGAGGTGTCATAGGCTTATCTTGTGTATTGACTGGGTACTGTATTTGGCCGAACGTGTTACATTTGGTAGGAGTGTCATTATGAACCAGTTGAATGCTTATTTTTACACAAAAGCCTCTGATTCCATTGCGCTTATCCAGTTTTTCCATTCCTGGGTGAAATTTCAGGCATATCCCAGGTGTGTGTGTGCAAGGCAGGAGTACATGTGTACACATGCAGTCCAGAGATCAATGGCAAAAGTCTTCCTCTTTGGGGCTGGAGAAATGGCTCTGTGGATAAGAGTGCTGTCTGCTCTTCCAAAGGACCCAGGTTCAATTCCCAGCACCCACATGGGAGCTCACAACTGTCTGTAATACCAATTCCAGAGGATCTGACACCTTCACACTGATGCACATAAAATAAAAATTAAATAAATTATTTTTTTAAAAAAAGTCTTCTACTCTGCATATTTTTTTGTTTGTTTGTTTTTTAAGACAGACTCTTTTGTTGAATCTGGCATTCCTCAATGTGGCAAGCCTAGCTGGCTGTCAATCCTCCGGGGTCCCCAGTGTTAGGATGACAGCGAGGCACCACTGAGGCTGACTTTTTATGTGGGTGTAGGTATCTGAGTCCACACAATCGGTACTTACTTGCCTGAGCCATCTCCCAGCCCCAGGGCTGTTTGGTTGTTTGTTTTGCTTTTAGTTATAGCCAGGTATTAACGAACAGCTTCATGTTTGATTTCCTAAATAGTTTAGTTAAGTCTAAATAAAAACTTAACTCTCTGTGCCCATGCACGCTTTGGACTACTTCCCTCTACCTCCTTGTTCAACTGGTTAATTAGCCGTTTTAGGGAAAGCAGAAAATTCAAGCGCCATGATACTGCTACCATAAAATCCCTGTGTTGTCTGCTCAAATTCTGGCTCTTTATATTTTTAGATTTTTTTTTTTGAGGTTTTTAGAAGACCTGGTTGCATTACTGTCTGATGGTCACACATGAGGTGGTTCTCAGTACCAGAACCAGGATTTTGCTTGTCTCCCTCTGGCCCTCTCATCATTTGCAATCAGCCCATGTGATACTATTCCGATAATTGAATGAAAACGGACAAAAGTTCTGAATATCTTCTTCTAGAACCAGAGCTCTAAGTACTTGGACAGATGTTCAGCTCTGACATTAAAAGGGCAATATAAGTCAAAAGTGCAACCAGCTACTTCTTCATCCCCACTAGGACGGATACACTACAGGCAGAGACAATAACACTGTGCTGGCAAAGACACAAAGCAACTATAATCTCAGAGGCTGCGTGACCGCGTGGCCGGTAGGCAGGCATAACAACAACTTTGGAAACAGTCTGAAATCTCCTGTTACACTAACCTCACAAGTCTCCTCTCAGTAAACTCAAATAAAATTAAAAATAAAACAAAAACCAAAAAACAAAAAACCAAACTGAAAATAGATGTTCAAAGCAAAGCTTCTAACATGCTTCAACGGGATTATGTCTGTGTGGTAGTACAATGAGCACAAGGGGAGGTTCTGTTACTTCACAACAAAGACTAACCAAGCACTGATGCATGCTACAATGTGGATGAACACATGAACTGTTACCCCATGGTAAAGGAGCCCGGCCAAACAAAGGCAGGGTATTACATAATCCCGTCTCTGTGACACGCTCGCAATAGGTAAACTTGGAGGTAGAACAACAGACAACAGTGGCTACTGAAGGGTGTGGGGACTGACTGAGGGATCCAGGGTCATCTCAGGGGGAGATGACAATGTTTCACAACTGCAGCGTGGCGATGGCTGCAGAACTGTCAGCACACTAAGTTCTCTGGAATCTTGTAAACTTTCAGAGGGTGAAGTTTATGGTGTGCGAGTTCCATATCAATAAAGCTGTAAAAAAATGATGAAAGAGGGGAAGTCCAGAAAAAGGGGGAGCAGAAGAGCCTTGGGTGTTGCATCAGGTCCATGTCACAAGACACTGGCAATTTCTCACCCTAGGCAGCCACCCTCTGCTGAGGCTTGTTCCGATCAGGACCATCTCAGGTACCAGTCCCTGGATCCTAGTCATGTCAAGGAGCACTTGCTAAGCTCTTTTCTAGTCTCTCTTGCACGCTTTCACACTGGAAGGAGGTATAGCGACACCCCCACCCCAGCCAGCTGCTGTAGCCCACTAGCTCTCCAGGAACCCTGATGCCTTGGAAATCAGGGTTGTTCTTCAAAGAAGCGGGAGGGGAGCAAATGGTGGGAGGATTAGACTTGAAATCCTTCATAGGCAGACAGCAGTGCCTGGCTCACCCTGGGGTGCACGTTTTGGATGGAGGCAGCTGGTGACCGTAACCTTTTGCTCTAAATGTTTTCCGGAGAACTACGCTGCATTTGCAGCACGAGCAAGGGAAGCCACACGGAGAATATAAATGAATGCGCACAGCTACGTTCCAACAAAGAGTCAGTGACAACAGCAAGTGGTGATTAGATCTTGTCCATGGGGTTCTTTTCGTTGTTCTAGGTGATGTGAGGGAGTTTAAATATTTTGAGGGTGTAGTTAACAGGCTGGCCGCAGGCATCTTCACATGCTGAGCCATCATGTTCCCCCCTCCTTCCTGTTTGCTTTTTAGTGTGGCTACCTTGTACTTCTAAATTCTTCCTGCAGCCAACGCTTGATAGCTTACCATTAGTTATGTGCAACCAGATAATGAAGAGCTGGTTCTAAATCCTCATATAGACTGGGCTTCTAAAAATCAATGTCTATTAAATTTTGGGCTTTGAGAAGTGGAGCTATGAAATAACATACCTGCACCTAGTAACTTAGAATTCGGGGAGGGTTTTATTGATACCTACTGTTTGTAATAGTTTTTTGCTTTCTTTTTTATTTTTACTTTTCTTTCACAATTTATTCATTATATATCCAGATTGTAGCCCCCTCCCTCAACTCCTCCCAGGACCACTCTTTCTCCCTCTTCCTCCCTATCCCCTTCTCCTAGTTCACTGAAAGAGGGAGTTCTCCTCCTCTGCCATCTGCCCATAGCTTATCTAGTCTCATCAGAACTACCTGGGTCCTCTTCCTCTGTGCCCTGGCAAAATCTTATCACCAGGGTCAAGTGATCAAAGAGCTTGACAGAGGCAGCCCCTGCTCTCCTTACTCAGGAACCCACACGGAGACTGAGCTGCCAATCAGCTACATCTGAGAAAGTGATCTAGGTCCTCTCCATGCATAGTTCTTGGTTGGAGCATTAGTCTCTGCAGGACCCCCTGCACTCAGGTTTTTTTTGCTTTGTTGGTCTCCTTGTGAAGCCCCTGTCCCCTCCATGTCCTTCTATTCCTCCCCCTCTTCCATAAGACTCCCTGTGCTCTGCCCAAAGTTTGACTGTCTCAGCATCTGCTTTGATCCCTGTTAGGTGGAGGCTCTAAGAGCAATAATCAATAAATGGGACCTTGTGAAACTGAAAAGCTTCTGTAAAGCAAAGGACACTGTCATCAGGACAAAATGACAGCCTATAGAATGGAAAAAGATCTTCACTGACCCTACATCTAATGGAGGGCTAATTTCCAGAATATATAAAGAACTCAAGAAATAAGACACCAACAAACCAAATAATCCAATTAAAAATGGGGTGTAGAGCTAAGCAGAGAATTCCCAACAAAGGAATATCGAATGGCAGAGAAACATTTAAAGAAATGCTCAACATCCTTAGTCATCAGGGAAATGCAAATCAAAACAACTCTGAAATTTTATCTTACACTAATTAGAATGGCTAAGATCAAAAATGCAAGTGACAACACATGTTGGAGAGGATGTGGAGAAAGGAGAACCCTCCTCCATTGCTGGTGGGAGTGCAAACTTATACAACCACTTTGGAAATCAATCTGGTGCTTTCTCAAAAAAATTGGTGCTATCACTACCTCAAGATCCAGGTATACCACTCCTGGACATATACCCAAAAATGCCCCACCATTCAACAAGGACATTTGCTCAACTATGTGCATAGCAGCTTTATTTGTAATAGCCTGAATCTGGAAACAACGTAGATGTCCCTCAGTGGAGGAATGGATACAGAAATTGTGGTACCTTTATACAACGGACTACTACTAAGCTATTAAAAACAAGGAAATCATGAAATTTGCAAGCAAATGGATGGAACTAGAAAAATCATCCTGAGTAAGGTAACCCAGAAACAAAAAGACAGGCATGGTATACATGCACTTATAAGGAGATATTTGCCATATAATATAGGATAGACATACTAAAATTTACAGACCTAAAGGAGCTAAACACTAAGGAGGTCCCTAGGGAGGATGCTTAAATCTCATTTAGGATGGCAAATGGGATAACCACCAGAAGCTGTGGAAGAAAGGAAACAGGACAGGAGCCTACTATAGAGGGTCCTCTGCAAGAGTGTTTTCAAATACTGTACAGTAATTAGCAATAAAAGCAAGAGAAAGAATGATAAATGTGTGCTTTCTTTCGAAGAGGCAGAGTGAAAGGAAACTGTTTTTCTCTCCGTCTGGAATCCACTGGAAGCTAACTCCAGCTTCCAAGTTGAGATAGTGTCCAGTAGCCAAATTGCTGAAATTTCTAAGAGGGAAAACAAACAAAAACAACCCATTTCAGGGGCAGGCTGAGGTCCTGGTAACAGCAAGCTCCTGAGGCTCCTACGAAGAATGAGAATGAAGAAGCCCAACTTCACCATCACTCAACTCCGCTCTGTCAAAGGAAGTAGCACCTTTCATCTCGTGCTTTTATCTTTGAGGTTCATCTCTGAACATACCTGAGTAGGGTGTGGGGATGGGGGAGAACACTATTTCAGTTCCCAACCCCTGTTAAGTCTGAGGAATAGGGAGAAGGGCTTGTGGATGGGAGCTTAGCTTTTGAATTTGTAGGTGAGTCTGGCTTACTTCCAAAGGATACAAGATGAGAAGGGAGAGAAAGAGGAACATCACTGTGGAGAAACCTGTCAAGACATCACAGACAGAGAGAGCAAACAGCTTGGGCAGGTGGTCATGGTCAGTGTAAGTCTCAGTGTGGACCATTTTGGTAGCGATGAGAGACAGAGTGTGTGTGTGAACATTCAGTCACATATTCATGCCTGTGTGTGACACTGGTACAGAAAACTACATCAGAGATAACTGGAAGTGAAACTTTTGAGCAATTTGAGTTGACCTTAAAAGCAGGTGAACTCGACTTCCAAAGAGCTTTGCCCAGAGAGGAGGAAAGGGCTTTGCAGAAGAAAAAACTTAACAGGAACTCGTTAGTCACGAGCAAGATGGACAAGGATAACTGGTGTTTATAGTTTGTTCTTTCCATCTGTGGTGGCCTCACAAGTATCCATAAGCCCAGCCTAAGAATGAAAAGCATCACAAATGAGAAGTGGTCTACAAAATTCCTAACCAGTGAGCCTCAAAACGAGCAGGATAAATAAAAGGGGTAGGGATGGAAATAATCCGAAACAGGGAGAGTCTGCGCTGGTGTCACAACATAAGCAGTGTGGCCTCCTGAACGGGATCTTGGGACAGGAAAAGAACACAGAGAAAAGCAAAACTAAGGAAGTCTGAGTAGTTTACAGACTAACTCATCAAGTTTGTTTATTTAATGTAAAAAAATGATCACCCTACTGTCAGATGTCAATAGTGAAGTAAGGAATGGGGTTTTTGAGAAACCAGTCTATGAGAGCTTTACCGCTCTTTTCAAAATAACACGCTCACTAAAAATAAAGAGAACTACTTCCTATTTTCTGCAGTGTAAACCCTCAGTGCACCATTAAGGAAAATAAGTGCAAACAAGGAACTTGGCAGTGAGTGTGTCCTTCAGCACACATCACAGGACTCCCTTCTAATTCTATGTGTGTGTCCCTGAGTGTCTACATATGCATCACTGTTGGGGCACTTATTTTTTTAGAAATTCTTTTATTTACATTTCTTATATTCTCTTTGTCCCTACTCCACTCCAATCCCTTCCAGCACCCCAACACCGGGTAGGAGAGAGAAAGGGTTAGTGGGAGAGGGGGTACAGTTCTCTCACCTGTTTTTTGTCGGTTAGGGTCATCGGGTTCCTTGGAACCCATCCAATCCTCACTGCAGGAAAACTTCAACTTCTTCCATTGCGTTAACAGCGACCAGGAGCCGAAGGGGGGAAGCAGCAGCAGCCTTGTCCTTTCTCGAAGCTCCCAACACACTCTGGGGCTCTGGCATTTGTTCTCTCTCCAGAGTCCTCAGATTTAAACTATCTGCAGCTGGCAAAGAGCTCCTCTCAGAGCCTGAATGAGGCAAATAGTTAGCTGCTGTGGGCCATCGGAATCAGTCCCACATCCCACACCTGCATTAAAACAAAAGCCATGTTTATACCCACAACATACTACATATGTGCAGAAACCCTCTGAGGTCAGAAAAGGCACTGGCTCCCCTAGGGCTGGAGTTACAGAAGACTGTGAGCTCCTGTGGGAGCTGAAAACCAAACCCAGCGCCTGTGTATGCGCAGCAAGGGCTCTTCACCGCTGCCTGGTCTCCCCGTCTCCCCAGCTGAGCACCACCTCGGAAGAAACAACACACTGCAGTGTCTTCTCAGACCGTAGCAATGAAGCGCTTGGTAAAGTTTGTCAATCTATGGGTCTCTCTGAACTTGATCTGAGAGCAGCTTCATCCTGTCCTGTGTTGATTCCAGTACCATCTTAACCTCACCGGGGTTTCTGTTGTTAACTTTCTTTCCTTCGTTTTTGTGAGATAGGGCCTCACTCTCTATTCCCAGAAAGGCCTTAAAGTCCCAGTCCTCCTGCACCAAACTCCGCGCGCTGGGATTATAGGTATGCAGCAGGATGTTCGACCCTACTATTTATTTAATGCTATCAACATTTTATTTTCATAGTTTAAAAAACTATTTTTGTGTAATAAAAAAAGTCACCAAATTTCAAATCCTGGAATAAACAGTATTTTTTAAAAATTGAAAATAGATTTTTTTTCACACAATATATTCTCACTAGTCTCCCTGCCCTGAATGCATCCATCTTCCCCACTTTCTCACTCACCAAAATCCACCCCCTTTCTCTCTCTCTCCCATTAGGATACAAATAGACACTAGAAATAATAACAATTAAATGATATTAGATAGAATCTACATATGAACTCTCTCTATATATGTATCTCTGTATTCGCTTTCTTATCCTCTTCTTTCATCCATCTCCCTGTCTGATCCTCTCATGCCAGCCCCCAGCCCAGCCCCAGCCCCCAGCCCAGCCCCAGCCCCCCAGCCCAGCCCGCCCCCAGCCCAGCCCCAGACCCCCAGCCCAGCCCAACCCAGCCCAGCCAGCCCAGCCAGCCCAGCCCAGCCCCAGCCCCCCAGCCCAGCCCGCCCCCA
>CM053743.1:18309349-18429852 GCA_028658305.1 Pachyuromys duprasi | reverse complement strand
GACTCAAAGCAGTTTTGATTTGCATTGCCCTGATGACTACAGTTGTTGGACATTTCTTTAAGAGTTTCTTAGCCATTAGTGTTTCCTCTTTTGAGAAATCTCTGCTTAATTATGTACCTTATTTTTTAAATTTTTTAAGATTTATTTATTTATTATTTATATAGTATTCTGTCTGTATGTACATCTGCACACCAGAAGAGAGCACCAGATTTCATTACAGATGGTTGTAAGCCACCATGTGGTTGCTGGAAATTGAACTCAGGAGCTTTGAAAGAACAGCCAGTGCTTTTAACCTCTGAGCCATCTCTCCAGCCCCCTGGAGTTGAGTTTTTTTTCAAGGTTATAAGTATAGATCTATTTGGATTCTTTGACATGTAGCCATACAGTTTTATCAGCACCACTTATTCAAGATGTTGTCTTTTTTTTTTTTCTAGTGTGTTTTTCTGGCTTCTTTATTTGTTCATGTGTGTGTGAACTTGTGCCTGGGTCTTCAATTCTATTCTACTGATCAACATGTCTATTTTTATTACTATAGCTCTGTAGTATAATTTTAGATCAGGGATGGTGATGCCTCCAGCGGTTCTTTTATCACTTAGTGATGCTTTAGCTACCCTGGGTTTTTGTATTCCATATGAACCTGAAAACTGTCCTTTAAATTTCTTTGAAAACTCTGTAGACTTCATTTTCACTACATTAATCATGAGTATGGTAGGTGATCTTTTTATTTGTTCTCAAATTTGGTTTGCAGTATTTAATTAAGAATTATTTCAGGGCTGGAGAGATGGCTCAGAGGTTAAGAGCACTGACTGCTCTTCCAGAGGTCCTAAGTTCAATTCCCAGCAACCACATAGTGGCTCACAACAGTCTGTAATGAGATCTGGTGCCCTCTTCTGATGTGAAGGCATACATGAAGATATTGTATACATAATAAATAAATAATTTTTAAAAAGACTTTCTCCATGTTCATAAAGGAAATTGATCTGTAATTATCTTTCTTTGTGGGTTTTTATTATGTTTAGGTATCAGGGTGACTGTGGCCTCGTAAAAAGAATCATCTTCTGTTCCTATCTTACAGAATAATTTGAGGAACATTGGTACTAATTCTTCTTTGAAAGTCTGGTATAATTCTGTACTAAATCTGGCCCTGGGCGGGGCCTTCTGATGATTTTCTAAATTGGTGGAGTTTGGATTTTTTTTCAAGCATGTCCTTATGATTCTCTGGATCTTCTCAGTGTCTGTTGTTACGTCTCCCCTTTCATCTCTCATTTCATAACTTTGAATCTTCTCTCTTTTTCTTTTAGTTAATCTGGCTAAGGGTTTATCAATCCTATTGATTTTCTCAAAGAATCAATTCCTCATTACGTTGAGTTTTTGTAAATGCTTGTTTGGTATGTTTTCATATTTGTGCTTATATTTTGTTTATCTATTTTATTGATCTTGTCTGTGAGTTATATTATTTCCTGCCACCTACACCTTTTGGGTGTTATTTATTCTTTTTTCCAGGATTTCGGGTGTCCCATTATGATGGTGTCTAGCCATCAGGGTTTGGCATGATTGTAACTATAGGTGTTGGAATCTGCTCTTGTCTTTATTGACTGGGTGCTCCTGTCTTTGTTGACGGATGCTCCTTGTCTTTGTTGACTGGGTGCTCCTTGCTTTATGTTGTCCTCTTGGCATCTCAAGCATGGTGCCTCTGGGTTGCCTGTAGGGAGTGGTCTTGAGTCCCTCTAAATGTGGCCACTGGGGGGTCCCAGGTAGGACGGGTTGCTAGGTATTTGGGGCTGACAGGAAAGAATAGATATAGGCGAGAAGGGAGGTTGGCTGATTGTCCATGGAAAGTAGGAAATCTAGGTCTTTCTAGAGGATCAGCAGATTTCCCAGGGAGTCCAGTGGGAGTGGGAGGAGAGGGAAAGAGAGAATAGGCCTGTACAGGTGATCTGCTACAGGGCATGGAATGAGACTGAGGATTTGTATCAGAGGATAGGAAGGAGAGAGAAGATTGCTTAACTGATTCTCAAGCTGGCTGTTAAGTGGGTTCCCAAATAGTAAGAGTACCTCAGGGTATCGGTAGTTTACACAAAAAACTAAAATAGTCAATTCTTAATTACCTAATTGGCTCCTAATGCAAAGTGATTTAATTTGTAAAAAAAAAATCCTTCAAGATGTACACAAAATAAAATGTTTAATACACTGGCCATATTGCCTGTGATTTCCCTCACCTTACATACACCATAAATGGCAAACACCCATCTCTAACAAGAAAGTGGAACCACTGTAACTTTTGCCTCAGTTATTTCTTAAACTTTAGAATGGAAAACCAGACTTTTGTCCAAAATATGTTACAAATTAAAGAAGATAATACCATGATTCTGTAAATGATTGCCTTCAGAAAGAGTTTAATTATTACTAGGACCGTGTGTGATTTTTTCCAGTGGGGTACAAAACTGTAGTAACAAAGTACATGATTCGAGCTTCGAGATGAAAACTCTCAGCAAGCATGTATGTACTGTCTCAGGCCCTATGTCGAGCACAAAACAGATGTGAGCTCTGTCTTCCTGGTGCAGAATAACATTAATCAAGGAAGTTTGTGTCAGACTATGTAACCAACTTGACTGAGCAGTCTCAGTAGCTTGATAAACACAACTGTTTTGTTTTTCCAGTAATTGTTTCTGAGCTTGCTCTGTGGACCTTTCTTGTTACTGGGTAGCAGGACCCTTCATGTGATCCTAGTCCTAGGCTGTAATCTGCTGTCTTCTTAAGCTATTAAAACAGAATATTTTACTTACTACTCAATTCCATTTATTCTAAGACTTCAGTCATTTACTCGACCAAGGCTCCCATCTCATGCCATGAAACTAAATTTACAGTTTGGGGAAATACAGATGAAGTGTGGTTGGATTTTCACACCACACCCACTCGGCTGTAGATCTACTCCTTCTAGCTCTGACCCAGAACAAAGAAGTCTGGTTGGGAGGCATCCCAAACAATGATGATATTTCTTTTCTCTTGCAACCATAGCAGACATCATACTGGACATCCTGTGGGGAGCCAGTGCCCCAAGATGCTTATTGATGGAAAATTTATTCCAGGTAGCTTCCCCAGTTTTGGTGGTCTCAAAAGAATTCTGACATACCTTCTATCCAGTAGCCTTTGCTATTTTCTCTTGACTTGCATGCCCCTTAGCCCCATATTAGAACAGCATGCATGCCATCCCCAAATCCTGACTGTGCTCCATGGTCCCAACCATGGATCTATGGGCATCAGCCATGTCCATCTTTACATTTGTTTGGAAACAGGCATTTTCTACCCAACCTGACACTACCCACACTGTGTCTTCTGAGACACCTTGCTTGGCCTTTCCCCTTCATCAGACGCCAGTCAACAAGCCCAATGGCAGAGAGAACCCCATTGGGTAAGAAGTTGGCAGCCTATAGACCTCTTCCTCACCACTTGCTCACTGCACCTTTCTTCTTGGGCTTCAGGGAGAATGAAACAAGCATACCCCAACTCTACAGAGAAAAGAGGTATTTCTGGCTGCTGCCCTCAGGTAGCCACTTACACTGTTAACAAATTAAGCCAAGGTTGGGGAGCCTGAAAGATGCCTGAGGGGCTGGAGAGATGACTCAACAGTTAAGAGCCTGTACTGTTCCTGCAGAGGATCTGAGTTCAGTCCCCAGGGCTGACATCGGGCAACTGACGTCTACTGTAACTCCAGCTCTGGCCGCTGAGGGCACCTCTATTCATACGCACATTCCTTCTACAGATGCACTATGAAACATGTAAATCTAAAAAACAAAAGAAAAAGAATACAAGACAAGAAAGATGACTGAAGCTGACAGCCTCTAGCAAGGAAGTATAGAAAATAAGGGTGGGAACAGAGCCTAAGCAATCTAGAAACAGAGTGTGCATTTTGTAGTATCTACTAAAGCTGAACTCATGACTGCCCCATGAGCTAACAACTCTATTCCTAGGCACATAGCACACCCCCACACATACACACTTGGCCACACATGCATGCACGTGCAGGAAAAGTGTTCCTGATCACCCAAAGCTGGAAGGAAACAGCAGAAATGTAGTATAGTGACTAAATCAGTTATAGCATCACAAAGAAATATTTTTGCAGCCAGGAGAGAAGCCCCTGCTTCATGCAGCACGGCAGAATTTTGCGGATGTATTATCAGTGGAAAGGAGCCCAAATCGAGAAAGAACGCAAAACCTATGATGTTACGTCTAGGAAGTTGAAGACAGGTAATGCTGAAAGATGGTGCCTAGCTCAACAACCCAGCAGTTACTGCTGTGGGGGAGGTGTGTTGCATGTTGCATGAATGGGATGCAATGCTATTCTGCTTTGGGGGCCCAAGTGATTCATTGAACTTTCGCGTATAAGCTACACATTTTCTATGACTTATACTCCAGTATGTTTACTAAAAACACAAAGAGATAAGGTGTTCCTAACATCAAAAGGTGACTTAACAAACTATTGCAGAAGGCAACAGTGGAAAACTCCCCTTTTCAGTGGACTAGGGGAAGGAGGTGGGAGAAGAGGGAGGGAGGATGGGACTGGGGGGAGTTGAGGGAGGGGGATTCAAGCAGCATATATAATGAATAAATTGTGGGGGGGGAAAGGAAAATAAAAATGGTGAGCATCTGTTACAGAGATTCTGTGCCCAAAGAAAGCAATTTTGTGTGAGCCAACATTCTGACCCTTTAGCCAGGGCAGGATAGCGCACAGAGCAAACTGCCAAGTTATTTTGCTGTTTTCATTCAGAAAGTTCATTTTATCAATTTTATCGTTTCAACTTTAATTTACACAAATTTTAATTTTGGGGCATCTGTCCAAAATTAATTTTAAAGTTAGCACATAAAACGATGTTTTTCATTATGACATTTTCATACCTGTGTCACTACATTGTGATTTTTCTCCCCGATTTCTTTCGCAGAAAGTTTCCTTGCTTTTGTTTTCTTTTTGTTTTTTCAATGTGTGTGGGGAGAGGGGTTACACATGAAACTGCTCAAGGAAGCCTTCCCTGGATCTGCAGTTATAAACATTTGTGACCTGCCCAAGGTGGTTGCTTAGAACCAAACTCTGGTCCTCTCCAAGAGCAACAAGTGCTCCTAAACAATGAGCCATCTCTGCAGCCTAAACAGACCTTTCTTTTTAAAATTTGTGATCAGTGTGTGTGTGCTTTCTCAGCAAGTTTATTATCGCTATATGGAAAATCATTTGGTTTCTGTGTATTGGTTTTGTATTCTGCTACTTTTTCTGAGCAAGTGTGCTAGGTTGAAGAGTTTTCTGTTGGAGTGTTTGGGGTGAAAATGTGAATACTTTACCTTCTTTTCTGTTTTATGCCTGTGTTTTTCCCTCTTACAGCCTAGCTGCAGTTTTAGGCATTATATTGAGTAAGAGCAGTAAGACTCAGAAGCCTTGTACAGCCCCGATTTTAGTGGAAATTCTTTCACCACACAAATAGTTTAATCTAATGTTGGCTATAGATTTGTCATGTATAACATGCTATTTAAGATATGTTCCTTTTTAGGGCTTTTATTTTGAAAAGACACTGACCTTTGTCCAAGGCATCTGTTGAGATGACCATCTGATTTCTATCCTTAAGTCTATTTATGTATCATATTACATTTATTGCTCGAAGCAAGAACTTCTGATGCGTTGGTTCTATTAGCAGAAGAATGTCTCAATGTGTTAAATGTGTATGAAGGTTTTCATATGCTTCAAAGAGAAAGCCAGGCTAACTCCAAAAACGGCTCATTGTGCTCATCTGCAGGGAATCAAGGTTGAAAGTTCACTCTGTCAAAAGCAAGACAGCTCTCATTATCGTGAAGCTTATTGAAATTCAGTTTAATTCCCACACTGGGGATAAATTTACTTGGCTTTTGTAGTTATACTGGTTTTTGTTTCATGTATATAATTCTATAATATTTGGTTTAAAACAGATTTTATTAAATCTGCAGTAGCATAACAAGTAACAGGTTTCATTGCGGTATTTTTGCTTTCATATATATATATATGTATATATGTATATATATATGAATATACATATCATTGTATCTTGTTCTGTCTTGTCTCCTTCACTGCCATCCCCTACCAATAGTTTAGAAATGGAGCTACTCTGTAGAACTGCCAACAAAATAAAACCAATGTTAGTTAACAAAAAAAGAATTATATGCATATATACTTTTTATGATGTCAGCTACCATTACATAAACAGTTTCAAACCTTGATTAGGTGAATTAAATTAGCAAGGAATGGTAGTTAATCAGCACAGTGGGGTCCACAGGCTATGTTAACTATACTTATGACACTTAATGTCTCTGCAAAGTGTGGAACAATGTTAGAGCTGGACAAGATTGCATACCCTGGTGCTTGTCAGAGATGTATTCTGATGAACTGAAACCACTTTGCAGTAAGAAACTGTCAACTTCGCCCTCTATTCACTAAAGGCAACTGTAGAGGCCCTGAACTGTATCTTTAACCGGAGCAATCTCAGAGGCAGAAGTTGCCTTAGTGCACTGGGCAGAGTTCTGCAGAATGAATGCTTGCTTTGTCCTCAAACTTATTTTTTATAAAGATTTTTTGTTAATTTTATGTACATCCATGCTTTGCCTACATGTATATTTGTGTATCATATGTGTGTGCAGTGCCCATGAAGGTCAAAGAGGGCATGGGATCTTACTGGAACTGGAGTGTGGGTCCCAGGAACTGAACCCAGGTCCTCTGGAACAGTAGCCAATGCGCTTAACCATTGAGGCATCAATCCAGCCCCCTTTGAACTTATTCTTGTAATCTTGGGTGGATTATTTTATTACAGGTTTCAATTCTTCCACCAGCAGAGAACCAATCCACATAGCTTAGATTAGATAACAGCTTGGATCTTAGAGAACATCTCAGAAATGGTAACAGAGCTCACACTGTAGATAGCTATGCACCAGAGCTTCTGGGAAGAACTGTAATCTCATGGGGTACATGAGACAATGCAATGGTTTTGTTATTATTTCTAATCTACAGATCCAGAAACTGAGGATGAAGGAGGGGAAGTAGATCCGGGATTTGAACTCACACTTTCTGATGACTAAGCACACATGTGGTCTTAACAAGACCCAAGGACTTTTGCTAGGCCAGGATTTTTGTTTTTTTCCCCCAACTTTTGTTTAATCCTTTTTCGTTCATTCATCAAACACATAAAGTCAGAAAACCTCAGTGTGTGTGTGTGTGTGTGTGTGTGTGTGTGTGAGAGAGAGAGAGAGAGAGAGAGAGAGAGAGAGAGCGAGAGCGCTCTGGGTTCAGACTGGAGAACCACAGGATACCCTGAGAAGGTATCCATCTACTCTAACATGCTGAGTAAAAACATCTGCAACTCAAGGCATTCTGAGAGCGAAAGAATGCTATGGATAGTCACATTATGGCCATAGGCTAAACCCCGGATGGTCTCAGGTAAGGTGAAGCTCAACACAGCAAAGGCAAGCAGACTTCAGAGTTGGCCTCCCAGGACTGGGACTTCCATTGAGGTTCTCAGGGGGTTTCTATGTTCTATTAGCACCAAAGGCCTCCCCGACCCAGCCGGCAAAGAAAGATTGCTAAAATGGGAGAGCCACGCTCATAGCTGTTTGCACACAGCAGGACACCACAGACAGCTGTTCCCAGCTTCTTCCAGGGGTTGTCCCTCTTTACCTTCTGGAACACGGAGTTCCCAGTCCCTTTCTTTTTTGCTCCAGTATTTCTAAAACTCCTGTCTGCAAGGAACCCGACTGACTCCTGGAAACCTTGGGTAGAAGAACAGGGTGATGATGCCCTCTGCTGTTACCTAGGAAGCAATGAGCATCCACACAGCTAGCTGGTCAGGGCAAGGGTAAGCAGAAGATCAGAAAACAGCCTGCAAGAGTATGCTGAGTGGCTTCCTAGTTAACCCTTACAGTTTGGGAGAGAGCACTCGTACATTCCTCATTTTTATAGCTAAGCACTCAGAGAGGCTGCGTAGCTTATTATAGACAGTAACGAGGAAATAGATAGATGGGGGCAGAGGAGGGACAACTTAAAACTATTTGGTTCCTAGGAATCAGCCCTGGTCATCAGGCTTGGCAGCAGGTAACTTTACTTGATGAACCACCTTATCTGCTCTAAACTAACATTTACCTGGTGTTAAAAGCGCTTGATTTTTTTTTTTTTTTTACGTTTCTGTAGGATTTCTGTAAGTTAAGTTTTCAAATATTCAAAACATATTTATTGGACACAGATTTAAACCGGAAATTGAACATGAAGGGGTATTTATTTATGCAGAGACCTCAGCGTGTTTCATGTGGTGTGCATCCACCGGGATGGGAGAGGTAGACCTCAGTGCATGTGGTCCTGAGATTTCTTTCACTAGCAATGACCTCACATAGCCTTGAAACCTTTTCCTGAATCCTTTATAAAAACCATCTTCCTTCACTGATTCTCTTCTGGCTTTTGATCTTTCTGACAATTTCTTTGGGGACAGTTTTCTTGGTTATCTTGCATTGCAATCATGGGTTCATCTGTCTGCTTCCTGTCATTCTACTTGGTTTCACAATGCTCCACTAAGAACAGGCCCTTAAGGCACATGTAGACATTGGACTGCAACAGATGCCAGCTAGTCTTCTTTATGGGATTTGAAGGCTGGGGACAGAGCTCAGCCACAGAGGGCTTGCCTAGAATGGATGAGGCTCTGGGTTTGGCTGCCCGCACTGAGGAAACAACAAAGAAGATGGAGCTAGGCAGCTACACAGAGCAATCAGGCTTTTGGAGAAGGGTCACTATTAGAAGTTGTAATTTCAGGAAGTTAGTATTTTCCAACTGTATCCTTATACAGTGTAAACTATCCATGTTAAATGCCTGAAACCCTGGTAGGGTAGGAGCTCTCCAATTAATATCCACACATGCTCCAAGCACAAGCCTCCAAACCATGTTTTCTGGGAAGCAGGGAGGTACAGTCTCCCTCAGGGCAGCAGTTTCCACTTCCAGGAGTACTTCTGTCTCCTTCCATGTTTGACAGTCACCCTCATGCAATTGCCCCTTTCAGTTTCCCCTTCCTGCTGTTTTCTTTTCCTGGACTCCGGCATGTAGTCTGTTTTTAGGGAGCTGTGACTAACCTCCTTAATCTCTGATTCTGTCCCAGCTCAGCTGTCTTTCCCTCAGGACATTATATTAACCCTGTTTAGGCAACTCTAAATTCCTGGCATGCTCAGTTAGCAGCAGCTTTTTCAAGGCCACACCATCTGTCAGGAGTTTAAGCCCTGGCTTACAGGGTAGTCACGAAGGAAGCAGATTAGAAACTAAAGTTTCCACATGCAGCCAGGCAAAAACTGCAGAATATCCGAATACTCCCTACAACATACTGACAAGGTAAATTTTAATATTGGAATGCAAACATTCTAGTACACATTATTTTTACTTCCAACAGCAAACACTAGGATCAATTTAAATATCAATCAATAAAAAGTAGTGGCAGGGAGATGATGTCACACACCTTTGATCCCAGCAGAGGCTGGCAGATTTTTGTGAGATCTAGGCCAGCTGGTCTACAGAGAGAGAGTTCGAGGACAGCCAGAGCTGTTGCACAGAGAAACTCTGTCCCAAAAAACAAGAGCAAAACAAACAAACAAGTAGTCTGATAGCACAATAAAATGTTTTACAAGGCTTCACGAAATCTTGTTTTGAAATGTATTTATTAACCTGGAGATGTGCTCATGTCCACCAGGAAAGGAACATCCAATTTTTCTACACATATATATTTAAAACCATGGACCTGGTTGGCTCTGGTTAATTTGGGTGTGTGAAATGTCATCTTCAATTTAAAAAAATAATAATAAAGTTAATTTTAAAATGCTCTCAAAATATGGCAAAGGAAGTGCTCATACAAAAGAGCACGTTGAAAGCCAACAAGATGGTTCATCTAGTAAAAGCACTTGCCAAGGAAACCCAACAACCTGAGTTCAGACCCTGGAACTACTGTAAAAGAAGAAGAACCACTCTACCAAGTTGTTCTCTGACCCCCACATGCATGCACTCTGGCATGTGTGTACCCATGTGCACATGATAGATCCATGATATGCACATATAACAAGAAAATTAAATTTAAAAAAATCAATCTTATATATTTATAATAGTAATAAATGTCAGTATTCTAGCTCTGCTGTGGGAACCACATGCTAAAAGCACAAGCCTACAGCCAATAGGAGAAACAAACCATTTTATTCCATTTTTCTCCCACTGCATACGATTTCCCTTTTTCTATTATACCAAACACATGTGTGTATATGTGTGTCACTTCTTTCTTATCTCTTCTTGTTCCCCCTTTTGCTTCCCAGACCTTCTTGGCACCTCTCTGTGTCACAAAGAGGAGAGTGAAGGAGTAGAACAAAGCTGATGGTCCTGTCCTTGTCTCTGTTCATCAGGACTTTTCCTCTAAGGAAAAGATAAACCAAAAAGGACACAGGACACTGGTGGTCTGTGAGAACATGATTCCCTGGAGAATAACCATAGCACTACTATAGTTCTGAACACTTTTTATAGTGAGTGCATAATTCTGAAAAATGGACAAAATCTTGCGGTTGCTTTTAAAAACCACAGTTCAAGACATTCTTGGTTCTTTGGTAGATATGCTGAAAGGATTCCTTATTTCTCTCTTTGGCATTTGTTTTCAGGATATTGCAAAAGTCACTGAGAGCCCACATGACACCGCATTTGTTCCTACAGACAGCTGAGTATTTCCTTGGATAGACTATGGCATCTACTTGGAAGAGCTTCTTTGGTGTGTAGACAACAGGTGCTCAAAATAGTCAATCCTCACAGACAAAGAGCCATTTCTAGTCACCCCACTGGGATTTCAATTAAGAAACACCCTTTAGTGGTGAAATAGAGAAAGCAGATGGTAGCTCAGGCCCTCTGCTATGACCTGGGATTTGAAAAGGAGATGTAAAAACCAACTAGAGATGCAAAAAAAAAAAAAATGTCTTGTTTTGCTTCGTGTTTGATGTCAGGGCAGGAGTATTTGAGATAAAGTCTTGGTGTGTAGACCTGGCTGGCCTGGAACTCACGGTGTAACCAAATTGGCCTCAGATTTATGGATGACTCCCGTGTTTCTCTTCCTCTTGAGCACTGAGATTACAGGCATACTCCAACACGCCCAGTTTCCTTGATAAGTTTTCTAATTTTATGAGTTCTCATCCTGGATTATACATAACCCTCCTTATTCTATTATAACTAATGCACATATACTCCCCCTATCTTCCAACTATAGATTAAGTTCCTAAATATCTGTAAGAGGGAAGAAGTTGAATGTGAGAACCTGAAACCCTAAATCATAAATAGAGTTGGTGAATAGGTTGACAGAACTTGAATCTAATACTGAACTTATAGAAGCTCCTTACAAACAGTAACAGTGTAGTCAGGAGACTATTAATTAGTAACAGTGGGTCTACACTTAATAGAACGGAGGAGGAAGGCACAGGTTTTCAAGTGCTACTGCTCATTCATAGATTGATACCTGAGCATAGTTCTGGCCACAGAGTAAACAAATTCACATATTCAGAACATAAAATCCTTTTTTTCTAAACCCAAACTTTCCAAATTTATCTTAGTTTTATATGTAAATCATTTTTCACAACTGATTACAGGCATGAGAAAAACTTTAACAGGACTATTTTGGGCTCAAAAATGTGACACTCTTACAAAGAGGTTCCCTTCACATGCCCACAGAATACTTATAGTTGTGAAGGTATTAAAATTTAAAAATCACGACTTTAGCAGAAGTACTTCAAAGCAGGATCCACCAGCCTCTTTCCTCCCCATATGTTTAGCAACTCATTTTCACAATTGTCTCTAGTTTACTAAATGTAGAATATCATCTTGGCTCTATAGTTACACATTACTAATGAAGAGCAAGCTAAGAGTAGGGAAATTGTGCTGTGCTTTAGATCTCCAAATAAAAGAATGCTTAGAGCTAATTTTATTTAAAAGTTTCCTATTTTAACCTCAGGACTCATAAAAGGTTATCTGTTGTGAATGTGTGTGTGTGTGTGTATGTGTGTGTAGTGAATGTATATATGGGTTACCAGAAATAGGCTAGGATTAGACAAGACGTAAAATTCATGTTATGACTAATGACCTACGTACATTTCATAAATATAGACAGTAAGTATAAGAAGTGGAGTCCTTTCTTGTGCTGGTCATTTACCTGGTAGATTTGATTCCATGCTATCCTTCTGTCGTTTGGACTGTATCTCAGCATCTACCTTTCCCAAGCTCCCTTGACAAATGACTTTTGAGTAGATTTGGCAGGGGTAAGGCTTTCCTGGGTTGCATGGTGGGGCAGGGGGAGACTGGAATAAAACGCCAGGGTCTTTCTTTGCTTTGGTGACATATCTGACATGGCTACTTCCCGTAAGGTAACCCCATGTATTCCTGTATCTCACTAGATAATGGTTGATAGCCTTCTAGCCCCTCCTACCAGCTAAGTTTTTGAACTCTGGTAAACACAACCTCCTATCCTTCACCCACCAGCTCAAACAATGGTAGCAGTTTCCTAGTTTTCCTAGATTTCAGTTACCCTAGTATCTCCTTACATGGCCTCTCAGCATTGCCTACATGATCAGTCCCCTGAGCCAGATGTCTTCTGTCTCCTGCAACTATAGTTATTTTTGCTTTTGGAAAGGCTTTCATTTTATCAACATTTTATACCAGGAATGGTCCAGAAAACAGATATTCCACCTGGACCCCTAAAATCGTGTTATCATGGTTTTGAATGTGGCAAGACCACCTTAAAGGCAAGAAGTGAAACAATAACTGGTGGTGTGCAGGGTATCTTAGCTGTTGAAAGTGTAAGCTGTGCTTCCCTGCGTCATGGCACATGCCTACGAAGCAACGGCTTTGATGACATCCCTGCTCCAGTGACCATGATGACAGTAATAAGAATGAATGATCACTTAAGATAACTACTTCCAACTGCTCTGGAGTCCACACAAAGAAAAAGGTAAGGTTAGGGCCATGAGCGCTTTAAAGTGTTTTAATTAGCATACATTAATTATTTATGTATAGATTGTACTTTAATACTATTTGATCCCCATTACTTTCCCTTGTCCTCTTCTCCTGTTAATTTTCTTCCCCTTTCTTTCCTTCCTTCCTTTTCTTTTTTTTTTTTTTTTTGAGACAGGGTTTCTCTGTCTGAAAACAATGCCCTGGCTGTCCTGAACTCAATTTGTAGACCAGGCTGTCTTCGAACTCAGAGATCTGCCTGCCTCTTCCTTTCAAGGGATTAGAGGTGTGTCCCACTACACCCAGCTCCCTTCCTGTTTCTAAAAAGTTCTCCTACTTTTGTGCCTTCGTGTGGGTGTACAACCAATGAGTTTATTACGGTTATTTGTTTATAGGACCATGAGTACCTTACCAGTGGCTACACTGCAGAAGAAAATGTCTCCCCCAGCCACCTCTCCATAGCCATTAACTGTTTTTAAATCCTCAGGGAGACATGAAGCCCCCTTCCCCCCACCCCCTTCCACAGGGTGTTGACTGTTGAGGAGGCAGATTGTGAATAGGTCAGTCACAGCTGCTGTTGAGCTCAACAGCCACATCAGTGTTTAACTGTGCTTCCTTTTTCTTGTTCTTTCGTTCTGCTCCTAGGCTTGGAAAGAGTGATATACACGTCCCTTTAATAGCTTTGAGAATAACTTTGAGAATAAATTACTGCCAATGACTTCAGAAAGGAGTGTCTTTGAACAAAGTTGACCACAGCTCTCATCTCTGGCATAGAAAGCAATTTGACAAGCACACCATGCACATTTAGCAAAACGGGCAGCAGTTTCCCCACTAGGGCCTAGAAGTGCCCAGGTTTTGATGGTGTTTACAGTGTCCTGTGGAGCAGGCCTCAAATCACATCAGAGAGCAGCTGTTTACCCCCAACAGATCAGGGCATGAGCCTTTACTATAGAACAAAGCTTTGTAGCCACAAGGCAGACAGGCTGACAATTAGACCCAAAGGCTGATAACAGGCTTACAAGTGGCCCCAGCAGTCCAAGGCATCAGTTAGATTATACTGAGTTAAGCACCTTGGTTAGGAGGATTAGAATAGATCTGTAGAACAGACAGATGAGCCTCTGAACCATCCAACTCTCTGGAAACGTCCTTTCTGAGAAAACATTTGGTGTTGGTTGGTTGGTTGGTTGGTTGGTTTTTGGTTTTGGTCAATCTAGTGCCCCATCTTCACTTTCATAAAAATCTTATCTAAACCATTTGTGGCAACTGTGTTAGAAGACGATACTTATTCTCCCAGAATCTACTTAGATACCACAGGACTGTTTCCAATAGCAAGTATTGGATTCCAATAGCAAGTCTGAATACACACAACACAGCCCAGACTTCAGAGAAGAGCATGACCTGTTCCAATGTGAGACCAGAAACACATCAAAGGAGTTGCTGAGCCTTATCAGTCTGGAAGAAATCTGGGCACCATGTATTTTTAAAGACAATATGGAAGGACAAAGCAGACTGCAAATGGGTAATCTTACCTTGGATTCAGAGTCAGTGTGTTAACTCAGCAGCAGTCACGGTGTTAATCATGATTCGTTAGTAAAGTGAGAACAAAAACATCTAGAGTTGGCATTAACTGGCCTGGTACAACAGAAATATGAGACACACATGTGACGTCAAACTTCCTAGGACATGTACTTAAACAAAATATACTTGAGACATCTTTGTGATCTTTATGGAGTATGTTTTGGGAATTTGATATGTGTATAGACTATAATCATCAAGTGAGTGTAGTGAGTATTTGTCTCTTCAAACATTATCTTTTGTTTTTAGTAACATATCTTAATTATAAATAATTAGTTGCCTTATGGCATTTTCATACATATGTGATCATATTCAATGCCCCCATTTCTTGTCCCCCTTCAACTCCCACTGATCTCTTTCTTCTTCTCCACTAGTCTCCCTTCTGCTTTCATGTCTTTGTCTGTGTGATCCAATGAATAATTAGGTTTGCTCATGTGAATAAGGGTTATTTACAGGAGGATGGCGTATTTACCAGTGGCTACAACACTGAAGAAAGTATCTTTCGTTTGCCCAGCAAGAATAAACTGCCAATAGCTCCTTAGGATGTGTGAGGCCTAGTAAGTCCCTCCCCTACCCATAATGGATATTTCAGAGTCCTAATCTTGTGGATAATCACTGCTGCTTTGAGTTTAAAAAAAAATGTGGTAACCATGTCATGCCCAGAAGACAACATTCCATGATGCTCTTTTCCTTCCTCTGGTTCCTACATTCGTTTTACATAGCTCTTCTATGGTGTTCCTGAGCCTTGAAAAGGACAATGCAGATGTCTTATTTAGGTCTGATCATCAACACTTATTCTCAGCATTTTCATCCGTTATGAGTCTCTATAGTAATAAACGAAATGGAATGAATGCTGTATTGAAAAGCTTCTTGGAAGTTGACAGCAGCATTGATCTACAGGCATAAACATAAGCATCTAGAAGCCAACAGACCTCAATCCTTTTTATGTGTTGGAGATTTTATGCCCTTAAAGTCCTTCTGAAATGCATCAGCTATTGTTTTAGCCAAATAGTTACCCTGCTGTAGTACAGGTGGAAAAAAGCAGAATACAATATTCTGTTTTTATATGCCCCCTTCCAGGTGTTCTTCCAGTCTCTAGAAATCACTATTCCATTGTTTTATATGAAACTGATTTAATAGTTTCCATAAATGAGTGTGAGTATACACCTGTGTATTTCTGTCCTATTTCACTTCAAATAATAACCTGTAGTTCCATTCACATTGCTGCAAATGATAGGATTTCAATCATTTTTACGGCTTGATAATGTTTTATTGTGAATGTATACTAGAGTTTCTTTGTTGACTCATCTTCAGTAGGCATCTAGTTGATTCTCTATTTTGGTTATTGTGAATATGCTTTAATAAGTATGAAAATGTACCCCAAAATGCAAGGATTGATCAACATCTGCAAGTCAATGAATGTTTAAATCATCATAAATAAAGTCAAAAACCACAGGATCATCTCAATAGACACAGAAAAATTCTTTGACCAAAATCCAACATGCCTTCATGATAAGTCTTAGAGAAAGAATATAAGGCTAGAGGGAATATAGATCAACACAATAAAAACTATATATAAAAAACCCATATCCAACATCATCCTAAATGGAGATAAGTTTGAAGCAATCCAACTGAAGTCAGATTCTAAAAAGAAATGCCCACTATGCTCTCCTTTTCAACATTGTGCTTGAAATACTAGCTAGAGCAATAAGGCAAGAGAAAATTGAAGGATGCCAATAATGAAAGAAGTCAAAATATCCATAATTACAACTTATATTATGCTATATATTAGAAATCTTAAAAAATTACCAGGAAACTTATAGAAATTATTAACAAAATTAATAGGCAGGATACTGAATCAACTTGCACAAATCAATAGCTTTACTATACACCAACAACAAACATACAGAGGAGGATATTATAAACACACATCCTTTCACATTTGCCTCAAAGAAAATAGAGCATCTAGGAATAAACCTAACCAAGGAAGTGACCTCTACAATGAAAACATTAAACCTCTCAAGAAAGAGATTAAAAAAAAAAAAACACTAGAAAATGGAAAGGCATGCTATGAATTAGTAGAATTAACACTGTGAAAATGACCGTTTCACCAAAAGTTATTTACAGATTCAATGTAATCTCAATCAAAACTATCCTAAGATTCATATGAAAACACAAAAGACCACAGAAATTCTGAGAAAGCAAACAGAAAAACCAAAACAATGCTGGAGGGATTACAATTCCAGACCTTAAGATATATTTCAAAGCCATAATAATAAAGACAATATAATATTGGCACAAAAAACATACATGTAGACCAATGGAACAAAACGGAAGATCAATATGAGAACACATAAACTTCCTCCACTTAATATTTGACAAAGAGAATAAAAACATACACTGGGGGTGGGGGGAAAGCATCATCAACAAATGGTGCTGGAAAACTAGATGTCCACAAGCAGTTAGTCCTAAATCTATCACCTTGCACAAAAGCAAACTCCAAGTGATCAAAGACCTAAACCTGAAGCCTGAGACACATGATATAGGTGTACCAAAGAAATTCCTGAGTAAGACTCCATTTACTCAAGAATTTAGGACAACAAGGCACTAAAAAGCTGCTGTTCAGCAAAAGAAACAGTCAGCTGGTGAAATGGAAGTCTATAGAATGGGAAAGGATCTTTCACACCTGCAAATCTGACAGAAATAGTTTAATATCCAGAATATTTGAAGAACTAAGAAAAAAAAAGAAAAAAGAAAAAAGAACAGAGGAGAGAGAGATTTGAAAAATAGAACTAGGAGCCGAGTAGAGTGTTTAATAAAATGAGTAAGAAATGTTTTTTTAAATGTTCATCATCTTCAGCAATTAGGGAAATGCAAATCAATACAACTTTGTGATTCCATCTTACTCTAGTGGAAATGGGAAAAATCAGCAAAACAACACTAAGGAGATTCAGGAAATGGGAGCCCTTATTCACTGATGATGGGATTGCAAACTGGTGTGACCACTATAGAAATCAACCGGGAAATTTCTCAAAAAGCTAAAAATAAATCTACCATAGTACTCAGCTATAACCATTCCTAGCCAAAGACCCATCACCTTCCACAAATATTTACTTGCTCAGCTGTGTTCACTGCTGCTTTAGCCACAATAGCTAGAAGTGGAAACAATGTAAATATTCTTCAACTGATAAGTGGCTAATAAAAATGTGGTACATATGTAGTATAGAATACTGTTCAGCGGTTAAAAAAATGCAATCATGAACTTGGCAGATGAATGGATGGAACTAGAAGAGATCATACTGAGTGACGTAACCTAGACCCAGAAAGACAAATATCATATTCACTCTTATTGGAGGCTCCTAGCTCCAAATCCCCAGATACGAGTACATAGCCTGAAGTAACTACAAAAATCATGAAGGTAAAACAGGACCACTGGCAGGAAAGAGGGTTTGGAGAGCAATAGAGAAAGAAGTAGTAGGGTACAAGTAATCTGATCAGAGAAGTGGGAAAGGGGAGTTCCCTAGGGAGGTAAATACGAAAAAAACAAAAAAAGGTGGTGAAAAGGAATGACAGGACACAAGTGATCTGATAAGGAAAAGGAAAAAGGCAAAGCTCCTTGGGAGGAGGAGGGAATACAGAAGGAGGAGGTAAATAAAATAACAGTAAGTATAGCTGGAAAGGCTACAAGAATTATACTATTAACCATTTATCCCCCCAAACCTCTTGTAACGCACATAATTCTAGATATAAATATACTTAGTTATAATGAACTTTTCTCATCTGGGTTGACTGTGCTCCCTCCAAGAGCCAAAGAGCATCTAACTACCCACCTAATACCAGAGATGAGAAGTCTTCTTTGAGTTGTTAGCCATGGCAGTTAGACTCTCAAAAATATACAGCCTAGTTTTGTTGCTCTTGGTATATGCCCCAGAAGTAGAAGGCAAGTCCCTATTGCTGAAGACACCATGCACTTCAGATACAGGACCCAAAGGCCTCTGAACTGGAACTGATTCAAATTCTTCCTCTCTGGGGACTAGCTTTCATAGGACCAGAAGGAACCGTGTAAGCTTCAAAAGAGGCAACCAATAGTCACCCAGTTATGATGTCTATAAACTATTTCAATGACCATCATGGCACAATAACCCTCTGTGTGCAGTAGTGGCACACACACCTTTGAGGTAACCAACTGCTCTCTACTTGAACTTAAGATACACTTAACGAGAGGGTTACTATGCCTGGTACTGAAAACCTAACTAACCAGTGCTAGTAAAATCATGATTATTACAGGAGAATCTACAACTATACTTTACTAAACCAGCATAATCTCAAACAACAATCTATAAACAATTATCCTTATACCCACAGATACGTGTAATCTTCACTTGGCATCAAAGGATCTTCTCTTTGCAACAGAGACCACTACAGAAAACCACAGCCAGCTAATATGTAGAGTTATACAGCCCAGTACTGATGAGAACATCTACAAAACACTCCCATACCTAAGGCTCAGGGAACATTTCAAAAGAGGAGGCAAAAAGATTGAAAGAGCCAGAAAATCAGGGACTTTGCTGTGAGATTGTGTCTCCTAGTAACATCAGAAACTATACATGTTAAGTCTCCCCAATATGACTGCTCAAGAGTGAGCTGAACAAAAACACCAATGGACATGCCAAACCACACAGGGAAAAGCCCACAAGACCTCAACCCTGTAAAAGAACTAAAGGCAACTGAGTAAGGATGGGAGCTGGATAGCACACCAACACACAAAGAAGTAACATTATATGATCTCAACAGGTTATATTTGGGAATACATATCTACATACAAATTGTGTGTGTGTATTCAATAACAAATGAGTTAAGACAAAAAATGGAGGCCATGAATTTGAAGGAGACCAGGGAGAGGTGTGTGGGAAGGTTTGGAAGGAGGGGAAGAAATGTAATTAAAATACAATCTCAAAAGTGAACAAAAACCATGAAAATGCATTAATATTTCTGCCATAATTTCATCTCTTTTCGATATATTCAGGAGTAAGACTTGTAAAATATAGTAGCTTTTAGTTTTTAAAAGGGACTTCCATGCTGTTTTCCATAATTGTTGTACTAATTTATATTCCTACAGTGCACAGGAATTTCCTCTCTGTACCTTGGCCAGCATTTATCTTTTCTTTCGTGTATCAGCAAAGCCATGTTCACACAAAGGGTAACTGTATCCTGTTATACAACAGCATTAGATTGTGACTGAATTAATGATTGGATTATGAGGATGGATGTGAGTAAAAAGTCATATTACAATCATTTACTTGCTGTAATATGCATGCCCCACCATTCCTTTGTTCTCAAAAGATCAAAGACACATTTTTCAGGCTTCGTTACCAGTAAGTTCTGGTTAGGATCAACCACTGGAATACATGGCAGAAAACTAAAGGAGAGGGAACCTAGGGTTTTTTTTTCTTGTTCTTTGGTACTGTAGGTATCACTTCCTGTCAGCTTTGGGTCTTCTCCCCATAGAGAGTTCTTTCTCTGAGCTACTGCCTACCCTGGGAAGGCTCTTCATGGTTCTACTTGCATGGTTCTAGGTAAATTAAGCTTCTCAGATCTGATGACCCTCTGGCCAACTTTGTTTATTACTTTAAAAAATGGTAATATCTCTAAATGGTCCTAATCTGTTTTAGTTTGAATTGTTTCCTTACCCACTTATGACTATGTATTTTATTGCCTCAAACTAAACTTGTTTATTCAATAATCTTGACTGATAACCTTCCATTGTAGACTATCTGCATGATGAGACCACAAATTCCTATAAGGTATGTTTTTCTTGATGTATTTATAAATTATATATACACAGAATGTGGTGTTTTTAGTGAGAATGCACCCCCCTCCTCCCATGGGCTCATGTATTAGATGCTTGGTCCACAGTTAGTGGAAGGATTAAGAGGTGCCTTGTGGGAGGTGAGCACCGAGGTTTCAAAAGCCCATGTCATCCCTTTCTCCTCTGTCTCCCTTTGTACAGCATCATGCCTGCCTGTGCCATGCACCCTGCCATGATGGTTGTACTCTAACCTTCTGAAACTGTGAGCCCCCAAATTAAATGCTTTCTTTTGAAAGTTGCCTTGATGATGACATCTTATCATAGCACTTGACAACTAACTAAAACACAGAGAGGTTCTTACTAAGCATTAAAGCTTTCTACAGCAAGGTTTTTGTTTTATAATCCTATGACCAAAGACCTGGTCTATGAAACCTTATTCTTGAAACGTGGTGGCCTCTCCAGGAAGCAAACTTTTAAGATTAAGGCAGACATATAGAAAGCTTTTATTCTAATTCTCAGAATCAAATTTCTGGAGGAAACAATACTGCTACATTAACAGCCTTAACTGTTTACACAGGGAGCTTTGGGGCCTTCAGAATTACCCAAACATTGTTACAAAGGAGCCAGCTAAACCTTAACTCCACTTTTAAACAGTCACTGTTTATAAGTAATCACCCTGCAGTAGGTCATGATCTTGAGTAAGACAGCTCTCCCTCCTCCCTTCAACTTCCTAGACTCACAGAGAACAGACTTAAGTGTTTGAATCTTGAAGACAGTCAAGTCAGTATATTACAAACCTGCCTCAGACTACTCAAGTCACTTGATTTGTATATCCTTGGGTTTCAAATATATTACAACAGCTTCCATTAAAGCACTGGACCACTGCAACTGAAAGCTTTAGTGGCCCAATAAGAAGGCCTCTTGGCTATAGTTCGTACTTGCTTCATTCATCTGTACCTAAGACCAAAACTCAGTTTCATCTGGAAGAGCAACTGGGTTATTGTGAGACTTGAATGAGCTAGTGTACAGTAAGTATAAAATGTCTGGCACAGTTAACAGTAAGCTTCATTTATATTCACCATTATCTACAAATAGGGGATAGCATTATATATGGTATAAATGGCTTTTAAAAAACAAGGGCTGTGCCTGATTTCATTAAGAATGTTATCATTTGCTGTTGTAATTGAGTATATCCCTTGATTTACTTTAACAGAAATTTAAATTCCTATTCACTCACAATCAGAAAAGTTAAACTGTCTTATGTAAAGGAGTTAATGTTTTAAATAAAATCAGCCTTGGGCCAATGAGATACAAGAGCCATTGGTTACCTTCCACATGGTTCCAGGTAGGTTCAAACCTCAGTTGCATGTAGGTGATAATTCACCTGACTTTTCCTTTCTTTGCTATATGACAATTCCCAGTACTCACCCTATAGTTTCTTAAAAGCACAAGCCAAAACATACTATCTTAAAAGATAATCTCAGATTCTATAATTTGTAGAAAATTAAGCTAATATAGTACCAGAAATAGCTCAAAAACACTAAAGGCTCAAGATGGAATTCTTGACCTGGATCTCATCAGCCAATGTGGTTGAAGACCACGGGTGCTCTCACTGGTGATGGGTTTGAAATGAAGTAGAAAGGAAGCACTGGTTTACTTGGGAAGCTATTGCATTTAAACAGTACAAGGCAAGAGGAAAAAAAAAAAGATTATAGGCTATTCAGTGTCCAACATTAACTTCAGACAACTTCGGAAAAAGAAAAAAAACTCAAGAAGCTCAGAGTAGCCAGCTTTAAGTAAAGGTATATTGTAAAATTCAGAATGTATACACAGGCAATGTAAAAAACCACTGGTCCAGTAGGTATTGTTTCAGAACAAACATTGAAGATTACTCAGAAATCACACATTAGAAACACCCACAACAAATGTTGCCTTCACTTTCAAGGTATTGCATGAAACCCTAAATCTAGACTGGGAACATCTGGTGGAGAACTTTTAATCTCCTTTTTGCCTTTACGTGTCTGAGCGCCACACGTGCTGGTGCTTGAGTAGGGGGTGAGTTTCTCTGTGGGTGCTGGGAATTGAATTCGGGTTCTTTGCGACAGTATCCAGTACTCTTAACCACCAAGCCAACTCTCCAGCCCCTTCAATGCCCTATTTTAAGAGGCTGTAATGAGGCGGACACTTCGAATTCTGGACTTCAAGACCCACTTCACAAGTGGGTCTTCTTAGAGGCTGTCCAACATAATGGCTTGTGGGAAGAGTCTCAGGGCCAATCAGGCTTGTAGCAAATCCCTTAATTCCAACTAGGCAGGCACAAAGCTTTATAGCCTACAGATCTATATAGATGCTAGCAATCTGTTCCAAAATAAAGTGTCCTTTCAAGCACTAAGCTGGTCAGTCCAATTTCCTCTCTGAAAGTGAATCATACACCTCAAAGCCAGTTTTTAGCTGAATATATCCAGTTTTCTTTGAATTTTAAGCATTTTACTGTATGATCTCTCCTTGCCTTTTTCCCCCAGATCCTAAGATTTAAAAGTACCTTTATCCTGACTAAAACATTTGGGTATCTTGTGTCATATAGAATATTTAAGAAATTATTTCTGGGGGGATAAGAAGTCTATCTTTATTTCTCCTGAAGCAGCTTGTTCATCAAGAGATATAAACACTGAATTACTCTGGACCTTCGCAGGTATAACATATCAAACTTTTTCAGTACTATTATTAACTATTTATCTAGTGACTGTCCTGTAGATCAAACTAATGACACTAAGATCTAGTAGGTGCTTCATATTCATAGTCATCCCAAAGGTCAGCAGGAGACTTCTGTTCACCAGCCACTCAAAGCTCCAGGATGAGAGGTTTCATCTCAGCATAAACCTCCATGATCACCAAAACATCAAGGTAAGAAACTGCAATAGAGCATATCACATACCATCTTATACTCAGAGCGATACAGGTCCTTTTGCTTGGATTTCTTCTGGCAAAGCATGTCATATAACTTTGAAATCTGTTAAATCCTTAAGTAATTTCCACCAAATAGCACCAAAAATCAAACTCTGGCAGTACAAATCTGTAGTGATTTTTATGTAAGTCACCTTGGTTTCCTATTTTACTCTAAAAGAGAAGTACCAACTCCAAAGCAGGAACTTAGCATGGCATAAATAATCAAAACCCAAGACAAAAGTATGCGGTTGCAAAATGGCCATTTATTGCCTACAGGGAAAGGAAAAGTAGAGAGAAGGGGAAAGTACACAGGTGCAAGGAAACAAGCATATATTTAGCCCTATACATCATGTGTGAGCAGTACCCAATCTCCAAAATGGAAAAAAAGTATTTTGTCATCTGACATATAGTTAAGGTTCTTAAGCACCTCCCTTCTGAGCTGCCACAAGGTTTCAAAGGCAGGACTGCTTTGTTTAGTCAGTGTTCACATTAATGAAAAAGAATATCACCACCCAACCATGTCCTTTTGCACGCACATCTTCTACAGTGTCTATTATGAAAACATCTCAGCTGAGCAGTTAGGTCAAGATCCAGACCTTATCAACTCTTTGATAAATAGAAAAATAAAGCAGCTGGTGATTTTATCAGAGAGAATGAAAGTAGAACCATCTTTTTCAGAGATGACAAGAAAGAGTTAAACGTTTTGAGTATCACAGAACCAGTCTATCAAACATCAATTATTAGTAGCTACAACTACATGGCACTTCATTAAATCCTCTAATTATGAAAAAAGAAAAAGAGAGAGAGAAAAGCGTAGACTGAAAATGATTATCAGAATACAAGTTGATTTAGTGCTTGGCCTTTTCTTAAGGTAAAAATAAAATAAATACACAACTTAAACAGTAGAATCTGCTTAGAGTGGTATTAATAGAAATTACCAAGCATCCATGGGGATAATTACTAAAACATCTTGCTTAGTTTTAGGATCATGTGCTTTACTTTTAGACCATTGTAATAGTTACAAAAACACTATACAGGCCACAGAATGACTCAAGTGTATGCAAAATAATAAATTAGTCAACTTGCTGCCAGGAAAAATAAACAATCCCTTCCCTAGTCAAATGCTAAAAAGTCCTTGAACAATTACTTGGCACTTATACAGTTGAAAATTGGATACAACTTAATCTCTGGTTAATATAATCAAACATCCTGGCCTTTTTAAAGAGAAAAGGTATACATGTATTTTTTCTCTTAAAAAAAAAAAAAGAATAAAAAAATGCTATCCCACTTCAGATACAACAGAGTTAATCATTTGTCCTCCTTGAAATACTCCAAGTACTCCTAATGAACCCAACTCCTCAGCTTCTTCTGGATGAAAGAACTGCTTACATTTGGACAACTGTGCGAAATGCCTGTAGTGCACTTTTCAGTGCTGCTGGTGTTTAAGAAATCTGCCACTCACATGACACTGAACAAATCCAGATCCAGTGTGCAGTAACAGCCATCCAAACCCCTGCTCTCTCAAAGTGAGCAGAGCACCGCTCTAGAATTTCATAGGTAAGGGAATATACTTTTACCAAGTTAAGCACAGAGAAAGGACAGTAGTTTCTGAATAAAGAGCAACCCACACACTGCAACACTTACCACATTAAAGCTGAAACAGTCGCAGGACACTAAAAGTCTGTCTGGTAAGAAGCAAAGCCATTGTTTGGCACACCAATGCTGAGCCAATATTCTGAGTTCAAGTAACTACACACAGATTAAACAAATGTGGTACACCGAACAAGGGATAGCTAAGAAAATATGTCAATACTCTGAAATAATGAGCAAGAAAGGATCATTTTTTCAGAGGGCTGCCACCATGACTCCTATGCTCTTTGAAGTGACAGATACACAAACAGAAATTAAAGAAATGCAGGAAACCTGCTGATAAAATAACCAGTTAACAGGTGCCAAATTATGCCTTCTGAAACATTTTGAAAGGTGAAATCATGCCAGGAGTCATAGTTTCTGATGGCACACTTCTAATTTTAGTTCAGTGCTACTAATTTCATAAGCTGCATCGTAAAAAAAAAAAAACCAACATTTAATAGGCATGCCCTTAATTTATATTTTTTGAAAGTTAGCTTATCTAACTAAAAAGCACTTCAGTTTCTCCTTTGGATCCACGAATAAACCAAGTCTAGCATAAATCAAGTTAACCAAACTTATGCTGAAACTACTATGTTAATAAAACTTTCCCTGGAATCTGTTTCTTCCTACATGCCTTTTAACTGAAAAACTTAGATGAATGCATTTAGTTAAAACAAGTACACATTCTCTTTCTTATCATCTTCCTGAAAAGGGTCTCTTCCCTTCCCATTTTCCTCTTTCTTTCTGTGGCTCTTGCTCAGAACACATTAAGGGTTTCCTTTTATCTCTTGAAGCATTTAAGTGAAAATTATGAAAGATGCTCTTAGCATCCTTAAAGTTTGTCCTTAAACTTTGGTAAATAAGCAGGTTAAAGTTGTACTAGCATTTACTTGTGTTTGAATTTAAGTTTGGAAGTCATGGTGCAATTACAGAATTAAAATCATTCAGAGCAATCATAAACATAAATGTTCTCTTCTGTTTACAAATTCAAAACTTCAGTTGAAGTTCCTGATTTAGAAAAATAACTCTTAACTTCTCTACTTAATTTATCGACTTCTAACAGACAAAAGTCATACAAATATGATACAAACTAAATGGAAAGTTGGTAAACATCTTTAACACACTAGAAAGGTGTTACTTTGGGTTTTATGGCGGGGGGGGGGAGGAAGAGGAGAAGAAAAACCTTACAAACATTACAGCTCACATTTCAGTCAAAATATTTGTTACTCTGAACATGTGACAAAGAGGTTTTGCTTGATACAAGACCATTGCTGTAATACAATGTATGTTTTCTGTGACTGAAGCTATGAACCAGTTAGTATACTTTGCAAAACTATTAAAATTTTTCAGCAACTCAGAATATAAAAGATGAAATTTTAAATCAGTATTAGGACGAAGTCAACTTTTAATAATAGGAAATCCAACCTTGTGTTAGAAATGAAGTTCTATGCTCTTGGCTCCTTCAATGAACGTTCTCAATCTATTTTTCCTTTGTGCTTTCCCTTCCCTTTGCTATTTGCTATTGAGTATACAGGTGGTATTTATAATTTTTATGAATTCTTGAAAATACAATACAGACTTAAATTTTCACCAATTGACAAGACATACTCAGGAGACGGAATTTTTAAATGGAGCACAATTTTGTCCATGTTCTAAATTTAATTGCCACACCCTCAATTTTAACATAATCAGTCACAGATTCAAGTGATATGAGTCTTGGATTGTTTTCAACTTTCTCCCTTCTCAGTGATTTATGACTTTAAGACAAAAAAAGGGGGGGGTTAATAAGTTTCATATTTCTACAAATTATAACACTAAAACATAGTGGCTTTTAAAATACATTCACACAGGATGCTTATTAGTAAAATTAAATATCTGCCTATGGATACCAGAAACATAATTTGAAAAGAAACAGATTGGAACCAGGCAAATGGGAGGGGGTGAGGAAGCTGGTCTCAGAACCCATTGTGCCATACCTGACTTTAACATGTGAGATTCAAACGAATGTTCACACGCCTTACATCAAATAAATCAAATAAAAATATTCAGCTATGTTGTACAAAAATTTTTTACATAAAACATCATAAATCTTGAACAGATTTACTGTATCTGAATTCTAAAAAGTTGCCTATAGAATGGTGCTGGGATTCTGTTCTCTGCTTGCTTTTAGGCAGTGCTGTTGCTTAAAAGTTGACACCAGGCACAATATTGTAAAACAAAGTCAACAAGCAAGGAGCAGTAAGTGATTTGAGCCTTTTCCAGATGTCAGTCCTGAGGATGCTGCAATATTCCCCATCAAAGTGTGTAAAGCTATGAGGAGGACACTGACACTAGACAGTGGGTGACTTGACATGCACTTGTATGACTGCTAGAATGGCAAACAGTGCAGTTTCCCCTTCTTCAGACAACACCATTTTAATAAACTTAACACTCCAGTTCTTAAGACAATTACTAGAAATCATATTTAACATTTAAAAAAATACATAGCACTATCTAAAAATGCCCAAATTTTCTTTTATCAGATAAAATATGCAGCAGCCCAATGGCATAAAGCTTATTAACTTATTCTGAGAACTAGAAAGTATATGAGCATATATATTTCACTTTCATTGAATATATACTATGTCATTCACCTGTCCTTTGGGCTTCTCACTGCCAAAGTTCCAAATGGCATGCATTTAACAAGACAATGCTGAGGACAGCAGCATTTCTGATCATCTGAATTGGCAGCTCAAAACAAGATACCACTCCTTTTACAAAGGGAACAGAGGGAAACAGTGTGTGAAATTTGGGCAAGAGGCTAAAGGGAAACCGTGCACATGAAATTTAAGATACCATGCCCTAGGTGTGTGCCACCCAAAACAAAAACACAGTCATCTATTTCAACAGAGCTACTACCAACAGTTACGAAAACCACATTAAAATACACAGGATAATGAATGGTTTGAAAGAGTGCATTTGGAAGCAGAGAGACCCAATTACACACCTTCTTGCAACAGAGTGCCTCAATCATACACAAAATAAACTTAAGCTGTTTACAATGTTTCCCAATTTTTTTATTTTCCCCTCTACATTTAACTATTAAAAAAGATTTGTATTAATAAATGGGCTCCTCTGTGGTTCATATACAATCATAAGTGAACTTTAAATTTCATTTTATACAAACATCTCAAAAAATATCGGGAGTGAAGTATGGTAGGAAATATTGCTCACATTGCTAATTAACATGCGTCTATGAAAGAAGAATGTTCTGTTAGTGCATATACCTCCAGAGCAGAAAACCCATATGAAACAGAAGCTCTAAAACTAAACATACAGTAGCTGATTACAAAAAAAAGGTAATGTCTACAAAATTAAGTTTTTCATGCTATTCTACTTTCCAGTACTATGCTTCAGGTAATCAATTTGCATGGCTAGATGTTGGATGCTTGAGGTATATAAGAAGGGATACCTGAACACTGAGGAAAATCTGTCATCAAGGGTTTCATTTGCTTGTTTATTCAGGTACTTTAACATTTTTAAAAGAATATTTTATTTACATCAAACTTTGCTGAACTACAAGACACTCCAATTACAATAGATGACAACGCCTCTGTCACTAGGCACTTTTATAAGGGAGTTTAGGCTTTACAGACCTCTTCTGGATGCAATCCTGTGTGATATTATATCATCCCACCACCCTCATCCCACTAAAATTACCCTTTGGGGAAATATTTTATATAGCCTGATCAGTAAACTATGGAAGAAATTAGTATAAAATGACCACAGGAAATGTATCATTTAAGACTAATAAAACAGCCTAAGATGTCAGGTTTGAAAGAGAGACAATTTGTATATTTTTAAAACTAATTAAATAATTTAAATTTGACTTGTACTTTATATATTAGTGAGACACAAATATAGGCTATTTTCTTTTAAAATTTCATCACATAATGGAAAATTTCTTGTTTATTAAAAATATCACATTTTGATACTAGAAACAGTAAAGTGCATGAAAAGTTTAAAATATAAATTTCAGAAAACTCTTATAGCAGCAAAAAAGCAGAATAAAGAAAAACTTAAAAACACAGACACAACCTTTTCCAATGTTACTGTGCCATAATTAACATCAAGGAGCCAACTAATTTTCTCCCCACAATAGTATTTATGCTCATCTGCCTCATAAGTAAGATTTTCAAGTGGCCCCTCCTGGCCAACAACAATAAGGGACGGTGGTGATTCCAATACATCTAGAGGCATCAAACTTTGGGAATAAAACAGTAGCTTAATTCAAATCTAGACAGAATGGCAACAAAGATTAAAAGCATATGATGGCCATTTGGCAGCTAGAGTCAGAAGAAAATGATTTAAGGTTTTCAACTACTTTCCCAATCTGTCCTCTCCTCAAAATCTTCTCTACTGTTAACTTAAAACAACAAATAGCCATTTTACTTACTTTGGAAAACATATGTAATATTATATGGCTTTCCCTTTTTGTAACTTTGACCAGGGGCTTTTCATTCAGCAATTTTCTTTAAACATTAAACTGTCGTAAAGATGATGTGAATCATGTTTTTTTTTTTTCTCAGTACAACCAGACAGAAAAGAAGAGTGGACAAAGAAAATGAAAAATAGCAGACATTAATTTTGTGGGCATCCTAAAAATACCAATCTACTTTAAAGATGTATGGCAGTATTATCTGCTATTTCCTTATAAATGAACTGAAGAGACAGGCTCAGAGTTAATATTTCTAAAAAAATTATAACTAAAAGGCAAGAAAAAAGAATGATTCCTCAAACAAACAACCAGCATTTGGCCAACAAACTGCCACATACTATGCTTGATTTTTAAAGCATGTTGTGCAATTATCTTTCATTTCTCAAATTATCTTGTTGTGACTAGTGGCTATATCATATTTAATATACCAACTAAGCAAATTTAAGTGCTTTGTTAATGTGCAAATGACGTGGGAGCCAAAAATTAGCTTGTTATGAAAGAAAACAGAAAACTCAAAAGTTTTTCCTATAAGGCATGCCATCATTCAATTGAAAATCTTCTGTTTGGAGTTTGTAGAAATCACCTTTTACAAAAATGATTGGCTTATTTGAAAACATTCAAAGGAATGTATTTGTTTTTATAGAACAACACTGGTGTTGGGCCTCAAATTGTAATTTATCAATTGTGAGTGTTGGTTCCTAATATAATAGGAAAAGAAATCCAATTTTAAAGGATATTAAACTTTTGGATAGATAGAGACAAACAGTAATACTTTGGTTCCAGCCCTAGTGCCAAATGATATCAGTATGCACAAAAATATACAAAGTCTTATAGCAAACACATGGTGAAAAGAACCTGAAGAAGCAGCTTAAGGATGGCCATACTTCACTCCTACATACTTTGATTTACAACTGTACAGGTCCATAGCAACAGATCCCCGTCTCTGCGGGGCTGTACTCCACTACCTCCGATTAGGCAAGTGAACACCATTGACAAGAGGCAGGAGTGGAGGGTGGAGTTCAAGTTGTGTTAACAGTGAGAAGTGGTCTGAAGGGATGTGAGGGTGTGGACACCCAGTGATGTTGTTCTCAACCAGCCATTGAGGATCTAAAGGCCCCAGGACACCAAGCACGTTCATATGAGTCTTGGAATAGAAAATGTAGTCAATCACACCCTGCAAAGAGATTAGGGATAACAGGGAGAGGAAGGAAAAAATATGCTTAGAAAGAGGAAACTCAAAAACAAAAACTATAATTTGGAAAGCTAAATGACTAAGAAACCTATATTCCTGGTACCTGCTTTCGTGACTGTATATCCAATTAGGCTCTAATCTTTGTGGGTTATTACATGAATGAAGGTGGCCCAATAGAGCATCCTATTGAATCATAAAGTTTTACATTTGCACATAAATTATAAAGCTAAAAAGCTAAACACAAATTTATGTCTAGGCACCTTTAGAACAGATTTTCTTTGTTTAGAAAAATATAACATATGAGGAAACTACTATACAGTTAACTGTCCTAATTTGCTTAGTTTAAAATACTCATTTCTAGAAACCTTGAACTGAAGCAAATTATCAGCCAGCAGGGAAGAGACACATACATGCAGACACACACCTGTATATGTAACATTTGTTCTTTTTCCCAGAACTAGATGACTGGATTCATTTGATAATAGAAAGCAAAATTAATGTGCCTTCACTGTTCCAAGCTGTGCACACATTTTACCAAAATCTAGTGCTTTCCTATATCAAGAGTGCCTACACTCAAGAATAAAGAAGTACATATGAAATTCACTCATTCATTCATTTAATGTAGCAAGGCCTTACTATGTAACCAAGCATGGCTTGACTTCAAGACCCTTCTTCCTCACCCTACCATGTGCTGGAATTAGAGGTGCATGCTTTATCTGATGCATATAAGCTATGCTAAAGAAGCATCTTGAAGAGATTTTAGACCAATTCAGAAGATGGCAAATATGCCAAATTTTGTTTTCTTTTTAATTTTATGGTTTATGGATAAGCTAAACAGTAAGCTTTTAATACAAAGTGAATAAAGTGTAATTAATAAAAAAATTTTTAAAAAGGAAGAATTAATTTCTCTTAACCTACTCACATACCAAGACAACAATACAGCTGGACACTTATTTTCAAGAATTTTTATTAGAGTTCTTTTGGGGTATGCTTAGAAATATATCACATATTGTTATTATTATAAATATTATTAAACTACAGTAAACTATAAATCAGTAAGTATAGAAGTATTTCTTTCAACTTCTGCAAAAACAGCCCTATACTAGAGCTAGTGATTAGTAACTTTAATAGATTTAAAAAAGTACATAATCCACAGAAAACACTACAAGTCATGGCTTATTTTCTCCAGAAAGCTAGTTCTTAAATGTTTAATAGCACATGACCATATATGAGTGATCAAAACAATAAAGCTATCAAAACAATAATGCATATATTTATTTAATAGTAAAACTGCATTAACTTTTAAGCCATTTTATGTCTCATTTCAATAAAAGCTGACTAATATCAACATACAGCTCTTTCTTCCTCTTACTTTTGTTTGGAAAGGATTAAACAAACATCAAAATTTGAAAAAGGAGACTGGGCACTGTGGTACGAATCTTTAACCTTTAATCCCAGCACACAGAAGGCAAAGGCAGGTGGATCCCTATGATTTAAAAGTCAGCCTCATTTACATAGTGAGTTCCAGGTCAGCCAGGGCTACACAGAGAAACTCAGTCTCAAAAAACAAAACAAAACAAAACAAAGAGAAAGAAGAAGGAAAGAAGGAAGGAAGGAAAACGTTATTGAAGATGTGAACAAGCCTACTTAATATTTTCCTTTTGTATTACACTGTAACTTCTCTAGGCTCTATACTAAACTATATATATATAACTATATATATAGTTTATATATATATAACTATATATATATATGATAGAACAAGACATACAATTCATTCTGGAGATGACAGAAAGCCAAACAGAGGTAAAGAGAAGAGCTATAAGTAGAAAAATGATCTTTGGCTTAATTAATATAGAGTTAATGCAATATGTAATTTTTGCAAGCATACCCCAGAAGAACCAAATTAAAAGTTCCCCAAAATAAGTGTTCAGTAATTAGTTGTTATTGTTGTTTTGGTATGTGAGTAGGTTAAGAGAATTAATTAACATTATCTATATTATTATCTACATTATCTATATTAATATATACCCAAGTGCTTTCAACAGTGCCTTACAGAGTAAAAAATTTTAGAAATATTGAGTATTATCATTAATATCTGAAAAGTGAACAAACAAAAGTTTAAAAAGAATTCAAATGACATAAAAACCACAAAACCTAACAAAATTATTTTTTTAGCTGTGTATTTAGTTATGGTTGTGAACCTAGCCTTTAACAGCTGAGCCATTTCTCCAGCCCTTAGCTGTGTGTTTAAACCAGACATTTGTGTGGTTGTTTTGTCTGTTTTTGAATCTGTGCTAATTCTTCTTTTATTTTATGTACATGGGTATTTTACCTGCATGTGTGTCTGTGAAACGTTTGTATGCCTGGTGCTGGCAGAGGGCAGAACCCAGCAAACTCTTACTCACAGGGTTTATATTTTAATTCGTACATGCTTTTATTTGAAATAGTTCATATGCCAGTCCAGAGACTGCTACTTACTTTGAAATCAAAGGTGTAATTGGTATAAGGCATCAAGTTATTTTCATAGGCGCTCTTAAGTTGGAAGCCATGTGTGATTCTCCCTTCTGAGCTTCCATTCTTTCCACTACAGCTGAAGTTCATAAGACACTCATTGTACCTCAGTTCCTTGAAGTCTTTATGGTTGTCAGCTACTCCTCCATTGCTTAAATATTCCACAACACCTAGCACAATAAAGAAAGGAACACTATCTGTTAATATTTAGTGCAAAGCTGTATCACTGAACGGTACTCTACAGACACACCAGGTTTAGAGAGCTTTGATTAAGTCCTATGAAACCTCAGCTGGGCTTGATGGTACATGTCTTTAATCCTAGCACCCAAGAAGCAGAAAGGCAGGCTGATTTTTCTGGGTTCCAGGCCAGCTTGGTCTACACAGGAAGCTCTAGGCAAGCCAGGGTTGCATAAAGAGATTCTGTCTCAGAAATTAAACAAACAAAAAAATGATCTTGTTGCTGGTGTTTTAAAAATTAATTTTTAAAACAATTTAATTTTTAAAACAACAGCAATTTCATATAGCTTAACCACACTAAAAGGCATTTGCCTACTCCAGAACATAGTATCAGGATCACTTAAGAATATTGCCAATCTTAATGGTTCTTTAGGTTCAGATGATTTCAGCAGAAAGGTTTTTGACCTTGTGTGCTTTGGTAACTGTACTCTAAAAGCCACTATCTCTTTAGCAATAGTCATAGTCAATTAACATTATAAATACTATAAAAAGAACACATAATAAAAAAACATTTGCCATGCCTTTAATCCCAGGACTTGGGAAGCAAAGGCAGGCAGATGCTGTGAGTTTGAGGCCAGCCTGGTCTACAAAGCAATTCCAGGACAGTCAAAGCTACATAGGGAAACCTTGTGTCAAAAACAAAACAAAACTAATCATTTGCAATAAAAACAGATTTTTCATCCTCAACAAGTCAATGTCCAGGGTTAACTTAGAAAATCATCATCATCATCATTTCAAGACAGGGTTTCTCTGTGTAGCCCTAGCTGTCCTGAACTTGCTTCGTAGATTAGGCTGGCTTCAAACTCACAGCAATCTGCCTACCGAGTGCTGAGATTAAGGGTGTGAATCATCACACCTGTCTTATTTTTTTTAATTATTACTTTACTATTTTATGTATATGAGTGTTTTGGTTGCAAGTCTGTTTATCACACACATGGCTGGTTCCCCCAGAGGTCAGAAGAGGTTGTCAGGATTCCTGAATTTAGCATTACTGATGGCTGTAAGCTACCATGTGGGTGCTAGGAATCAAACCACAGACCTCTAAGAGAACAGATAGTGCTCTTAAGCCAGGTCTCCAGCCCCTCACTTACTTTGAGCAAGTATGATTTTCAGTCTGACACCTGGAACAACATATTATGTCTAAATAACATTAAATGCCAGAGACCAAAAAATGTTAGATGTATCCAAAAGCTAAAAAAGGTAGCAGCTTCAAAAAGTTTCCATCAAAGTAGCAAATAAAAGTCTTTCACCCCCCCTTCACAATGTTTCCAATAATATTCAATTCATCTATTAGTAATTAAGAATGATAGCAAAATATGATGAAGTAAACTGAATATCGGTGTTATGAATAACTCAAAAATGAACTAAAAATTATCTAGCTTTTATGATATGCTAGGCAAACAATTTTAGTGAGATCAATAAAATCATCTATCCTCTTATTCATAACGAATAGCATGTATAGCTGCTAATAAACAGAATCAAGATAGAACCCTGACAGTCTGATTTGAGCCACTGAACTATGTTGTTATGGTAACAATGATATTAATAGCTATTATAATTGTTTCAGGAAATCATTTGAAATAATACAAGAAAAACTTGTACCTTTAAAGAAATTTAAATATTTTTTGTAAAGGACTAAGAAACAGGGATGTGGGCTGGGGAGACAGCTCAGTCAGGAAAGTGATTGCCATGCAAGGATGAGAGAGCCCGAGTCCAAGCTTCAGAAACCATGAAAAAAAAAAAAAAAGATCTGAGTGTGGTGGACAGCTCTTGCAATGCCAGTGCTGGGGACATAGAAGCAGACAGATCCCTGGGACTCACTGGACGGCCAGCCTAGCCTACTTCATGATTCCTAGGCCAGCAGGGACCCAGTCTGACAAACAAGGAGGATGGTACCTGAAGAACATCAAGGTTGACTTCTGGTGAGTTGTGTGATCACATACATACACCATGCATACATGCATATACACATGGGAGGCTGGAAGGGGCAGAGGAAGAAAAGGGGGTAACAATTGGCCTAAGGGTCAAAACCACAGATTTGCAAATATTTCAGCATTATTTATTATGAACAGGTTATTTTCTAAGCTTGGTGACTATTTACAAATTCTAAGCATAGACATTTAAAGTATTTTATATCTGATACTGAGTGACTATTTTGACTAGCCTAATAGTGGCTAGGAACATAATTCAGTGGTAGAATGCTTGCCTGATGTGCAATAAGCTTGGGTTTGATCCCTAGTGGGGGTGGGGATTAAACAGCTTAATAATAATATGTAATATTTAGAATATGTTTTTCTAATAGTACAGACTTATATTCTTTTGTTTTACACCTGAAATTCAGGATCTAAAATGGAGAACTAGGTTTTACAAAGATGAAATTCAGGCATAAAGTAGTCCAGTGGTGTGATATATAACCTTGCTAGAATTCTGATCATTCTTCTATACCTAGTAGTAAGTACAGAAAGATCACTGAAAACTTGCCAAGAGTACTAAGTGAGACAGCTATCTGTGATGACTATTTTCTAAAAAGTGCCCCTTTTTGCTGAACTCTGTGTTTTAGGTTGATCTTGCATTGATGCAAACATTTCTCTACCCCTACTAGCTGCACTTGGTTAATGGGCAGCCTTGGCAGATCAGTAGGCGAGAGCAGAGAGAGTGAGTGGTTTCTCTTCCCCCAGCTCCCTTCTTATTATTATGATTTGGCAGGCACTGAGCCTATCATTCAATTCCAACCCATCACACTTCAATTACTGGCCCGTTCCTGTAACTGTACTTCCAAGTCCTAATGACAGATCCCACCATTTTTCCAGATCAGAGAAGAAGTAGGAGTGGCTAAAGCACAAAAGCATTCACTGTTTTGTTGTAATGACTGAACACTCCTTTGGAAAGTTTCCTTATTAAGCTTTTTTCAATTAGTCACTGTCTCATCCTCCAAATTCTAATTGATAATTTCCTTAATTTAGAAGAGAAAGTTCTGTTAGGTGGCCTTTCAACCAAGACTAAAAGTGAAACTGAAAGCAAAGAAAAATGATGTAAATACCTGAATCTGGCAATGAGTTAAGATCTGCACATAGCACCAGCGGGATGGAATTGGGATCTGCAGTTGGGCTGCCAGGCCTACTTGAGGCTTTTTCCAGAATGTTTTTAACCTCTGAGACAAACATCATGGTCTGAATAAGTTTCACATCAGAATACTCTGGGTCCCAATGCATATGGGCATTTGCCACTATAAGCAGCTGTTTGTCTGCAGCATGAATAGGCTTCATACCTAAATTTAAACAGCATAAAAAAGATGTAGAAAGTTATGTTCATGTTTCTTAAAAAGAAGCACCTTAAAAGTTTTCTGAAAAAGATCCATAGCTATTTTATTACTCTTTTCTATGTATTTTTACTGATTTTCACCCCAAGAAGCTAAAGGGCAATTCTGGAAACCATAATATATTGGCTAGTTATTCATCTTGAAAATACTGATCAATGGTAGTCTATGGACTAAACCTGGTTTACTACATATTTCTATTACAGCCCATGAGAACCAAGGACAGTTTTACATTTTCAAACAAACTCTATGTATTCCATACAGTCAAATGTATTTAGTAGCCAGACCACTACAGATAGCTTTGCAGATTCTTTCTGTACATGCTTAAGCTAGAAATTATTTCATGTATGATTAAACTATTCAGTATTTGGGTTACAGTATTCTTCATCTGCTGTGTTTTTAGTTTAAGCAAGCAAGTTTAAATGGTGGGTGTGCGTGAGTGTGTGTCAGAGTATGGGGTCTGTGCATGAGTGCAATGCCCACAGAGGCCAGGAAGAGGGTCTCTGAGCTCTGGGAACTGAAATTAAGGTGTGAGCTACCCAATGCAGGTGCTGAGAAACAAACTCCAGTCCTGTGGGAAAACAATATATGTACTTAACTGCTGACCTATCTCTCCAGCACCAAGCAAGCACTTTTAAGTGGCTCTTATTTAAATAGCAAAATATTCTAGTGAGAGATGTTCCCAGTTGAATTAACAAATTTTACGAACCTACAGAAAATAACATATGAAAAAAAAATCGCTATCCAAGTAAATTCCCAAATAAAAGTAATTTTAAAATGAGAGTGGATATACAGCTCAACGATTAAGGATGCTTGCTGCTCTTGAAGAGGTTCAGTTTCTAGCACTGACATCAGACAGTAATACAATTCCACTTCCAGGGGATTCAAAACCCCCTTTGGCCTCCATGGGTACCAGGCATGCACACAGTGCACATACACATATGCAGGCATTCATCTTAAAACAAAAATTAGGGAATTGTGTGTTCTCAAGAGTCTAAATACTTTCATTTTAGTTCTCATTTGATTACTAACTTCTTTGTGTGACTCAGGCTTGTTAGCCACTTGATGTTTTTGATACTCAGATTAATCTGGAAAAAGATACTCAACTATACAATTTAAAATTATTTTCCCCAAACTCCTGTTAAAAATAAACATTAACATAATATTTTTCAAATGGTGGATATGGAAATAAATACAATATAAACTGCGAAAAGTAAACATAATAGGCACTGGCAGAACGACGACAATTCCATTTTAAAAATTAACTATCTGGGTAGCAAATTTGCTTATTTCATTTTCTGTAGGTTCATACAATGCTATTCATTTTTGCTACTGACCTTTCACTATTAAGCTTGTGAAATGCAAAGTGGGTAAGTACTGCATAGTGGCAAGAAATTAAGTTCAAGGCATAAAATACTATGGTACAATGACACTTAACACAAACCTATATACATATACTCTAAATGCTTGGATTTATATAAAGAAATGAATAGGAGCTATTTCTAGAGTATGACTGAAATAAATATTTCTCATTTTTTAAGTTTATATACTTTTGGGCTGTTGAAGTATCAGTGAACACTCCAAGTTAGTGTTCTATTGAAATTTCCATAAGATATTTCAAATTTGCTTCTAATCTTATCAAATTGTAATTTTCTTCAAGGTTGAGAAAATAAATTACCAAAGTAATCTGTTATATGAAACTGAAGAAATACTTCTAAGTTGTCTCCTTTTCCTGTAAGTGTTAATGTCACTTTTGGTGGCTATAATGAACATTCATTATAGTAAATATTAAAAATGTGTCCCCCAAAAAGCCATTTGCCCACTATATTTCCCTTTTACAAGGAAAGGTACATATTTTAGGAAGCAGAAGTATGTACCATATAATTTAGAATTACTCTTCTGTACAGTAAAAAGAAGTAAAACTTCAAAAGAGAACATTATTATAATGGCAAAACAAAACATACCAGAAGAACAATGTGATGGGAAAAGACATAAAAAATTTGAAAAGGCTAAAAAACAACAACAACAATAACAACAACAAAAAGAGAAGTAAACACAAAAGCTCACATTAAAAATTGATTGTTTAATGACAGATACACCAAAGAACTGTAGAAAAAGAAATCTGACACTATGTATAGTCTAAATAATTTAAACTAGTACTCAAGGCAAAGTTTTTCTTCCACAGGATGAACCGAAAGAGCAGTGCACCAATTTGGTCTTAGCACCTTGTTCTTGCTTCGGATGTTAGTAAGTAACAGAGCACTCCAAAAGGCAGCAGAGAGGCCAACAAAAGATCGAGATAATGCCAAGTACACAATGAGTTTCTAACTCTCAAGGAGCTATCTAAAAACCCTGAAAAGCATCACATAGACACAGACTTGATATTTAACAAAGAAATTAAAGAAAACATGTCAACTATTTAACCATAAAAACAAAGGGTTCAGGCTTATGAAGCTAAAATTACTTAAGAGAGGACCAAATCATTATAATTTCTAATCAAGCCTAACCTATTTCAAAGAACTTTTTCAATTAATAATATGTTAAATGGGCAGATATTACCTTTTAAGTAAAAATGCTGATAAAAACCATAGAATGTATCAAGAAATCACAAGAAATACATACTACATAATTAGTACTATTTTCTTGCCCATCTCTTTTAACAGTTCTCAAAGGGAAAAAAACAGAAAAACAAAAACCTTGTAATAAATAGTAAAATTCTCTTCTCTTAGGAAACCTGGAATGGTGTTTATTTTTAATACTATATAAACTAAACTCACCTGTTCCAAAGAGTTCCTTGTGGACCTCTAATACCACAGCAACACCAATGTTATCTTTTGTCATCACTCTGTTCAGCATTGCTTCGGATCCATCTGAATTCGCCATTGCTACCTGGTTGAATTCCACTGTATGCTTCTGCACCAATGTAAATCTAAAAGGCACACATATTCAGATGGCTTAGGTAGTTACACTGTCATGCTAAGACATTGACAATGGAGGGGCATGAGTACAGACACTACTGATAAGCTCTACCATTCTCTAGCTACAAATGGTCACACGACATAACTGGCCAGTGAAAAACAAGAAACACGGTTCCTATAAACAATTTATGGAGGCCTCATCTAGCAAAAATGAAATGTAAATCTTCTTAATCCTTTTTGTGTCTTTTCCCTCTCTAGCTAGAACCTAAAGGACTAATAACCAAGAGTGAACCAAGTAGATAAGTAAAAGCCAATCTTCTGAGGATGAGCAAGCAGCTGAACCAATTCTATTTGTAAACTGTACTTAAGCTACTGTTCCTAACCTTTAAAGGTACATAGTAATCTTAACTAAGTCAGCAACTTAAAAGAGAAAGAATAAAGTCTACCTGCCCTATTTGCAGATTTTAAAAATATGATATCAAGATAATTGTCAAGAAAATGCAGGAATAAAATCTTTTTAGCAGCTAAAAATTATTATTATTACTATTATTATTTTTACTACAGAAAGACTATAGTTTGGTATAAGTGCTTAGAGAAATAGATTGAGTTATTAGAAGAAATGGGTCTCTGTGATGATGGAAAATCCTGAATATAATAGAACTGTAGGGTATACTAAAAATTAATGCTAACATTTAAGGCCTGTGAACTTGGTTAAGCCATCTGTATTGGTTGTTTTGCCAGCTTGACACAAGTTAAAAGACCTGGAGGGGACAGGAGCTCTACAAGGAGAAAAACAAAGCTAAATATTTTGGGCCCAGGGGTCCTGCAGAGACTGATGAATCAACCAAGGACCATGCATGGAGAGGATCTAGATCCCCTGCTCAGATGTAGCCCAGGGGCAGCTCAGTCTCCATGGGGGTTCCCTAGTGAGGATAGCAGGGACAATCCCTGGCATGAACTCTGTTGCCTGCTCTTTGATCACCTAACCCTAGCAGGTGGCCTTATTAGGCCACAGAGAAAGAAAATCCAGACAGTCCTGATAGGCCAGGGTCAGATAGTTGGGGAGGAGGATCTCCCCTATCAGTAAAATAGGGAAGGAGCATAAGAGGAGAAGAGGAAGGGAGGGCAGAACAGGAAGTAGAAATAATAATAATGAAAATGTGGTACAGACAGAGAAAGTAATAAAATTCAGTCATAAAAGAAAAAAAAGAACAAAACAAAACAAGCCTCTATCAAAAAGCCTGTAGGAAGCTGGTATGAGAGGGCATAGCTCACTCTTGGTACAAGACTGGGTAAGCCATATATGGCAAGCCAGTAAGCAGAGTTCCTCCTTGACTTCTGCTTTAGTTCCTGCCTCCCGTTTCCTATCCCGGCTCCCCTTAATAATAAACTATCACCTGTAAGTTTAAGATGAACTAACCTTTGCTCCTAGTTAATTTTGGACATAGTCTTTATCAGAGCATTAGAAACCAAAGTAAGATAATACTAAACATTATTTAGCCAATTTTATTAATTTTTAAAAAATATTTACAGAAAATCAAAATTATACTTTGGGGTAAGCAGGAGCCCCTGACGGGCCTTCAACTTGAAGCTAATTCTCTTTTCCTGCCTTTGATCTTTAGTAATGAGATTAGAGCATACTCCACCACACATGGATAAACATAATAATTTTCACTAGAGGTTAAAAGACATTTTTTTTACTTTCATAACAATCTATATACCACTTTACATTCTTCCTAGCTTTGAAAATTAACCCACACATATCCCTTCAAAATACCGACTAAAAGGCTTACAATGCCGCACTACACCATGCTAGATTAAATAATACTCTTCCCATCAACTTCTTTTTCCAATTCCTCAATGTCTCAGATGTGCTTAGAATATGTTAGGTGTAAAGTGTCTGGTCATGTGGCCTATTTCAAACCCAGAGTCCTTAAAGAAGGCAGATTTCACCCTGTACTGGTAAAGAGGTGGTCCTTAAACTGAAAAGACAACCAAAGTGAAGAATGAAGTTACAGCATTTCAGATAAAAGGGAAAAATCCCAAGACATCAAAAAATAACTTTGTAAAAAAAAAATTAGGAGAGACAGAAAGAGATAAGATAGAGAGGGTGGAGGGGGGAAAGAGAGAGAGAGAGAAAGAAAGAATGGTAAGAGTATGAAGCAGTACTGGAGATGAAACAAACAGGGGCAGCTAAGTAGATTATAGGTAAAGAGCACTGCTCTTCCAAAGTTTGGTCCCCAGCATGCACAACAGGCACAACACGACCAACTGGAACTCTAGCTTCAGGATACCTGATACTCTCTGTAGCCTCACAGGCACCCATACATACATGAGATACACACATAAATAAAAGTAAGAAGCAAGTGTAGTGTAGTGGCGCATGTCTTTAATCCTAGCTCTTGGGAGGCAGAGACAGGTTGCTCTAAGTTCAAAGCTATCCTGGCCTACACAGCCAGTTCCAGGTCAGCCAATGCTACATAGTGAAACTCAGTCTCTAAATAAATAAATAAAAAGAAAAACATTCTATGTCCCTATCCACGACATACCAAATATGTTCCATGTGGCTTCTACTTTCTGTTGCACAAAATGCTATACAGGAAAATTTGAAATACACTATCCTTCCTCTATTCTATTAGAATTTTTCTTTAACATGAATTGGTTTATAGTTACTTTCCAGCTGTTAATTTAAGCTAACAATCTTTGATAATGTATAAAATCTTAAGCCTGCCATTTTATTCAATATTTAAAATTCATTTGGTATTTATATTCTGGTTGGTGTACTCTGCTTTATAAGCATCATTCCTGATGCTACTTTATAATAAGAATTTTTCTGTGTGTTCACCTGTTTGAAAATTTTAAGCAGAAGCTCAAATGGGTATAAAAAAGAACATACATAATCAAGACTGATATAGCTGAAAAACCAAAACTGAAATAAAAGCATTATATAGATGTATATGAGAAAAATTATGATGAATCTCATGTATAGGAGAAATGTCCAAAACAAACTTTCAAATAAAAAAGCAACAGCTTTATTTGTAATAGTCAGAACCTGGAAACAACCCAGATGTCCATCAACGAAGGAATGGATACAGAAATTGTGGTACCTTTACAAAATGGAATACTACTCAGCAGTTAAAAACAAGGAAATCATGAAATTTGCAGGCAAATGGTGGGATCTAGAAAAGATCATCCTGAGTGCAGTATCCCAGAAGCAGAAAGACACACACAGTATATACTCACTTATAAGTGGTAAAAGCAACAATTTCTTAAGAGTGTACAGTCTAAAAGTAATTTGCTATGTCGCCATATGATTCCACTAAAGCTAGAAAGGCAACACTGAGCACCAAATGTGAACTAAAACAAGAAGACTGAAACAGTATTCTTCCTCAAATTTATTTGTAAGTAAAAAGAACACAGATACCATCAAGAAGATAGTATGAGCCAGTCTGACAGCTCTGTGTGATAAAGGCCCTTGCCATGAAGCCTGATAACCTGAGTTCAATCCCCAGAATCCACAGCATCGATGGAAAGAACTGAGTCCTCTGACTCCTACAAACAGACTCCTACAAACAGGTCACTGGTCCATGTGCTGACATCAGCCACCCCCAACACACACACACAAGTAAAGAAAACACAGGAGGAGGAAGAGGAAAAAGGTAAGGTTCCAAAAGTTAACCTCTTTTCCTTTCTGTATCATTTCTCTTAAAAATAAACCATAGAAAATTTCTTAATGTGTTTTTAACATGAAACATAAATGATGACCTTGAATCTCATCAATCACTAGCATGTAAGAAAACTAACCGGGTAAATGCAAACTTAGAGATTAAAGATAAATATGAAAGAAAAATAGGCAGATACTATACTGTGCTTGTACAGCACTTAAGTGGTTTTTTTTTGTTTTTTGTCTTTTGTTTATTTGTTTTTTGAGGTCTCTTTGTAGCCTTGAGTGGCCTTGAATTTACTCTGTAGACCAAGATGGTCTACAACTAACAGAGATCTGTCAGCCTCTGAGTGCTGAGACCTCTTGAGGGCACTTCCACATCCTTTATCATTTCAGTCTCATAATAAACCTTAGACAGTAGATAAACAATTTTTATTAACCCATATGAGAAAAGTAGAGAAACCTCAGTGTAAAATCATTTTACATCCCAACTTTACTCTATTTTAAAGATTCATTGCTTTTACTTAAGTGTATGTGTGTGCTTGCGTGTTTATGTGTACCACATGTGCACAGAGTCTATACGAGACCACAGGACATCAATCCTCGGGAACTGGTGGTTGTGTGCTGCCTAACATGAGTGCTGGGAAACAAACCCAGGTTCTCTCCAACAACATAAGGCACTCTTTTTGTTTTTTGACACAGGGTTTCTATGTTTAACAGCCCTGTCTATCCTGGACCAAGTTGGCCTTGAACTCAGAGACCTGCCTGCCTCTGCCTCCTGAGTGCTGGGATTAAAGGCTTGCACCACCACCACCCAGCACAGAAGGCACTCTTAACATGAGCAATTTCTGCAGCCCCACATTTAATTGATGGTAAAATATCATTAGAAACCACAAATGAGGACCTCATTTTAAAGAATTAAAATCACAGACTACTAAATGCTATCAAAGAAATCAATAACCCAGAGGCCAATGAGAAATGAGCATCAAAATATACTTTTTAAAAAATATTACAGTTTGAAATGGCACTAAAACTTCTGAATGTACTTCTTCCAAGCACAAAACTATATTTATATTTAATAATACAACAGCACTAATAATAACAACAAAAGCAAGTATTTGGCCTTTCCTAGATAAAACATAGAGGTTACCTCATTTGGGAAGATTGCCTTGAATTTGACATTTATTACCAATGTTCCCAGAAAAAAATTTTAAACACTGTAGGTTTAAAAAAATATGTGATGACAGTAAAATGTCCAACAAAACCAAGCTATCTTCCCATCTGTACTTTCCCATCCCTCTCTCCTTTACGGCCCCCTCTCCCTCCCCACTCTTGTCCTCTCCTACTGTCTAGATAAAAGTCTGTCTTTAATGCAGTTCTCTACAAATACTACATATATAAAATATAAAACATATTTGTCTACTGTAGGTCATATTTGACATAAAAGACAAATCAAAACTCATTTCTGCATTTGGTCAATCAAAATCCAATTGTGTAATATCTTTAACTATTAAAAACAAATGATGTCTATGATGCTGCTGAAATGTACTACCAAATCTTAATGTCCTTATAAACCTGCTAAATTAAAACTGGGTGGAGTTATAGTGTGGCTCTGTAGAAGAGCACATGCTTGAAGTACTCGAGGCCTTAATCTCAACAATACTGACCCCTCTCCCATCTTAAAAAGAAATCACCAGAAGGTTTTATTGTATTCTAATTTTCTACATGTCTATAAGCTGTGTCCTAGCTTTTAATGAAAGATATTCCATTTTTTCACCATATGGATAAGTGATTTGATAAAAACTGTCAATTCTGATTTAAGAGTCTTTGAAAATAAATATGAAGTCAAAATAGTCTTCTACAGCTATCATTTATGTTAATTTTATAAACATTAAAATGTTTCTTATAAGAATAAACAAGTGAAGAAATAGATCTGAAAGTGTAATAAATTACTAAATATTATACAGCTAATTAAGTAGTAAAGAAGTGAGTTCCTAGTCTTTGTTCTACTACCTCTTCCATGAAGGAAGAGGAGAGTAAAAGTGGGGTCCCAGAAGCCTTAACTCCTGTTCTATTCAGTCTTTGTGGAGCTCTTGTTCTCGCCAAGTCTTACTAACTCCCCCTATTTTCATATTATTCCTAGCCCTCTGCCGAAGGCTTGGTTATGAGTCTTAATATCTGCTTTGATACATTGCTATGTAGAGACTTTCAGAGGCCCTCTTTGGTAGGCTGTCCTGCTGCTTGTTTTCTCCTCCATTCAATGTCCATCCCATTTGTCCATCTAAGTGAGCATGGATCATCTAAACCTGGGTCTTCCTCCTTCTTTATCTTCCCTAGGTGTATAGATTTCAGCATGACCATCCTATCCTATAGGTCTCTATAAGTGAGTATATACCATATGTTTCTTTCTACTTTTGGGATACCTCACTCAGGACGATCGTTTCCAGGTCCCACCATTTGCCTGCAAATTTCATAATTTCCTCGTTTTTAATTGCTGAGTAGTATTCCATTGTGTAAAAGTACCATAATTTCTGTATCCATTCCTCAACTGAGGGACATCTGGGTTGTTTCCAGGTTCTGGCTATTACAAATAAAGCTACGAACATAGTTGAGCAAATAGAACAGGGCACAGGGGTCTTTTACGAGACTGTTTCTCCAACCAAGGACCACATATGGATATAACCTAGAACCCCTGCTCAGATGTGGCCCACAGTAACTCAGTATCCAACTGGGTACCCTAGTAAGGGGAACAGGGACTATTTCTGTCATGAACTCAATGGCTGGCTCTTCGACCCTCCCCACCCACCCACCCGGGAGGAACAGCCTAGCTAGATCCCAGAAGAGGACATTGCAACCAGCTCTGAAGAGACATGATAAGCTAGGGTCGGATGGAAGGTGGGGAGGTCCTCCCCCATCAGTGGACTTGGAGGGGGGCAGGGAGGAGGTGAGGGAGGGATGGGGAAAGCGGGAGGGAATGAAGGAGGGGACTACGACTAGGATACAAAATACATAACCTGTGATTAATATAAAAATGAATAAATTACATTAAAAAAAAAGAAGCCTTAACCCCAAAGAACTACAGTTGACTAAGAGATTCTAAGAACAAGAGGAAGTCTTCCCCATGGATGAGCCCTCTAACTGGTACTGGTTATCAAATACTGAGAGGTAAGTTCTGAAGTTATATACATATAAGCAACACGAAACAGACTCAGCAGGTTGCAATTAATATTTATATGCATATGTGCACATATGCACTAACACACACATGTAATAGTAGCAAAAAAAAGAGACTAAAAATGTAAAAGAAGTAGAGAAGGGGGAAGATAATGGGAGGAGTTGAAGGAAATTATGTAAATAAATTTTGAAAATAAAAACACTGGAACACAGACAAAAGTGGGATCCTTGGATAAGGTTTAATAAAATGTGTCACACTCAAAAAAGTCTTCTCTGTTATGGAGTCCATGATACTATACTATTATACTATTTAGGAAAGAAACAGCTGAAGAAGAAAAGAAAAAGAATGCAACAAAATATTTCCTATAGCATTTATTTTTAAAAAGTTCACACTATTTTAATAATTCAAAAATAAGTCTGCAACTATACAATAGTTAAAAATTCCTATACAGCAGTTATAATTCCTCTTTCCAAAACATGAAACACCTCTAGTAGATTGTCAAGGAATTTAAATTTCTCCTTTAAAAGTGGTAAAGCTAATGATCAAATAAACAGTCATCCACGCTGTCCAGGAAGTATTCGGGGGAGTGATCCTGATGCAGTGGTGCATACCTGCAACCCTAGCACTTGAACAGTGCACTGAAGGCTACATAAAGAGACCCTGTCTAGAAAGACAGAGATCAGGAGAAAAAGAGAGCAGGGGAAAAGAGAAGGCAAGGATGGAGAAAAAAAATGGAAGTAGGTGGGACAACAGCTTGATGTTAATTAAACATTTTATTGTTATCACATACTTTTTTTTAGTGTTTCAAATAAATTTTTCTATGAACACTGATAATAAATGTCAAATTAAATTCAATTTATCCTTGTAAGAAGCAAAAGTAATACCAGACTGGAAGCAAAAAGACTAAGAAATTGTATTGTTATAGAAGTTGATAGTGTGAAATATGAAGACTTCAGGTAGTCTTGCTCAAGAAACCTGTCTGCCTGTCTTGATTTCATTATCTATAAAAATGATAAAATGGTTGTCTACCTACTTCTGAGAGTCACTTTAAAACTTACACAGGAAAATTCATATAAGTAATTAGAAAAGGCTTTTTAATCTAGTAAAAACAAATGAAAGTTGCAAAAACCCCAAAAAAACATGAGTATATTCTCCATTATTTATAGAACTCTATACTATTATCTAAAGTGAGATAATGTTTCTTAAAAATTCATGGGAGACAAGAAAATGGGCACATACAAATGAGAAGTCGGCCAAATATCTTTCAAACTCACTGATTTTGTTCATATAAAATAGTATTCTATGATGGAAAGATGTGCTGTCAGAAAGAAAAAAAAAGCCTGATGTTGTTATAATGGGGATTAAACATGAAAATAGTAGAAAATAGGCACTAACAGGTATATGGCTATTCTGCATATAGATAATTGTCTAATGTATCAATTCTAAAGTATTAACCATGAAATTCAACCGCTCTAAGAGTTCTATACATGTCTCACTAAGAGGTGCTAATCTTTTAACTTGCTGTTTCCCTAAGTCCTACACTTTGTTTCTTCTCTCCATATAACTACAACTTTCTTATTTATACCATATTATAATTGACTGTCCTACATGCCTATCTTTTCCTGCTATTTGAAGTGCTAGTGAGATTACAAATTATTCATGCCTAGCACAGACTTCTCAAAAGAGTTCAGTAAGAATTCAGTAAATAAATTATTAAATAAAGAAATCCACATCACTTATTGCTAGAAGGCTTTTTCCAGTTTATAAGTAACCAATATTTTATTCATAAAAATATTTTAGAAATTGTATCTTTAAATCCATCTATAGTGAGAATTTTAGATTCTTTAAAAACCTCAGTTATGTAGTTATGTGAATAGGCTTCTCTTTTAAATCCAGGTGTGGGATACAGGGCTGCTTCAGAATGTCCATAGCCACTAATTAAAATTTGTCTCGTGCTCTAGTAGGGGCATGATTTTTACTGGCTACAGATAGTTTAGGTGTGGACTTCTAGGGACTCTTGAGAAGCTGCGAGAGCCCCCAAGTGGGCCTCTGGTGGAGGCTGCTCCCCCCAATGCTGCTGGTTCCTGCTGTTGGGTTGCTAGATTGCTGGTTGCTTGTTGGAGATATTCTGATAGTGAAGATTAGACTTGCCTCAAGGAACTTCAGGCATGACTACCTCCAACTCAAATTTTTAGAGTAATTTTCTAGTAAGGATATAAAGAATAATACACTAAATATCATCAATTTCAGTATACTGCCTAAGAAAAAGTTTTAACTTCTATAACACTTGGAATTTCTAGCTTTGCCTTTTTATAGTCAAACTAAACACACTTTTAAATGTGTGAAAGTTAAAAGTAATTAAATGTACATTCTTGTGCTCTATTTATTGACTCACTTTTCTGTTTTGAAGAATATTGCACAACCATCCACATGCTTTCTTTCCTGCTCAGACATGATTTTGGCACGTGACTTTGGGGAAAAAAATCCATCATATCCACGATCTTTCAATGCTGGCAGAAAGAGAGTAAAGTATTGCTCTGTTTCCACTTCCTAAGACGAAAGAAAAATTGTTATCTATACAAGAGAGTTAAAATGATTAAGACATAAAAATGTTCTGCAATGAGTAAGGAGTGAAGACAAAGCACTCATATAACATATTATCCAGCTATCTAATCACTAGCAGCTGCACTTGACATACGCAGGACTTTAAACATGACTTTCTTATGTTCACAGCACTGGCTAATAGCAAGAGTAGGATGAGATCTCAGCTCTTCTGACTCCTAAATCAGTGTATCTCCAATATACTTCCTCAAGCTAGTAATTAAACAAAGCATCTATGTTACATCAGGTGAGAGGAAACAATAAATCTTTCATGTAAAGAAAAAAATGATTAAATTAATTATTCTCTAAAATTGTGAGAGAAAGAAATGATACCTGAAGAGTATAAAAAATACTCTTTCAACAATAACAAAAAAATCTAAAATTTCAGGAAATTTTAGAACTAGCAATAATAAAAGTTCTTAATTTAATAATTAAGCTAGATTTTCATTCTTTAATGCACATTTTAAATAAACCTTTCTAAATGAAATAAATCAAATATGGAGGTGATGATATTTACATATACTTTTAACATGATTTAATAACAAAAACCTAAGTGACTGTCCCACAGTATAAAAATTTATTCATGTTATTATATTCATATACTGAGTTTGAGTAACATAAAAAATACACTAAGTGAATAAACAAAATATGCCAATAGTAGAATCTTTTTTTATTAAAAAGAAACATATAAATAAGTTAACTAAAGGGAAAGAACAAAAAAGAATACAAAAAATATTTCAGAGGTTTTAACATATTAGTTTGTCTTTGACGTATAGGAGTGTATGTCTTCCTTGGTCATACTTTATAATTTTTCACCTTTTCAGAATATTCTACAATATACTATGGCTTTTATAAAAGAAAAGTTTCTTTAAATTCTGATCTATCATTTAAACTATATTTCACTTACAAAGGCACAAGCATGTTACTACTATAAATACTAAAACAAGAGCTAGACAGTAAACGATAGCATAACTTCATTTGCTTCTTTTTCCCCAATTCTGGTTGTAACAACCACCAAGATATTTCATCTTTTAAAATAGTTTCCTTCTTTGTTTGACTTTTTTTTTTTTTTTGAGACAAGTTCTCACTATGTAGCTATAAGCTGGATTGGGACTGTTTTTGGCTACTAAAAAGCCAAAAACAAAAAACAACACAAACAAACAAAAAAGCAAAACCAAAACCAAAAAGGAAGTCATCAATTTTCTTTCCAGGATATACTGAATATGTGTAAAATACTACAATAATTTTAAAGCATCTTTAAGAAATAACAACTATTTAAGGTAGTAGATATATGTACAAGCCTGACTTAGCTATAAAACACTGTACAAATATATTAAAATATCATACTATATCTAATAAATGTACATAATTGTCAATTTAAAAATTAAAACAAAAACATTTTACATGCCTTAAAATTACTAAAAAAGGACTACACATATATTTTTGGCTAGTCATTCTTAAATGTTGAAAAGAAATTTGAATATCCAAGGAATACATATAATCTTCACTTAAATTCACTAAATACAATGTTATTAAATAAAGACTCCATAGTCCTCCTCTCCAATTCAAGACTGTGTAACTTCTACAACTGGGCCATTCTGTGAGTGGCCCGCCTCCTGAGAGATCTGAGCCCTTAACGTGTTTAAAGAAATTGAAAGGGATTTTTAAAATTATTTCTGAGAAATCAAACAGATAAAAAAATTGGCAGTATAGATCTGCATAAATGTACTGGAAAAAAATAAAGAAATTTAGATAAGTCTAAATTTTAGAAACAGTTTACAAAGTAAGGTAAAATTTGTGCAGTTTTTTTTTAATGTTTAACTTTAAGAAACATCTGTAAGAAAATACTTTCTTATGAACTCAACTCTAAGTAAAATTTATATTCCTGAATGAGTAGTAATCTCTTTGCAATTTTATCTCTCAATAATCCCAATCAACTGTTCATGTGGGGAGCTGTTAACATGAATAATAGGCAAGATTAACTTCAGAAAATAGTAAATAAAAATAAGTGCACATATATTCTCAGTCAGCAATATAGTTACACTGTGGATATCTCTTTAATTTTTATTAAAAATTATCCCTCCTTTAAAGGAGAGAAACTATTCTTTTTGAGTTTTGCTTTGAACATGGACTCTCTCCCAGAGGTAAGATCTTCTATTATTTTTAGTTCACCTTTAAATTAAACACAATTTAATTTCTATAGTGTTACCTGAAGACTAATGATATCTGCGTCCCAGTTAACAATTTCTTCCATAATTCCCTTTTTCCTGTATTCCCAGTTTAATGCCCAGGATGGGCAATAGCCATATAGCTGCCGGGTAGCATATTTATCACATAACACATTGTAACACATAACCGTGAATGATGCTAAGAAGCAGAAGGAAAAAAAGACAAAGGGAGGAAATTAGGCAACTTTTTGTTAATCAGCATCAAGGATATACCTGCATAGGCACACAAATACAATTCATATATTATTACAGGCAAAATGCCAGGAGGTGTAAATTCTAATATTTTCCTTTGTTTCACTTGGAATGCAGGATTTCTCAAAGAGGTAGGATCTTCTATGACTTTTATATTCATCTTAAGTTAATGACAATTTCACTTACACTATTACCTGATGACTTCATTGAAATACATTACACTAATGTTTACTATTCTACATTTAACTATCCACATTCAAAATTTTAAGAAAATTCAATAAATTCAAAATTTGAATATCAGAATATCAACTGTTTGCATGTGATTTACTGAGAAATGGGTTTGGTTTAATTAAAACAAAAGCAAATTTTGGCTTCATTTCAGTTAAAGGATTCTAATTTCATTACTTTTTATCCAAATACTGATAGGTAATATTTAGGGGCCCTATTTTTAGTTCACTGTCAAGGGTGAGCAAAATTTAAGCCATAAGAGAATTCTTTTTGCCAGTCTAATGTTCATTTCTGAAATAAAATTATCATTCTAAAAGAGCTGACCTATTTAAAAAAAACAAAACTATAAGTTAACTAGATACCCCCACTACTCCAAAATGTGCTCTAAGACCTAGCACCAGGAATGAACACTTCAATGATTGGAAATCCACAATTTCTGACCCCTAAATACCTATGAAACAGGAACTGGAGTTTAACAAAATCCTGTTTTGACTCAAATTAACATGCATATTAAACTATAAAAAGGTCTAACTTTCCTCAGTACTTCTCCATCTTGGGTACACATCTGAGTCACTTCATAGATGATTAAAAAAATCATCATCATCAACAAAAACTGATAGCACGGATAGAATTCTATACTAGGTCAAAGCATAAGGTTCTTGGCAAACATAATTTCAAAAGGGATACCACTTGAGTATGATAAACCTGTAAGGTAAAGAACTATCAATATCATGAATTTCACAAATTTGTAAGCATTTGAAGTAAGTATCTTTATTGAAGTTGGGTTCACTTTCCGTAACAGGAAAGGCAGTGAAGTATCTGATTCATGGTCATTTTGTACACTGAAGGCTACAGTTCATGGGAGTTATTTATATTCTCTGTGTTTACTTTGGAAATGACCCAGAACCATTTGTAAGACACTATACTATGAAGTGAGCACCCTGTGTTTACCATGTTCTGCCTCTCCAGATTTGGAGTACCATTCTGAAGAGGAAAAGAAGAAAGGCAGATTGTTATTGGCTTCATTCATATCCAAGACTTTTTGAAGATTTTTCTAGAAAAGTCTAGCAGTAAAATTTTTTCTATCAAAGACTAAATTCTGTATCAACGCAATGTTTACCTTGTTTTAAATTAAATGTTTGCAATGTATTAAAGTGAAAATAAAGTTGCAGTTACAATTTCCTTATACTCCATTTCTGTCTGGAAGATTTTTCACTAACTGGTCTTGATTATTGAATAGTTAATGGTTTTATTTGATTATAAATTACTCTTAACTATCCTGAGTTATTATATACATCTCCCTATTCAGCAAGAGAAAGAGTATTTTTCATTGTTGACACTCAGAATCTATTTGGTTAGTACCACACTAAGAAGAATCCTTACTAGTTCATCAGTTAACCCTAAGAATACATTACTTTAGAAATCACTGAGTAGTTCATATTAAGCTCTATGTATTGTTCCTTTTCTTAATAGAAATGTGATTGTATAATAGTAGAAGCCTTTCTTCCAAAATATGCTCATTTGTATTCAAGAAGAGATTAAGGAGCTAAAAATTATGCTCATCTTTAAAACTCATTTTATACTCATTTAAACACATTTAAACTCATTTTTAATTTGAATTAGTATATGCTCATTGTACTGAATGAGTCTCATTCTGACATTTTCGTATATCACATGCATTGTTCATATTCCCCCCAGCCTGACTGCACCCACTCTCTGTGTACCCCCTCCTCTTCCCACAGAGCTCCCTCCCTTTCTACCTTCATGTCTTATGTGAACTTTTTGTTCTTAAATCTGGATTTCAAATACAGGAGAAAACATGAAGTATTTGTATTTCAGTATCTGGCTTAATTTCACTTAAATATAAAAATCTAACCAAGGAGGTAAAGCACAGTGTATAAAAAACAAACAACATGTCTTTAAGAATAGAAAGGCCACAACCACACTACAGAAAACCACTTATAAAATAAATACATCTAATTCAAGGTACTCTAGAAAACGTTAATGTTTCTTTTACGTAGATCATTTAATATGCATCATGCCAAAACAAGTGTTATTTGACATAATTTTGGAACAATGTCTACTTAACAGGCCAATTTTTTCCTAAAGTGTGGTGACTTTAAAATCATAAGCCTAAGAACACACACAACTGTATTGTGCAGAATTATTTGTCAGCATCATTAAAATAGAAAGAGAACCAAGAAGAAATTATACATTCCATGTAATACTGAAATATTTTGCTCTGAATCCTTTCACAAAATAAACAAAAAACCCAAAAGGCCAGGCATGGTAGTACACACTTTTAACACCAGCACATGGAGGCAGGAGCAGGTAGATTTCAGTGAGAATATCCTGATCTACACAGCAAGTTTCAGAACAGCCAGACCTACATAATAAAGAGAGCCTGTCTTTAAAACAAAACAAAAAACCCCTCAAAACCAAAAAGGTTTATACTGTTCAAAATGTATACAGCAATTTCTAACTGCAATATAACCTTTAAAATCATTAAAGCAGTAGTATTTGGTGATTGGTCTAACCTATGAAAGTTAAAATTGTCATTAAATTTTAAAGTAAAAGTAAAGTATCATAAAACTATTTATGGCTATAATTTAAAAGGCACTTAAACAATTCAGTTTTTTAAAAAAATATTTTATTTTATGTATATGCATGAATTCCTGCATGTATGTATCCCACAAGCAGCCTTATTTCAAAAACAGATCCCTGGGAACTGGAATTATAGTTATGAGCTGACATGAGGGCACCACCTCTTTTTTAAGAGCAAAATTTCTCTTAACCATTAAGCCATCTCTCTAGCCCCTTCACAACTTATTTTAAGTAGCATTTCCAAACCTGAACTGTCTTAACATGTAGTTTTCAAAGTCTTACAAAAGTACGAAACTGTTACTCATCTGCACAAAGACACAATGGCTTTTATGTATGGCATGCCTACTGTTTTAGACATGCTAGGTTGTGTTATAAAATACTCTGAACCATTTCTACAACCAATCCCAATAACACTTCCACCAAGCTCATCTTTAATGAATAAAAGTTATTTTTATACTATTTTAAATTTTAATTAGTATATGCTCATTGTACAAAGAGTTTCATTCTGACATTTTCATATATCGGATATGTTGTTCATATTCACCCCCAACCCGACTGTACCCAGCTCTATTGCATCCCCCTATAAGGTTCCATTCCTCTTCCCACAGAGCCCCCTCCCCTTCTAACTTAAACAGGAAGTATCAGCAGACTTCTCAAGACAAAGTACCTAAGAAATACAAAATTTTTCAGAAGAAAGTTTCTTATTGCTCATTAGATGATCTAAGAATCATCTAAGTTCTTTTAAAAAGCTGCATCTCAAGAAATACTTTTCTAACCCAGGGTGCCAATGTGAAAGAAACTGATGTTTACTTGTATAACAGGCCCATCTTAATGTTAATGTTGTTTACATCAAGCCTATCAACACTTCTGAATCCATCTACACCCATGGTAGATAAAATGAAAGCCTGTTAATCACGAACCTAAATTAAGAATTTATTTTAAAGGCCAAAGACGAGAAAAACTACCTGATGGCAGAATTTGGTCTCGTTCTTTTAATGTAATCCATGGCCTCGGAGGAAGCTGCTCTGGATGAACTGAAAGAAAAAAAAATTAAAAACATAAAGCAATCCTATATGCTTATAAAGTCACTATCATTTAGTTTCTAATACCAAATCAACCTATTTATTATTTGGCTATAATAGCCCATAAATGGACTTAAAAATCCAATCCTAGAATTTAATTAAGACTTTAAAACTAAGATATTTAAAAAGAGACATGCAGGAAAAATCAGTAGATAAAACTTCCTGTTGGAGCAGCCTGAATGAACTCAACCTCGATCCTTGGAGCCTATGTAAAAAGCCTTATCCTTTTGAATTTCCAATCCCAGCATTTCTCTAGGAAGAAAGGAAGCCAGCTAGCAAGGTAGAAGGAAATCTTCTGAAAGTTGACCTCTGGCCTCTACAGTACCCATGGCACCCACACATAGCACATACAAACAAAATTAAGGAATTCATTTAACTTCTTTAGGTGGACAGATTATAGTATGGTTATTCTATATTATATGTCTAATATCCACTTGTAAGTGAGTATATACCATGTGTATCTTTCTGCTTCTGGGATACCTCAACTCCATATGATCTCTTCTAGTTCTCACCACTTGTCTGCAAATTTTATGATTTCTCCAAGCAAGAAGCACGACCCTGGGTAAGAGGCTCAATCCCCATTCAGAAAGGTAAACAGGATGGACATCAGAAGAGGGAGAAAACAGGGAACAGGACAGGAGCCTACCACAGAGGGCCTCTGAAATACCCAGCGTGGTATTAAAGCAGATGCTGAGACTCATAAGCAAACTTTGGGCAGAGTGCAGGGAATCTTATGAAAGGAGGAGGTGATAGAAAGATCTGGAACTCCACAAAGAGAAGCAAAAACATCCGGGCCCAGGGGTCTTTTTCTGAGACTGATACTCCAACCAAGGACCATTCATGGAGATAACACAGAACCCCTGTACAGATGTAAGTCCATGGCAGCTCAGTCTCCAAGTTGGTTCTCTAGTAAGGGGAACAGGGGCTGTATCTGACATGAACTCAGTGGCTGGCTATTTAACCACTTCCCCCTGAGTGGGGAACAGCCTGACCAGGCCACAGAGGAAAGACAGTCCTGATGAGACCTGATAGACTAGGGTCAGATGGAAGGGGAGGAAGACCTCCACTATCAGTAGACTGGGGGAAGAGCATGGGAGGAGATGAGGGAGGGAAAGAGGGTGGGATTGGGAGGGGACAAGGGTCAGGCTACAGCTGGGATACAAAGTGAATAAACTGTAATAAATCAAAAATTATATTAAAAAATCTAACCTTAATTCTCATGAAAATCAAGAAATTCTAAGCAATTCATAGGGTAAACAGACCTACTTAAAACACTAAGCAAGTTCTCTACTGAGTTACATCAGCTGTTCCACACTTGGCTTCTGATGCAGCATTAACAATCAGGAATGAAAAAAACAGAATTATTAATATGTGGTTCAGAGCTTTAAAAAATACACATATGGCGTTATCATGGAACTCTGCTCCTACTGTTGAGAGAATATCTTGTGTATTATATTGATGCACTGGCTGTCAATTAAAAAAACCTCTGGCCTATAGGAAAGGGTAGCCTAGAAGGTGGGGCATTCAACAGGTAGAAAGGATTCTGAGATAGAGCCAGGCACAGAAGAGTCACTGGAAAATGTGAGGAAGATATATATGATACCCGAGAAGAGGAAATCAACCATGTGTCAGAATGTAGATTAGTACGAATGGGTTATTTTACATTATTGGCTAGTCAGAGAAGTGCCTAGCTATATGGCCTAAGTATCTGTAAAATAATAATTGAGTCATTATTTCGGAAGCTTAGACTGGGAGGAAAAATACACACCCTATTACATCTACCTTGCACAAATACCAATTCTAAGGTTATAACCTTAAGTATTACAAGTAAAACAAAGGAGTTTCTAGAGAATGCATTCATGATCTTAGGAAAATTTCTTAGAGAGGACACAGAAGTTGTAACCATGACCATACCAGGTCCAGCACTACCCATGCTACCCCCAAACAGTATATTTTAGCATGCTAAAGTTCTATTCATCAAAAGATAAAACAAGCACAAAAAAAGGATATTTGCAACCTAGATACCAAATGACTCAGACAAAGAACTCCTGAAAATATATACATTGTCAAGTTAACTGGCAACATTGATAGAGATAAAAAAGATATTTACTATGAGTTGGGAATAGCATGCATGTGTTATATACACAGTTTAATTAAAAGTTTACATATTCCTAGTTTCTTTTTTAAACAGAATTACAAGAATCTCAGACTGGCTTGGAATTTGCAGTGATCTAAAGATGATTCTGAACTTCTGATCTTCATTCTTCTATCTCTCAAGAACTAGGATTATGTGTACACTATCACACCCAGTTTATGTAATGCTGGAGACAAAACCAAATGCTTTGTGCATGCTAGGGAAGCAGTCTACCATCAGAACTGTATCTTGAGACCTATTCTCGATTTCTTACTAAAAGAAATTTTGAATATAGGTTTACTAATTTCTTTATCTTCCATCATTCAAATTCAATTCACTTTGAGCCAAAAGCATTTTGAGTCGCATTAAGTGCTTTTCCTTTTATTATAAACCTTACATTTTGCACATGTGGAAGGTATCTTTTATGATAAAGCTCATTTTAAGAGTATCGCTGAAATATTAACATTGACTTCTACGAGGAAACTCACAATTTCCTTAGCTCTGTTTACAAACTATACTGAAGCAGAAGAAATGGCTCAAAGGGTAAAGATGTGTGTGGTACAAGCCTGGTTAACTGAATTTGAACCCTGAAGCCTATTTAAAAGTGGGAGAAAACTGACTATAGAAAGCTACCCTTTGACCTCTCACTTTCACCTGTGCCATGGCACACATGCTCACACAAACAACAAATCAAACTTTTGTAGGGTATGGAAGCCCAGGCCTTGAACACCTGGGAGACAGAAACAAGCGAGTCTTTGTGCATTTGTGACCTCCCCTATCACTGGACTGGGGGACAGGCACAGAAGAAGAGGAGGCAGGGAGAGTAGGATTGGGAGGGGAGAAGGCTACAGTTGGGATACAAAGTGAATAAACTAAAACTAATAAAATAAAGTAAAAAAAGCAATCAGTGGTATGTCAGCTACTGATAACATCTATAGAGTCCAAACTCTGTCACTAAGAGTTACCTGCAAGATTGTCAAGCATGAAGTTCAGTAGCTTTCGAGTTCCATCTGGGTCCTGGTATAAGCTCATAATATCCTGTGATAAAGGATTGCCTTAGCAGGAAACAAAAAAATAAAACGTGATAATTACAATTTCAGTACATACATTCTGAAACAACATACTAATTTCCTAAACTGAATTTTACTGTTTTATCTGTGACACACATCTAAAGAAATTATATGAATATAAAAAAAATTTCAAATGGGTTATTTTCAGATTTCAGTTTATGAGCCTAAATTCTGAGCTTATCAATAGAAATATACACATGCATATACATAAACACATACATATTAACAACCATGGTTTATATTTAAATTACCTTGTAGAATCGACATTAACTGTAAAGACAGACTGCTAACCAAAACATAACAATTCTATTTAAGAAAGCATAAGTGACTTCATATAAAAAAGGTCTTGGGCCAGTGAGATGACTCAGGGTAAAGTTACTTGCTGTCAAACCTGATGACCTGAATTTTATCCTCAGGAATTACACAGGGAAACCAACTACTATAGTATTGTCCTGTGACTAAAACATGTGCCTCCCTCCCACACAAATAGATAAATGTAAAATAAAAACAAACTGTTTTAAATAAAGAAGTCTCTTTAGAATTAACATATTACATGAGGAAAATGATTACCTTAGCAAAAGGTAGAGGAAAAATTTTGTTATGACAGTGATCAAAAATATCCTGAGTATTAAGAAAAGAGATATTAAAAAATCATAAAATGTCTGTAACAGGCTATATAGCCTTAATAATAAATTGATTAATGTAAACATGCAACAATTAACTAGCATTCAGATCCAAAAAAACAAAACTCAAACATTTGGGAGTTTCCCAACTGTTAAAAGAAACCATCAGTGGTTCACATATCCACCAAAATACAAATTCTTTAAAAAAAAAAAAATGAGCATGTTAGGAGAATGTATAGTTCCTGGAAACTTCATATATTACTGAAATGTAATATGATGTAACTATGATGCAAGTCTGCTTAGCAGTTTTCAGTTAACTTCAAAGGGAAAAAAGAAAAGGGGTGATGGAAATATTCTGCACCTTCATATGAGTACCGCTCTCACAGGTGTACAAAGACCCTTCATCTGAGTGCTGTTTCCAATCATATGATCAGTTGAGCTGGATTCTTAAATATTTGGGCACTTTGTAATATGTCATTATAACTTAAGTGCCACAGAAAGAAAAATTTTAAAAATAAGGTAGGTATTTTATTAGACATACTGGAAAAAAAAATCAGTAAGCAGGAATTAGCCAAATTGGCTAAGAAATTAGCCAAAAAAGCATGAAGAGATCTTAAAATGCTGAATATTAAACAGTAAAAGACACAAAATTTAAAATAAGAGAGCTTATACATTAGAGCTCTAGAAAAAGTGATTAGAACTTTGGTTTCTAAGTGGGTTCCCTAGTAAGGGGAACAGGAGCTGTCTCTGACATGAACTCAGTGGCTGGCTCTTTGATCACCTCCCCGAGGTGGGGGTGTGCCGCCTTACTAGGCCACTGAGGAAGACGATACAGACAGTCCTGATGAGACCTGATAGGCTAGAGTCAGAGGAAAGGGGAGGAGACCTCCCCTAGCAGTATACTGGGGGAAGAGCATACAGGGAGAAAAGGGAGAGTGGGATTGGGAGGGGTACTGAGGGAGAGGGGTACAGCTGGGATACAAAGTGAATAAATTATAATTAATAAAAATATTGTTAAAAAACTTTTGATTTCTGCTCCAAAATATAAAAGGACTGGAAGTTACCATTCTTGTCCTTGCACCCCAAACTAATAATCCAAATTACTGCTGAGTATATCCTCAATAAGTCCTGCCATTAAGAAAAGCTATTTTCTCTAAATCATAATTTTATTAAGGTTTAACAGATCTAAAGAAAGAAAAATTATTCCACATATGGCCCTCTAATTTTCAGTAACAAATGGGAAAATATTCAACCAAAGGTCCCTTAAATCCTGTTACCAACTGATAAACCTCTGTTCCCTTCACATCAACAGTGTACCTTCACAACAAGGGAAGAAAGGCTGCTGAAAAAGCTTTTGGTCTCAGACGTTGCTTATGAGTCTTTAGGCAGACATAAAAACAGAAGAGACAAGGGAAGGACATTTGAAGAGGTTCTAGCTTATGATACAACAGATTAAAAAAACAAACAATGCAATAAACAAATTTAACCCTATTCAGAAAAACAGGAGGATGGCCAATCTATATAATAGGAAAAAAATCATAAAGTATCAAAAGGCATTTTTTAAAATTGACATAAAAGGAGAAACAATTTCCCTCTGGCAATAGAGAAAGAGACACCTTGTTGTTGGTGTTGTTCTTATTTCAGTCAGGGGCAGAGCAGATGGCAGTTCTTTGTTCATCCTAGTGTGATAAAATAGCAAAGCTATTTTATGCCTAGAACTCATAAAAACCAAATCAAATAAAATCCAGGCAGCACAGTGCAGGAGGAGGAAGACAGAGACAGAGACCTGTGGACCACCATGCCACCCACAGACCTGCCCTCCAGTGCACAGCACAGATGGGCCATAGACAATGACTTGCTGCCATACCACACAGCTGGGATGGAGGGTGTCACCCAGGGGCCCAGCCAGCTGCTTGGCCAGCCTGCAGGAGGACCCACAATCTGTGAATATGTGGTAGACAGATGGGAGAGAAAGAGAAGTAGAACAGCCTGAGCATTATGTATGAAGAGAGATGGAACTGGAGATGAGGAGCCTACTGTGAGTGGCTAGCCCCAACACCTAAGGCTATAAGGTCCAAGCCAGAGGTGCTATTAAGAACCATGTCTGAGTATGTGGCTATGCAGTGGACTAGGTAACATGGTAACATCCCTGGTTAGGACAGACCCCAGAGACCATGTGGATTTACAGGGACTGTATATTCCTGGCCTCAACCCTCACTGGAAGTGCCACTCTGGAGAGCTGGCCCATCTCTCACCATCGGCACTAATTGGGAGAGCTGGCCCTGTACCTTGGCCAGGTGGCAGAACAGAGCTGGTTCCGTGGAGGGGGTATGGGTGACCCAGGGCTGAGAATGTAAGCGAGGGTGCACTGGCCCCACCATTCGTGAAGTGGCCTGGGGAAGGGGCAATGCCCTTTATCCCCTCATCCCCTACCACCTGAGGCAGGAAGGAGAGTGGACCCAGGCCTGGGTCATGAGAGAAAGTGAGCTGACCCTGCCCCTCACCAGCCATAGTACTCTGGAGGACGGGCCCTGCACCTCGCCTGGAAAGCACACTAGTGCTAGCCCTGGTAGAGGGACAGTGGATGAGCCAGCCTGAGGGAGAGAGTGAGGGAGTGCTGGCCCTGCCACTTGTCTGTCATGAGGTGATAGGGGTGCACGGGTAATGCTCCCCCCAGGTGTCCCTTGCCCCTTGTGGCAGTTAGGAGAACTAGCCCCAGAAGTCATGATAGTGGGTGAGCCGGCTCTACTCCTCACAGTCTGCAACATTCAGGAGAGCGGACCCTGCACCTCGTCTGGGCAGCATAGTACCCCTGGCCCTGGTGGAGTGGGTGCAAATGAGCCAGACCTGAGGATGTAAGCATAGGAAAGCTGGCCCTGTCACTCACCTGGTGTGAGGAGGCATGGGTTTTGGGGTGATGCTCTTCCTTCCCCTCCTCAACATCTGCAATAGCCTAGAAGCTGGCCCTGGGGTCATAAGGGCAAGAAAGCTAGCCCTCCATCACCACCTCCCTGGCTATAACACTCAGGAAAGCAGGCCCAGCATCTCTCCTGGGCAACACAGTGGAGCTGGCCATGACACTGAAGGCACAGGTGAGTTAGCAGGAGGATGTGAGAGTAGGAGAGCTGGCCCAGCTCTTCACAAGGCGCAGCACATGGGAGAATGGGTCCCACACCTTGACTGGGCAGCACAGTAGAGCTGGGTATGGAGGCCTGGGTGCAATGAGCCAGCCCCATAGGCATGAGAACAGGAGAGCTGATACTGCCTCCTACTGATGGTGGCATTGAGTGGCCTACCCGGAACAGTGCTGGAGAGTCCACCCTGGTGGTTCAGATAAGGTAGAGCAGGTGGGTTGAGCAGCTCTACTACCACCCATGCCCGGATCCAAGCCTCTGAATTGACCCACTCAAAATTTTGTATCATCTGCTAATGGTAGGACATGTGATAGGGCCAGGCCTCCTGTTCTAAAGCTTCAGCATTTCCGTAACACAGGGCAACAAGAGGATAACCAGGAGGTGTCTCAATGACGATCCAATATTGATGGTGTGACAGAAGCCAAAGATCTTGAACCAGACCAATGACTCACTGCTATGAACATTTGCAAGTGAAGATATGTCAACAGAAGAATATATACTATGGGACATACTCTGACATACTACATCTTCCACAATGAGATGTTTTCTATTCTTTGTTTTTGTTGTTAACTTTGTTTTATTTTGGGGAGGAGGAGAGGTTCCAAGGATGAGGACAGATACGAAGGGACAGGGAGATGAGCAGGACTTGGGTACATGATGTTAAACTCACACATAATCAAAGACCACTTGAGACACCAGCAAAAGAGTTCAGGAAGTATGGGGAGAGAATGTGGAAAAGGAAGATTAAATAAGAACAAAATAAAACTGTGTGTGTGTGTGTATACATACATATATACATGAAAAGGCTGTAATCAAGCACTTAACATTGTATACTAACTTAATAAAAATTTAATAAGCAAGCTAATATGATACACAATATATACAAAGAAATTTACTAAAGGGTATTACTTAACAAAATGTATTGGAGTACAAACTAGACCATGATAATGACAAACAGACCTTAAAAATAAATGATAAAAGAATCAAACACATCTGAAGAATGGTGACATCTTTCCAATGCCAAAAAACTAACAGAATATATTCCCAAAAGGTCATACAAAGTATATTGGAGATTTCAAACCTTATTCTCATTTGTCAAAAAGAAAAAAGTGGACTCCCTCCCCTAAAAAATATGAAGAGCTTTACAACTTTACCTAAATATTTATATAGTGCCAGTGAAAACCAGAAAAACAAACAAAACTAAACTAAATGTGGATGGAAGTAGAGCTCAGTGGAAACTGCTTTTGAGAAATGTATAAAGTTCTTAAAAGACAGAAATTACAAACATTCATTCAAGAAAAGGATAAAACAGTAATCAAAAGTGGCAAAATAAGGACCACTCCATAAAAGCAGAATTGAAAAATGTGGTCAAATTATCAATGTATTGTAGTACAAACTAGACCATGATAATAAATATCAATTAGTAACATCTATGTTAAAGATTGAAGAGCGTGACTAATTAAAACATACTTGTGAGACAGAATATTAAAACTGACAGACAAAATCATCATAGGCTATCTTTAACTCCTTTTCACAGTTATTTATTACCCCTGTATTAGACCTAACATGTTTGCAACTATTAATGAAAACTTTTGGGATATACTAAGTAATTAATTAAACTATCAGCTTCCACTAGCCCTAAAGTTAAGAAAAAGGTAGTATCTGAAATCTATGAAGAGAATTTGCACTTAGCTGATGCTCCTCTATCAATGTATTCAATAAATGAATTGATCTATGGCTTCCTTTTGCTCGATAGCTATAAAAGTTCTGATCTCCCACACCATGGAACATGCTCTTAATAACTTGAACATTCATATTTGATGAGAATCTACTATCTTATTCATTTTGGATTCAACAGTAATAAACTAATCTTATACTGCATAATGATAATAGCATTATGTCAGTAAGAGATGATATGTAATCGTGGTACCCTACAATAAAGCCAAAAACCTTTTATAACCATGCAACATTACAGCCTTCCTAACACTGAAGCTTGATGCATTATTCATGTTTGTAGTAACTCTGGTGTTAAACGGCCAGTGCTGCCAGCTGCATAACAGTGTAAGATATACAATTATGGAGGGTATATAATATTTAATGACAACAAAACTGTTACTAGTTCATGTATTGTTTTATACTAAAACATTACTCCCACATTTAAAAATTTTTATTCTATACTACATGCCCTATTACATCACAGCAACTTTGCCATCTCATATTTACCATATTCTTGGACTGCATCAAAATGAGAATGGGTTCTCCTAGCTTTATCATCTAGGCATATGCGAATACATTTTATGATATTCACACAAAGATGAAGCTGTCTAAAAGCATATTTCTAAGAATATATTCCTGTCTTTAAGCAATATATTACTCTATTTGACATCTCAAAAAATTAACCAAATGATTCCAGCACCCAGAAAGGACTCATTTAAGAAAAAATAAAAAAGTTTGATTAAGAAAAAAGATTTTAAGTTTTTACTTAGGATGCACACTGTGAGAGCAGCCCAGCTGGAGCTCTTTCAGCTTCATCTCATAAAGATTAGTTAATACCTGGTCTGCACTGTGTTTTTCTGACTGTTGTCCATAGCTGTAGGATCTCCTCTTCACACTCCCCACATGCTTGAATAAGAGGTAACAGAGTGCAGAAAACGACTACTGATAAATTTTAACTTGTGGAAGTGGGGAAGATGGTAAGAGGTACAACAAACAATAAGCTGAACAAATGAAAACCTTGAGAATTTGATATCCATAGAGGCTTGGACAGCGCTGACATGTTCCTGGCAGTTTAAAAGGGCTATATACAAGAAAAACTGAAAAACAGTTCAGGTTTCACCGCTGACCTTGAATCTATGCCCAGGTAAAAAACAAAGCTAACAGAAGTTGTAAAGTTCCTGCTTAGTAGTGAAAGTATGTTCCAAAGAGAACTACAAAGCAAAGAGGGAAGATTTATCGCTCCAGGCATTTAAAGAAAATTTCAGACAAATTATTACCTGACTACTATCCTGAGTAAAGATTTCAGTGGCCACAATATAGTATTACTTCTGAAAATGTACTAAACCAAGAAGAAAAACTGCAAATAACACTAACACATACAGGACAAGGTAAAATTCTGATTTCTGAATTGTTGTGTTTACTGAAGTCTAGTTCTAACAAAAACAAACAAACAAAACCTATAAAAGATCCCCCTCCCAAAAAATACAAAATGAGCAAAGCTAAGGGGGGAGAGAGCAACAGATTATGAATTTACAAAAGAAAAAAAAAATACCAACAGTCGACATTGGATGGTTTAACAGCTGTTAAGCTTTAAAACATTTCAAAAACAGTATGTACTTAAAAGAAATCACCCTTCAATTGTGAGATTGTATCAGGCTAACAAAATGTAGTAAACTACCTTGTTATGAGAGGCAGCCATATCAAGTTGCAGACTCCAGGGTAAGCACAAGATCACAGGGATCTTCAGTGTACTCTGTGGCTGAACTTGGTGTAGTAAATATACTTTCCAATTACAATGAATTTATTATGATGTGAATCCATCATAACAGAGAACCAGCTATATGTGTAATGAACTTTAAAAATTGTCTGAAATTTTTAAAAAGCCAAACATATAATCCCTAAACTCAGGAGGCTGGAAAAAGGAGGATCAAGACCATCATAAGCCAAACAATGAGAAACTGTTTCAAAAAAAAGATCAAAGGATAGTTTCATATTAATTTACATGAAAAAATGTATATGTAAAAAAACTATAGAAAGAAGCCAAAAAAAGACAGACAGATATAGATAGATAGATAGATAGATAGATAGATAGATAGATAGATAGATAGATAGATAGATAGATAGAGATAGATAGATAGATAGATAGATAGATAGATAGATAGATAGATAGATAGATAGATAGATAGATAGAAAGAAAGAAAACCATGAACAACATCAACAACAGTCTAGAACACCTAGGAGCAAAGGACCAAAGGTGAAGACATAAAATTACAGTCTAAAAACCAAAAGAAAAGTAATGATGAAAAAGCACTTCAGAGAGATGCCATGAAGGATATCAACATGATAAGAGTCAAAGAAAAACAGAAAGAGCTAGTGGCCAAAACCAACTCAAATTCAATAAAAACCATTAGTAAACATATCCAATCAAGCTTACCAAATTCTCACTAGGACAAAATGCAAAAGGTGTACAACTTAGTAAATTCTAGTAACACTGAGAAATCCAGTATTGAGAACATTTTCAAAAGAGGCAAGAAAAGTAAAATATCATGGACCCACCCTCAGTTAGTTTATGAGCTGAACTGCCAGAAACTCACCTTACCATACAAACAGATTTCAAGTGGGCTTCAAGTCTCTACTCTTGCACATAGCACCGTATAGAGATTGCCAGATCCAGAGCCATTTGAGAACTTCACTTCTAAACTCATTAGAACTAGCCAGCAACTTACTCCATAAGCATTCTTTTCCTTTCTTTCTCTCCAGTCTTGCATTAACAACTCATGATGATTTTGCTTGTGATTGCTCAATTAGGTATTAGGACTTTGTTTCTCTACCCAGTTCATTCTATACCAATCCTTACTGTAGTCTTCAGCCATATCTTACATACTCCTCTTATTCTACAACTTATCATCTCTCTCTCTCCCTTATCCTTTCCTCTTTTTATGTTCCATGGCTTTAACAACCTCTAAAATGTGTGGAGAAGCTGTGGTTACTCCAGCAGTTAATATCCTATCCAGGAAATAAGTAATACAGAGTTCACACCAGGTACCCTAAGCTTCTGGACTGAGGAACTGAGGTCTTCACTATAAATTCAACTCTAATACATCCAAGCCCAACACAAATACTGCAAATATTTCAACTGAAAAAAATGAAAACTGATAAAGTAATACCAGCAAAGTAATACCAGATGTATGAACAAAGAAAAAGAAAATGAAACTACCTAACTCTTCTCAAAATCACTGACACTACTGTAATGGCATCTAGTAATAAGGGAGATGAAATCTCAGAGCAGTAAGGATTGTTATACGTGTGTTCAAAAAAAAAAAATCAAAGAAATAAGTTGCTGATTGAGGACACAAACAGCTGAATGAAGTAAGTAAGGCAAAGCCAGATATGAAATAATTCAACACAGATTTAAAAAGAAGAAAAAACAAGCTAAAATGGTGGGTGTTAAAAAAACATACTAAGTCTCACCCAATAGCATAAATCAAAGAGACAACATATCTGGGCATGAAGAAAAGCAGAAAAACTAAAACAATCAGACAAGACAAAGCTATAACAGTAAGAAAATTATAGTGGTCATTCTGAAATGACCAAATCTATTAGGGTAGACATAGAAGAAAGATGAGAACTCATTTCATTCGTAAGGCATAGAAACATTTTTAAAATAATCTTAACAGAAATTTCCCCAGATTTAGGGAAAGAGAGCTTGAAGACAAGGTTGAGGAAGTGGAATAATTAAACAAAGACAAAGAACATACCAATGGGAATTCTAAGGTATATGTAATACTCTGAAGAGACCAAATCTATGAATAATGAACACAGGAAAGAATCTTAAAGGCACAGAAAACACAGTTAAACAAATCATGATGGAAAACTTCCCAGAATTAGGGAACAAGGTGCTACTTTAAATACAGGAGGCATTTAGGATACCAAAAGAAAAAAAAAAATAAAACAAAGGAACAAACAAACAAAAAACAGAAAAGAATCCCCTTTGATCATGTGATAACTAAAAGACTATAAACACACACAATAAAATTTGAAAAGAGTAAAAGAGAAACCCAAGTCACACAACGGCCCATCAGAATAAAAGGAGATTATTAAACTGAAAATTTAAAAGCCAGGTGCCCTAGTTAGATGTATTTCATATATATCCTAGTTAGATTATATGTTCTGAAAGATAGCTGCCAACCGAAATTAGTATAGGTATACTAACAGACTATCTGTTATCACTGAAAGACAAATAAAGCCTTATGTAATGATGATGATAATCAGCTAAAAGAATTTATAACTACTAAGCCAGCTCTACAAAAAACTGAAGAGATCCTTTGGTCTGAAGATAAAAATTTATCCACAAGGCCACAGAACATAATAATGCCAGAATAAAAGTTAAGCAAGAAAGGAAGAGGGAGAAAAGGGGAAAAAAAGAAAGAAAAGAAAAGAAAAAAAGAACCAAACACTATAAAATCAACAAAGTAACAGGAATCAATACATACCTTTTAAGATTAACTCTGATTATTAATGGTCTCTGAAACTGCTAGAAAAAAAAGTAGGGAGTACACGTCAAGATACAGGTATCGGTTTCTGAATAGGACTCCAATCGCTCAGGAATAATCAACAAACCAGAGCTCATAAAATTAAATGTAAAAAGCATTTGTATAGCAAATGGAAGTGTCAATCAAGTGAAGAGCCTCAGAATGAGAAAATCTTTGCCAGCTCTATATCCAACACAGGATTAGTATCTAGAATATACAAAGAACTCAAGTAGCTAACATTATGAAAACAAACCAATTTTGAAAGTAGACCATGGAACTAAACAGTTCTTAAAGAAAAAAATACAAATAGCTAATAAATATTTTTAAAAGAGTTCAACACCACAAGACAGCAAGAATATGTAAATTAAAACTACTTTGAGATTCCATTTCAGTCAGGATGTCTACGGTTAATAATACATATGACAACAAATGCTGGCAAGAGTGTGGGGATAGAGGAATTCTTGTTGTTGGGAATGTAAACTAGTATAGCCACTAAGGAAATCAGTGAAGCGGTTTCTCAAAAGCTGAAAAAAGACCTAAAAAATAACCAAGATACACCACTCTTGGGCATATATGTCCAAAGGACTCCTCCACACACTCCTACTGATATATGTCCACATTCATATTAATTGCTGCCTTATTAACAATAGCTAGTTAATAAATACCTATCAACTAATAAATAAATAATGAAATTGTGGAACATATGCACAACGGAATTTTATTTACTTGTCAGCAAAACAAAACTAAGAGATTATAGAATTTGCAGGGAAATGGATGAAACTGGACTACAAAGTGAAATAACCCAACAAGAACACTTCCCATATTCCTTCTCATATATGGCTCTTAAGTGTGTATTTTTAAAACTGTATGTCTAAACTGGGGTGTCTGTAGTGGTCAGGAAGCTAGAAATTGCTCATGAGAGGTAAGAAGGGAAGACACTTCCAGAGCTGAAGGGAGAGAGTCATGTGATACGGTTTAAGTGGGGATGGGGAAAGGGGAAAAGAAAAACGTGCTGAGAGGTGGGAGAAGCAAAACTACAGTTGGGTGGAAAGCCCTTATGAAAACCCACAATACAATCCAAAAGAAAAAGAAAGTTTGACCTGAACACAGGAACCCTGCTTGGTGGACAACACCTCTCCCAGAAGACATCGATTATTAAAATAAAATCTCAGTGACAGGCACGGAATAACTACCTGCATGTTACTGGTCAATAATCCAGAGGCCCCAAAACACAATCTACTGACATTGTTCTTGGTTGCCAAACATAATTAAATAGTAAGAACCTACTGTTAAACACATCAAAAATTTTGTTTGCAGAACAAAGAGAAATCAAGATGGAACTAGCCTGAAAACATTCTCCCTGGTGGCTTGTGTTCAGAGTACTGGAAGGTGCTATTCAGACTACTGGAAGAGAAAAGTCATTAATGGTATTATTTGATAGAAAGCTACAATACCTACTTGTCAAGAAGGTTGTGCTCACTGGTGTAACAGAAGCATAAAGATTATGGGAATAACAGGAGGAAATTCATGCCAGTTACTGTAAATCCTGGTCAAATATTATTTGTGTTTTGTTAAGTGAACATTTTGTCAAACTGCCTTCTAAAATGTGTTTATACCCATATATTAGTGTTGCTCAAAACTTGGACAGAAATGCTCTTTATGTAAAGGGAAACAGTTTCTTATACAGAGACTCATAACTGGTCAAAGGGCTGAAAATAAGTGGTTGTTGAGTGATCAGCCTTAAATGGGGTATCCACATCAACCACTGACCCCCAAGGCTCAGAAATTTGGAATTGGGGGCAGAAAAGAATATAACAGCTAGAAAACGGAAAGAGTGCTGTAAATTGCTGTCATCTAAGCATGACAGGTTTTTGCACTCATGAACTCAATGTGACTATAATTATCTATATAAGACTATATAAAATCAAGCCAACATCAGCCAGCATTCCAACAAGAGGCCATTAATTGAACTCAGTGGATCCCCTCCCAAAAGATAGATCAGGGTATGAATGTAGGAGGGGGACACACTGGGGTGGTGTTCAGGGAGAGAAGGAAAGAAGAGTTGGGAGCAAATATAATCAATTGTACACATGTATGAAACTGTCAAAGAATAATTTTTTTAAATGAACGTATCAGGGGTTAAGAACTGATATTCTATGGGAATGGAACCCAGGAGGGCATAGCTGTATTTTTTTTCAATAGAATTTAAGTTAAAAAAATTACAAAAGGAGGATTCAACAGTCTTAGGAGCCCATGTCATGGCCTTGGTTGGGGCTGAGGCCTTGGGGCTTGTGGAGGTAAAACTGAAGACAAGGAGTGGATCCCAGTCACCAAACTGGGCCACCTCGTTAAGGAGATGAGAATAAAGTCCTTGGAGGAGATCTACCTGTTCTCCCTGCCCATTAAGGAATCGGAGATTACGGACTTTTTCCTGAGTGCATCCCTAAAGGATGGGATTCTAAAAAATCATGCCAGTGCAGAAGCAGGCCAAGACGGCCAGCGGACCAGGTTCTAGGCCTTTGTAGCTATTGGGGACTACAATGGTCATGTTGGTTTTGGTGTTAATTGCTCCAAGGAGGTAGCCACTGACACCCGAGGGGGCATCATCTTGGCCAAGCTTTCCATCATCCCTGGATGGGGAGGCTATTGGGGAAACAAAACTGGCAAGCTCCCACACTGTTCCTTGCAAGGCGACAGGCCATTGTGGCTGTTTTGGTACGTCTTATTCCTGCTCCCAGAGACACTGGCATCATCTCTGCTCCTGTGCCCATGAAGCTACTAATGATGGCCAGTATTGACGACAGCTACACATCAGCCAGGGGCTGCACTGCCACCCTGGGCAACCTTGCCAAGGCTACCTTTGATGCCATCTCCAAGACCTACAGCTACCTAACCCTCGACCTCTGGAAAGAGACTATGTTCACCAAGTCTCCTTGTCAGGAATTCACTGATCATCTTGTGAAAACCCACACCAGAGTCTCTGTTCAGAGGACCCAGGCTCCAACTGTGGCTACCACATAAGGAGTTTTATACAAGAAAAATAAAGTGAATTAAGTCTGTTAAAAAAAAAAACACAAAAGAAAAAGAGATTGTATTATAAAAATAAGAACAAGAATATACAACAATTGTATGATACACATGCATTGAACCAAACTTCATTATTCCATGTTCACCAGTGGACAGAACCGTCAGAGAGAAAAACAGAAACATGAGAGTTCAAGTATAATGTAGAGCAAATGTGCCTAACAATTATAGAATATTTCACTCTACTGCAGAATACACATTGTGCTCATCAATGCACAGAAAACATTCACCAAATAGTCCATAATAAATTAGGCCACAAAACACTTAAGAAAATTGAGAAATACAAAATTACATGTCTTCTCTAACCACATGTATTTTTTTAAAGGAAGAACTACAAAAATTGTGTGAATATATAAAAAATTAAATAACATGTCCCCCAAATCTTCTAGTTTCAAGATCTTGTGAGAAATTTAAGCATTACTTGAAATAATGTAACTACACCACTACCAAAACAGAGCAAAAGTAGTATTAAGTACCTATATATTGAAAAATAAAAATATTTATACAAGCAACCTACTGATGAATGAGAAGAAGCAAATGAGCTCAAACTTAGTAAAGATAATAATAAAGATGAGACTTAAAATAGAATTTTATATATATTAAAGAAATAGAAGATCTCAGAAAACAAAAAGAGGTGAAAAGGGTGGTTTTATAACTGATAACACAGAAACACCAATGGATCGTTAGGAATTACTGTAAACTATTATATGCAAAAAACTGTAAAAACTGCACACACACACAAATCCTGAACACATATAACCTATGCATAATAAACTGATATCAAACAACTGATTTAGAATACTAGATCTCTATCTTTCACAAATAAAAAAAATCAATTCAAAATGGATAAAGAAGTTACCATACAAAACTATGCTAGTACACAAAATTACAGGGTAATTGCTTTGGAATACTAATATGGACAAAGATTTTTGGTATATGACCTTAAAATCACAAATAAAAAAAACTGTATCGTTATGTAAAGAATCAGTACAGTAAAAAGGCAGCCTACAAAATAAGATTTACGAACTATTAATCCAAGAAGGAATTAACATCCAGGCAAAAGTATCATTTGGGCAAGATATTTCAAACAAGCCTACTAATATCAACAGACACTATCTCAAAAGAGAGAATCTTTTCAAATGTAGATACAATATGCAAAAGGCTAAATAACATAATATATGACCTTTAAGTGTTTATATTTGAAAATAATAAAGACTAAATGTGAATGATACAACATATGATAGAAGAAAAATTTTAATTTCTTAAAATGATAGGTAATATAGGCAGACTCAAAATTTATCAATATTACAGATACTTTTAATGAGTACACATTCTTTTCTTATTCAATATAGAATTAATTTAAAAATAATTTAGCTGGTTATGGTAGCACACTGGTAATTAGCCAGCTGCAATGAATAAGGCAGGAGAATTTAAAGTTCAGCTGTTAAAAGCATACTGCTCTTACAGAGGACCCATGTTCAGTTCCTAGTATCCAAAATAAGCCACTCACAACTACCAATGACTCCATACCCAAAGGGTCCAGTACCTCCTCTAGCCTCCATAGGCACTGCATTCACATGCACCAAGTCCACACAAATACACATAATTAAAATGTTTTAAATTTTAAAAATTTCCCAATAATCCTAAGACTACAGTATATTGAGAAACTATTTTCCAAAAGAATATAAACAAGTAATGATAGTTTTACAAACTATTCTACCAAACTTTCAAAGAACAAATTCACTCAACCATATTTTAATAGATATGAAAAATACAGAATTTGCCCGTTTTTTTCTCTGTTGCTGTTTGGTTTATTTGTTATTGTTGCTGCTTTTCTGAAACAGAAACTCACTATATGTATAGCCCTGGCTGGCCTAGAACTAGATATGCAGTGGTACCAGGCAGGCTTGGAATTCACAGAGATTAGCCTGCCTCCCAGGTACTGATTAAGGGCATAAACCACCACATCCTTAAATAAGAATAGTGAAAAAAACAAGGTCAACTTTATTCTAAAAATTACCAAAAAAAAAAAACTTTTCCTTAAAATGCATTTTTAGGAGCCAATTCCTATGCTTTCTTAGTGCACTGCCCCTATTTTAGAGCTTTATCTATTTCTACTAGGACGATTCTGTAACTGTTTATGTAGGCAACTAAATAGGTCAAGGCAATCATAGTGTAACTACATGTAACTGTTCCCCAGGGAAAGCTTAACTAGCTCTATGTAGCTTGCTGCAGTATTTGCTACTTGCTTGAAACATGCTGAGCTTTAGCCAGGGTTATTCAATTGTATTGTATCAACCACTATGCATGAAAATAGGCAAACAGAAAAGTAGCTATTTAGTATCATAAACTCTGCCTGGAACTCACAGAGATACACCTCTCTCAGCATCCTGAGAGCTGGGATTAAAGGCTTGTGCCAGCTCTGTCTTCACAGTTAACAGACATTATCAAATTAAATTCAACAGTATGTAAGTTACATAGTAAGTTAAAAGTTGGGCCATCACTGGAATGAAAATTTTACTTAAGCTTTCTTTTAAAAATGAAAAACACAGTATCATTTTGGTAAAGGCATTTGATAAATTATGTAAAGGATTATCAAAGTAGAAATGAATCTTCTAGAATCTGTTTTCACTGTTTTTTAAAAAAAGTCAAATCCCTCCCTCACCTCATAAAATTAAATATTAATAATTAAATAAATTAAGCATAACATTAAAATTTTTATTGCTTTTCTTTTAATTTAACTAATTTCAATTTTATTTATTTCAATTTATTCACTTTATATCCCCACTGCAGCCCCCTCCCTGTCTCCTCCCAGTTTACCCACCCTACCTCTTCTCCCCCTATGATAACCCTATCTGATGCTAGCTTATCAGGTCTCATCAAGGCTGACTACATCATCTTCCTGGGTGGCCTAGTAAGACTACACCCCCCCAGGAGGAGGTAATCAGAGAGCCAGCCACTGAGTTCAGCCCCTGTACTCCTTACTAGGGAAACCACTTGGAAACTGAGCAGTCAAGAGGCTTTCTTTGAACAGAGGGTCTAGGTCTTCTCCATGTATAGCCCTTAGTTGGAGTATCGGTGTCTGCAGGACCTTTGGGCACAGGTATTTGGCCCTGTATTTTGCTTAATTGTGTGTGTTTATCTGTGTGAGTAAATGTGCATGAGTATAGGTGCTTGCAGGGGCCAGAAGAGGGCTAGATAACCTGAAGCTGCAGTTTTAGGTAGTTGTGAAACACCTAACATGGGATGTGATTCCTTGGAAGAGCCGAGTACTCTTAACTACTGAGCTACATCAACATTTGGACTTTTCAGTGACTTAAAAGAAACACTTCCAACTTAGTGTCTTGGTCATGCCTATGGTTGTAGGGAGGTGAGTGGGATCTGGGAGGGCTTGGAAAAGGAGAAAGAATATGATATACTATACTGTATCGAAAAAAAATCTTAAGACAATAAAAAAATTAGTCTTCTCTGATTTTTTAAAATAACTTATGCTCCAGACACATTCCTTAAATCTCAAAATAGAACTTCTAAAAATTAGCTTGTTAGACAAGGACAATACAAACCATTGTTAAAATTTCAGTAACTATGATTTCAAAGAAGAAAAAGAAATGAAGATGTCAAGGTTGCAACCACAGGACGTTCATTTGTCTTGTATCTCACAATGCAGTTAAATGCTTCATTCACTTCTTTCACTTTCATTTCACTTCATTCACATTCAGTATGTTAAACACTATGATATAGCTAAAAACCGACTTAGAAATCATTCCAAAGTTATCTTCCTGTTTATATAAAGCTTGCCATTTGTTAAGGACATTTCATTCCTTCAACTACTTAAGAAAAAAGGTTTTAAAAGGCAGGAAAGGTTCTACCTTTCTTTTCTAAATTTCCTTGCCCTTCTGTATAAAGTCATTTGAACAGCAACTGAATGAAAACTAAGCAGATCCTCAAAAGAGAAAACCCTAGGATACAGGTTGAACATTCCTATTGAAAATGAGAATTCAAAAATGCAACTGGAAATGATGGCACAAACCTGTAATTGTAGCACTTGAGAGTTTGAGATGTGAGGTATCAAAAAAAAAGAAAAACAAGAAAGAAGTCAAGAAAAGGAAGAAAGCAATACCATTACTGTAAGACTGTGTGTATGGTGTACAAAAAACATAAATGAATTATATCTTCAAAATAATTTGTTACATATGTATAATTGACAAAAACTCAAAAGGAAATAAAAACAAATACTATTTAATCTAAATTTACCACAGAACTAATTAAAATTTAGTGAGAGGAATGTTTCCATACCCAAGAACAAAGTTAAGTTACAGTTGGTGAGGAATAGCTAACAACTGATTATGTTAATTTTTAATTCAAATTGTTATTTCCTGTAAACACCACATAAATGGGTACCGTTTTTCTTTTATCTAGTCTGACAATCTTTTTGTTGTTTTTTTGTTTGTTTGTTTGTTTGTTTTTCGAGACAGGGTTTCTCTGTGTAGCCTTGGCTGTCCTGGACTAACTTTTTAGATCAAGCTGGCCTCGAACTCACAGAGATCCGCCTGCCTCTGCCTCCTGGGTGCTAGGATTACAGGTGTGCCACCATGCCTGGCTAGTCAATCTTGATTGTATGATGAGAGAAGAGATTTTAATGAACTTGTATTAGTAGAAAAAAATGTCACTACAATGAAGACCAACCAACAGTAATTAGTTTGGTTTTCTGTTTTGTTTTTGATGTTGGTGAAGATCAAAAACAGGTCCTTGTAGATGTTAGGCAAGCACTTCACAACTCAGTTCAATAATCAGCCCTAGAATGTGAAGGTTTTTGTTTGTTTTTTGTTTTTCAAGACAGGGTTTCTCTGTGTAGCCTTGCCTGTCCTGGGCTTGCTTTATAGACCAAGCTGGCCTTGAAGTAACAGAGACCCCCACCACTGCCTTCTCGAATGCTGGGATTACAGATGTGCCCCACAGCGCCCAGCTGAAACACTAGTTTTAATACCTAACATTTTAATAAAATAAAGGACAGAAAATAATCAGAATTCAGTTCGTAACATAGCACACATTTTGGGAAATGTGCAAGGTAACATGGATAGTTATATTAAAGTATTAAATATTAACATCTGATATTTCAGGAATGTTGCTTGACTCAAAGAATAAGGCTTCTGGGTTCAACTTTAAATTGCTAATTTTTCATTAATAAGCTCTTTATCATTAAATAAAAAATGTAGAAAATACCTATTCTGCATGTACTAAAGAATTATTCTTATTAAAGACAATTATAATTATGAATACATTAGAATTTATTAATTTCTTAATTCATGAATCTAAACTTATAAAATTGATAAACATTCCATAACTTTTCAATCAAGAGGAAGAGACTTACCCTATCACCTTACATCTAGCTAGACAACTGTTTTAAGTATTTAAGATTTAGCATATGGAAAATAAAATAAATATAGAAGTGGTGGCTCACCTCTGTAACCCTGGCATTTGGATACAAAGTGAATATAAGAGTTCTGAGGTAGCTTGGGCTAGAGTATGAGACCTTACTCCAAAAGGGAAGAGAGGAGCAGGGAAGCTGTCAGAGGAAGTGGGGAAGAAAGTGGAAGGGAGACGATAGATAAAACATCTCAACTATTACATTTCTAACGCTGTTAACAAATCCTCACATTCTCAGTCATACTAAAACTGACCTATACTCTTAGCAAAATGATCTTTAAGGGCATTATAAATACTGCAATACAGTATTAACATTTTCTTTATAAGTCACTCACCTGTTAAACCTAGAGTTTGTAGCTGGAAGAGCCGGCCAAGTTCATAAGGCAAAACCCGTAAATAATTGTCATTTAAAAGCAATTCCCTGTTTCAAAAAAATTTTAAAGAAGTTTGAGTATAATATATCCTGCTTTATTAATACACACATTTGTCATTAAGTCTTTCTTTTAATATACAATGAGTGATGTTTACATTCAAGGCATTTCTTCATGGTAATCTCAAAATGCTGTGCACTATTATTACAATGTTACAATTACTAAATATTTCTGTGATTTTTTCATTCTGTAGACTATGTCATCTATTATAACTAAGTCATGTCAAATGAGAAAAATAAAAACAGATAAATTCAGAACAAAATAGAATATCACAGAAGCTAATGATAATTAAATAGAAAATATGAAAAGTGGGCTGGCAAATGGCTCAGTAAGTAAAGACATCTAATGCCAAGTCTATCTACTTAAGCTTGATCCACAAGACCCACAAAGTGCAATCATAGAATCAACTCCCATAAAGTTGTCCTCTGACTTCCACACACAGGCAGTTGACTTGTGCATACTCCCACATGGAAACAAACACATAAATGTTATTTTAAAAAAGAAAGAAAAGGGGCTGGAGAGGTGGCTCAGAGGTTCAGAGCACTGACTGTTCTTCAAGAGGTCCTGAGTTAAATTCCCAGCAACCACACGGTGGCTCATAACCATCTATAATGAGATCTGGTGTCCTCTTCTGTTGTGCAGGGTACATGCAGACAGAACATTGTATATATAATAAATAAATAAATCTTTAAAAAGAAAAGAAAAATATGAAAAGATAAAAATGTCTGGGCAGTGGTAGTGCATGCCTTTAATCCCAGCACTCGGGAGGCAGAGGCAGGCGGATCTTTGTGAGTTGAAGGCCAACCTAGTCTACAGAGTGAATTCGGAGACAGCCAAGGCTCTACAGAGAAACCCTGTCTTGAAACCCCCCTTCCCCCCCCCCAAAAAAAGAAAGCATAAAATGTACTCTGGGGAACAAGCACTAACATAGAATTTATGTACAAAATTACAAAAAGAAAAGATAGCAAAGATCAGTAAAGACAAACAAAAACAGAAAGAAACAACATAGATAAGATCTAAATTTGCAACTGAAATTTTGAACAGATTATAAAAAAAACAACACCTTCATTAGTAAAGGACAAAAAAAGTAAGCATTCATATAACCAGGTAAGGGATGATAAAGGAACAAATAACACAACAATTACTAATTTTAAACATGTAAGAGCACCTTAAAAAATACCTTATTACTCAGTAGATAAAATCAAAAAGCAATTCTTGTTTTGGAAACGGTTAATAAGATCCTAATATGTTTTCTCCTATAGTAAATATTGCAGGGAGGTGGCAAGTGACTGCTGTTCCTAAACTTGGGAGGCTAGAGCAGGACTGCTATAAGCTGAGGCCAGTGGGGTGCCACAGGCAAGATCCAAACTCAGTAAGGAAGTCTTATTGAACTATAAATCATCTTAATCAAGTTATGTTTCAATAACAGTTCTATTACAAAATTATGTTTATATTTTTATTATAAGTTTGTTCCTTAAAGTTTTGTTTAGAAGCAAATGATAATTTCTGAAGTACTTCTGATTAGTTTTATTGATAAGACTTTTAACCTCCCTCTATCTCAAGTCTGTCAAAAGAAACTCATAGCAGGAACCTACAATGCAAAGAAAAAGAAATATTAAATGGAGGCCAACTCACACACTGTGCTTAAGACCATTTTTTTTTAATCTTCACAGGCATGAAAATCCCACCATAAAATAGCATTCCATAACATTCTTACTTGGCAAATTTGTAATATTTTTTAAATTTGTGATAATGAACATGTCTTCAATGCTTCCTCACCTGAGAGACACCATGTTTCCTAGTTCTGCTGGTAAACTTCTGAGTTTATTGGATGACAGGTCCAGGTAAACCAGATTATGAAGCTTGGCAATATCAGGTGGAATGCGAGCAAGGTTATTGTCATTTAGGTGCAGTGCTGTCAAATGTGTCAATGACCACAGCGATGTACTTAAGCTCCGCACTCTACCTAAAAGACAAAATACTAAAGCATAAACTCTAGACCCAAGAGAAAGTCTGAATCCCAAGAACTGGTAAGTGCTAGAAAAGGTAGCAAATACACACAGATATCACCATATTTAACTTTGTATTTGAAGTTATGTGATTGCTAAAACATCTAGCCTCCTTTAATTTCACTCCATTTTCAACAGCTCTTTTTTTGGGGTACGGAGGGGAGAGGGGAAGGGAGAAGAGAAGAGAAAAACATTGAAAAGCAGTCAGAGTGAGCAGGAGAGAGAGCAAGCAAGAGAAAGAGAGAAACTGACAGAGGCTGACTGAGACCTCTCTCACAGCCAGACTTGGATGATAAAACTTGAGGCTGAATTGAACTTTAGTGGCAAAAATAGGCTTGAACTTTTTTTTTAACAGTCATTAACAAAAATATTTCTCACACACACTATGAAAATTGTTGAGTGTAAGATATATTCACATCCAGGGTCTGGACTGGTCAACAAGCTTTAAAAACAATGAATTACTATTTAAAACCAACTTTAGATTAGCCACCAGGAAAACCATTCTGTCACCAAAGGAAACATTTTCCCTAAGTTTCTGATGTTACAATTAGAGATTAACAACTATAGTTTAAGATTTTACATAAAATGCAACATACTCTGGGAAACAGTTTCACATTAAGGTCTGTGGACAATGGGTATAAAGCATGTACTGAATCAGAAGACCCATTTCAGAATTCTAATTTTTACCACTTATTAGCAATACTGACCTGGGCAAATCATGTAGCCTCAGGTTTTATAAAATGGGATGCTATCTTCTCTTCTAAGTTGTTAATATTGTTGTTTTGTGATGGAATCTTATGTAACCCTGAATGGCCTCAAATTTGCTAAGTAGCTGAAGATGGCCCTTGACCTTCTGATCTTGCTTGTACCTCACAAGTGATAGGACTGTAGGCATACACCCCATACCTACTTTATTTGGTGCTGGAAATTAACCCCAAGACAAGAGTTTACAAATGCCAGACAAGCACTCTACCAATTGAGAGCCATCCCAGACCTGATTAACTGCTTATCATAAAGCATAACTTATATAAAGATTATTTTATAAAATGGAATAAAAGCAAAGCCATCGTTTTTAAGCTGTATTTTACTTCTAAAGAAGTGTGCATATCTGTGTTTATGTGCGTATGTGCCCATGAGTCCAGGTGCTTTCAGAGGCCAGAGCTGTTATCTTCTCCAGGAGCTGAAGTCAGGTGTTGATGAGCCGCCTGACGTGGGTGGTAGGACACAAACTTCGTGTCCTTTAGAAAAGCAGTGTGTGTTCTACAGCTGAGCCATCTCTTAGACCAGAAAGTAACTTTGAAATTATGTACCACTTTCCAAAATAAATTTAGATGGGAGATGGCAATGGAAGCTAGAAAACACAAAGTCTGAAAGGGACAAAGTTATTTTTTTACATATCTACACTCTGTGTTTATTTCTATCCAGGGTTCTTTCTACTACAGACTCTTTTCTCCTATTTATAATCAAATACAAAGTGTCAACTAGAATTTTGCACTTTAATAGAAAAAAAAGTATTCAATGATGAGGCTATCAATAAATGAGAAACTTCCATTAATGTAGGATTTAAAAATCCAATCTCAATCTGGAGGAATTCTATTCCTCAAAGGACTTTGGTATTTTGGGTTGATACAACTAAAGGAGTACTCTGGGTATCTGCTAGGTAAAAACAAAGTAAACTACTAACTACCCTATACTATACACAAAAACCCTCTATCACAAGGAATTGTACATATAGCCCAGACTGTCAGAGGCTAAGACTGAGAAATCTGGAATTAACAGAATGTAGATGAGCAGTCAGCCATCTACTCAGCTCCCTTTTAGTTATAAGTACAAGTCTTGTTGCTGATATTGTAAGGCCAACAGGGCAGAACACCAACCACATTCTATTCAGAAAAGAAAAATAGTTATCTCCTATTTTTAATAAGCTTAATTTTATAATAATTTTAGCTGCCAAAATAATATGGTTTGTTATATGTACTTTGTTTAAATTCCCTAATGTTAGAGTCTTATATTACATGGTATCAAAAGTAAGAATCTAACATTGATACAGTACCAGTAACACTCCGGGCTTTATTCAAATTTTACCATTTTCATATCTTTCTGTTCTATAATTCAATTCTATTTTAATTATCATGTCTCTTTAATATTCCTGAACTAAAGCACTTTCTTTTTTTGTTTTTCACAATCTTGATAACTTTGAAGTATATCAGCTGGATATTTTATACAATGTCCTTCAGTTTTAGTTTGACAGTTTTTTGCATTTTCAGAGAGGGTTGGTTACAAGTTTTTCAAATCATATTCTACTTTTAACAAATTCTGAGCATGTCCTAGTTATAACTAGCAGAGATCTTTACACAGACAGAGTCGTCTAGGTTTACTTCTTTGCCAGCACTGAAATAAAAGAAGGATAGCAAAGACTTTAATTTACAAAAAACTTACTCTGGAAAAACCAACACAAAATTTATTATAGAACCTAATTTTACTCAGAAACTAAATTCCAAATACCTTTAAATGTAATGTAGATAGCAATCCTTGCTGAAGACAATCTCAAAAGAAAGGGAAAATATGTTAAAAAGATCAAAAAACACAAGTGCCTTGGGATTCTTACATATATCCAATTAGTTCATCCAGTTAAAACACAACAACAAAGAGTATATAAATACAGCAATACTCTTGACAATTGTTGCCATTATATTTCAGATAAAATGCTTCAGATTCCACTCACCCGAGATTTCTAATTCTGCCCAGTGAGATTTTTTCCCATTGGCTACCTCCTCTGCTGACATGATGGTATAAATTCTGCGAGGATCTGGAGGATCATATTTTTCCTTTGGCATCCCTATTAGTCTGTGGGAAAAAAAGATCAATAATTATTACAGTCAAGGACAGATAGATGACTCAGGCAGTTCAAGTGCCTGTTGCATAATTCTAATGATCTGAGTTCAAGCCCTGGTACCCATGGAAGAAAACCACCAACTCTGGAAAGTTGTCTTCTGACCCCGCCCCCCCAGCTTTATAAAAATCATTACTATTGCTTTAGTTATTTGAGGAGGAAAGGGGAATCAATGTGGGGGTAGAGAATATAAGCAAATAAAAATTTAAAATATTACATAGTATAGAAAAAAAAAGAAAACATGCTAAGTTTTCTTTTTCTCTCCTTTTCCTGTAAGAATCTCACAAATACTCAGAGGCATCCTCCTAGGACATCATCTGTGAGTCTAGAGAAAGCTGACTTGCCATTTCCAGGACTCTCAAATGAGTTTACATCAAAGGGGTGCCACAACCTTTTCCATTTCCCCTTCCCTGTCTCCTGCCAGGGAACCTGAGAATTTGGCTGCAGCTGAATTCCCCCATTCTCAGAAGGTGACTCCCTCCTCTGCCAGGTGGGCTCTGATTCTCTTCTGAGATCCCCCATACTGTCTCTGGTGCTGTCTCTGGCCTGAACTCAGAGCCCCTACCATGCTGCTGCCCCTCATCTATGGCTTTAATAATTCTTGTAAGAAATGCCTTGCTCTCCAGTAATATGTCTCGGTATACTCTTGAAATACCCCACCACAGCTGCTAAGTCATTTTATACTACATATTCTCACTTGAAAAACACTAAGATATTCTAGGCTTTTGGAGAAGCTCATTATCAGACACCTAACGGGAACATGCAAATTAGCAACCACACTAGAATCTGCAGAGAACAGTGTGTTGCTCCCCAGTTCCTTCCCCTGTGCTAAGCAGTACTGCCTTCCTAGAAAAGCTATCTTACAACCAGTTTCCTCAACGGAACTGTATATGGAGGAATTCTCCATAGTCTAAGAGAATCCTGCACTTCTTTCCTTCAATTTCCTTCAGATATCTCATACCTATGACTAACAGCACATGCTTTCCCCGACATTGACATTACTTTACACAATGCTCAAGACCAACACTATGTTTGCAGAAGTAAGATCCTTGCTCCTGCTGATCATAAACAAAGTAAGATATAGTCCAGACTGTTTCACATAGCCTTCCCACTACAAGGAAAGCTGACCTCATAAGGCAGTCTAAAAAACAAATAAAAGGCAGATATTTCAATAAATCACATATGTAGAACCCACACACAACAAACTGAGTTTTGTCTTCTGTTACTTGCTAACACAGCCTAATCAGGCAAACTCATATCTTGATTTTCTGGAATTAGGCTTAATTTACACCTCTTGTTCTGAGGTAATTCTTGTCACTCTCTTTTATTTTCAAAAGTATTTAACGAGGCAAATTACAAAGCCATGCCAACAGAAACAAAATCATGTGATTGTCTTCATAAACACACAACTCAGTCATGAAGGGTGACTAAAATCAACCATAAAACCACTTCATATGTGCTAACTATGACACAAATGACAAAAAGCCCTCAAAATAACTTTATGAAGGTTCCAATACAAAACTTGCTTTTTTTAGCAGACAGAAGATAAAATCCACTTCAGATCAAACAACCACATCTGTCTAATTAACCTACTTGTTAACCTTATCAGAAATTATATATTAGTCACTTTTTTATTTTGTCATTAACAAATCTAACCCAGGGACTGGACATGCCATGTAAGATTTCTACCACTAGGCTGTATCCTATGCATCCTATACTGCAACCAGTGTATGTTGATTCTTTGCTATTTCTTTGTTCTTTCCACATGTACCCTTAATCCAAGTAGCCAAATTTGTGGCTATTTCTAAGTTAAACAGTATTCCAAATATAAGAGTTACTTTCAGGAGGTCTAAAATTTGTTGTATATCAAAAATAAAATGAAGTAGTATTCCATCAATATTAAGAATCAAAGCTAGTTTATAAGCTCACAATCAAAATTTCTCATATCATTTTTCCTTCTACTTAAAGAAGTAAAGGGCAAGTTTTCATCATTAACAGTAAAGTTCCGCAGTCCCTAGGTTAATTCTAATCTCATCACATTGTGCTGAGTTCCAATGATAGAGTAGAAAAAAATCTTTCTGGTCAAGAAAACAGAATCTTTGGCCTAGGTAGAGATCTAACATTCCAACTGAGCCAGGTCAATCACCCGGTCAAGGGACCATACCTACAAAGGTTCAACTTAAGCCATGCTAAAGAGATGAGAGAAATAAATGGAACAAATTAAAATATAAATTAAAATAAACTATACTTTTCAATTCCTGCTTCCCACACCCTGCAGTCACTATAAGCTACCACGGTCTGCCTTTCCTGGGGCCTGAGTTAGAAAGGTATAACTTTGCCATTTTTTTTCTCTTTCTTTTGGGTGCTGCCCAGAATGTAAATATGCTTTTTGATACTTTAAATTTCCTCACTCTCTTCCTAAAGCTCCCCTTCCTCCCTTTTGTCTGACCTCCATGGCAGCTTATATGACATGGTTTTTTCCTTCCTTTCTCTGGGCAACTGCTGAAAATTTACAGCTTGCCTGCCTTGGGATGTTTTTCCTTTAAACTCTAATAAAACTGCCTTTGAGCTTCCATTTAAGTTCATTCTTAAATTCTTTTATTTATGACACTAAGAACTTTAAAGGAGCCCCTGATTTTCTCTGCATCATCTGGCAACCCAGCTGACACCCCAAAACTCTAGTAATAATCATCATCATATGCCTATTTTCTATAAATGTTCTGTAATTATTTATAAAGTACAGGAATATAAGCATTTTTCACCAAGAGAAAACTTGGTATCTACCACATTTGGCTTATTTTAAATAGTCCCCAAAGTTCTCAGCTATTGAAAGCTTTATTTTCTACATACTATAACATAAGTGAGTTTTGTGGGAATTTTTCCATTCTAAGATTATATAAAAGTATTAAGCAAGGCAAATAGACCCAAAACTAAGCACATGATACATAATCCTTATGTACAGTTAGGATGGGTGAAAAGCATGTTTCATTAATGTTAATATCTTTATAATAAAATTTAACAGGAGGGGAATATGATTGATGTCATACATTGTACAGGCTAGATTTTTACCAACTTGACACAAGCTAGATAGAGTCACCTGAAAAGAGGAAACCTCGGTTGAGAAACTGTCTCTGTGCTGGTTGGTTTTACATATCTGGGAAGAGAAAATCTTAATTGAAAAAGTACCTCCTTAAGATTGTCCTGTAGGCAAATTTGTAGGACATCTTCTTAATTAATGATTGATGTGGAAAGGTCCAGCCCCCTGTGAGTGATGCCACCACTCCTGACCAAGTAAGTGGTCCTGAGGTTTGTAAAAAAAACAAAAAACAAAAAACTGAGGCTAGAGAGGTGGCTCAGAAGGTTAAGAGCACTGGTTGCTCTTCCAGAGGTTCTGAATTCAATTCCCAGCAACCTACAAGGCAGCTCACAACCATCTATAGTGAGATCTGGTGCCCCTTCTAGCGTGCAGGTGTGCATGCAGGCAGAATACTGTATAAATAATAAATAAATCTTAAAAACAAAACAAAAACTGAGCAAGCCAGGAAGAACAAACCAGGAAGCAGTGTTACTCTATTGTCTCTGCTTCACTTCCTGCCTTTAGATTCCTTCCTTGAGTTCCTGTTCTGACTTCCTTCAGTAACTGTGATGTTACTAAAACCTTTCATCCCCAAGATGCTTTTTAGTCACAGCATTTTATCACATCAGTAGCATCCCTAAGACAGCCTTCATGAAATTGCCTTTATGCAAGTCTGTAGTGGGTATTTCCCGGATTAATGATTGATGTGGAAGGGCCCAGCTCACTGGTAGTATGCTAAGGTAGCATGCTCACCTGCTATCACTCAGGTGATACTGAGCAGTATTAAGGAAGCACGCTGACTAAGCCAAAGAGGGCAAGCCAGTAAACAGCACTCCTCCCTGGCTGGTGCCTCCAGGTTTTCTCTATGAGCTCCAGCCCTGGCCTCCCTTAATAATGTGAGGTAGAAGTATAAAATAAGTAAGCCTTTTCCTCCCAAGTTGCTTTTGGTCTTTAATCAATATTTTATCTTATAAACATATTAAATAAAATACAAATAAAAATTATTAAAATAATCATTCAAATGTAACTTAAATCTATGTATGTGATGCTGATCATGTTTTCTGGTAACTGCACATACAACCAGTTTAGGGTTTAAATACTGAGTGATGAGCAGTTTTCAACCAAAGAAAGATAAATGGTTTATTTTAGAAAACAGTAACAGCTAATTCTTCTTATTTTCTTTTAAAGACGAGGAAGAAGTATTTTTAATGTTGTTGTGGGGAAGAGGGGTTGTTTTACAGAAGCTTTCACTGTCTATCTCAGACTGGCCTCAATCTCACAGTGTAGTCCTGGCAGCCTTATGTTCAAAATCCTCCTGATTTAGCCTTCCAAATACAGGAAGTACAGACATATGCCATCATATCTACTTGCACAGGTTTTGCTTTGTTTGTGTTTATTTACTGTTGTCATTGTTTTGTATATTTTGGTTCTTACAGTGGTAGAGCACCCAGAGTCTCATGCACGGTAAGCAATTTACCCCTTGAATAATTCTAGTCCTTGAGGAAAATGTTAAATTGGTTTTCCCAAGTTTCCAATTTTTACAACATCTTACATCAATTTCCAAAGGACAATAACATTAGGTTAACCTGGAGGCCCTAACATAACAAAATAAACTAAAAGCCGCTTAACCACAATTAAACTTCAGTCTTTAAATCCTTTAAGACACTAGGAGAAACACTGTATGTGGTTCTCTATATATGAACTACACAAGCTGCTTTGAACTTCATCTAGTTTGTTCTTTATTAAACCACCTATGCAGCCCTTGGATACTCCATTGTCGAAGTTCTGAAATCAGTCATTTGTCCTAAATTAGAAAGTTTATTACTGCGTTTTGGTTTTCCCTCAAATGTGTGCAACATCTAAGTCTTATGGTATTAAACCATATATACCCTTTCAAAAGTTAAATTTTGTCTGTGTAGTTCAGCATAATTTTGTTGGAGATTAGTAGAGAAGGCTACAATTCAGCAAGAGTAATTCACAATGAAAAGACTAACAATCCAAATCTAAAATACAAATCATTAAACATGTACTGTACATAAACATGTACATTAAACATAAACTGTTTCTACAGAGATATTAAATGATTAACATTCAAAAGTTAGTAAAAACTGTAAGCCTGTATGATATGCTTGCTTATGTTTTAGAGAAATCAAAATGGCTTTTAATACTAAATACATTTCTCAAAGCTGTCATATAATGGGATCTATTCTTAATGGTTAAAGAAGGCAGAATACCAAAGACAGTGAAGTATCCCTGTAATCTCAGCACTCAGAAGGTAGATTCAGGAGGATCAGATGTGCAAAGTAAGCCTCTGCTACACAGCAAGACTTCCCTCCAAAACAAGGGAACATGAAGAGGTGAACATACGAATTATTCTGTTAGATTCTCGTTATCTGGTTTTAAATACTACAGGGTTTCTTTCTGAGAAAATAAGTCTAGGCTTACCTTATTTATCCGAACAAAATATCTACAGTACATTTTTGAAGTTATTTTTTGAGGTTTCTAGTTCCTAATCAATACCAATACCTAAAGGTACCTTATAAATGATACTGCATCTGGTAGGATTAAAGACTGATAGTGATCAAAGAACTTATAAGACATTCTGAGATAAAGAACAGTTTCATTAGCAAGTCCACTCCTGTACCACTGCTCTCTAGATGCCATGGTCACTGACAAAGTTAACAATGTCTATATGATACAAGCACTCAAAAGCAATTTTACTACAAATTTCTGAGTTTCCAGCTCTGTGACCACTTCACACAAGGCAAAATCTGTGTTTTTTGATAATTCACTCATTATGAAGAAAATAATCTTTCACCTTTTAAAGTCCCATGTTTCTAACCAGTTTAACATTTATTCAAGAGGTATTTAGTTGCTGAACATAAAAGTTTTAAGCCAGTCCTGACTAAACAGAAGCCTGCCTAAAAATTAATTAATTGTGTTGACAGAGTGGGGATGAACATGTTGACACATGTCCTTAATCAGAAGGCAGAGACAGGCAGATCTCCCGAGACCAGGTTAGTCAACACAGGGGGCTCCAGTCCTGCCAGGGAGACCTTGTGTTGAGAGAAGAAGAAAAGGAGGAGGACGAGAAAGTCTCGAATCAGGCAACCTCCACAGAGAGCAGCACAGCCATGACCAAGATTAAGGTTTGGGACCTGCTCAGCAAGAATAAGAGGAAACAACTGGATGTTGTGGTAGAGCTGTTTCAGCTTCGCACTGTCAAGGTCATGTCCAAGCTGCCCAAGATACTAGTCTCCACAAATCCATCACCTGTGTCCTTAGGCAGACTCAAAAAGAAAATCACAAGATTCATGGAAATTCTCTAAGGGCAAGAAGTACAACCCCCCGGACCTGTGAACAAGAAGACTAGAGCCACGTGCTCCAAGCAGGAGAAGTTGAAGACCAAGGAGCAGCAGCGGAAGGAGTGGCTGCATACATACATACGTACAGTCAAGGCCTGAGGTGGCAAGGCAATAATATGCAAAACTGGCAAAATAAATAAATAGATAGAGGAGGAGAAAAAATATTCAGTGTATATCTACTGCTGTCATCCATTGTACCATGCCCTGATGTGTCAAGTAATGTCTCATTACTTGAAAAGACAGACATAAATAATCCTATAAACAATGACATTTCTGTTCATTACTATTTTCCCCTTCAAATATTGAGGGCTGGACAGATGGCTCAGAAGTGAAGAGCACTGGCTGTTCTTCCAAAGGTCCTGAGTTCAATTCCCAGCAACCACATAATGACCCATAATGAGATCTGGTCCCCTCTTCTGGCGTGTAGGAATATGTGCAGGTAGAACACTTATAAATCAATCTTAAAAAGCTGCATTGTTTTATACTGTTATTATATTGAAATAAAAACGCTGAAAATGAAAACATCTTTATAGTAAAGAGTAAGAGTGATGAATAATAGATAACCTATAGAACCGTCAAAAAAGTGAAAAGAATAGGGCACTCCCAGAAAAAGTATAACACTTTTCAGCTATCGTATATTGGGAATGAAATGAAGATAATCAGGTTAACACATACAGTTATATTTAACTTAAAGTGATAGCAAATGGTTTTCTATACTGGTGATTTTTTCCTATAATTCTTATTGGCAAAGCAAATAATTAATTAACATTCATAATGGAAATTCTGTGTTATTTAGAAATAGTTGGATTCAATGTCTTGTTTTTATTTCATTTATTTCTGGCTCTACTTCCCATGCCAAGTAAAACTATTTACCTAAACAAAACATATAGGGATACAGACAATAAAGACTAGGTTTTTTAAAAAAGATGTTACATGGCTTTCTAAAGGTATTCTAGACGGGTCTGCAGCAAGTTTTTGATTCTGGAAAAGGATGAGAACATGTCACAAAACTCATGGACAAGAAAAAGAGAAAAATCAGAGAGTAAAGGCATCTGCTGACAAGCCTAACTTAGTTCAATCCCAAGAACCATATGATGGAAGGAGAGAACTGACTCTTGCAAGTTGTCCTCTGACCTCTACATATATACTATGGAACACCACTCCCACATATAATAAGTATGTAAATAAATTCACTAGCATTTAAACATAAACTATAAAAAGAAAAATCAGGACACAATCCCTTTGGTCCACGTTTATAAACTTTCTCTTGTATTTAGGATGATAGGAAGTAGCAGTGACAAAGGGTACAAATAAATAGAAAAAAAAAAAAAAGAATGGACACAAGACCTAAGGCTATGGATTTCTACCCATCAGTTCAAATTTAACAAACGCTATTAAAAGAATCAATTTGAACCACCAAACCTTATGACTTTTCTACCACCTTAATTAGGTCTTAGTCTCCTATCAACCATTATGCTTCACTGTCTCTCACTTTTTCTAATTATCTCCAGAAAAATCAAAGTTAATAATATCTTCAAAAGCAGTTCTTCCAGAATTAAGACTTCTGACATCTCCCTATCTGTGATGACCAATCCTGACTGCCATCTTCACTGAACTTCACTGAGAAGTATCTACTTGACTTTAATAAAGCATGCTGTGACGATGCTTCTATGAGGATGCTTCTTTTTTTTTTTTAAGATTTACTTATTTATTATGTATACAGTGTTCTACTGCATGTGAGCCATCACGCCAGAAGAAGGCACCAGATCTCATTATAGATGGCTGGGAGCCACCATGTGGTTGCTGGGAATTGAACTCAGGACCTTTGGAAGAACAGTCAGTGCTCTTAACCTCTGAGCCATTTCTCCAGCCCGAGAATGCTTTTCAAAAGGATTAAATTCATGAGGGACCTGACCTAAAACAAGGTTTTAATCAACTGATGGATTCAAAGTCTAAAAAGACTCCTGAAAGTTTGTGGAAATGTGAGAGGTGGAATGTACTTGAAGAAAGGAGGTCACAGAGTCCATGTCCTTGGAGTCTTATATTTTCCTGATGCCTCTAACTGCTTCGTGTCCACTAAAGGTTGACAGACTCCTCTGTCACACTTTCTCTCCACCACAATGTTCTGCCTAAGTTTGTGGGATCAAAATGGCTTCAATTCTTTGAAACCACAAACTAAATAGCCCCCCTTAAATTGTGTTTAAGTAAGGCACAATGACGCACACCTGTAATCCCAACACTGGTAAGGCAGAGGCAGGTGTATCTCTGTGAGTTCCATGCCAGCCTGATCTACAAAGCCAGGACAGCCAAGGCTACACAGAGAAACCCTGTCTTGCTGGGGGGGGGGGGGGGGAGTTACTTGGTCACAATGACAAGAAAAGCAACTACTATACTGGCTTTCTACCTTCTCTTTTCATGTGTTTTCTATTTCGTTAAACATTAACACCCCTTACTTCTTTCCATGGGTCTCAAGTAAGCTTTGCTTAAGTCATCTTTCTTTCCCCTTCAGAGTATACCTCCTCATATAGAAAAAAAAAATCTGAAGCTGATTCTAAACTATATGGAAAATGGATCATACCTTTTCTTGTTAAAAAGTCAAGAGAAATTTATATGTGTACCTTTTTATTTTCAAGACTTATAAGAAACTATTTTCCCAGATAGTTTGGTACTAATAAAGTAATAGACAAGTACAGTTCAATGGAACAGAACCTAGAAATCCCAAACATTCACACATACATCAACAGATTTTCAACAATGGTGAAAATTTCACTAAAGAACAGAATTTTCAACAAATGCTACTAAATGAAAACTCATATGCAAAACTAAACATTGACCCATACCTTTCATCAAAGTAAATTTAAAGGACCATGAACTCAAATGTAAAAACCAAACAATATACAAGGTCTAAAAGAAACTTAAAAACATCCTTAATACAAAGATTTCAAAAAAAAAAAACATAAAAGCGATCTGTACAAGAAAAATACTAATACACAAATACACTCTATGAACAACTGAAGCATCTGCTATTTGAAAAATTAAGTCATGAGATTCGAAATATTTTTAAAATGTATATGAGAAAAAGTACTACTTCAAAGACCTCACAAAATACAAAATCTAATTTTTAAAAAGGCACTACATAAATGTCTCAGGGTAGACCATATACCTTGAATATAGGATCAATCTCCAGACACCCTGACACACAGGGCTAGGGAGCAGCACAAGGCTTTCAAAAGATTCTTTACTAAACAAGATACATGGAAAACAAATAAGCATGTAAGATATTCAGCATAAAGCAAATAAGCACATAACATTAAGCATCAAGGAAATGTAAACAAGCTGACTGCACATCCATTAGAATGACCACATTTTAAAACTGACAACATCTACTGCTTGAAAGACAGAACACAACGAAAGAGGGGAAATGATACTAAAATAATTTGAATGACAAAGAATCAGTGGTTGTGTATAGGATGTGGCAAGCAGAACAAAAGCAAACGAACCTAGATAAAACACAATAGGAAGAAAAAGAGGGCTAAGCGCAACACTTATAAGCAGTTCGACCTGGTGTGGTAGTGTTCCTCTTTAATCCCAACATTCTGGTGTTGAGAGTTCAAGGCCAGCCTGATCTACATGGTGAGTTCTGGAACAGCCAGAGGTATATAGTAAGATCATGTCTTGATGGAACACTCGATCATGATAGCTTACTGCAGTTCTCTCCTGAGAAAACTAAGTAATAACAAGTTATGCACACAGAAAATCCCACTAAATCCCACAAGCAGTACAATCTGGAAAATTGGCAAATAACCCTACAGCACCAAGTTTTTTCTTCAGATAGTCCTAGAAATGAAAACATCTCTGCTTCTATAAATAAAGTCAACTATAAATTATATTTAGACCCAAATGAGACAAACTCCAAGAGTGCCTATGAAGAGATCACATATCATACAGACAAGTCCACTAAAAGAATTACATTTGAAGGCCCGGGGGGGGAGGGGGAAGAGTGGGACAGCAATCTCACTGTGAAGGGAAAAATAGAATAGACATCACTGGTGAATGGGGGTAGGGGTCCAAATGGGGGCAGTGGAGACAGGAACAGGAGGGATCAGGTTGGGAAGGATGGAGGGAGAGTACTAGGAGAAACAACTAGAATCAGGGTTCATCTTTGGGACAAGCTAGAAACCAAGGGCAATGAGAACTCCCAGAAACTGATGAGGGTGTCCCTAGCTAGACTCCTTGCAATGGGGGATACAGAGCCTGAACCATCCATTTCCTGTAACGAGGTAAAACTTCCAGTGGAGGAACTGGGACACCAACCCAGCCAAATAACCTTCGACTTGTAATTTGTTCTGCCTACAAGATGTGCTGGGTAAAGGGGGCACAGAAATTGTGCCCTTTGGGAGTGGGCACACAATGACTGGTCCAGCTTGAGACTCATGCCATGAGAGGGAGCCCACCCCATGACACTGCCTGGATGGCCAGGAACCAGAGGCTGGATAACCCAGAGACCTAGGATAGAACCAAGAAAGAAAGGAAGGAAAGAAGGAAAGGAAGGAAAGAAGGAAAGGAAGAAAAGGAAGGAGGGAGGGAAAAAAGTTATTAAAATTATTCCTACTGATAGTCTGCTGTTCTCATAGATTTGTGTCTAGCCCAATTGTCATCAGAGAGGCTTCACCCCGCAACTGAATGGAAGAGATACAAAGATTCTCAGCCAAACACTAGGCCGAACTTGGGGAATCCCTCAGAAGAGAGAAAGGATGGTAGAAACCAGAGGGGTCAAGGACACCATAACAAAACCCACAGAATCAACTAACCTGAGCTCATAGAGGCTCAGAGAGACTAAATTATCACACATGAAGCCAGCATGGGACTGACCTAGGGCCTCTGCCCATTTTACAGTTGTATAAGCTTGGTCTTCTTATGAGACTCCTAACAGTAAAAGCAGGGGCTGTCACTGACTCTGTTGTCTGTTTTCAGGAACCTTTCCCCCTATTGGTTTGCCTGGTCTAATCTTAATAGGAGAGAAAGTGCCTAGTATTACTGCAACTTGATATGCCTTGGGACGCCTACCCTTCTTGAAGAGAAACAAAGGAGGGATTGGGGGAGAAGGGGTAAGAGAGAGGACTGGGAGAAGAGGAGGGTACATACATACATACATACATGCATGCATGCATATGTTTGGTCCAACATGTTTAAACAGAAAGAGGCAGAACACCAAAAACCTGAAGCAAAGTAACAATACATACAAAATCTTTTTCTTCCAATTTCAAGCTTTGTCTCAGATCATTTATAAAAATCAATGACTAAAGTAATACTTCACAAAATTTTGTTTAGATAAACAATTACCTATGGAAGGTGTGGTAGCACACTCCTTTAATCCCAGCACTCAGGAGGCAGAGGCTGATGGATCACTGTGAGTTCAAAACTAGCCTGCTACACACAGAATTCTAGGTCAGCCACATAATAAAATTCTGCCTCAAAACAAAACAACCACATATATTAACTAAGAAGGTTATACTGCATCCAAAAAACCCCAGTAACTTAAGATAGTCCTAAAAGTATAAAAACTAAACGTTTTATAAACTCTTTACATGATGCATAGCCTTTTGCATAACTTCAGTTTTCTAAGAAAATATTTTAAGTTAAACATTGAATACAAAATTGGTCTCAGAATGATCTGTAGTAACTGACCCATACTTTTGATATTAACCAAATTACACAATGTTCCAGTGTTAGATGAAAACAGTAATACATAAAGAGTTAATAAAATTTTTAATTACTCTTCTGAGAACAAAAGTATAGACTGTGGAAAAGCAGTAGCTAAATCTGTAAGTCTCCACTAAAAACAGTGAGTAAAACAGAAAAATCCCAATAACAAAGCTATCCAGAATAAAATCTAACAGGAAAATGTTTCAGGGTACCCATATCTTATTATGAAAGGATTCAAAGTTAAAGTAGATCCAATGCTCGTTCACAATCATCCAAAATAGCATTAAACAAAGAGGGGTTGGAGGTAGTGGGACATGACACAGCCAATGAGTAATTTCTCACCAAAATATTTATTCTATTCATATAAACACCTATCAAACGGTAGTGCTTTAAGCCCAGCATGGTAGCACAAACCTGTAAACCCAGCACTCAGGGAGGTAGAGACAGGCGGATGTCTGGGATCTCTGAGTTCGATGCCAGCCTGTTCAACAAAGTGAATCTAGGACAGCCAAGGCTACACAGAAGAAACCATGTCTCAAAAAAAAAAAAAAAAAACAGAAAACAACAAAAAGGTAGTGCTTTTGTACTAAACCAACAAGGTTGAAAAGGAAGGGGCGTCAACTTTAAAATAGTTTCTAAAATAATGGTTAAAATAAACAAAATGAGAACTTACAAAGTCTCTGAGTCAAGAATGCTTCCATGTTATGGCCCAAAGTAAAAACAAAAGCCAGCCACTGAAAGAGAAACCTGTATATTATCAGAAGAAAATGAATTTATTTGTTCATTTGCTACAAACGCCTCAGAACCTTTATCTTTGATTTCTGTCTTTGTGGCAGGTAGACACTCCACAAAAGAAACAAAACACATAAAATATAATGTTCTTCCAAAGAGTAGAAATGCTCCCATAACAAACTCAAAGGTCACAGGGGAGCATAGGTCTAATAATGTTACTTAAAATACATACTTTTGTTCTACTAGCTAGACAATACAACATAGTAACAGTATACACATATACTAGGAATAATAGGTAGCTATAGAGTCAAAGAATAGTATTTGTTATCAAATTTTGAAACTTAATTACACACAACCCATATCCACTATAACTGAGAAAATGTTACATTTCTTTCTTAAACTTTATTTTGAAGTTAGTTTTGACAAAAAAAAAAAAAAGCTTAAGAATGTAACATTTTAGAAACATTTAGATAAAACCCATGACCCAACTGTTTCTCTTGTTCTAAAAATAAGCAAAAACTTCTAGATGTAGCTGACCTTTGCTACTTTGTGGGTTCTTTTTCACACTATTCCACATCCTACCCCTAACACTAGATAGGAGAGAAATAAGGAGGGGAGATGGAATTAGGAAAATCCCTGAATCTAATTTCTTTCCTTTTGTTTCTTCTTTGACCACAGCTACCAACAAACTGCAACCAACTTCCCGAAACTACTAACAATCAAGCACCCCACCTTTTGAGGCTATAGCATTTATATACCCTCTGAGAAGTTCCCAGAAATCCAAATGTCACGCAATTGCACAAGCAATCTGCTGCTAACTAAATCAGCTTCTGCTAGAGCACAGAGGCAAATCAGTCAGAGGCTGCCCCATATCCCCACACCTGGGATTAAAACGAAAACACATTCTTTATAGTATTTGTGCTTTTAAAGAAACCAAAATTCCAAGTTTATCACTACAACTATACATGAGAAGCCCTCTTTTCAAGTTGTTTGCCAGAGCTGTCGATGAGACTCACAAAACTTACAGACTACTGCTGTTGTCCTTGGTAAATCCCCAAAGGTAGAAGGTAAGCCCATACCCTGAGAAATTTCACAGTAAGTAGCAGCAGGGGCCATGTAAATTTCTACCTACTTATGATGCCTATGAACCACCTCAATGATTTGGTACTTACTAAAAACCCTGGGTAACTACTCAGTGCTAGTGAAATTATGGTTACTGAAGAATCTACAATTTACCAAACCAGCACAATCCCTAACAACAATCTATCAACACTTGTCCTTATACCGACAGATATTATCTCTGTCTCCTCCTCAAGAAAACTTCTTGAAACAGAGACCACTGGAGAAAACCACAACCAACAGTTACACAGTTGTGCAGCTCAGTACAATGGATACATCTACAAGACACTCTCACACCAAAGACAAAATTGCAGAAGAAAGGGTGGAAAGATTATAAGAACTAGAGGATCAGGGACTTTGCTGTTAAGACTGTGTCTCCTATTAATATCATAAGCTACACTTGTTAAGTCTCACCAATATAACTACTCAAACATGAGCTGAACAAAAGATACAACAAATATACCAAAGTGGACCAGAAAAGACCACAATTCCTCAACCCTACACAAAGAACTACAGGCAACTAAGTAAAGCTGAGAGCAGGAGAGATGGCCCTCCCCAGGAAGAGCACACCCAATTAGTTTTCCAGTGCCAGTAACTCAGCCCTGAAAACATACACACAAGTGACACTATGTAAATTCAACAGGTTACAGTTAGGAATATGTGCATGTAAAAATACATAAATGCATGCAATAACTAATAATTAATGAAGAAAGAAGCCATGAATTTAATGGCAAGTGGGGAAAGGAATATGGGAGTGTTTGGAGGAATGAAAAGAAACGGAGAGTTGTTACAATTAAATTACAATCTCAAAAGGTAAATAAATAAAAACTCTTATTGTCTTGAAACTATGACAAATGTAAATATTTCCCTATTCTCCTTTCTTTACAAAATATTACTTTCCACAAAGAAAATTTTAAAAATCATTTTTAAAAAATCAATGTAACATAATGAATAATGTAGGTATTATAAAGGAGCCACAAAAAACTAAATCTCGACTGAGTAATTCTTAATCAGGACAATGATTAATTGTGAGTGCACTACAAATAGTTATTTATGATAATAAAAATTACCTAAATGTACATATTTTATGTATACCCCAGCTGTAGCCCCTCCTTTATTCCCTCCCAATTTCTACCTTCCCTCCCTCATCTCCTCCATGCCCCTCTCCAAGTCCACACATAGGGGAGGTCCTCCTCCCCTTCTATCTGACCCTAGCTTATTAGGTCTCATCAGGACTGGCTGCATTGTCCTTCTCTGTGGCCTAGCAAGTCTGCTCCCCTCCCTGGGGGCGGGGGGTCTAAGTTGCTGTCCTTTTTAATCAGTACTAATCCCAAATGACTTTCCTAGTTTCGAAAAGTGAGACCCATACTATCTTGAAATTCCCTTTTACTTCTGGACCAAATTTTAAGTAGGATAAAGAAAGATGGGATTTATAAGTTGTAAAAAAAAAATGCACTAAATGTCCATTATATGCTTAAATAGCTTGATAATCTATATGTACTCTCATATTTCACTTCACTAAAATTATGAATTATGTATTAACTGTCGATTTACATACAAGGAAACTGAAATACACAAAAGTTGTGAAATGACCAATACCCCCCCCCATAATGAGTAAGTGGAATTTCTTTAATGTCCCCAACAGGGTGCACTATTCTTGCAATACCATGTCTATACGTGGAATTAATGTATAATAAGTTCCTATTCCACCTCCTTAAACCAATATATATATATATATATATATATATATATATTGTTCTTGGAAAGAAAACACATCAGATAGCAAACTGATAAGAACAGATGCTATACTTGATCTTGGCCAAAAGCCCAAACAGCAGCTAATGGTATTTAACCATAAATTAAGTGCTGGAGATATGGCTCAGGAATATACTTGCGAAGCGTATCATTTAATCCTTAACACGGAAAAAACAAAACAAACCCACAACTATGAAAGATAAGTTACGACCAACTACAAAATCTAAACTCTTACTAAGCCATGCCAAGTTCAGTTTTGTACATTCCTAGAAAAAAATGTAGAAAAAGTTTTACAGTCTTAGTGTACAGAGAACCTTTCAGCAAGGCAAACATCATTAGAAATTACAGATGAGCCAGGCTCGGTGACATACACCTTTAATTCCAATACGTATGAGGCAGAGGCAGATAGATTCCAGAGTTCAAGCCTAGCCTGGTCTACATAAAGGGTTTCATGCTGGCCAAGCCAATATAATAAGATCCTGTCATTAAAAAAAAAAAAAAAGGTTTAATATTGATAAGGCAAAGAGAAAGGTCAAAAGACAACCCAGAAACTATTATCAAAAAGCCTCTTAAATATTTATAAGTGGCAGTACAGCAGGTTTTTGTTGTTGTTGCTGTTAATATACACCCTCACAAATCAGTTAAAAACTGTATATATTCTAATAGGAATATTTAGGGTAACGGTCATGATCAGGCAAGTCACAAAACAATATAGAAGCAACCAAATATGTAAGCAAAAACTCTTTGCAAAAAAAACCTAATTATTTTTAAATACATGACTATTCTCATAATGGCAATGATTAATAATGTGATTAAGAGCTTGAAGAAACAAGCATCTTTTACTAAACTGGTGATTAAAATTTTTTCAGGTGTTGTGAACAGAACTCATAACCTCATGCTTGCTAAGTCAAACACTCTACCACAGAGCTATGTGTTTTTAGCCCCCAAGCATAATGGTAGTACAATGTTATGCATTTCTAAAGAGTAATCTGACAAGATTAATCAAAATTATATAATTATTTGATTCTACAAATCCACTTGTAGAAATTTATCCTTTAAAAAAATACTCAATATGGGAGCTGTGGAGGTGAACTGAATAAGGTCCTTGCTGGGAAAACATGAGAGTCTAAATTCAGACCTTCCCCCCTTCCCCCAAACCATGTGGGCTCTGAGTAGTGTGACTTTGGAAGACATCCCAACATTCTGGCCTTCACATACACCAAGTGAGCATTCTATGACATAGAGAAGCAACACACACACAGAGACACACACACACATATTCAAAGACATATACATTTTTACTGTTTTGATAATCATCATAAATTATCAATTATAAGACTGAATAAATAGTATATCAATAACAATTAAAGTGAAGCCATTAAAAAGTATGGCTTAAAGAAACATCTCAATTACTCACAAACTCAAACAGAATTACTGTATGACCGAGTAATTCCGTTCTTCAGTATATACTTAAGAAAAATTAAAACATGTCCCAACAAAAATCTACACACTAATGTTACAGCAAAATTACTTAGAATAGTCCAAAAATACCCATAAGCAAGCAAAGGCATTTTATTTAACCATAACAAAGAATGAAGACTAGGCATATAGCTCAGTCATAGAAAGATTGCCTAGTATATACAAAGCCTGGATTTAATCCTCAGCACTGCAAAACAGGGTGCGGTGACACATTTATCTGCACTGGCAACATTTACAAAGTGGAGGCAGGAGGATACAGAGTCTGAGGCCCTCCTTGGCTACAACCTACACAACATCCATGGCATGTTAGAAGTTAGCTTATGATACAAGAGACCCTGTCAATAATAATAATAATAATAATAATAATAATAATAATGAAGTACTATTACATGTTATCAAATGGCTTTATTCATGAAACATTACAGTAAATGAAAGAAGTCAGGTATAAAAGGTCACATACATGACTCCACTTTCATGCCTACAACAGGCAATTTATTAAAAACACCAAGTATGAATCCCAGCACTTTGAGGGCAAATGTAAATAGTTCTTCGTGAGTCTGAAGCTAGCTAGAGCTACAGAGTGAAACCCTGTCTCAAAAACAAAAACAAAAAAAGGACTAGTGTTGGTTCCCAGCACACATGTAGCTCACAAGGGTAGAGTTTTAGGGATCTGATGTCCTCTTTTAGACTCAGTGGGCACTGAATGCATGTAGTAAACAAACATATAAAAAAGAATCTTAAGAAGCCATAGAATCACAAGTCAAAGAGGACCACCAACTGTACCCTGAGTTCCCCTTTAGTACCCTACATGGACTTCTTTGCTTGGTACTCCCTCAGTAAACAGTTTCCAATATAAATAAATTTTTGTTTCCATCAGTAGTAGTTCTACTTTATTGATAAATAAATTTCAATGTATATAAGCTTGAAAAAAAGGAGATACACTTTAGGAATTTAGCACTTTGTAATGTGGCACATAAAAATTTGAATACATATACCTCTAGATAAAAAAATAATGTAATGTTTTAATTTAATAAAATAGCATATACAACAGGATATTACTTTTATTTATATGAAAATTTTATGTGGTTATATAAAAGCTCAGATAATAGTTCTATATAGTACACTACCAACAGTCTTATTTACTATGTGATAAAATAACCAGGAAATTATCCCCTTTACCTTTAGCATCATGTCAAATGTTTCTTTTTAAAGAGCACATATTACTTTCAAAAAGATAAAAAGTAGTAATGATTACCATCTATAAAGAAAAGTACATGAATAAGACAAAATACACAAAGTTGAAAGAACCCAGGAGACACTATGCATACGTTGTTAGCCTGGGGTCCATGAATGTCAGGGGATCTGAATTTGTATAGTAAGAAACTGTGTCACAGTTTTCACTAAAATACAATACCTTTTTCATATGGACCTAGATGATCTACATAAGTAGTGATTGTGATAACTATGATTTTTGTCAAAATCTATTGTCAAAAATAGAATTTAATGTTCACATCACATTATAGTCATAAAAATTTCAGAGTTTCTATTTCCACTACTTCGCAATTATGGTTATCATTAGACTCTCTCCTAGATCTTCTGAAATAGGAAAGGAGGACATCTATTTCCATATCACATATATTTGTTTTTATTTATTTTGGTACTTCAATTAATAGTTTTGTTTAGTTAGGGAGTTTTATCAGGAAGAGCTAATTTTATTTTGTTTTTCAGACCAAATCTCATGTATCACAGGGTACCCTTGAACTCACTAAGTAACCAAAGATAACCTTGAACTTCTGGTCTTCTTGCTTCTACCTCCCAAGTGCTGGAATTACAGGATGGGCCACTACATCCAATTGTGTGTGGTGGTAAGGTAAAACACAGGGTCTTGTGATGGTAAGTTGCATTCTACCAAATGCACTAAATACTCACGCCAACAAATTCCTTTTTAATCCAATTTATTTTCTTTCTTTACATTCAATTAATATTAATTTATCCATTTTACATCCTGAGTGTAGGACCCTCCCTAATCTCCTCCAGTTCCCATCCTTCCTCCCTCTTCCCTGAAGGGCAAATAGAATAGACTCTGGAAGTGGTTGAAGAGAGCTAACATGACAGGAGTCTTCCATAAAAGTCCTCTGAAAAACTCCACCCATCAGAAAATGGAAGCAGATGCTGAGACTCATAGCCAAACTTAGGGCAGAATGCAGGGAGTCTTCTAGAAGAGTGGGGGATTAGAAGGACCCAGAGAGGACAGGAGCTCCATAAGAAGACCAAGAGAGCTAACAAATCTGGGCCCAGGGGGTATGCAGAGACTAATGCACCAACAAAGGACCATGCATTGAGAGGACTCAGGGCCCCTGCTCAGATACATGGCCAATAGGCAGCTCAGTCTCCATATAGGTCATCTAGTAAGGGGACCAGGGATTATCTGACATGAACTCTGTTGCCTGCTCTACCCCCAAGTGGGGAGGCCTTGCCATGTCACAGAGGAGACTTGATAGTCTGGGGTCAGTTAGTAAGGGAGGAGGGTTCTCCCCTTAACTTTAAATTTTGAAAGAAACTTTCCTTCCCATTCTCATTTCAACTGATTCCTATTGTTTATCAGATTAATACTTTTAACGTAAAATTTTCATTTACTGAGGATTTCATAGTAAGTACTGCATTTACTGCATTTCTACCTTCTCTCTACCCCAACTCCCTCCCAAATTCAAAACTAATCACTTACATGTAAATATGTGAATGTACACACACACACACAAACACACACACATACCCTACTAAGTCCATCATTTAGTGCTGCTGAAATGAACATGTGATTAGGGCTGATGATCCAGGATTGGGTATCAGGGGACCTGTCACTGGATAAAACTCCCTCTCTCTCTCAGCAGCCATAGATTACCTAAAGCTCCTCACACAGGAGTGGGATCTTGTGACATTAACCCATCCACACTGGCATGTCTAATGGTGTTATCATTATGCAGGTCTTGTTTAGGTGAGCAACCATACTGGTGAGATTTCATGGTTCAGTTTCCCTGTCATGTCTTTGCAGCAGGCAATCTGGCTTTCTGGGCTCTTATCATTTTTCTGACCCCTCTTCCACATTTTTCCCTGAATCTTAAGATGTAGGGGTTATATCACAGTTACACCACTTGGGGTTAGGCATTCACAGTCACTTATTTTCTGCATTTTGATTAGCTGCCATCTACTGAAAAATAAGCTTCTATGTCAAGGGATGAAAGCTATACCTTTAAGGGCGGGCTGGTGCTCAGGCTGTACAATCCAAACTAGAACTTCTTCAAGTGTCCAGGTTAATATTCTTAAGAAAAAATTTCAGAAATCAGAGTGTTCAACTGTCCTGTTCCAGACCCAGGTTCAACCTCTAGCACACCAAAAAGAATGAGAAAACTTTATCAACCTGCTCAGAATCATCCAATGGCCCCAAATGTCTTCAATAGTATAAGTAAATATGACATTTCAAAGTTATACAGTATCTACTAGTACAACTAAGTATGTGGTTAATTAATGAATGTCCTCTAAAGCAAAGCCACATTACAACTTAGCATTTAAGTAAGAGATGCCAATTTATATATTTGAAAAATATTTGCTGCTCTGGGGTTGAAATCTGTCAATAACGTAAGGACAAAACTAATATCTCTTATTAGGCACATATCCTACTTACAATCATGCTTTAATTTGCCCTATTAACTTCGTATCTCTATTCAAATCATGGAAGTTAACCAGAAGTTAAACTGACTTTCTAAAAACTTAACATCTGCAACTACTTATTTGTTGATGTAATTTCCAGTGCTTACAATGGCACTTATGAATTTAATACACATTTCCTAAGTTCTTACTATATACCAAGTATTACATGTTCCCTATTATGTTTCAAACACTTGAGCCATAAAGATGAAACATACATCATTTGTACTCTTCAAAATGACATTCTCTGGAAGAAATAAACCAAGTAATTATAAGACCCTGTGGCAAATTTTATCAAAGAGGAGCACAAAGGATGCTAAACGCACACAAGAGAAGTCATAAAGCAAAGCCTTGGAAGTGTCAGATAAGATTTCCCAGAGTAAGTAACACCTGAGGTGAATTATTAAAGAAGGCAATGGGGTCATAAAGCATAAGGCACTATAGGCACATTCAAAGTCTAGACCAGACTGTAAATCACTCGTTATGGCTAAGCTTGGGAATATGTGAGAGGAAAAGAAAATAAAACTGGAAACGTAAGCAAGGACAAGATCTTGACAGGCCCTCCTCTTATAATGCTATGAAATGTGCATCTTACTCTAAGAGACTAGTCAACAGAAAAACATCCTGGAACATCTGTCTTAAACATAGGTTTAAGAATTCCAACAACCTAATTGTCAATCTGCCATTTAATATGTGACCTTCATGAATTCTGTTACTTCGGTATTCTCAAATATACAATAGGAATTAGTAATATCAATTTCACTAATACTGTAATAAGAAATGTTATTTAGTGTAAATCTAGCATAAAGATAGCAAACTGCTTACACCCTGACTTGATGGTAGTTATTAATTTTTATATCCTTAAGGAATAAATAAAAACATTTAAGCTGGATGTTGTGGTTCACATGTGTAATTCCAATACTAGACAGACGGAGGCAAGAGGAGTGTCTTGGATTATAGACTAGCCTGGACTGTAAAGCCAAATCCTGCCTCAAAAGAAAGAAAGTTATAACAACAAAAGAGAGAATGCAACAAAGATCTTACATGATCCATAAAATCAATCAAAATATTTACAATACTTAATCTCTTTACAGAAAGTTTATTGACTCAACCTAGCAAATATATAATTAAAAAATGGTTACTATTTTTACAGTTGAAGTACTTTAAGTATGAAACAAAAGACGCAATGTAATTTACATAAATCTGTCCGATGATAGTATAAAGGAACAAAAGGAACAATGACAGAAATTGATAGAAAGATGTTGCTGTAACCTATTTTCTTGCCTTCTTTTGCTCTCATCATAAAGAAGAAAAAGACTTTTAACTCTGCTTACTCACCCCTGTAAGTTACAACCTATTACCCAACCTATTATGTACTCTGTAGCAGCACTAAATGTTACTGTCAGATAGGAAATTCACATGTTTGTTGTAACCAGGCTTCAGTGCCTTATTAATGTAAAAAATAAGCACTCTGGAATCACACGTTCCACTATATTCAGGAATGTTAAATATCTTGTATGTTTATTAGTAATAAGCTGCAATCACTAGCATATACTGACTGAAATTATAGCTTTTATTACAGATCTGCTAGGTACTATTCTTAACACTTTGTGAGAAGCAGATCATTAAATCATTATTCAACTCTGAGATAAGTGCTATTACTATCCCCCATTACAGATGAAGAAACTGAAATATACAAAAATTAAATGAATTTCTGATAGGTACAAAATGGAAGTTCTAAGGCTCAAAGTCTTAGCCTACTAGAGAATATGAATTATACTGTCTATCTCACAGTATTTTCAGAAAGATTACTTTAGATTGCATGCGTAACGCCTGTGGGGATGAATTTTCTTAGTCCTTGGTACTTAATCTAAAATGTATTAGTTCCATTCCATAGTAAAGACTTGATCCAAAAGGGAAGGAAGGAGGAAAAGAAAGGCACTCTGTGGCAGGACACAAAGAGAGCATGCTCAGTATCCTAGGTTTGATCCTCAACATCACATAACCTCATCATATACAAAATACTATTTTTTTTTGTTTGGTTTGGTTTTTTTCAAGACAGGGTTTGTCTTGTACTCGATTTATAGACCAGGCTGTTCTCGAATTCAGAGATCCACCTGCCTCTGCCTCCCTGAGGGCTGGGATTACAGGCCACTGTGCCCAGCTCAGAACACTGTTTTAAATGTCTTAATTCCCTAAAATCCTAAATTCAATAGCTTATAGGTATTAAAAAATTAAAATACGTACTAATTAGATAGGTATGTGTTTTGTTGATTTTGTTCTCCTGTTTTTAAATTATTTCCTTTAAAAACGGGGGTTTGCTATATGGCAGAAACCTGTCTTGAACTTGCTACTGTCTTGCCTGTCTTTCAAGTGCTAAGATTTCAGGTCACCTACAAGTATGGTGATTAGAATAAAAATGGCTCCCCTAGGCTAAAATATTTGAATGTTTGGTTCACAGTTTGGGAAGGACTAGAAATTGTGGCCTTGTCGGAGGAGGTGTGTGCCTGAGGGTAAGCTTTTAAGGTTTCAAAAGCCCACACTTTTCCCAGTCCGCTTCTTTCTGACTCCAATTTGCAGATCAATAAACCCTTAGCTACTGTTCCAACACCATTCCCCCCTGCCTGCTAGCAAGCCTGCAATTACATGCTTTTTTTTTCTTCTTTTCTTTTTTTTTGGTTTTTCAATACTGAATTTCTGTGTAGCCTTGGCTGTCCTGGAACTCACTCTGTAGACCTGGCTGGCCCCAAACTCAGAGATCAGAGAGACCTGCCTCTGCCTCTTAATTCCTTAATTAAGGAATTCCTTAATTCCTTGAATTGAAAATGTGGGCCACCACACCCAGCTAAATGGTTTTATTTTTTTTTAAGTTGCCTTCGTCATGATGTCTCTTCTTCACAGCAATCGAAAAGTAAACTAAGACACCCAGCTAGATAATATTTTTCCTGATTCAAATCTTTCAAACCTGAAACTATTTTATACTGTTTCAAGGTTTACTATTATGATTTGAATCTGAAATGTCCTCTGTGGGCTCTTTATTAACGGAGTAGGTTAGCATTTGATGGGCTCCAGGAAGGTGACTGTATGAGAACTTGCATCTCAGTGGGTTAATCTACTAATAAGATTCGTGATCTGATGGCATTATTGGGATGGGAAGTGATAAAAAACAGGAAATGGGTCTAAGTGGGTCATTGAGGGCATACCTGGAAAGATATGTCTGCCTCATCCCTGCTTCCTAGATAGTATAAAGCTTTTCTCTGCCTTGTATTGGTCCAAAAATTATGGAGCCAGCCAACTGTGGACTGAAACCTTTACATCTTTCCTCCTTTGTTTCTTGGCTATTTTGTCAGAGAAACAAAGTAACTAGCAATTTCCATTCTGTAAAGAATTCACTATTTTTCACACATTTGCACTAAATATGAACCTACAGAATGAACACTGTAGGTAATATTGGAAGTTTTGTTTTAAGTATAATGAACATTATGATTAGAAAGACATGCATGCACAGGTCTCAATAGGCTTTAAAATGTCTCCTCTACATCTTTTATACTTCCCTACAGAATTGGGTTTAATAATGGGTATAGAATGGATCCCCAAATGGAGTTTTTAATTTTCAAGATACAAAGATTTAAAATATTTACCATGAAGAGGTTAACCAAACTACTCAAAAATCTTCCTCAGGGGAGAGAAAGGCAGAAAGAGGAGGAAAGAAGGTAAGAAAAAAAGGGGGGGAAAGGAGTGGAGAGGGAGAAAAGGGGAAAGGAGAAAGGAGATCCATAACGAAGCCAAGTAACAACTCTGAAATTCACAGTCAAATTTTTAGGGAAAAAGTAAAATGAGTTAGGGTTTCACACTGTAAGGTTCCTGGGCAATGAAAGAATAGACAAAATTGAACTAAAAATGAAGTTGTCCAGAGATAAAATCTATTTCAGATGCTAGAAGTCCGGTATGAGTGCAGTTTGTAAAGCAAAGATGTAGTATTTTCATCATGAAGCACAAAACATAGGTTAATAATTATGTTTTTGTTTTTATTTATTTTACTGTTATTTCTAAATTAAGACCCACATAATTATTTTAATGACTTTAAAATTACAAAATAGCAAAAACAAACAGTAGAACATGGCAAAGTTCACTTAAGTAACATTTCTTTAGAGTGTAAAATAATAACAGTAAAATAAATTTGTTTAAAACAACGTTCTCTGTGAAATTAAACTCCAGAAACTGAAATTCAGAGGTTAGGTTCACAGATCCAAAGCAACTTCAAAATACAGGAAATAAATCAAACAACCAGAAACCAGTAAACCACAATGACCATCAATGATTTCACTGTAAAGACATGCCTACCAAATGTAACAAAAACTTAAGTTTGCATAAAATTGCAAACCTTTAAATAGTTGCTGAAATTCACTTGCCATTCAAGCCTCTCACATAGCAGAGTGGTGTGTTCCCCATTTACTTGTGGCTCTTTCCTCCCTTCCTCCTAATTTTCCCTCAAAATTTTACTTTGAAGATGGAAAGCAATTCTTAAATATTTGACTTTCAGAAATAATTTTACAAGTCTGTACTACCATCTAAACTAATACTCTAATGCCCTTTGTTGAAAAGATAAACAAATTGTCTTCCCTCCAGGGCTACTTCCCACACTCGTATTTAAATAATGCTCTATGACAAATCTTTGCCAATGAAATTTGGGGAAATGTACCTTTCAGTTCTTAAAAAAATGATCTGTGAGCAACAGGCGAAATCCCAGTCCTTGGAGTGGAGGAGTCACAAAATTTAGGGAGCTCTAGAGTGCATTTTACCACAAAGAAAACAACCATGGTAGCCAAACCAGTAAAACTTCAGTGCGCTAAGGCACTAAAATTTTGTAGTGAATTTATTTCCATAATTTGTATTAGCAATAAATAGAGAAATTTCTAAATATTTCAATACCTCTTAATTAAAGGTATTTATAATGAATATTCTGGAAAGGTTATTTAAAGTTCCTTTAGGTAACACTAAATTTCAAACCCTACACTAAACAATATTCCATCTCCACTTTGTTATAATTACTTAGTTTAAACAAAAAGGATGAGTATTTCCAAGTATTTCCAAATACTTGGCTTTTTTGTTTGCTTGGAGTAAAAGGCTGGCTTTTTGTTTCGGGGAAGGTGTTGTTTGGTTTTGACAAGGTCTCAATATGTAGCCTGGACTAACAAACTACAGGGTTCTGCCTGGAAGAACCAAGGGCTGGAATTATAGGCATGTGCCAGCAGGCTGAAGAGGATGTGGGGAGAAAGGAATCCCTACTCACTGCTGGTGGTTTACAATACATTGTAAACTAGTACAGCCATTAGAAATTACCTCAAAAAAGAGTACAAACAGGACTATCATACAACCCTGCTGTATCATTCCTGGATATATAACTCTAAAGACTCTTATTAATGCTATATTCATAATAACAAGGAGACAGAATCAGCATAGATGTCATGCTAACAAAGAAAACAGCAATCTAGATGCCCATAATGAAAATGTGGTATATACATGCACAATGAAATTTTACTCAGCTGTAAAGAAAAGTGGAATCTGCAGGAAAAATAGGTAGGCCTGGAAAGCAGATTAAGCCAAGTGACCCAAATGCAGAAAAACAACCAATAAGTTTTCTCTGCATATGCAGACTGTAGCTTGCATATATGTGCGTATACATGTGGGAATAAACGTGGAAAAAGCCTAAAATAATAGAATGGACACCAAGAAAGAATAAAGAGATCATGAGAGAAAAGGGAGGACAAAAGAACATATATGACATGAAACCAGAGGAGGACAAGACAGAAACAAAGGAGATGGGGGAAGGGCAGGAGAGCTAGGAGGAAAATCAAAATAAATTTTGTTTGAAAATGCCATGGTGAAACCTAAAAGTTTGTATATTAAATTTTTTAAGTAAGTAAAAGTATACTTTGCCTTTTAATAAACCCGTCTCTACAAGGTGTATGTGCGTTTGTGTATAATTTTTCACTGGATGCTTATATACTTAAATTTCACTAGATATTTTGAAATTTTAGAAAAACCTCATTGTATACTTACAAAATTTAGAAAATACTAATATCATTGTTAAGACCTAACTAGGGAAAGTGTTTTAATATTCATTTTCATTATATGTGTATGTCTCTATATGTGATTATGTGCACATAAGGTCAGTGCTCTCTGAAACCAGAAAAGGGTGTCAGATCCCCTAAAGGTGACATTTCAGTAAGTTGTGAGCTGCCTAACATGGGTGCCTAGGAACCCAACTCTGGTCCTTTGTAAGAGTACTATGTTCTCATAATCACTTAGCCACCTCTCCAACACGAAAACTGGTTAATTTTAAAGACATGAACTTAACTCAATGAAAGTATTCCCACATTGTCTCTGCTCTGTCTTCATCCCAACCCCCACCCAAAAGTAAAACAAACAACAACAACAAAAAGCTCTTAAATTTGAACCAAATGAAATGGCAACTGCCTATAATTGCAGTAGGGAGGTTTAGGCAGAAGGACTAGAAGTCTGAGTTAAGTCTTCACTACCGAGCAAGATTCAAAAGACAAACACACAATTTTAAAAATTGTAATTCTTTTAACCTTTCCAATTGGTTATACTTTATACTCCTCACCAGGATTGTTTTCCAAAAACACAAATTAAATTTAAATAAATTAAAATTCAATGCATAACACATTCACTACTCTACCCAAAACAATGAATATAGCAAATTATTTTAGGATGGTAGAAAAACTCAGAAAGATACTCCTAAAGGTTTTATTTACCAGAATCAGTCAACCTGAACTAAAAGAATTATATAACACTTTAATGAGACTTATTCTCTGTGACTATATATAAAATCTGGTTCTTTGATACATTTTAATGTTTGATTGTATTCAAACATGTATAGACCTTAGAATCCTCCCCCAGTGGCTATGCGCTAAAATTCATTAAAAAGAAATTAAACTAAAAGACTATCCAAAAATAATAAATATATTAAGTTTGGCTATTTTCTACAAACTAACATGCAAGGCTACACTGATAATTTTATTTCTAAAAGAAAAAAGGGCATCTCATATAGTTACATACATTAAGTATATCAAAAGTCTCTGAAATACCTTTTCCCCTCAGTGTTGGAAACCAAACCCAGAGCCTCATCCAGGCAACGCAAGTTGTACACAGAGCTACATCCCTACCCTCACAATTTTCTTGATCCCTACCCTCACAATTTTCTTGATCCCTACCCTCACAATTAAGGAATACTGTTCCAGGTAATTAATGAGTATTTATACTAAAAACTTTTCAATACTTATAATCAGAGCTGTAGCAGGCAGCACTAAAATAAAACATCCTCTGTGTGCCAAGCATGTTGTCTCATCCTAGTCTCACAACCTTTACTGAAAGGGTAGCATCTTCCTGATGCAAATAAGAAAACTGATGTTCAAATTCTAGACATTAAAGGAATATGAGAATGAATGTTAATGACACAGCCATGGTTCTAATGGGTTTGTAAAAGTTAAGTACTATTAAACTGAACACTTAGGCTGTTCCTCAAACAGTGTTAATAGAAAACAGCTTTTTACCTCTCCTCTCCACCCCTCCACCGCACCTTACCAGCCAGTAACATATTCTCTGTGAAACCGAGTTCAGAAAAGAGCAATTTCTGGCCATTAAAGTGACCATGGCCTAAAAGCTTCAAATCTGTATTGTGACTCCACCTAGAGTCCAGGTCTAACTGTGCGGCCTAACTAAACACAAATGTTAAAAAAAAGTGAGGTAAGTCGGCAAATAAAATGTCGTTTACACGCACTGAGTGTACTGGCAGATTTACCTTTATTTCCGCTTTTTGTTTTGACTCTTCTAAAATAGCTTTCCAGGAGCACAGAACGAGACCATGGAAGCTGCTTGCTCTAGGTTTGGAGACTTGAGAAAAACACGTTTGGTTGCACATGACTACCTTGATGGACAACTGAGATAACAAGAAGCAGTAAGGTAGCATCTAGAAATGCTGTAATGTGCTTTCGCTATGAACAAACAGCTCAGCTCAACTCCTGAACACAATCCTCCTTAACAGCCTAAGCGAAATAAGCTGGCTGGCTTAAGATGACAGCTCCTGTAACTTCCTCTTCCTCACTGACCTCAGTTCGGCGCGTCCACGCCTTTCCCTCTAGGAGGCAGGATATAAGCAATTTCAAATTCACAAAATCTATCCAAGCCCACCAACACCACCGACCAAGAAGGCCAGTTTCCCTTTCCTCCTTTGCCTTTCCAGGGTGATTTTTCTTAGTGTGGAAAAAATAACAACAACCTTACCAACGACAAAGTATCTGCAGCAACAACAACAAAGAACGCATTTACTCAGTCCCTCCATCACACAGCCTTAAAGGAAGGCCGTGAAGAGGGGCTCCGAACACCCCGGATTCCGAGGTTTACTGTTTTGGTTCACTTTCCCTCGGGTCCCCCTTACCCCAACCCCACCCCCGCCAGCCCGGGGGAGGCCTGCAGTCAGAACGCCAAAACACGCCTTGGTCTCCCGTCGGGAGCCGCGGAGGCGGCCCAGGAGGCGACGGCGATCCCGCGTGTCCCGCCCCCGACCCTCACCTGGCCGGGCCCGGGCCAGCGCCCAGAGCCCGCGCGAGCACCGCGTCCCGGGAGCGTCCGGGGAGGCGGGCGGGCGGGCGAGCGAGGGAGCGAGCGGGCGGGCGGGCGCGAAGACGGTTAGGCCGCGCTGCAGGCCGGCGCGCTTCCTGCCGCGGCCCCGGCCTCGGGAACCGCGGCCCGAGCCCCCCGCCGGCCCCACGCCGCGCTCCCACCCGCGGCGGCGGCGTGGGGCCCCGCCGAGCACTTCTCCTCACCTGCGAGGCTCCCGGGGCCCTCCGGGGCCTCGAAGCGGGAGGACCGCGCCGGCTCAGGGGGTCCCCGACACGGGGGGGGGGCCCCACTCCGCACACGCGCACGGCCGGGAACCCGCGCCCCCCGAGGCCGGCTCCCGCCGCCCGACCCACACACACGCGCGCACTCTCCTCTCTCCTCCCTCTCTCTCACAGACACACACACAGTCACACACGCACGCACACCCACTCGCCGCGGGGGCCGCCTCCCGCCCGCCAAAGTCCCAACTCACACACACACACCCCCACACGCGTCCGTCCCTCGCCCACCTCACTTCCCCGGAGGGGAGACGCGCTCCCCCCTCGCTCGGCTCCCGCTCCGGACTCCCGAGCCCCACGGGAACACTCTACCTCATTCTCCTCCGCGGGCCCAGGAGGAGCAACAGCAGCCATTTCCCCGCGCCGGGGCGGGGGGTGGGGGGGACACACACACAACCACGCGCGCGCGCGCCGGGGCCCCCACGGATGCTCCCCTCCGCTCCTCAGACGCAAACACAGACACCCACGCCCGGCCGCCCCGAGGGGCCGCGGCGGCGGCGGCGGGAGGCCCGGCCCCGGAGGGCGGCCGGGCGCGCAGGGCCGGGAGCCGAGGCCCGCGCCCCCTCCTCACCTGCATTCAGCGCGCCAGGGTCCGGGCGGCGGCGGCGGCGACGGCGGCGGCGGGGCTGCGGCGGCGGGGGAGGAGGCGGCGGCGGCGGCGGTGGTGGCGGCGGGGCTGAGGGCAGTAAAGACATGCAGGCAGCCCGCCGGGGGGAGAGGCACCGGCCGGAGGGGACGCGGGGCGGGCGGGCCGGGCCGGGCGGCCTGGGGAACCACCGAGGCGGCGGAGGGCGGCCGAGGCGGGGGACGAAGAGCAGGCGGATCGGGGGGCCCGGCGGGAGGGGGAAGGTGGGGCGGCCGGGGAGAGGGGACCGCGGGCCGCGCCGCCGCCGCCGCCTCCGCCGCCGGACAGGGACGACGGCGACCGGGGCGCGCAGGGAGAGAGGCCCGCGGTCGCCGGGGACGCGGCCGCCGCTGCGAGCGCCTCGCGGAGCCCGGCCTTGGCCTTGGCCTTCCGGCGCCGAGGCTGCCGCTGTCGCCGCCGCCGCGGGGGTTGCTGCCGAGCCGGGGTTGCTGCCGAGGCCGGGGCCGAGAGCAGAGAGACTGAGGGAGACGCGAGCCTTCGGTGCCTTCGCTCTAATTCACGCACGTTCACACCCCCGAAGGGCCGGGGGAGAGCGGTCCGGGCGCTATCGCTCTAGAGATTAATAACAAGGTGCAGAGAGTGCGGGGAGGAGGAGGACGACGGCGAGGGTTGATTGACGTGGAGGGGCTGGCGGGAGTCCGTCACTCCCCGGCGCGGAGGGGTGGGGAGGGAGGCCGGGGGGCGGGGCTCCGGCGCCGCGCTGCGCGAGGTGCGCGTGCGCGCGGGGCCGCCAAGCGGCTCGCTCGGTTGCCTCATCGCCCTCCGCTGGGGTTTTGGAAGGGGGGGGGTGGGGAACAGGACAGATCTCCTTTTATTAGGCCCAGCGGAGAGGAGCGCTGAGGAGTCTTGCACGGTTATCAAAACCTACGTGCTTATTTATGGCGGTGGGAGAAGGACTTGGGGGGACGCCCCGAGCTGTTCCCCGATGCTGCCCCACGCAGGCCCACAAGCAGAGCTCAGGGCATTCTAGGTGCTTTAAGGAGACCGTCAGGTGAGGTGAAGCTACCCAAGGAAATGTTTTCTGACATCCTCCGTGGGGTCCCTTCCCCCCCCCCCCATTTTAAACAGGTAGCATGTTTAAGTTGCGTGGCGGGAGGTGAATTTAAAACCCTCTGACGCTCTGCGATAACCCTGTCCTATTTTTACTTCTCCCTTCTCGCGATAAGATTGCATTTAGCAGTTTGCGGCAGTTACGGAGTGAAAACATTTAAGTGTAAACTAGAAATATTATTGGTTACCGTGTGAATGGAGCTTGCTATTTTAAATTCGGAGGGATTTATTTTGGCACTTGAGCCATACCACATTTTCCACCAGCAGACCGAGAAGCAAGTTGCATATGCTCTACAAGGCGGAATGCTGCCACGGATTTGCACTCTCGGTCACGGTGCGTGGCTCTGTGTTGGGTATTTATCGATTTTGATCCAAGAGTCGATTACACCGTTCAATATATTTTATCCTCGAATGTATGTTGTTTTCAGCACACTGAAGGCACCGTGTTGGTTGCAGTTTCTCACAGGCCCTGTTACTGAATGTTTAAAGCCTTTATCTCTTGAGAAGTGAGGAAGGGGATGCTAGTAAAATGCAAATTATTTATGGAGAACTGAACTGCACTTTCATCTTGTCGCCAGGAAGTATGAATGAGTAAAAAAGCCCTTCTGGGCCAAAAAGATCTACAAGCTACCTGTTTTTCCGTCCTGGTTCAGTTTCTATTTCCCTCACTAGCAACACCACACAAACCACGTTTTTAAATGGTTAGGATGGCCTTAATCCTGGAAGAAGTCTATTCGATTCCATTCCAACTATTTTAGTCTGGATACCAATAATACTTAGTGATTTGGGGCTTTGTAAAGAGCAAAACCTCAGGAGGCCAGGATAGTGAATGGGCCTGCATGACACCTTATTTATCATCAGATTTTAAGTCGCATAAAGGTGAAACCTGTCTCACATGTCTTTAAATACGTATAGATAAGGTTCCAGCTTGTACACAATAAGCAAACATACATGCCAGGTGTGTGATGTTCTCTCATAGCACTGGAGACACACTCAAACGTGTTTAGTCCTTATGCCTGAGTACTTTACAGTCCTTGCAGGGAAAGCTGACACATAAACAGGAAGTTCTCAGAGAGCTAGCCAAAAATGAAAGGTGACACAAATTAGTTGAACAATGCCTAGAAAGACATATTGAAATCCCTGACATTTTTACCTTAGCCATCTGGTAATACCCACCATCAGCTGTCTAATAATAGGAATGGTACAGGGAAAAGAAAGGCATTGAAGGCAGGGGAGGGCTAATTATAACATTCAGAATTAAGAATGTGAATGTTGTTATAGAAAGCTCAATGGGGGCAGGAGTGTAGCTGGAGAGAGAGCTCAGTGGTTAACAGCACTGGCTGCTCTTCCAGAGGACCTGTTTGATACCCAGCATCCATGTAGGGTCTCACAACCATCTGTAACTCCAGCTCTGGGGGATCTGATCCTCTATTCTGACTTCCTTGGGCACCAGGCACATGTGTGGTACACAGACATACATGCAGGCAAAACAGTCACATACATGAAACCAAAGAAAGAATTTTTAAAAGCTCAGTTGAATCCAGGTTTCGTTCCAAAAATCTCTACTCACAGATATATGGGATATGAAGTATATTGACTTGCTACGAACAAAAAAGGACTAATTTGCACTATTTTCCCCCTTGGGATGTTGGGTACTATCCCTGGGGATTCGATTTGCAAGGCCTTCATCTTCTTTAACATGCTGTCCTACTGAGCTACATCTCTAGCTCTAGACAGTTCTTGTCTGTCTGGTTGGTTAACTTGGCTTTGGGAGTTACTTTGTCTGAGACACAATCTCTCTATTACAGCCCAGGCTGTCCTTAAACTATCCTCCTGCTAGGATTGCAGGCTTCCACACCACTGGTCTGTCTACACATTTTTAAGAACCCATTTTACAGAACAAGGTATCATGTTGCATGCTTATAATCCCAGAACTCAGGAGGCAGAGGCAGAAGGATTGCTGCAAGTTCAAAGCAAAGGCCAACCTAACCAACATTCTAGACCTGCCATGACTACAGAGAGATCCTGTCTCAACAAAAGAAAACAAGCCAAACCTGTTTTTAACATCTCATTTCTGGCTATTTTTCATGCTTGTCAGATTTTTAAAGTTTAAATTAGAATAGAATAGAAAATCTCTGCCTTTGCTATTGGGAATGGGGCTATAATAAACATGTTGAGTTTGTTGATGGTATCTCATCTGTTTTTAATTTGTACTTCCTTGATGACTGCTCATCTTTATAGTGATGGATACACAAATTTTCCAGAATTGATTATAATGCGGTGTATGCATTTAAAGAAATATATTCTGTAGATAAGTTCAATTATATATCCAAGAATTAAAAGAAAGCTTATCCTTTAAAGAGATAGTTTGGAGCTTGAGACATGGCCCAGTCATTAAGAGCCCTGCCTGCACTTGTTCCCACTTCCACTCATTACTTGGGCTCCAGGAGATCCAACACCCTATTCTGGCCTCCCAGAGCACCTGCACACACATGGCAAACACACACACAGAGACAAACACACATAAATAAAAATCTTGAAAAATATTAGTAAGATAGAAAATTGTATTTTGCTCCATTTTCTGAATATAAAATAACTGTAACTTGGTCTGGAATGTAGTTCACTGAAGTATCATTCTGTAGCCCATGCCTTAGTTTTGATTCCCACCACCATAAATAACTTTTAAGGCTGAAATAAGTATTGTGCTTGATGATCAGTCAGTAAGCTGCTTGCCTTGCAAGAAAGAGGACTTCAGTTTGATCCTCCAGAGCATATTTTAAAAATAAATAAATAAAAGGTGGATATGGAGAGAAATAAAGGTAGGGAGTGGCTGTGAAGTAAGTAGCTCCCTGGTACTCACTGGCCAGCCAACCTAGCCTACTTGTTGAGTTCCAGGCCAGTAAGAACCAGTAAGTTCTGTCTCAAATACAGAACAAGCAAAAAAAAAAAAAACCAAAGTGGCTAGAACCTCAGAACAGCTGGCCTCCACATGCATGTCATACATGTGCCCACTCATATATGAATATGGCGGAAAAATGCACACAAATACATAGTAATATCCTTTTTTTTTCTCCAAACCTCCTCATCGGACCTCAAAACTCTATTTCAGTGAAGTGACATAGTCTACATTTCACTGAACTACATTTCCTATGCTCCTGTCATTTACAGCTCTTTCCTCAACTTATTTTTAATTTTTTGTTGTTATTTTGACTTTAGTTTGGGTTTGATGTTTGTTCACCTGTGTGCACTTCCTGCCAGTACTGATTTGCCTGTGTCGGGTGTACATACATATGTGCATTTGGAAGCTAAAGGACAACCTCACCCTCATTTCTCAATAGCTGTGTGGTAGTTTTGGAAGCTTTGGCTTCTAGGGTTGTTTTTGTTGTTAGTGCTTGATTGGTTGGCTGGGTTTAGTTTAGTGACCTGGAGTTCACCAAGTAGGCCAAGCTAACAGACAAGCCCTAGAGATCCACCTTTCTACCCCTCCCAATTCAGGGTTAACAAAAATATACTACCACACCTGACATACTTTTCTTTTATTAAAAATAATTTTTCCTGTACAATACATCCTGATTATGGTTTCCTCTTTCCCCACTCCTCCCAGTTCCTTCCCAGAACATGATATTTTATATGTGGATTCTGAGGGTTATTGTTTTGAAACAGAATCTAGGGTAGCCCAGGCTGGCCTTGAACTTGCTATGTAGTGAGGATGACCTCGAACTTCTGATCCTCCTGCTTCCAAGTGCTTGTATTATAGGAGTGAGCTCCTGGGCCTGGTTTCATGTGGTACTAGGGATCAAACCAAGCAAGGACTTCAGGCATACTAAGCAAACACTCTACCAACTGAGCTATATCCCAAGCCCCTGGGGTTTGTGGTTGATATTATTTGTTTGTTTTGAACCAAGATCTCACATTATAGTGCATGATGCCCTGCTGTGTAGTTTAGGCTAGCCTGGAATGGTATGGTAATTCTACCTCATTGTCTTAATTGGGATTTTATTGCTGTAAAAAGACACCATGACCAAGGTAATTCTTATAAAGGAAAACATTTAATTGGGGCTGGTTTACAGTTTCAGAGGTTTAGTCCATTGTCATCATGGTGGGACTCATAGCAGTATGCAGACAGACATAGTGCTGGAGAAGGAGCTGAGAGTTCTCCATCTTGATCCACAGGCATCAGAAAGAGATTATGCCACACTGGGCAAAGCTTGAACATAGGAGACCTCAAAGCCCCCACAGTGACACACTTCCTTCAACCAGGCCACACCTCCTAATAGTGGCACTCCCTTTGGGCCAAGCATTCAAACACATGAGTCTATGGGCCATACTTATTCAAACCACCATGCTCATCTTCCCAAGGGCTCAGATTGCAGGCTGGTACCACCATGCTGAGCTGTTTCTTATTTTTCTTGATGTGATCATCTTCGATTGGTGTGTACATCCAAGTGCATGACTTAATGCTTCTTGCCCATCAGCTCTTTCCATTGCCCCTCCTCTGATCCTTTCTCCAGATGGGCGGTAGCTATCACCAAGTATCATACTGTTATTTTGGTGTATTAGTTACTTTTCTTGTTGCTATGACAAAATATCTAACAAGCACAAACCTAAGGGAGGAAGAGTTTATTTTGGCTCATGATTCAAGAAGACACAGTCCATTGTGGCAGCTGGAGCAGGAGGAAGCTAGTCACATGGCAGCCACAGTCAGGAAGCACAGTGCAGGAAGTGGGGCAGAGCTTTAAAATCTCAAGGCCTTCCCCCAGTGACCCACTTCCTCCAGAGAAGCTCCACCTTCTAAAGGTTCTAAAACTTTCTCAAACTGTACCACCAGCAAGGCACCAAGTGTTCAAACCCATGAACTAAAAGACAGTTCACATTCAAAACAACTCTTAATAGATGAATGTTTCACTATTGTTAATATTGTATCATGTGGTACATCATCCACAAAAAAATGATAAAAAAAAGTAAGTGCCCTCCTTATCCATGTTCTTAATAAACTATCCATTTCAAGCCCTTTACTTTATGTTTAGATTCTGTACCCCAATCCCATCAATATAATCATCACTCTTCCTGGTATTGCCCTATATCCTAGCTAGGCCATCAATACTACCAAATATATGTATGTATCTGTATTTCATGCCTTCATGCTTCTGGGAGGTGGCTGACATACTATCCAATTAATAAAGTCAATTACTGTACATTGCAAATCAATACTGTACCCTACTGATTTTTAAAGGATTTTAAAGCCATTCATCAGAAGCTGCCTATAGAACACAGTGGGAAACAAGTACATAAGACCTAAAGTAGCTGGGCATGGTGGCGCATGCCTTCATCCCAGCACTCAGAGACAGATGGATCTCTATGAGTTCTGGGCTACTCAGGGCCATATATTCAGACCCTGACAAAATTTAATTAATTCATTGAAAATTAAACTAGTAAACTAGAAGCCTTCTTATATTTGTCTTCTATACTGTCATCTGTTTGTCCAGTACCTTTCCTTTCTCTTTTGTGCTCCTTTTCTTTGAGGGAAATATTTGTGCCTTTAAAACAGGTTGTTATAGTAGCAAGGAGTGCTCAAGCATTACTTTCTCTGTGAAGCTTTATTAAAAACCTTACTAAAATGCTCAGCACATCATACCCACCTCTGCTATAGAAAGTATGGTTAAATTAACCAATATATTCTTTTTATGTAGAATCTAACTTGAGCTGACTTCTGCCACCAAAACTTCTGAACATTTTTTTTTTCTGAACAACCACATGTTCTTCCAAAGAAGACTAACTCCTGCTAAGTACATTTGGAAATCACCAAACAGTACAATAAGGCAGTGTCATTGTCGTGACCATCAGAGGTTATAAACAAAGCAGACATTCCATTTGTGAAGATAAATTAAGAAATATTCTGTGTATATGCTCTATCAAAGCACAGTCCCCATTTGCTTCTTGGCCAACTGTCTCTATATAGTGTGTGGATGAACAGCCATGGGAGAGTATCCTTTAATTACTTAAGTGTGTACATATCTGTCTTACATCCTATGTTGTGAGCTCTATTTTTTTTAAATTTATTTATTTTTATCTCAATCACAAGTTAGGTACTTTGAATCCCAGGCGTAGCCCCCTCCCTCATTCCCTCCTACCCTCCCACTCCCTCCCTCATCTCCCTCCTCCCTGCCCCCTCCAAGTCCACCAACAGGGGAGGACCTCCTTCCCTTCCATCTAACCCCAGCTTATCCTGTCTCCTCAGGGCTGGCTGCAATGTCCTCCCCTGGGATCTAGACAGTCTGTCACTCCCCGGCTTATATGGAGGAGAGTCAAAGAGTCAGCCATCAAGATCATGACTGAAACAGTCCCTGTTTCCCTGAGTAGGGTCTTCAGTCCTACACCGAGCTATCATGGGCCCCATCTGTGCGGGGGTTCCAGGCCACATCCACACATGGTCCTTGATTGTAGAAACCGTCTCATACAAGACCCCTGTGCCCTGCTCAGTTTGGTCTTTGTGGAGCTCTTGT
>CM053743.1:18298394-18308849 GCA_028658305.1 Pachyuromys duprasi | reverse complement strand
ACCTGGAAATAACCCAGATGTCCCTCAGTTGAGGAATGGATACAGAAATTATGGTACTTTTACACAATGGAATACTACTCAGCAATTCAAAATGAGGAAATCATGAAATTTGCAGGCAAATGGTGGGACCTGGAAATGATCATCCTGAGTGAGGTATCCCAAAAGCAGAAAGAAACATATGGTATATACTCATTTATGCTGAAATCTATACAACTAGGGAAGATAAACAAGAAGGAGGACCCAGGTTGGGATGATCAATGCTAGCTTAGATGGACAAATGGGATGGACATTGAATGGAGAAAACAAGCAACAGGACAAGAGCCTACCAAAGAGGGCCTCTGAAAGACTCTAACTAGCAATGTATCAAAGCAGATATTAAGACTCACAACCAAGCCTTCGGCAGAAGGCAGGGAATAATATGAAAATAGGGGGAGTTAGTAAGACTTGGGGAGAACAAGAGCTCCATAAAGACCAAATAGATCAGGGCACAGGGGTCTTTTATGAGACAGTTTCTCCAACCAAGGACCATGTATGGATATAACCTAGAACCCCTGCTCAGATGTGGCCCATGGTAGCTCAGTATCTAATTGGAGACCCTAGTAACGGGAACAGGGACTATTTCTGTCATGAACTCAATGGCTGGCTCTTCGACCATCCCCCACACACACCTGGGAGGAACAGCCTAGCTAGAGCCCAGAAGAGGACACTGCAGCCAGCCCTCAAGAGACAAGATAAACTAGGGTCGGATGGAAGGGGGGGAGGTCCTCCCCCATCAGTGGACTTGGAGGGGGGCAGGGAGGAGATGAGGGAGGGATGGGGAGAGTGAGAGGGAATGAGGGAGGGGGCTATGACTGGGATACAAAGTACCTAACCTGTGATTAATATAAAAATAAATTACATTACAAAAAAATAAAGTAAGCAATGCATTGCATAATATTTCTTTATATATAATACCAAATTGTTTAAATCATGTGCCAGGTGAAAATAGGTTTCAAGCAAAAAGCCTGAACTGCGGACAAAAGATGTGTTAGCTGTAACTACATTATATGGTATAGATTATAGAACTAACTCAAAATGGATCAAATAATCCATTCCATTAAAAAGCACGATCCTAGTGAGTTCTGACCAGTTTTCTAAAACCTATACCTGAAGCAGTTTGAATAAGAGAATCTAGAAAAATATTTCGTACAGATACCAAATATCCCCCTAGTTACAGCACAATCGGATCACATGAATACTATTGAACATATAATGTTCAGATGCAAGAACCCTTAGAACTGCTTAAAATATAAAAGGGAAGTGGGACATATCTCTCTTCTTTGTTCCACATGCTCCTTACAAGTGCTAATTTCAAAGCTTTGATCCACTGGTATAAGTGAATGGAATGGCCATTTCCAGGTTTATTTTGAAGCAATGCATCTACTTCTTATGAACCAGACTGAGCAGAATTCTAAAAGAAGTGGGGAGAGGAGGTTACAAAGCTAAGTGTCCACAGAGTGAGGCAGATGTCATGAGTGAGTGGAACATAGAGAGGGGCACTGCAGTATGGGAGGAAAAAAGTGTCCCCGGAGCCAGTCCCTCACTAAAAAGTGCAATGTCTACCTCATTCCAGTGGGTTTTGAGAATGCAGAGATTAGGCTTAGCATGGCTGGGTCCTCTGGTGATTTTCAAAGGATGCAAATCTGGATCTTCTAGTGATTTGCCCATCAGATTCATTAATTACTTTTAGGAAATACTATATCAGCAAAGTATACTAAAGAATGTGTGTGCAGGCTGGAGAGATGGCTTAGAAGTTAAGAGTACTGGCTGCTCTCCCAAAGGTTTTGAGTTCAAGTCCCAGCAACTACATGATGGTTCACAACCATGTAAAATGAGATCTGGTGCCTTCTTCTGACCTGTAGGCATGACTGTTGTATCCATAGTAAATAAATAAATCATTTTTTAAAATACCTTAAAAAAAAGAATGTCTGTAATTCCTATTTCATTTTAAGGAAGAGTGTGTTTGTGAGTATGGGTAAATGCATGTGTGTTCTAATAGTTATTTGCTGGTTAACTACAACAAAGAGACTTCTTTTTTCAACTCATGCTACAGGAGAAAATTCAAGGTTAGATTGTTGTACTTACATCCTCTATGGTTAATCGGTGGTTCTTGTACTCCTAAACCCGAGTCCATGTACTGCCACTTGAAAACGAACATGGGGGAATGAGAGTTGGTGGAAGGCAAACCAGATTTATTCAAGGCATGGCATCATGAGAGAAGAAAGGTACCATCACCCACCCCAAACCAACCCTCTCAGGAAACTAAAGTACAAGAAAGGATTGTGCATAGGTAGGAAGATGGGGTACAGGGAGCAACAGACAGGAAGACTGTGTTCTGGACAGGTTCTTCATCACTGTGAGGATCTTGTTCAAATGATTAGATTCAGAGAATGTTTCCTGAAACAATTAGATTACGAGGGCTCTGACCTAAAGGATGTTTTCTATATTCAAACAGACTATTGGAAGATGGTAGAACTGCAGAAAGCTAAGCTTAATCAGCAAAAGCAGGTAACCGGTAGCCTGTCTTTAAAGGACACAACTCTTCCTGTCTTTGTTCTGCCTCTTGGCTGCCAGGAGTTGAGCAGTTCTGACCGGTTGTATCCTCTGCCTTTGCTCGGCTAGACTTGAAACCACAGAGACTTTCAACAAAGTAAATCCTTGCTCCTTCCAGTCACTTTTTTCCAGGATTTGGTCCAAATCCTGTCTCAGGCAAGGGAAGCAAACAGTCTGTTAAGGACACCCCAAGAGGGCAGCAGATGGGCATAAAGAATGGTTTTGTTAGAAGTTCTCGGGTCATTTTCTTTGCCTTGTACTATGAGGGAGGGAAAAGAATCGTGAGCCAAGGCTGTTCCCTTTATGTAAGGAAAAGTCTTCAGCAAAGACTCATGCAGCATGGGTCATTGGAAGCAGCATGTTCTTACCTCAAGGCGCAGACTTCAACATGGATTTAAGAAGTAGCATCAGTTTTGGAGGATCTTAAAAATAATTTGACTTCTCTTACATTTCTTTTGAATTATAGAAATTATTATTATTAGGTAGTGTTTAGTTATTTTTCCCAACATTAAAAATTCCATTTGTTTATCCTATTCATGAATTTAAATCCAATTTAGCTGTATTGGCTAGGTGTCTGCTGGCCAATGAGCCAGTAGGAAAAGTCAAAGAATTTAACACAACAGTTTAATGGGGTTGAATAGTCACAGAGTTGTGGGAAGGATTAAGGAGGGTAACAAAGAATGTTGAAATTAATATTGAAAATAAATACTGACTCCAAGTGTGGGAGCTACGGTGACACATAGGTCACAAGATCATGTCACTGGAACTGGGCGTGAGCGGGAGCTCCGAACAGAGTGGCCACAGAAGCGGGTAGGCATCTCCATGACTATCCAGAAGGGAGGGGGCTGGCCAGCAACCTGCTTCTCTTTCTTCCTGCACTGTATTTGCTTCCGGTCCTCCATGCGGCAAAACTCAAAAAGAAACCATTAGGCAAGCAATTCCAGGCCGTCCACTTAAAAGAATGTCATCATGGGTACCATGCAGGATAAATGGGTGCTGTTGGGATGCAACACAGTACTCTCTTTGGGTTTTGTTCATGGTGGTTGCTTCTATTGCTTTCTTTTTATGCTGGGAAATGAACTAAGGACCTCATATATACTAAATGTGCACTTTATTATTGAGCTGTATATCCCTGCCCTACAATGTTTCTTAAAATGAAAAATTACTGGTAATTCACTGGAATATAGAAAGAATGAGAAAATCTCTTAGAAAACATGAATAAAGATAATGAAGCAGGGAAATATACAACTATCTATAAAACCAGTAATGCAAAAGGTAAATAATTACTTACCTTCTAACCTATTAAATTATTTCAAGGAGGTAGCATAAAAGACAAAGTGAATACAATTTGGTGAATTTAATTTAGTGAATATAATTTAGTCAGATTTTAAAATGAAACTGGTAATATTTTCTTGTAGCCTATGGATGTTATTTAATTCTAGCCAGGTGTGATGGCTTGCCCCTCTAACCTTAGCATCTTGGGAGACTGACGGGGATTAACATAAATTAGAGGCCAGTCTGGACTGAGTTCTAGGCCAGCCTGTTCTACAATGTGAAACCCTGTCTCAAAAGGTGAAGAACAAACACATTTAATTTTCACGCAGTGAAGGATAAGGTAAACAGTGAACACCTGTGGATAACTTGATGAGCCTTAACAGGAAAGGTTTTCATGGTTAATTCAGTTAATAATTAGTTAAGATACAGGGTACAACCTGCCATTTTAATTCCTAACCTAAAATTAAAATCCTTTGTAAAAGATACGAGATAAACTGTTTATCCCCGTAAAAGAAAACTTAGGAAAATGAAACAGTGAATAAAGCCTGCCAAATGTCATCATGACTATAATTGTACCTGCTTACATCACTAGATGGCTGGTTCCCCATGCAGCTGCTGTTTTTTAAACCATTTCTCCATCTTTGCGACCCCACCAGTAATTATTGGTTCCATTCCACACCTTCAAAGGCTCCTTAGCTCTTGATGCATGAACCAAAGGAATCCATACCCAGTTCTTAAAGCTTCTACTGCACGGCATCAGTATTTTTGTATCAGGTTTTTCTCTGAGGCGTGCATCTTGTTACCTTCTAAAGGGAAAGAACCAGAGCCATGGAGATAGTGCTGGGATTAAAGGTGTACACTCCCATGCCCAGCTCTACACATATTTTTATGGTTTCTCATTCCTGGGTTCTAGCATTGATCCTTAGAAGGCACTAGGAAGAGCAGAGCCCTGAGCCACACACTCAGAGTTCCCTTACTATGTCTTTCAAATGTTGTCACTCATCTCAGGGAGAATTGCATCTCATCAGAGTCATGCAAAGGCCCCTGGAGGATGTCAGGATATCATTTGTGTATCTCGTGAGTATTTGAACCTCAGGATGTGTAAGGCTTATATTTAGTGGAGCACTCCTTTTATACAGCTGCTAATTCCTGAATCCATTGTGTGTACTAGTTGCGTGTGAATTATGACAACACTGGAAAATTCCCATGCATATTATTAACCATAAAGGAATTAGGCCTCTTGTTCTCTCCGGTCTACTGTAGCTAATCTTCTGGTGGATTTTCAGGTAAGCAGTATATTTGGAGGTTTGTTTGTTTATTAGAATCACATGCTCTGAAGCTGTAATGGTACAAACTAAGAAGTTACATAATTTAGGGCTTAAAGCATTATTAAAATTTTTACAAAAAAATACACTTCTACTTACATACCTGTCCTGGTTATGATTATTTATTTTTGACCTTTGAATATTGTTTTTTTTGTAAATAAACTTAGTTTTTCTGATGGCTTAGGATGCGGAATATTTCCCTTTAGTAATCATTTGTATATCCCCTTGGTCCTTTCTTTGCTATAGGATAGGGTTTGCTCCTTTCTCCCAGAGAAGACAAAAACATATCTTTTCTTTAAAATTAGTGTATGGATAGTCTGCCTGCATTTGTGTCTGTGTGAACTTAGAGGCCAGAAGAGGGAGTTGGATCCCTTGGAACTAGAGTTACAGACAGTTGTTAACCTGCCCTGTGAGGGATGAGAATTAAACTGGTTTCCTTTGGAAGGACAGTTAATGCTCTTAATCGCAGAGCCTTCTCTCCATCTCCTAGGGTCTTTTACTTATTCATTAAAAATAAACTTTTAACAAGCACACACAGCCATTCAGAATAGTCACTGAATTTGAGAAATTGCAGTGGAAAGTCATGTTACAAAAATATTGCTAACTCTGTTTTCTGATGGAGAAACTGAGGCACTGGGCAGGGGCATACCTTTAGTTGATCATGCTAGGAAAGTTTAGCGTGATCCTCTGGCTCCTTGATTATTGAACAGCCTACCTTCTTAGTCTGTTTTCTCCTTGGAATTGTTAACTCTCATTGTTCAACTTGACCAGATTCAAATCACCTAGGAAACACACCTCTGAGCATTTATTTGAGGGAGTTTCCAGAGGAAACTAAAGAGAAACTTGTTTGTGAATGTCACCATTCCATGGACTGGGGTCCCAAACTAAATGAGAGAGTCTGAAAAGGGAAAAGCCAGCTGAGCACCAGCATCTCCCTTTACTGGCACCGCAGACCAAATCACTCCATTGCCATCTCTTCTGTGATGATGGACTGTACACCTCTGAACTGTGGGCCAGAAATAAACCATCTACCCCTAAGTTGCTTCAGGGGTATGTGATCACTGCAATGAAAAACCAGTTACTGGACTCTCTTCCTCCCATTGTCTTCTACTATTCCTGTCTTTACCACTTAATAACTGTTGTGAGTTTTGTCAGGCACACTATGACAAACACCTAAAATAACAACTTAAGGGGAAAAGGTTTGTTTTGGTTCACAGTTTCAGGAAGTTCACCTGAGGTTGGCCTTACATTTCTGGATCTGGAGACAGAATACTGTGGAAAAGGATGAGGTGAGGCAGAGATGCTTATCTCATAACAACTAGGAAACAAAAGAGGAAGACAGGAACTGGCCAGGACCAAATAGCCTTTAGAGACTCATCTCCTGTGACCTACTTCCTTGAACCATGTGCCATCTCCCACTACTTTTTAATTATGCCATCAAAATTCAAATTCATCAACAAATTAACCTATTAATTAGGTCAGAGTCCTTATGACCAAGTAACCACCCAATTATGTGACCCACAAATAGGACACCAAACCTTCAGCACGAAAGTCTTTTGCCAAAATACTCCATATCTATGAGGAGAAAAATGCTAACCAGTAGCAGCAACAGAAAGATCAGAGGAATGAGCAAAACAGTTGTGACAAAAATGTGATACTGCTGTGCACAGGTGAGGCTGAAGGATTTGAACTCAATGTTCTGAGATAATAATAATAATAATAATAATAATAATAAAAGTCAGGGTCCAACTTTGCTTTCAGTAGCTGTGACAAAACACTGACCAAACACAATTTGGGGAAGAAAAGATTGATTTTGTCTTATACATCCAGGTTCGTAACCGAGGGAAATGGGGGCAGGGTTCCAAAACAGGAAGCTGGAGAAAGGACCTGAAACATAGACCATGGAGGAAGTCCGCTGGCTGACTTGCTCCCCATGGCTTGCTGGGCCTGTTTTTTTATACCACCCAGGACCACTTGCCCACTATGGGCTGACATGGTAGCACAAGGCTGTAATCTTAGCATTTGGGAAAGGTGAACAGTTCAAGGTCAGCCTGAAAAACATAGGAAGACCTTACTAACCCCTAACACTGGAATTTGGCGAGGGACTCGGCCCCAAATTGACCTAAAAGTCTAGAGGAAAAGCAAGATCTTTAACAGTGCAACAACAGAAAGTGAGGTTTACAGAAGAAGAAAGCCACAGCGAACAAAAGGATCGAGGGGTGCCACATCCTTCCACTTACAGCCTCCTCTCTGAGTTTCGAGCACTGTGGTAAAATAAGATGTCTTCCTGAGAATTGCTCTGTTGGCATTGTTACTTTATGTGTGTGTGTGTAAAGCTTTTTAAAATGCATGTTTCCATGTTTTAGATGAGTGTTTGAAACAACTTTTACCCCTTCTCGTGTTAGAGATAGTTAACTCTAATTAGTGTCTTGTGGGTGTTTGTGACTTAACACACTTAGCTTTGAAGATCAAAAGAACAGTGCTTGTGTCCTCATACCTTGCTTGCTTCCCACCCCCAACACTGATGTTATTTGGTCATTCTCTTATTTCAAATATCAGCAACAAATATACTGACTCATGGTTGAAATATGTATAAACACCAGAGTTTTGGGTAGCAGGGCGGTTGAGGAGGAAAGTTCAAAGGCTCTGATATCAGAGGCTATTAAAGGCCTATTTCTTCCTCTGTAAAAGGGGGCTACCCATAAAACTATATATATATAGTGCTTAGCACAGTGACCCATGTGCCATACGGGTATGATACATACATAGTCAGGATGTGAGCCCGGAGCCAGTCATTGTAGATTCGAGTCATCACTTAACTAGCTAGACCAGTTACCTAAGTTCCCAGTGACTCTTCCCCTTCATCTGTAAAATGAGAATAATTACAGTGCCCATCCCAGAGGGTGTAGTGAGAATCTAAGGAGTTAAATTACGTAAACCCCTTGGAAAAGTGGCTGCAATGCAATAAGTATTCAATAAGAATCAGATATTACAATGATTATTATTATTTGAAAATTGTGCTGTTCAATAAAGTAGGCACAGATAGATTAAATGTAGTCTTGTGCCTCAAGTGAAAATTACGTACAGAATTTCAGTTACTTAATATAAAAAGAATGCAAAATATCTCACAGTTTGTGTTAATACATGTTGAATTTATAGAGATATTTTGTTAAATAAGTTATTAGAATAGGTTTTCTTTTTTTTTTTTTTACATGTGTATATTTGCCTGGGTGTGCACGCACATACATACGTGCCATGGTGCAAGCTATAGCATAGACATGGTAAGGTCCTTGTTGCCATGATACATTTTGCCATGGTTCACAAGGGGAAGTCAGAGAACAACTTCCTGAAGTCAGTTCTCTCTTTCTGTGATTTGGGTTCCAAGGATCAAACAAAAGCTGTCAAGCTTTCCAGCAAGAGTTTTTACTCACACGGCCATCTAACCAGCCCTTGTTTCTCTATCCTCTTTAAACCTAATTACCAGAAAAATCTAAAGTATATGACATTTATTATATTTGTGTTGATAGTGCTATTCTAGAATATAGACATAGTAAAGCAAAAAGTTCAAGAAGCTTCCGTTCAATTTAATTCAAAATTCAAGATACCCGTGGGATCTTTTCATTGTAAACGAAGAAATGCTGAAGAAAAACAAGCTAATTACAAAGTGGTGAGAACTGCAGAATAAGTTAATGCAATTTTAGATTGCCACAGTATTTCCTGAATCAGTGTTGCTGCCTTGGGGTGTTTTGTTTGATTTGTGACTATACTTTGAGGAACTGTAGGCAAACCAGAGTCCTTGGAAAAGTGAGAGTTTCCTGCTGCGCCCTTCTCTCCCCACAAAGGAGAAACTGTGTAAGTAGGCATAGGACATATTCAGCCAAGTGAAGGGAAGATTTAAAATGGGGCACATAGATATTTTCACATTCCAGAAAGTTCTCCATGTGGAAATGGGATTGACTAAAACCATTCCAACAGGTACAAGTTATGGAGAGATTTTAGACTTAAAATATGTAAGAACCCCCCCCAAAAAATGTAAGAACCTTCTAACAATCAGAATCAACTACGAATATGCCACCTCACAGAACACTTAACATTCTCACCAGAATTAATCTGAGAATTACAGTGAAAGACATCCAAAGCTTTTCAGATTCTGAGGCTCCATGGTTAGGACTTTGCTACTATTTCTGGAGTATAGCTTGTCAAGTCATACATTTTACTAGAAGAACAAGATTCCTACAGGAGTGTGTGAGTGCATGCGTGTGTGTGTGTGTGTGTGTGTTCCCGTTCCCTTTTCTTTGCTCTTGTGAAGGGTTTTACTCTGTAGCTCAGACTGGTCTGGAATTCACTGCCTAGCCCAGACTGCCTTCAAGCTGCAGCCGCCATCTTGCCTCCACTGCCTAAGTGGTTACAGGCATGTGCCTTCATACCTCGTGGAGTCCTACAGGTTTCCTACTTCTTTATCTTGAGGGGGTAAAGAGTTACTGTAGAAGGACACAGGGCAGACAGAGGCTATCACAAGAACCTAAAAGAAGAACGCTGATAGACTAGCTTGACAGACACTATCATCAGAATTCAGGCAGCCATGGTTTTCTCTCTCTCCTGGGTCCCGGATCCCTTTCTTCCTCTCATTATCGCTGCTGTTTTTCACCATCCCCACACCATTTCTATTCTCGCAACTGAATGATTCATGTAGCTCGGCTCCCTCATCACTTCTGTTCCCTGACAGCTTCAGTTTGCCTTTCAAGATTTCCTTTGCTCTGTGTCTTACTTTGTGAATTTAAATCCTCCCACCTAAAGATTTCATTCTCTCAGTCCCAGTTTCATGAGAGGAATGAGTGGTTTAGGGGTTTTTCCTTTTTTCCTTCCAGCCAAATTATGGTCAAGCAAGAATAGACAGACATTCCTTCTGTCAAATGGTCCCTTAATTTGTTTGCCTTTCCTACAGAAGAATACCTGAGGCTGTGTGACTTATAAGGAGTAGGACTTTATCTGATTCTATTCTGGAGAAGACTAGACAGTTTGAGAACATGGGAGTGGCATCTGTTTGGCTTCTGATGAGGGCCTTGAGGCAGTAAAGCAAGTGGGAAGACCAGGCACATGTAAGAGAGAGGAGTGCTAACCCCCGACATTATTTAGCCATCCCAGAAGGAAATTTTTAAAAAAATTTTAACATTTTTATTTTATATTAATCACAGGTTATATACTTTGCATCACAGCCGTAGCCCCCTCCCCAATTCCTTCCCTATCCCACCCTCCCCTCCCT
>CM053743.1:18284393-18298294 GCA_028658305.1 Pachyuromys duprasi | reverse complement strand
TATCATTTGCTACATACAAACAGGGATTCTAGGTTATAACCATACTTGGTCCTTGGTTGGAGAGACAGCCTCATAAAAGACCCCTGTGCCCTGATATATTTGGTTCTTGAGGAGCTCCTGTCCTCTCCAGGTCATATTTATTTTTATATCAATCACAGGTTAGGTACTTTGCATCCCAGTAGCCTCCTCCCTTATTCCCTCCCACTCTCCCCATCCCTCCCTCATCTCCTCCCCACCCCACTCTAAGTCCACCGACGGGGGAGGATCTCCTCCCCATCCATCCAACCCCAGTTTATCTTGTCTCCTCAGGGCTGGCTGCAATGTACTCCCCTGGGATCTAGCCAGGCTGTTACTCCCTGGTGTGTATGGGGGAGGGTCAAAGAGCCAGCCATTGAGTTCATGACAGAAACAGTCCCTGTTCCCCTTATTAGGGTCTCCAGTTGGACACTGAGCTACGATGGGCCACACCCAGAAGGAAACTTTAACCCATCATGAAGGCTCTACTTCCTTGACTATCCAAACACCTCCAACAGGCCCTACCTCCCAACATTATGGCATTGAAGAATTAAGCCTCAACATGAGTTGTGGTGGAGTCAAACCAAGTTTCACATAACTGGGCCTGGGAAGTTATATTATCTAAGAGAGAGGGGACGTTAGACCAGAAGCAGATGAGGGTGCGGGGGGACAGGAAGTCTGCTATCTCCACTGAAGATGGAAGCCTCCAGGTCCAGACTCAGAAATGCAGGAATCCCTTAAGTTTTATTCCTTATTAGGAGAAAAAGTCGATGTAAAGCAGTATGGTTTAGAACAAGTCATAACTATATAGATTTTGTTCCAACACTTGGGGAGGCTGAGACAGGAGCATTTCTGCAAAATGAAAGTCAGTCTGTGCTACGTAGTGAGTTTCAGGCCAGCCTGATGTACAGCGTGAAACCCTTTCTTGAAAACACAAAAACAAGCAAGCAAATAAACCAGAAGAAATACAGATTTTGTTCTTTGATGTGTTCTGGGACCTTTGTACTTCAAGTACAACCCATGGATTAGCCACATGGTTGTTTCCTAGAAATTAGCATCTCTGATCCTGCTCAAAATTCATCAGACCAGACCCTACATTTTAATCAGGTCTCCCAGTGACTTTATTTATAAATTTCAAGAAGTGTAGGCCAAGAAAGAATTGGTTTGGTTTAAAGGCCTTTAAAAGCTTTTGACTAGGAAACTTCCAATCATGTGGTATAGCCATGTAAGAACCAAGTTCTAAACTATCAAGAGCCTGGTGAGCAGGTTGACTTTAAGATTAGCAGCTCGAAACTAGTTACTGTGAGAGAATCTATAGCACGGAAATGTGCAAGTGCTACCTTTTTTTTTTTTTTTTGTACCATAGAGCCAGTGGTTAGGCTTTTCCTAGTACACCACTGCACAGTTCTGATTCTCCTTGTTCAATCTGTAATTAAACCAGTCTCCTGGGAGACAGAGAAGCCCCTGCATATGAGGAACCAGATAATAGGAGGTTTAATCTGTCATTCACAGAGCTTTCAACCTTTGCACCAAATGCTGTTATTCTGGGTAGTAAAAAATCTAACCGTAACCTGATTCTGAAATGACCACAGTGTGGGAAGGGAACATAAGCATGGGCAATACTTAAAATCAAGGGTGGGCAGGCAAACATAGGCAGCATCGGCATTAGATTTTTGATGTTGAAATGCAGAGGTTTCTGTATAGAGTTAGAGAAGATAGAAGTAGGTAGAGGCTGGTCTTTGATGCGATTGTCCATGGGAGGATTTTATGGTTTTATGCAGAGTAATCATTCCTCTCTAAGTTAATGTTAAATATGTGTGCAAGTGTTTCTTAGGTACTAGGGGAGTTTTTCTATGTGTAGTCCCAAGGTCACTTTATCATCACCCCAGAACCCTATTGTAAAGGCAAATTCCCAGGTTCCTACTCCAGGCCTAGTGGATCAGAGAAACCTGGGGTGGAAAGCCTCTGATCGATAATGCCTTTTAGTAACTCTCACACACTAGTGAAATAGAAATATCTTAGATCTCCTTATTTTTGTATGATGAAAGAACCTTTTTTTTTCAACTCTAACCTCTAACAGGAAGTGACTTTTCTTGAAGTACAAATTTCCACATCAACTGGGAAATGCTTGAAGGAGTCTGAGGACACGAATCAAAACAACTACAGGCTGGAGAACATATTTAAACATTTTTTTTCCCCTTCAGGGAAGCTAGCCAAGTGGGGAGGCTGCTGGCATTTTGCCAAGCTTCCTGGAGTGGCTAAACCTTCCTAGAAACCAACTGGCAAATCTTGCATTTTAAGATGAACTACATAGACAAGTGACTTTGCAAATTCTAATAAAAACACTATCCCAGCATGTGTGGGGACAAGAATGTTGTGCATGGTTTTAATAAGTAGATGCTTTGTTCTGTCTTTCTGATTAAGAGCTTTATGCGATTCTTTTACAATGACATTTAGTATTCCTTGAAGGTTGACTCTGTGACAGGTAACTTTAGAATGGTCCTCTGAAAATTATCCCACTATAAACCCCATGTCACAAATAAAGAAGCGGGGCTAGAGGGTAATAGTTACTTGCTCCACATTGTGTCACAGTCTGGTTGTGACACTGGAATTCAAAGGCAGGAAGTGTGACTCCAGAATATACACACACACACACATATTCAAAATACCTTTTTTCCGGAAGGAGAAACTCGTATGTATTAACTATACAGAGGTTTGGTATATGTTAGCTTTTCCTCACTGTGACCAAAATACCTGGCAGAAATGTCTTAAAACAAGAAGGATTCAGTTTGACTCATAGTTTTATAGGATTCGATGCATCAGAACTGGGAAAGACATAGCAGAGCAGCTTGTGCCTTGACCAAAAGGAAGCAGAAAAAGGAAGCCAGCACTCAGCTACTTTTCCTTTGTCTTCCCCCTTGTACCCTCAGAGCTCACAGCCCGCAGGATAGTGGGATCCACATTCAGTATGGGTTTTCCCCATTAATTAATTCGCTCTAGAAATATCTTCACAGAAATACCCAGAGGTATGCTTCAATCTCCTATGTGATTTAAAATCTAGTCAAGATGATAATGAAATCATTATCATTATAATGGAGTATCCATTTCAGAGTATATATTTTTCAAGACAGGGTTTCTTTGTGTAGCCTTGACTGTTCTGGCCTTGCTTTGTAGACCAGGCTGGCCTAGAACTCACAGAGATCCCCTGCCTCTTCCTCCCTGGGTGCTGGGATTAAAGACATCTGTCACCATGCCTGGCTCAGAGTATGTCTTTTAATTAAGTTATTTTATAGTTTTTATAAAGTCTTAAGCTAATGAATCTCTATCTGTCTGTCTATCATCTATCTATCTATCTATCTATCTATCTATCTATCTATCTATCTATCTATCTATCTACAAATATCTAAATTCTGGGTCCTACTTGATTTATGCCATCAAATTCTCATGTCCAAAGAAGGCAATCAGGCACATTGAATTTACATAGGACATTGTTTTAATAATAATATTGCTGTAAGCACACTATATTTTATTGTGAATCCTGATTGCATGGGTATGTTTTCATGGTAGGCATTTCCAGCTGAGGGCCAAATGAGTCCAGCTGTGGAGCAGAATTTAAGGGACAGCAATAGGTGAACTCGCCTATATCCTTCTATTGAATTATCTTTTTAGCTATCATGAAATAATTGCCATTTCCCCCTTCCCTCATCTATGCATATAAGTACAGCACTTGATACATAGCAGTTGCTCACCTATGTGTTTTTAAAAAAGCATAGAAAGAAAAGAGGACAAGCTACAAGAAAGTTATAAAAGTAGATTCAAGTTCTTCTAGGGTTTTCTTTTTAGTTATTTATGTTTTTAACAGCACAAGGCTTTTGGAGTAATTGCTTAGACGTGAACAAGAAAGGTCAGTAAGATTCTTATTCTTCGTTTAGATGGCTACTACATATAAATATAAAATAAATCTTTTGGGAAATTCTAGCTTTGATCCAGTCCATTGCCTGTAGCTTCATGAAACCAAGTAAAGTTTTGCAGGCTTGATATTCTTAGCAAGTCACTAAGTCATGTGTGCAAATATTCTTTCTTTTTTTCCAACAAACATATACTGCAGAGCTTCGTTCCTGCCTGGTGCTGTGTGTAGTAAGTACAAGGGTTAAAAGAAATGAATGATATGATTGCTGCTACCCATAAAGAGCTAAATGTGGTGGGAAAGACAGATACATCATGGCAGTTGCACAACTCTGAATGCTCTAAAAACCCATCAAATTGTTCAATTTGGTTTGGTTAATTGTATTATTTATAAAATAGGTCTCAGAGCTGTTTCAAATAAAAACAACTGTTTATTATACAAAACAAGGAAGAAGTGGCCATAACTCATTTCTGGAAGCATGGAAGGAGACTGGCAGCAGTGTGTGAAGTCTGAATTTAAATCTTAACGAAAAAAAGAATTACTGTCACTGTGGTAGTACATGATAATTCAAGCAGAAGCCACAGAAGAACAATATCACAGGGATGAGAAGTGTGTGGTGTGTGGTTTCTCCCTTCCCCATACCTTTCTCAGTCCTTCCTTCCATGTGACACACACACACACACACACACACACACACACACACACACACACACACACACACACACACACACACACACACACGGCGCATGCACGTTAGGAGGGTTATTGGCTGAGCTGGTAGGCAGAGGCCATACCTAAGTGAGCCTCTGGAAATGGCCAGTCACTGGAGGGATTTATTTTAATGAGTTGCTTTAATGCGTGATTAGATTTGTTTTAGAGAAACCGCACAGGCAGCTGTGACATAAAGGATAAGTCTTTTGGGGGCCGTGGGTAGCGAGGGGTCAGAATAACTTGTGCATGGGTCTCTGATCATCTGATTGTTGGTGTTAAAACAAACGAACACCAAGAGCAAAAACAAAACCGTAGACGTGTTTCCAAAACGCCAAGCACTGTACCGCTCGCTGAGTCCTAACTGCACAGCCTGCCAGCAGCCGGAAACTGTAAAGCAGATTGATGAAAGATTAACGTTTGTCTGGCGTTGTGTTGAAAGCGGTTGAGTGAAACCTCCTGGCCTGCCTTGCATGGTGGCGGAAGTTTGGTGGATTCTGTTTTCTCTTTGCTGTCATGGGGATCGAACTCAGGGGCTCGCACGTGCTAGCTTGGAGCAAATTTTTCTTGCATTTCAATAAATGAATCTTAACAAGGCTTGAAAACATAACGGCTTAAGCTGGGGATACTCGGAGGTTTAAGACTTTAGGCAGAGAACTTGGTTCCCTCTACTTAAATGATCGTTCTGAGTATGTCTGCAGGATCAAAAGGAAACAAAAAAAAGAAGGAATGAATAATTACAGCTTTTTCAGCAAAGCCTTTTTTTCCTGAAGACTGATAAGCTTTGTACCGGAACCACACGAAACGCAGTGCCATGCCAGGGGGCCGACAGGAACATCGCCACGAAGGCATTTAAGCCAGGTCGGTCCCCGCCCTGTTCCGCTGCTCACACCAACATCTTCCCCCTTTGCCGGCTTCCGAGCGGAACCTTTTTCTCTTTCCCGGGCAGTTGAACCGAGGGACCAATTTCATCAACACAATCCGGGACAGTCAACATGGCGGCTGCCGTAAGATGTTTCTGGAGAGGTAAGACCGGCAGTGTTCTTGTGTGGAAAGCAAATCTAGAGCTGACTCTCTTGTTGCAGCGGAGTACACGGCAGAATCTCGTAGGCACGAGTCACCTCTGGGTACTCGAAATGCCTCCAAGCTCCTTCTGGGCTTCACAGCCCAGAGGGTCATCACTACTTAAAAGCGACCCTAAACGCAAGGTTTTTCTCTTGGAGCTGGTCACTCTGAGGTTGAAACGGGAGGGAAAATACATTGACATTTCTTTCAGTTAGGGGTGCGGAATACAAGGCAGTATTCTGACTTGTGCGTGGATAGGGAGTAGGTTCAGTGTGATAAGTGAGTCCTGATAAGGGAAAGGTGGTATATGGAGTGCTTTACATCTGAGTTTAAATCTGAACCTTAGAGTATTTGCTGCTGCTTTGTGAATAAAGATGATTCCAGTTCTTAAATTTACAGAGGTTCTCTAAGACCATGATTCTCATTTGGAGACTAATTCTGTAGTGTTTCCTTTTCAGTAACAAGTCAAGTCCAGTTGGTTAGAATGACAGCCTCTTTAGTACCACGCCTTTTTACTTTTTAAGGACTATGGTCATAAATATCGTTATCCGATTAAGTAAAATCTTTAAGTGGATGAAACAGCCTACCACTCTATTTTAAGAGGAAGAAACCTATCCTTTTCGTGTGGAGTAAAATCATCTATTAAATGACAGGGAAGAACTGAAGCTTGTGAATTATTTTGTGGTGCTGGATATGGAATCTAGGATGCCAGCATGCTACCAGTGAGCCACACACCTCAGGAGTGCTCTAAACTTCCTAACAAATGCTGTCTCCGTTTTCTCTTTGAACTTCTTTCAGGAAAGTTCATTGTCAAGATCAGCATCCTTATTTAGGATGAGTTTTTAAAAAGTTAGGGGTGACAAGAGATCACCACATACCCTGATGACTAAATAAGCAAACTAGAATATGTTATTACTGAAAAGAAATTGAAGGTATTACCCTCATGTGTGATAGAAATCATATTAGAGAAAGGTGAAGAAGCCAAGAAGAGAACTGAAGATGCTAATTTTTGTCACTTTTTCTTTTCTTAACTTCCAAGATACTTGACTTTCTTATTGTTTCACCTATCGTCCTTAATTGGTTGGTGTATCTTCTCCCTAGTCTGTTTCCTTGCAGTGTCCCAGGATCCCTTTCTTCATTCTGATCTCGTCTGTATCCAACATCGTTTTTGTTTGTTTGTTTGTTTGTTTTGATTTTTTTGGTGTGAATTCACTCTGTTAGTGGCCTCATCTGTTGTTACCTCTGTTAAGTCTATATCTTAATAGCCATCAAATATTTACCTGAAGTTGGACCCTATTTCCTGTAGTTCAGTCTTATACTTATAAACAAACTAAATATTTACAGAAATAGCTTAATCATACTACTTTTATGCTCAGAACTTGGAAAGCTTTCCCCAAGTTCTTCCAATAGCTTATAGCTGCACTGTCTGTTTTGTTTACTCATTATTGAGTACTTTAAATATGGCTAATATGAATTTAGTGTCATATACACTATAAGATTTTTTCATGTGTATGTCTACATAGTATATGTGTTCACATGTGTGTGTGTGTGTGTGTGTGTATACACATGGAGGCCAGAGGTTGCTCTTGGCCATCTTCTGCCAATTGCTGTCTAGTCTGTTGAAGCAAAATTTGTCACTGGACCTGGAGCTTGTTGATTCCCACTATATCCAGAGAAGCTCCTGGAGATGGGAGGTGTTGTACTGTGCTTATGTAGTGTTTATGTGGGTGCTAGGAATCTGACTTTTACCACTCATACTTACATGGCAAAAGCTCTATGTACTAGCTGTCTTCCCCAGCCACCTTTCCTATGAAATCTATCTTTACTTTAAAAATGCAAATGACTTTCCCCCTACTTTTATCCTGCAGTTCTCCTTTCTATATTTATTGTTCTTCTCTCCCCACCTACCAGAAACACAAGCTTCACAAGGAGAGGGATTTTGTGTTATATTCATTGATGTTTCCTAAATAATTAAAAGCATGGTCAGTGCACATTTCATTGGTACATTTAATGTTGAATGACTGAATTATGGATCATTAAAAAAATGAAACAAGGGGCTGGAGAGATGGTTCAGTGATTCAGAACGCTGTCTGCTCTTCCAAAGGACCTGGGTTCAATTCCCAGCACCCACATGGCAGCTCACAACTGTTGTAACTCCAGTTCCAGGGGATCTGACACCTTCACACTGATGCACATAAAATAAAATAAAAATAAATTATAAAACAAACAAACAAAAAAACGCCAGCTGGGCACAGTGGTTCATGTCTTTAATCCCAGCACTTGGGGAGGCAGAGACAGGCAGATCTTTGTGAGTTCAAGGCTAGCCTTGTCCACAGATTTAGTCCAGGACAGCCAAGAAGAGGAGGAGGAATAAGAAGGAGGAGGAAGAAGAGGAGAAGGAGAAAAAGAAGAAGAGAAGGAGAAGACCCCCTCTAGTGAGAGTAGCTTTGCTGTTCCTTACACTATTTCACCATATGGCTCCAGTAACTGAAAGAAGCTAAGAGTATCTGAAATAGGGTGAGCATGTGGGAGAGTTGAGTTAGATGAGGCTCACTAGATAGGGTTAAAAATGACTCATGGGGTTCTCAAGTGCCTTGTTCACCTAGCCAGGTTAAGGCATCCACCTGGTTATTTAAGGCCATGGTGTGATGTTCATTTGAAAATGATCCTTATCGAAAGTAGATGATAGAACAAGTTGGAAACCAGTATAGTAATTCGGGTGGTGGTGGCTGGTGGTGGTCTGTTCTACAGTGTTTATGTGGGGCAGCAAAACCTTGGTGATAAGATCTCTGAGAGAAGACGAAGTCTAGAGAGCTGGGTAAGGAAACAGTTTAGGACTAATGCCTGCGACCACTAACCTCTCAGTAGCTACTAAAAGAGAATGAAGGGACAGAAGAGATGGTATCGTTTATATCTCCTTGCGTAAGTCTGGGGGTACAGGAGATTTTAAAGAATGAATGTAGTATATTGAGTAGTTGAGGAAGCTCTGAGGACCATTGGTCTATGATAGCAAATGAGGTGATCTACTTTGACTGAATGAGTGCTCTAAGACGGACACACTTTGTCTAATGGGGAAATGTAGACATCTGTCTACAGAACTTCTAACATAGTGGCTTTTGTAATTGCTTTTGCTCAGTCTGTAGCAGTTTGATTACTGTTGAAAATGTAAATCTCTGATTCCTACTATAGGGGGTTCTAAATAGTGGTTCTGTCGCTGAGTATTTTTTTGTGTGTGTTTGTGAATCTCACTGTGTAGACTTTGCATATTTTTATAGTCATATAGCTTTCTGTTATAGTGTCTTTATCCAGCCTACGGTAGATAAATGTGGGAGTTCTTCTCTGTAGTTCTATACTTAGAAACAATCTTCTGGTTGTTCCTGTGCTGTCTGTTAAAATGCACGTACATGGTACTTGTCTGGAAGTGGACTGCTGCATTGTTGAGATGTGCTTGCTAGGCTTCACTGATTAATTCCACATTGCTTCCCTGAGTGGTAGTTTGGTTCACACGCTTATCTGCAATGTATAACATCCACATGTATTTGACATTGTCAGTGATTTCATTTTTTAGAGATTTCTTATTCTGGTGTATATAGATTATCCAATTTATAAACTGTATCTCCACGATAAAATGAAACACTATTGTTTTGTGAGAAAACAATCTGAGACAAAGTTGGGCTCCCACATGTTGGGATCTAGGGGTCTCCAGCATGCCCGTTATTAGAAGTACTACCAGTTGCCTTGAGCAATATAATTTCATGATTTGCTTGTTCCACTTGCTAGTGTAAACTTTATATGGTTGCAGACTATGATAGGTCTGCTGACCACTCTTTAAGTAATGCCAGTGTCAGATTAAGTGATACTAATGTATTGTGTTTCAAATTTACATTTACCAGATTACTAATGAGGTACCACTCAGCAGACATCTTTTACACTATTTGTATTTCCTTTTCATTTTGAAGCTTCGTTTTTTTATCCCTTTTGTTTATTTTTTAGTTGTGTTGATATTTCAAACTGAAGATATGACTTGTCAGCTGAACACGTTACAAATATATTCTACCTGTTTTGGGTGTATCTTTTCACTTTATGTGCATGTGGGAGGGTATGCATGCATGTGTGTGTACCCATGTAGTGTGTTATTTCTCATGAGTTTTCCATCTTGTTTTTTAAAACAGGGACCTGTGGTGTGTCGATTAGTCTAGACAGGCTGACCAGCGATTCACAGTGATCAGCCCTCTGTTTATGAAATTACATGGCTGAGCCACTAAGCATTTTACATGTGTGTTGGGGGTTGAACACGGTCCTCATGTTTGCAAGGCAAGCACTTTACTGATAATGAGCCATCTCCACAGCTTCAGTTTTTAATTTTTAAAAATTATATTGGATCAGCAGTAGTTTTTTTTTATAAAAAAGATGTTTATTTTTATTATTTATACAGTACTCTGCTTGCATGTGTGCCTACATGCTAGAAGAGGGCAGCAGATCTCATCATAGATGGTTGTGAGTCACCATATGGTTCCTGGGAATTGAACTCAGGACCCTTGGAAAAACAGCCAGTGTTCGTAATCTCTGAGCCATCTCTCCAGCCCAAGCAGAAGTTTTTTAACACTTAGTGCAACCATTTTTTATTTAGTGCCTTTGGGTCTTATTTGTGAAACCGTTTCTCCGCAAAAGGCTATAAGAACATTTTTTTCTATCTGAAAGGTTTTTAAGTATTACCATTTACCTGTGAGTGGGTATTTCTCCACTGTATAGTGGCGCCTTTGGATGAGTTTATTGCCACCATTTTTTGTTTTACTAATCTGTCTATATTCTTCCACTACCAACATGTAGAAGCACTATAACTTTATAATGTCTTTTTTAATTATTGTTTTTCGGCATACAAAGAAACGGGTTTCACTGAGATATTTCTGTTCATATACAATTATACTTGGCTCTTTTTCCCCCCATCTTCTATACTACCTTCTCTCCTCCCCACCCCTTTTTATAACAAATCTTGATCTGGTAGGGCAGATTTCTCACTTTTTTCTGCTTTAAAAGAACTCAGACAACTCTGTAAATGTATCATTTTTAAAAGTGAATAAATAAAATAGAAGTTATGAAAAAGCTAGTGGTACATATACATACATATATATGTATACTCCCTATTAATAAGAAAAATCTTTTAAGCTTAAATTAGATTAAGGTAAAAATAGATGAGAGCACAATGGCTCATGCCTCTTGGCACATGTTGCCTGTGGTTCAATCCAGCCTGGGCTATTTAGTGAGTGTCAGGTCAGGCTAATCTACAGTGAGCTCCCCTCTCAAACAAAACAAGTGAATGGAAACAGTTGTTAGATATTAGATGCCTCACCTTGCTTTTAACTTCTCTAAGTGTGACTTCTGTACTCTTTCTTTTTAGTGGTGCTGCTTATGGAACGCAGGGGCTTGCCTGTGCTAGGCCAAGAGCTCTTATCACTGAACTACACCCTATCCCTATTGTTAGAAATTTTGTATGTTTGTATATGTGTATGTGCTTGCATTCATATGGGGATGGAGACATGTGAGCACTGCATGTATAGAGGTAAGAGGACAGCCTTATGTTGTTCCTCATATACCTGTCATTTTTGTTTGAGATAGTTTCCATTGACCTGGAACTTCCCTGGAGGTCAGACTGCCCCATAAACTTCCAGGGATCTGCCTGTCTCCACTGTCCCCGGGACTGTAGTCATATGCCAGCACACCCAGCTTTTCTGGGGAGATCCAAACTCAGATTCTCTTGCTTTTGAGGAAGCCCCGATTATTACATGTAAAAAAAAAAAAAAATCCCAGCCCCCATCGTTGCCCCTCTTAAAGGTGGTTAAGAATCACAAAATATTAGTTGCTTTTTTTTGAAGAAAAATACTGATTTTAGAAGGTAAAAATGTGTGAATCTGATTAATGTTAATATTTTGTTTTTCCTTCCAAGTCTTGATACAACATCAAAGGCATAGTCTTTCCAAGATGGCTCACCAGACACTTCTTTACCCTTGTTCAGTAAACAGTCCCTTGCCCAACAGACATTTTGCTGCTGCTGATACAAAGTAAGTATTTTTTTTTTGTTAATTCATTTACTGTTAAAAGTTCTGATTGAAAAACAGAGTTCTATAAAGATCCATAGTTGTAAAAGTTTGTTATCTGTGCTCTGTTGATCTTAGTGTTCTGAAGGAAAGGCAAGCCTTAATAATAGCAGCTTATGAACATCTTGAGCTAATTAGCCACCACTGTTATTTTAAGCTGCTGTATTATGTTCATTTTAAGAGAACAAAATCAAGGTATCAATAATTTCTCAGTTTGTTTTTCATTGCTGTAAAACATCCTGCCAGAAGTAACCCCATGAAAGGGTTTCTTTGGTTTCTAATTGCAATCTACAGCCCATCATTGCAGGGCAGTGGGACGGTAGGAACCTAGCCTGACACATCCACCGTCTGGAGCAGAGAGTGAGTGTGTTTTCTTTCCCGTACTTATCTGCTGTTCCTTTCATTCAGTCCGGGGCCCAGCCATGAAATGGGTGAGTCTGCCTACTGCACTTAACCAGCTAAGAGACTCACACAGGCCAATACGACCCAGCAGACTCTTCACTCAGACTCTTCCCAGGTGATTTTAGATGGCTTCGTTCTATTGATAATTAAAATTAACCATCAAAGTGAGATTATAGAACCAGTCCAGCTCAAAGGACCAGTACATATCAGAATAAGGATTTGAACTCAAGGAGTTTAGTTCTGAAACTGTGTTGGTTTTCTTTTTGTTTTGTTTTGTTTTGTTTTCTTGCTCCTTAAATTACATCCTTTTCTCCAAGGCGCTCTTTATGGTTAGATGTTACAGGATTACCAATATTAGAATTAGATATTGGGATTTCAGATTTCCATTGTTCATTGTGTTATGTAGAAATACATATACATATATATTTACAATTTTTATGTAGAATTGCAACATGGAAATATAAAGGGATGAAATTTGTTAAAGGTTGGTTTTGTGTGAAGTTAGAACTCAGTGTTGTTCTCCATTGATGCTACTGCTGTTAAATGGAATGAGAGAAGGGACTGAAAAGCAAATGTTGGCTGAGCTCTAGGACTTAAGGCTTTTGCCATCTGCTTGTTGGGCATAACACTAATTGGTATTTTCCCCAAGGACATTGATATTAGTGCAGTGTAAAACAGAGTATCAATTTTTTTCTGAATGTCTTTTTCCCTAATGTCACCATTTCTGTAGTTTAAAGAAATGGCCAAGGGAGTAATAATTTAACACCAAAGAGCTATAGAACATTAACAGTTAAAAATTATAGAATGCTATTGCTATATAATAATTATAATTGAGCACACGTCATGTACTTGTTCATTTACTCTTCATAACAGTTATGAAGTAAGTATGCTATGATGAGTATTTTCAAATGGAGAAATTGAAGGACAAAGATTAAATTTCATGTAGGTGCTTAGGAATCTAAATTTCATTACTCATGAACAGCATGATCCAGGAATAACTCATTACAGTGTAACCCAAAGTTAGGCAGCGTGGCTGTGTTGGAGGGAAGACTTATTGTTTGCCTTCAGAACTGTTATCTGTCATGACTAGCCTAAAAGAGTACAGTCGGTGGCTGTGGAGGGTCTATCAGAGTTCAAGCTGTAGAATCATAGTGTACAACCCTCAGATTATAGGATATCCAAAATGAAAACTGAAGTGTAGAACACTTTAGGGGGAATTTGTAAATTCTAGCTGTTCAGCGTCTTCTTACTTTTATAAACTTAGCCGGTGTAGTCTCTGCCCTCTATACATCAGGTACTATGCAAGATGTTGGTGCCATGAAGATGGGCAAGCTGTTTTGTTGCTCTGCCCTTGAGCAATTTTAAATGAATTGGAAACAACACAAACAGTTGCTTTTCGTCTTTAAAAGTAATTATTTTAAATGTGTTAGTCTACAATAAGCAGTTAAAAATGTGTGAAGGTTAGATAGTGAGAAGTAGGTGACTTGTGTTATAGACCAGGCTGGCCTTGAACTCACAGAGATCTGCCTGCTACAGACATGCGCCACCACTGCCTGGCCCCTGCAGTTGTTCTTTAGCCATTCAGTTGTAACAGTATATGCATTTTTATTTTATTTTATTTTTTTTATTTTTTATTTTTTTATAATTTATTTATTTTTATCTCAATCACAGGTTGGGTACTTTGAATCCCAGGCGTAGCCCCCTCCCCC
>CM053743.1:18242291-18284293 GCA_028658305.1 Pachyuromys duprasi | reverse complement strand
CCCTGTAGTAACTAATCATGTATCTTGTCATATACAATGGTAGCATTTGAAGTGTAACCTCTGAGAAGCAGAATTCTTGGGTCAGAAGATACAATATTTACAATTTTGATAGGTTACCCACAGTTACTATATTAGTTTGTATTGGCTAGAGCACCTGTCTAGTATGTGGAAGGCCCTGCATTCAGTCCCTAGTGCCAAAAGGAAAACAGGAAACAAACAACTTGTCCTTAATAGCAAGTGTTATTAGAATGTATTTTTTTTTATGTTTAGCATAGTCAACTCCACTATCTTTTCATAGGTAATAAATGGAATTGTGATTTTTAACATGTTTAAGAGCCATTTCTATGCTTTTTTAAATTGAGCACTTTTTTGTTCATGGGTTTTGTTGTTGATGAGTAGGACTTCTTAATATATCACAAACTAGCATAGATCTGTGATATATCTTCCCTTTAATGTCATGACTATCATTAGAGGAATGGTACAAGTATGATAAAATTGCTGGTGGAAGTTAAATTCTATCTGAGGAACAATAGAGCAAGAAGTATTTGAGCTGTGTCTTGAAAGTTAGAGTTTTATAGGAGAATTAGGACCAACTGTGTCAGTAGTGCCAAGGCATGGAGGCAAATGATATGAGCAAAACTATAGCTTAATAGTTTTGTTGTTGTTTTGTTTTTGAGACAGGGTTTCTCTGTGTAGCCTTGGCTATCCTATACTCGCTTTGTACACCAGGCTACCCTGGAACTCAAAGAGATCTGCCTGCCTCTGCCTTCCTGAGTGCTAGGATTAAAGGTGTGTACCCAGCTAACTTAATAGTTTTTAATGTGGCTTAATATGTATTCATAGAGAACTAGCAGAAGTAATTAGAAAGGAGGCTTTCTTTGGGTGTGACAGACAAGGAGCTTAGCACAGCTGCTCTTCCTCTTGGTGCTGGAGATGGAATCCCTGGCCTTACACAAGCTAGGCAACTGCTCTGTCACTGTGCTGGGTCCCTGCACCCCCTTTGGGTGTGAATGGTGCTGCCTGTAGTCTGACTTTTTATGGAGAAATTGGAGGAGTACAGGTTGTACCAATTTACGTCCTACCCAGTAGTGAATGGAAAATACCCAGTTGTGTTTATTTCTTGTTTACATCTTTGCTTATTCTTCTATGAGGCTGTTTTTATTTCTGCTATGTGCAAATATTTATTTATTAGGCTTATTATTTTAAGAACATTTTAAGACATTCTCATTTATCCTATAGAAAATTCTTATTATATGTCATACCCAAGTTTTACTGTATACAGTTTGATGCTTTTTTACTGTCCTAGGCATATTTCTTATGCCTAGGAAGTTATAAACATTTTTCATATTTAGTAACTTGATGAGATGTTTTTATAATTTTAGTTGAATCTCTATTTTTGATTCTGATGCATTGATATCAGAATCTACTAAAAATAGTTCATGGAGTCAAGATCTGAAGCATGGTGGTTCTTCTCTTTGTCTTTTTGTTTTTTCAAGATAGGGTTTGTCAGTCCTGAAGAGACCTGATAAGCTAGGGTCAGATGGAAGGGGAGGAGGTCCTCCCCTATCAGTGGACTTGGAAAGGGGCAGGGAGGAGATGAGGGAGGGATGGGGAGAGTGGGAGGGAATGAGGGAGGGGGCTACAGTTGGGATACAAAGTACCTAACCTGTGATTAATATAAAAACAAATAAAATAATTTATGTCAAAATAAAAAAGATAGGGTTTCTCTGGGTAGCCTTGACTGTCCTGGACTCGCTTTGTAGACCACCAGGCTAGCTTTGAACTTTCAAATCCCCAGTCTGCCTCTGCCTTCCTGAGTGCTGGGATTGAAGGCGTGTGCTACCCACCCAGCTTTTCCTTATTTTTTATTTTAATTTTGTTATTTTACTTCCCAACCAGTTTCCCTTTTCTCTTCCACTTCCAAGGGCCCCCTCCCGCAAATCCACTCCTGTTTCTTTTCAGAAAAGGGCCAGCTTCCCATGTAAAATATATGCAAAGGACCTAGGTCAGCCCCATGTTGGCTTCCTGGTTGGTGGTTCAGTCTCTGTGAGCCCTATGAGCCCAGTTTAATTTGATTCTGGGTTTTCTTGTGTCCTTGACCCCTCTGGCTCCTGTAATTCTTCCTTCTCTTCTGTGTGATTCCTCCCCCCCCCTCGCCTATTGTTTATCTGTTTCCATCAGTTGTTGTTGAAGCCCCTCTGATGACAGTTGGGCTAGATAACAATCTATGAATAGCAGAATATCAGTAGGAACCATTTCATTCACTTTTTTTTCTTTCTTTCTTTCTTCCCCCTTCTCCCCCCGCCCCCCTCTTGTGTTTAGTTCTATCATGAGTTTCTGGGCTATCTAGCCTTTGGCTCCTGGCCCTCTGGGCAGTGTCCAGGGGTGGACTACCTCTCATGGCTGGGTCTTAAGCTGGACCAGTCATTGGCTGGCCACTCCCACCATTTCTGTGCCACCTTTACCCCCAGCAGGACAAATTGTAGACTGACGGTTTTGTGGCTGGGTTGGTGTCCCAATTCCTCCACTGGAAGTTTACCTGGTTACAGGAATGGTTGGTTCAGGCTCTGTATCCCCCATTGGAAGGAATCTAGCTAGGGTCACCCTCATCAATTCCTGGGAGTTCTCATTGCCCTTGGTTTCCAGCTTGTCCCAGAGATGACCCTGATTCCAATTGTCTCTCCCGGTATTCTCCCTCCAATCTCCCAACCTGATTCCTCCTGTTCTATCTCCACCACCACCACCACCACCACCACCCCTGTAGTTCCTCTTTGTAGTTCCTTGGTTTGGTTTGGTTTGGTTTGAAACAGGGTCTGTCTAAGTAGTCCTAGCTGGTCTGGAACATGCTATGTAGACCAGGCTGGCCTTGAGTTCACAGAGGCTTGCCTGCTTTTGCTTTCTGCATGCACTGGAATTACTGTGCTTGAAATAACATGCACTGCTCTGTTGCTCTGAATCCCTCCACCCTAACTGATGTGCAAGCGTGTATCTTCTGTTTCCTATAGCAGATCCTGCTGCTGCTGCTTCTTTTTCTTCTTCTTCTCCTCCTCCTTCTCCTTCTCTGACACTCACTTGCACATTTGAGTCTGGTTCTGTTTCTCTCTTGACGAATGGGTCTTTTTCTTGCGGCTTCTTGTATCTTATTATTATCAATTAATTAAATACTGAAATGTTCTGTGTAGAATAGTTAGGACTGAAGTAAATAGATTTTACACAGCAAATAGGTTGTCTTTTAATGTGTCACATTGAACCATTGTAGCCAAGGGCTGAGCTAGGTTTTGGTTTTGTGGTTTCCATGGTTACCACCAGCTGAAATATCTGTGCAGTTACTTTATGCTTAGTATGGGGTTGGGTTGCTGGGTTTTTCTTGGTGCTGTTTCCTGCTGTGCAGCTGCAGCTCTGCAGGGGCTTGCCCTCCCCTGGCAGTAGGCTATTGTTGCTTATTACTCTGCTTGCCTGGCTGGAGATGGGTGGCAAGAGGCAGTCTCTGCAGTCTAGATTCCCAAGTTAGGCTTAGGTAGGCTCCTTGAGGCTGGACTCTGGAGAGAGGCCTTTGCACACACTTGTCCTTTCTCCCTGTGTCTCTATCTGCTGCAGGCTGTGGGGAAGTTCCTGTCCTCCCTCTGACTAGAGTAGGCTGGGCCTACTGTCTCCTGCCTCGACTCTAGAGGTAGACACTTTAGTGATAGTTCTTTTCCTCTCTACCAGAAACAGTGTTAGCCTGGGTCTTGTCCTCCTGCCTGCCAGGACTAGGGAGGTTCTCTGGTCTCCAGCCTGCTGTAATCTTCCCTGGGAGCACCTGGTGGAGGTGTGTGGCAAGGCCTATGAAGGAACTAACTCCAGGTGTGCAATTCCAAAGGAGTTACACTTGACACACTGACTAGCCTCTCAGGTTTTTCTTAACTGCTTGTCTTTATCTCAGATTCTGCCACTGGGGAGACGAAAGAGTATGGAGGGGGCAGATTTAGGCCACTGGGTTGCTCTGTGGTGGGATCCAGAAAAGTCGGAAATTTTTCATCATTCCTCTTTCTCCTTGCTAGTGCTCTTTCCAGCTTTTGCATTTTAAGTGGAGCAGGACTGCATTTAGTTTAAAAACAATGAATAAATCACTCTCAGAGGTGTTAATGAATTTATCTCATATTAGCCTTAAGCATTGTTATTTAGTTCAGCTTAGTTTTAACAAAACAAAAAAACCTCACTTCATGTAAAAGATTCTTTTGCTTTTGAAATATTTGCATTGGTCTCTTGGGGTCACAGATTTTCAAGTTCTAAAGTGAACTTCATTATAGCACTGTTTTTTTTTTTTCTGTTTTTGTCTTGTTTTGTTGGATCTGACTATGTTTTTGTAGTTAGAGGACAGATGTGGCAGGGTGAAAGTTATTAGCTGAGTACAGTCTCTTGTTACTCATTTAATCTGTGTGGTTTAGTTACCCGGGTAACAGCAGATAATTCTGTTTTCTGGGTGCAGCCTGCCAGGTGTCTTCTCCCTCCCCTCGCCCAAACCTTTCCAGTATGACTTATACTGATCTGAAAATCACGGCTCTTAAGCTCTTCCAATGGTCTTACCTAATTGCAAAAACAACAACCTCTTCTTAATGTGACCCTTTTGCGTAAAGACACATGGCCTTTGGAGGGCTGTGGATACAGAGCAGTGGGTTTGTGAGGTTAGTTTGTACCATATTATTGAAGGAATGTGTTTAATTGCAGTTTTACTTTTTTTAATTAATGAAATTTCTCAACACACCTCCCTTTTGTGGTGGTACAGATGAAACTCAAGACCTTGGGTGACCAAGTCCTTTTACCCCCAGAAAAAACAAGATCTGGTCATATTGTGTGGCTCAGGCTGAACTGGACCTGGCTGTGTAGCTTAGGTTGGCTTTGAACTTAAGATCTTCCCTTGTCTCTCCCCTCAAGGGCTGTGATTATGTATTACAGTACCAGTTTCCTGGGAGTCTCATTTGTTATACTATGATGATGTTATTCTAGACTTTAGTTTTTCCTAGAGCACCATTCCATTTGAAAGCTAAAATTGTTTTCATGGAACAGCTCAAATATTTGATGAAGTTAAGTTCCAATCATTGCTCTTTAACCATAAGAATCTCATTTATCAGATTTGTTGGGCTTCACAGATATTTATGATTACACAAAAAGAATTCACTGGATATTTTATATTAATTGCTTATTAAATAATTGAAAATTTAGTTGTGAAATCAAGGTTTTATTTATTTTAATTTTGACCATAGTGGGGGCCTTTGTTTAGGCTAAATAGAGCACTTTCTTCCTAAACAGGCTCTCTGATCTTCTGTTGGCTTTGTTACTTATTAGTAAATGTGATTAAAATATGTTTTCTTCAGTTTGGGAGGCTTAGGAATTTAGTAGGCACCAGGAGCGCTATGAGACATGGCACTTCCTTCCACTTGGGCACTTGCTTAAACTTGCTGCCAGCAGTCTGAAAGGATGCCTGCATCATTAAAATGAAGATTATCATTATTTGCTAGTGTGCTCAGCTGCTTATTAGTGGGGAGGATACTATTATTAGTGGTGATAGCAGCATTTGTTGAGTGTTAAGAACAAGAATGAAATTTTATATTAGATTGGTTTTGATATTTTAAAATATTACTGTTATTTCTTGCTCATATGGTTTATGAGGCCTTATATTACTTTTGTTACTATCCTAACAGACTAACACAAACTTTGAGGCTTAAAAAAACACAATTCTCTGTGTTATGGTTCTCTAGATTCAGAGTCTGATATAGAGCACATTGGCTATGCTGATGGTGGTTTTCTGGAGACTGTAAGGAGACTCAGTTTCCTACTGAGTCATATTCCTGACCTGTGTGGCCCACTGCTATCTCAGAGCACTGGCAGCTTGCATCCCTCTCTTGCTGGGGTTGCTGTCAGCTTCTCAGGGCCATGTGATCTAGTTGGGAAAGGGGGTTAGTTCTCATTTTGAAGGGCTTCTGTGATTGGACACACATTGATAATCTAGGATAATCTTTCCATTTTCAAGGTCTTTCACCATAGGTCACATGCAAACTCTCTTTGTCACATATCATGACATGGTTGTCTTTTGGGATGTATTAATTATTTTTCTCATTTCAGTTACAAAATATCTTACAAAAGGCAGCATAAGGGTGCAGGTGGGGTGGGGTGGGGTGGGGAGGTTTCTTTTGGCTCATGGTTTGAGGGTACAGTACAGCCTGGTAGGGAGGCATGGTGAGAGGAGCAACCTTTGACTTTGGGGGAGGAGCATGTGGTTGCTTGCTCACATCTGGACTGATTACAAAACGTGGAGAGAACAGTAAGTAGGACTGAGCCATAAACCTCAAGACCTGTCCCTGGGAGAGTCACTTAACCCAACTGGGTCCCATCTCAGAAAGGTTCCCCAGTGTTCTCAAACAGGGCCACCATCTGAGGACCAAGCATTCAAACACATGATCTTGTAGGGGACATCTGACACACAAGTCACATAAGTGGCTGCTTTTCTGTCTACCACAGAACCCAAATATCTTTCTAAGATAGTGTTGTACTAATTTAAGACTTTTGTGATTTGAGTAAATGTTGAAAAATTATATTACCTCTAGTTTTGTTTTCTTACCTTTAAGCTCTTATCTGCACTTCCCTTATTTCTTAGGCATTTTGTAAGCATTAGTTTTTGCATGCAGCAGACCTCCCCACAACTACTCATTACTGCATCTACATCTGTGGGTGAGGTGGCTGAGGCTGGGTGTCTGATGACCCAGGCTTGCTCTGCTGCCAAGTTTGCAGGTTAGCTGAGCATCATCTAACCTAGCCTGGGGCTCTGGGGCTGGCTCTGGTCCATGTGTCTCTCATGTTCTTAGTTTGGGCTTGTGTTTATGAATAATGACAAATAAATACATTAATGTGGAAATATACAAAGCCTCTGTCACTTCTTTATTCTGTCAGCCCAAACTAGTCACATGACCCAGTGGTCACTGATTTCATCCCTTTGACTGCCTGCTTCTGCAGAGAATTGTCTTGCTCTTTTCCTCCTGGCTAGTTAATGATATACTATTCCTTCCACACCTGGTTCCCCAAGCCTAAACTGCAAGAGGTATTTTAGACTGTTCTCTCTGTTTCCTATCTTTTGTATTTACCTTGTAAACATTTTTCTATTCTATTCTCTTTTCAGCCTTATCGTTATTTATTCAGACTAGCTAGCCACCCCCCATAAGAAGAAAGAAAGAGAGGGAATATACCTTGCTTCTCCCCTCATTTCCTTCAGAGCTGGCTCTTCTATTGTAGCTGGGACACTCTACAACTTAACATTCACATCATTCTTGCTCTCTGACTTCTCTTTGCCTCTAAAACAGGCTCATTGTGACCTGGAGTTTCCGACCCTATTTTTGAGCTTCCTGATCTCTGTTTTCCTCGATTAGTTTCAGAGTCAGCAAATGCTGGCCAGTGGAACAGTGGAAACTATCCGTTTTTACATAGTTTGTGAAGCTAATGGGAGTTTTATTTTACTTATTTTAACTTGTGTGTGATCATGTTTGTATGCATGTAGGTAACAGATCACTAATAGGTGTAATTCTGAACTTCAGGAGACATCCATCTTGATTTTTGAGACAGAATTCTCATTGATCCCTGAACAGGCCCTGATTAGAGTGAATTGATTGGCTAGGCTGGCTATCAAGTGAGCTTCAGGGATCCTCTGGTCTCTGCCTCCTTAGCATCAGTATTAGAACAGCAGGGCACCACCCCTGGCTTATTAATGTGTGTTCTGGGGACCGAACTCCGGTCCCCATGCTTGTACAAAAGGCACTTTAATGATTTTCTCCCCATCCTCATTTGTGTAAATGAAGTCATTTGTGTTCTGTGACTGTTTTCTCTCACTACATAACAAAGAAATTCCATACTGTTGATGTGTATGTTTAATGGTTTTAAGGTTAATACATGTTGTCGCATTGATCCGGTACTTTGTTCTTTGTGTTGTTGATTAATAGTCCATTATATACCTCAATATGTAGGCAAGAACTTTCTGGAAAGGACTCCAGTAGCATACATAGGAAATCAATCCAGGAATTGATAAACAGAGTTACATGAAATTTAAAAACTTCTGTGTATATTACAAAGGAGAAAAAAATCATCGGAGTGAAAGATGGCCTATAGAATAGGGCTAAAAAAAATCAGCTTTGTATCAGACAAGGGACTCAATATTTAGAATATATAAAGAATTCCAAAAAATAAAGCACACAAAAAGATCATGTAGTCAGTAAGTAGGCTAATGAATTGAAAAGACAGTTTTCAAAAGAAATATAAATGGCCAATAGTTGAAAAAAATGTTCAGCCGTTTTAGCCATTAGGAGAGTGCAAGTTAAAATTGCTTTGAGGGCTGGCAGTGGGTAAAGGTCCCTGCTGTGAAGTCTGACAACTAGAGTTCCTGGAATCCACTTGGTAGAAAGAACCAGCTACCAAAAGTTTTTCTCTGACTTCCATGTATGTGGCATGCACACCAACACACATATCCACCCTGAATAAAAATATAATAAAAAATTTAAATGTCCCTTTAATAGACCCATCTATACTGCTCCTGAGTATTTACCCAAAGGGATCTTAAATCAGCATACTAGATATTTGTGTACATGTCTGTGTTTATTGCTGTACTGATTCACCTTAGATGAGCTGTAACATCAGCCTGCATTTCTTATCAATGGATGAATTCATAAAACAAAATGTACATATCCACAGGGTAATATTTTTCAACAATGAAAAAAAGTAACATGACATCTGCAGGAAAATGATAGAACTGGAGATGATTTATTAAAGAGAGGGCAATAGAACACATGTGACATGAGAACAGAAAATTGATGGCTTTTGGTGGGGGAGGGGCTGGCCATTGGGAGTTTGACCATGCTCCAGTGAGTATAAGGGCAACACAAATTGGACTTTTTTTTTTTTTTTTTTTTTGGAGAGGGCACAAGGGTGAGAAGGGGGACCTGGAGGAATGGGACGCGAATGTGCTCATTATGTGTTAAATTCCCAAATAAAATAATAAAATAATATAAATAATAAAATAATAAAATATTCTATTTGGGGAAAAAAGACTGCAGGAAGAATGGGGACCAGCAAAGGGGCAAAGAGGAGTAACAGCAGTGTAGGAATGTGCTGACTAAATAGAAAATATAGTGGCATATTTGTGTGAAAGCGAAATTGAAACACAAAAATAAATACAACACCCCATCATAGCGTAATATCATATTTTGTTACTTCTACCTTTGGGGTGTTATGTGTGGTGCCACTAGGAATATTTGTGTACCAGTTTGCGTATGGATAAATCTTTGTTGTTGTTGTTTGTTTGAGACAGTTTCTCTGTGTAGCCCTGGCTGTCTTAGAACTAGCTCTGTAGACCAGGCTGGCCTTGAACTCACAGAGGTCTGCCTCCCTCTGCTTCCTGTGTGCTGGGACTACAGGCGTACGCCACCATGCCCAGCATGTATGAACAATTCTTTTAGGTGTATATCAAGACTATCGTTCTTATCCTTCAGTCTTGTCTTTGACAACTCTTCTCTAACTTCCTAGGCTGGACTAACGGTCTTCAGAAGAGCCTGCTAAGCATCTTTAATAATACGTTATGTTGCAACTATCTCTTTACATGTATATTTCCTCTTGCTTCTTTGGAGCAATAAACTTTTGGAGAATAGCAACACTGCTTCATTCGCCTTGTACTGATTGGAAATAGTACAAAAGCACTGGTTGGTATTTGTTGAGTTAGAGAGACTGTAAAGCTGGGTGTGCTTTTGAGTTAAATGTTCTTCCATTAGTTTTCTGTCTTATGTAAATCAGCTTTAGAAAGGTCTCCTTGAATATGTTCTGATGTAACTGCCTTAATGTATCTTGTCTTGAGGTCTGCTCGGAAAAATAAAAAAGTTGCCAATGAAAAGACAGCGGATGGAAAAACAGATGATATAGAGAAAATAAAGTCATATGCCTACATGGAAAGTGAACCTGAAGATGATGTCTACTTAAAACGATTATACCCGAGGCGGATCTATGAAGTGGAAAAAGCTATTCACCTACTTAAGAAATTTCAAGTTCTGGACTTTACCAGTCCAAATCAAGGTGTTTACCTTGATTTAACATTAGATATGTCATTGGGGAAAAAGGTATGTAGACTTTTGTTTATTAAAACAGATACATGAATTGATGTTTTTAATTTTTAAAATTTTAGGTGGCGGAGAGATAGAGAACACAGATTTGAGCATTGAAGTATAGATGGTTGAAGAGTTTTTTTTGTTTTTGTTTTTTGTTTTTTTACCAGCTTTTTAACCTGTGGGTCGTGACGCCTTTGGGGTTGAATGACCCTTTCACAGGAGCAGACTGGGAACCATTGGAAAACACAGATACTCACATTACAATTCATAACACTAACACAATTACAGTTATGAAGTAGCAACAAAAGTGATTTTTATGGTTCACCACAATATGAGGAACCTATGTAAAAAGGTTGCAACACTAGGAAGATTGAGAACAGTAGTTTACACAAAGATGGAGGTCGGTGAAGGGTTAGGGTGAGTGGAGAAGAACAACAAAAACTAAGGCTGTGTCAAAAACCATAAGGAAACCTGCTACTTTGTAAGCTAATCTATAAGTAAAATTTTAAAACCTATCCCCTCCCTATTTGGAAAAACGCATTTCTAAGAATATAATCTTTTAATCAGTTGTATCAGAGGAGCTGCCCCTTTTCTCATCTGCCAAGCCTATGGAGGCCTGGAGGCCTTTTTCATAGAAATCTCCCTCAGAGCTCTGATCCTCAGTTCTAGGCAGGTCCTTCACCACAAGCTGAAGAGATTAATTCTGAGGTCTTATGGGATTTGTACTTGTGAGTGTTAGATGATGCATTGTTTAATTTGGATTTTTCAACTTACTACCCAAATATATCTAAAAGTGATGGGGACCTCTGTTTCATGAAAATAGAGCCATTAAGAAGCCCCTTTTGGTTTTGGCATTCTGTTGTAGAATTGCCTAGGGCCATGGAGCACATTAAGGGTGAGCTACTGAGCAGATCAGTTGGATACTCTCTTTGTTTAGGATATCTAGCTATTTTCATAATCTTCTTTGAGTCTGAAAATTACATTTAAAATTTTAATTCAAGGTAGCAACCATCTGTTGACACCGAGGAAATGGAAACTGTTACACTAGGTGCTAGGGAGATGCAGTATGAATATATATTACAACATTTGACTGATAAATGATTTAGACAAAAACCACATGTAGTGGGGTGTGGCTGAGGAGAGAGATTTAGATTCTTATTTTTATTTTTCAAAAAGAAAATATATAATCTCTTGAGCTTTAAGTTTGGCATAAATGGGAGACCCTATCGTAGATTGGAAGAATTAGAAGCAAGAATTGAGTATGGTGGTGCATTCCCATATTTCCCAGTGCTCAGGAAGCTGAGGCAGGAGAATCTTGATTTTGAGGCTGGCAGAAAGGCCCTATCTATCCAGCTAATGAGCCACTCAACCAGAAATTAAAAACATCTCAGTTCTCTTTTTTATAGAATCTAGAAAATAGCACAGAGATGAACTTTTTGTAATTGCTTTTCTCCTTTGTATGTTTAGAAAAAATTGGAGCCATTTTCTACTATTACTGGTTTGCCATACCCTTTTGCCTCTGAGGTAAACAAAGTTGCTGTATTTACAGCGGTAAGTAACTTTGTCAACAATTTTATAATTTTTAAGAAATTATACTAGTCAATAAAGAGAGTAATGGGATATTATTGGAGAAAAATTTAGAATTCACCCCAGTCTTTTCAAGTTCAGAGAAGTTCACTTATTTGCACTTGTCCTACCAGTCTGAGAAAGAGATGCACAGACTTTCCTGCTGTCTTCACCACCCGTCACTGTAGTGTTGGTCCAAAGAACCTGAAGGGAGATGTGGGCTGGAGGATCATGGGTCTCCAGCCTCCTACTCATGCTCTCAGAAGCACAAGGGTTGTTTTTCACAGTGCTGTGAGTCTTCAAGAGCACAACTTAAACAAAATCCTGGTCTTAAAGACAGGATGGCTGGCATGGAGTCTAGCTTGACGGACTTCTGAGTTGTTGACATTTGTTTACAATGTGCTGACGTGTTTGCTTAGTTTCCCCTTCTTTACCATCTGAATTGTTATATCTGAGACTGTTAAAATCTTCTCTGCTTTCCTCTGGAGGAAGAAGCTGTGTTCTTTCTAGTACGTGGGAATTATAGTTGTTGGAGTACCACAGTGTTATGGTAACTAAGGGGGTGAAGTATATTCCCAGAAAACAAAATGATAGAAATGGAAGGAAAAGCCAAACACTGTTTTTCTTTTGAAGTCTTGAGGCATGGCTAACTTTTAGTTTTTTGATTTCTTAAATTGAAAGTTGTCCCCTCGTATCAGTTATATAAAATATAAGTTAGTATAACTAACCATATTTTAAGTTTTCACTTTTGGAAGGTGTATATATATATATATTGATAGAACCAGCTACTTGTCACATGCTAGGCTGTGTTTGTTTGTTGAGACAGGGTCCCTCTGCATAGTCCTGTCTGTCTTGGAAGTTTCTACGTAGACTAAGCTGCTCCTGACATCACAGAGATCCTCTTACCTCTGCCTCTTGAGCACTGGGATTAAAGGTGTTTACCACCACTCCCAGCACTTGCTAGGCTCTTCATATGACATCAAGATTTCTTCTGTCAGTCAAATACTCGTACTCATGCTGAAGTATAAACTGAAGTTGTTTTTTTTTTCCAGAATATAATGTATCTGATGCATATAATTGAAAATTGGTGTATTTTTCAATTAAAAATTTTAAAAAATCAATTTTGAATTGATATTTCTGAATTTGTTAATGTTCAAACTGTTATGCTTTGGTAGGATGCATCAGAGATTAAAATAGCTGAAGAAAATGGAGCTGCATTTGCAGGAGGAGCGGATCTGATTAAGAAGGTACTGTGTTTATATTCATTAGTTATACAGATTGTTCTGATAGCTCAGCTATCCAATAATTAACTTTTGTTGTTCATGTTTTGTGATTTTTGTCTGCATGTGTGTTTGTATCTTATGTGTGTTCGTGGTACCCTTGGAGGTCAGAAGAAGGAGTGGGATTTGCTGGGACCAGAGTTTTATACCCACATGCGCTGCCATGTGGGTGCTGGGAATTGAATCCAGGTCCCCTGAAGAGCAACCAGTGTTCTTAACTGCTGAGCCATCTCTTAGCCCTATACATTAATTTATTCATTTGCAGATGCTCATTAGGGTTATATTGTCTCCAAGTCAGTTAGTAGGCTTTATAAAAACAGGATTTTTTTTTTACTTTCTTCAGTTTCAAATCTAAGATTACTTCACTCTTGCATTTATTTGTTTATAGTTTACCGTTGTTATGAAAGTTTTGTGAATAAAACACAAAGGCCAGTCTTAGCCAAGTTTTGAATGTGAAATTTGAAATGAAATCCAATATTAGTACACGTGAATATTTCATTCATGTTTTAAAAACCAACTGTTTCTTTCAATCTGGGAATGGAAGTATCATTTAATTGGTATTTAATCTCTGCTGTATGGTGTTTCCTCTGAATATTTTCTCTGCAGTACACTTGAAGTAGCAAGCTGACTTAGCATGGCAGCTGAGCAGTGAGGAAGTAGCCCACTTTCAGGAAGGGCCTAGTGAGCCTTTTTTTAAAAGAGAATAGCATTTTTTTTTTAAGAGGTAGAAAGAGGTATTTCTAAACTCACAAAAGGTTTTCCTTGACATTTTCTATGAGTCCCTTTTCCAAATAAGTTAGTTGTGGATAGGGATGGGCTGCAGGGAGCTGGGCAAACTGATTTGAAAACTTATCCTCCTAAATCCAGATATTTTTGCTTGGCTCACTGGCTGGTCCTTTAGAGAACACGGCAGCTGACTAGTGTTCTAAGACTGACGGTGATTATTTCTTGTTAAAGGGAAGTGGAAATAGTTTATCCTGAAGCCAAATTTGAGTGATCAGGGCCTGGAACCTAACAAGGTTACCCCTATATTCTGTTCCCACATGGAAGTAGTTTTGTTACCATGTAGGGACCTTGATTGGGTTCTTTTCTTTGCCAGTTAAAAATTAAAAGAAAAAAATCTTAACAGCAACGGTTAGCAGCAGAGAAATCTTGAACACAAAAAACGGGCAAAGACACAATCAGCAGTTTGAGAAAAGCTTTTATGGGGTGAGGAAAGATATACAGCAAGGCCACACAGAGGGAGAGACCCTCCTCAAGCAGAGGTGTGGACTGAGGGAGCTGAAGCTCAGTTCCTCCTTGAGTATCGCTTTGAAGTCCTTCCTCCTTTAGTTTAACATCCTGATCTGGCCTTGAACCTGCTGAGCCAGTCCAGCAGCAGGAGGAAAAGCCCACAGGTCTTTATAAAATCTTAAGTAAAATTTCCAAATGAGTTTACTGGAAAATAGGAATGGATCTTGCTTTAACACAGGTTCTTGGCTAAGTCTAAGTGTAATGCCCTGTTCTTTCTGGCATATCATTTTAATTCTTTAAGTACCAACAGTGTTTTAATTGATCAAAGTAAATATATATTAGGTGCTTGGGAATTTGAAAGTAGGGCTTGGTTTCTGGAGCCAGAAAACTAACATCAGCAGCCATGTGCTGCCTTTCACCGACTTCCTCCCTGACCCCGTGAGAGTGTCACAGCTGTGACAGCCACTCCTACAGGTCTGTGGTCAGAAGTTAACTCACTCCTCTAGGAGAAAGCAGTGGAGGAGAAGGTGTTGCACAGCCCTGCTGTTGGCAATGGAAACACTAGAAACAAACTCAAATAAGAAAATCTAATCGTGATTTTTTAGTATATAAATATTATAGGTACATAGTTTTCCTTTAGGAGCCAGTGGTGAGTGCACTGCTAGAGAGGCAGTGCTGCTTGGGTAAGTTATTGTAATCAGGATGTTCTTCCCATCAGATGTTTGAAAGCTTTCCCCACAGCATTTGTAGAAGGTATTCATTCAAGTTATGAGGTAAGGTCAAAGCAGTTTTTTTCAAGTAATAACATGGCTGTAGATTTTCAAGCACATTTCTGTATATTTATATTTACTTATTTAAAGCAACGCTGGAGGTTGAATCCAGGGCCTTATCCAGGCTAGGCAAATGTTCTAAGACCAGTAATACTCCAAGGCCCCATTCCTGCTTTCTTAAGTTAGTACCCTGTCCTCCTTAGCATTTAGCTGGAGAAACAGTTCAGCAGAGGTCCCAGATTCAGTTCCCAACACCCACACGGTAGCTCATGATTTCTGTAATCCAGGACCTCCTCTGACCTCCATGGGCACCAGGAATGCAAGTGGTGCGCAGACATAGATGCAAGCAGAACATTTATTCTCCTAAAAAAGATAATTGTTTTGAAAAGAAACTATAAAGTAGGCTATACTTACTGGACTTTACATAATTTCTAAGATCTTTATTAAATTCATTTCATTTTGAAATGTCACATATATTTGGCTCAGAGATACTTGAAACTAATGTTTTTTTTCTTGTCTGTAAAAGCGTGATTTCTGTGTACCGATTCGTGTTATTCTAAGATGTATTCCTAAGGTAAATTTTAGCATAACGTTCACAGATAGAATTAATTTTAGGAAGCCTGCTGATGAAAGCCTTACATAAAATTCTTCAGCATTTCAAAGTTGTCTTTCTTTCCTCCATGTTCTTGGGTATGGGGACCCTGGTTCTAGAACCCCACTACCTATGTTTGAATGGTGGTGTTTCTCTTCGGAAACACATGCTAACTTCTCACTGAGGTTCTGGGTTTCTCGTCTGAAATAGTTAATTTTTTTTAAATTTTTTTATCATTTATTTTTATTATTAGTTACATTTTATTAACTCTGTATCCCAGCTGTATCCTGCTCCCTCATTCCCTCCCAATCCTACCCTCCCTCATCTATTCCCTGCCCCTTTCCAAGTCCACTGATAGGGGAGGACCTCCTCCCCTTCCATCTGACTTTGTTTTATCAGGTATCTTCAGAACTGGCTGCAAAGCCCTCCTCTGTAGCCTAGCAGGGCTGCTCCTCCCTTGCAGGGTGGGGAGGTCAAAGAGCCAGCCATTGAGTTCATGTCGGAAGTAGTCCCTGTTCTCCTTACTAGGATACGAACTTGGATACTGAGCTACCATGGGCTACATCTGAGCAGAGGTTCTAGGTTATATCTATATGTGGTCCTCGGTTGGAGAAACAGTCTCATATAAGACCCCTGTGCCCAGATATACTTGGTCCTTGTAGAGCTCCTATCCTCTCCAGGTCATATTAACTCCCCCTTCTTCCATATGATTCCCTGAACTCTGCCAAAGGTTTGGTTTTGAGTCTCAGTATCTGTTTTGATACACTGCTAGGTAGAGTCTTTCAGAGGCCCTCTGTGGTAGGGTCCTGTCCTGTTACTTGTTTCCTCCTACATTCAATGCCCATCCCATTTGTTGATCATTTTACCCCGTGTCCTCTTCCTTGTTTATCTTCTTTAGGTGTATAGATTTCATTATGTTTATCATATCTTATAGGTCTAAATAAGTGAGTATATACCATGTGGGTCTTTCTCCTGGGATACCTCACTCAGAATGATCTTTTCTAGATCCCACCGTTTGCCTGCAAATTTCATGATTTCCTCATTTTTAATTGCTGAGTAGTATTCCATTGTGTAAAAATACCACAATTTCTGTATCCATTCCTCCGTTGATGGACATTTGGGTTGTTTCCAGTATCTGGCTATTACAAATAAAGCTGCTACAGACATGGTTGAGCAAATGTCTTTGTTGTGTACTTGAGCATCTTTTGGATATATGCCTAGGAGTGTTATAGCTGGATCTTGAGGAATCACTATTCCTAATTGTCTAAGAAAGTGCCAAATTGATTTCCAGAATGGTTGTACAAGTTTGCATTCCTACCAGCAATGGAAGAGGATTTCCCTTTCTCCACAACCTCTCCAGCATGTGTTGTCATTTGAGTTTTTGATCTTAGCCATTCTGGTGGGTGTAAGGTGAAATCTCAGGGTCGTTTTGATTTGCATCTCTCTGATGGCTAAGGACGTTGAGCATCTCTTTAAATGTTTCTCTGCCATTCTGTATTTCTCTACAGAGAATTCTCTGTTTAGCTCTGTACCCCATTTTTTAATTGGATTGCTTGATTTATTGTTTTTTAACTTCTTTGTTTCTTTCTATATTCTGGATATCAACCCTCTGTCAGATATAGGGTTGGTGAAGATCCTTTCCCAGTCAGTCTGTAGGCTGTCGTTTTGTTTTGATGACAGTGTCTTTTGCTTTACAGAAGCTTTTAAGTTTAATAAGGTCCCATTTATTGATTGTTGCTCTTAGAGCTGAAATAGTTAATTTTAGTACTCACCTTGTAGCATTGCTGTGAACATTGGATGATTTAAACTGTATAAAATATGTGCAGAATTCACGACACTTAAGAAGTTCTCACTTAGTATGTCATTATTTTTATAAGGAGTACAGAGTGTTATTTAATGATTGAAGAATTTTAAAAATAAAATACTAGTAACAGGAAGACAATTCTAAGAATATTTCTTAATTTTACCAGAGTTCATTTTTTCTGAATTCATTAACCCAAACCAAGGCTTTAGATAGGTAAGGTTTCATGTAAAAATAAACATTACTGGTGAAAAATTTGTACCCTGGCAATATTTTGTTTTAAAAGTTATTAAATTAAGCCGGGTGTGGTGGCAGAGGCAGGTGGATCACTGTGAGTTCTAAGCCAGTCTGGTCTACAAAGAGAGTCTGAGACAGTCAAGGCTACACAGAGACACCTGTCTCGAAAACAAACAAAGAAAACAGTTATTAAATTAAAATTTTAAGCGGAGTATAATATAGTGGTATAATATTTATTTGGGGTGCCAGTCTGGATTTATCAACGAATTCTTTAAAGCCTGGTTACGAACCTCTTGTTTTGAGAATGGAAATACGGTATGTCTGACGAACTGTGAGAGAACTTAGCTTTGTCCTCTCGCCTTTTGGTTTTCGTTATTGGTAACAAGGAGAATTTTAACTCAGAGCTTTGTGCAAATAATGATAAATTCAGTCTTTTGATGTCCTAAATTTAGAAAGTTAATGGTTGCTAGTGAGTTTGGCAACTAGGAGCGTGTGATCTTTTTAGAAATGTTCACTTCTTGTTACATTTAATAGACAGGAATGGTGCTTTGGGAGGTTTGTGTGAGCTGGCCACATATCAATGTGGTGTTCCAGCTTGTAACTTCATTTTGCCCAGCATAATCTCACAGTAAAATTAAAGCCATTAATTTTGTTTAAAAATACATGCATCTATTTTTAAAATATAACAAAGTGTTATATTTTAATGTTTTTCATTAAAATATTTCCTTCTGATTTTTTCATAACTGGTGACTTTATTTGTATAATTCTGTTTGAAGAAAAATTCATAATGAAATTACTTATGTTCAAAAAGTTAAAGTTGTTTTTTGTTTTTTCTTCTGGTTTTCAGATCTTGGATGAGGAGGTTGTTGCAGACTTTTATGTAGCTGTTCCGCAAATAATGCCTGAGCTTAACCCATTAAGGAAGAAGCTGAAAAATAAGTTTCCAAGGACTTCTAGAAGTAAGAGGGAATTTTTATTATTTCAGTATGTTCTCACAACTTTCTTTATACTTTTGTTTGTAAGAAAGCAATGCTGCTAACATGTTTGTAGACCAATTATGCCTGATATTTGAGATTGATATTATAAGAATATATAGATTTTATTTTCTTCTTTGGCATTAATGTTGTTGTCAGAGTACTGTGATCTGGCTGACATTAATGAAATGTAGTACCAAGAACATCGTTATCATGCATTTTGTTGACTTTTATACTTTTTTAACAATATAGTATATAGGCTCATTTAAAGCATTCAGCTTGTATGTAAATGCATATAAATGAGTGCTTGGCTATGTATTTCTGCTGAGTAGAAATTTTCCTTATGAATATGTCCTTAACAAATACAGTAAAAGAAGCTGGACAAAGGTGGCACATACCTTTAATCCCATCACTTGGGAGGCAGAAGCAGCTGGATCTCTGAGTTTGAGATCAAGCCTGATCTACGAAGTGAGTTCCAGGACAGCCAGCATTGTTACACAGAGAAACCTTGTCTTGCTAAAACAAACAAACAAAAATCAACACTAACAACAAAAATATAGTAAGAGAAGCCCTGTAATTACACAAAATGCTGTAAGTGTTATAAAATGAGAGATACCAATTGGTCAGTTCCTAAGGTACTAAGGATATTCACTCGGGGGTGTATTTACGATATAGGGGAGAAACAAAACAGTGCATCATGAGTGAGGTGACATTTAAGATGTTACCAGTATAATTGGGTGCATTGATTGAGAAATAAGTAGAATATATTATCCACAGGCAGAGAAGTATGCTAGAAAGGTTGGCTCCAAGGAGTGTTGTGTAGGTCCTTTTGTCTGGAGAGATGGTACCTCTATGATGATATGGAAGTGAATAATGGGAAGTGATGTTGGGGTGGACTGGTGCTGTTTTGAGGAAGTCTTTGAATCAGGAGATATAATAAGCATGGACGGTGTATTCAGCATGAATCATTTAGATGTTGTAAAGTGATGTGATATCATTTGTTCTCTAGAGTGGCATGAGACATACTGTTTTGGATTGAAACTAAAGGTAGGGAGCCCAGTTAGGCTGCAGTTACAAGAGACTAAGGGTAATGTTTAAAGTCAGTTCTGCATGATGAGGACAGAGTGAAGAGTACAGTGGTAAAGACAGATTCTGTGACTTCATAGGAAGGGAGTGGCTGAGGGGGGCTGAGGCATCTTTACAGACGGCACTTCCTAATGAGTGTCATTGATCGACACAGCATGAGCACACTCACAGAACAGGTTCATTTGTGGTAGGTGGTGCTGGATGTCTGCTGCAGATAAGGGTTGTTTCTATTCAGTATTGCAGATGAAAGAAGCATTTTAAAATTTGTTTGGTTCTTTTTTTTAAATTTCGACTCTAGGAGAGCTAAAGAATAAAAAAAGGTTAACTAAATTTCTTCCTACATATTAGCTACTAAGATGTCTATTCATGATCTAACTAGGACTGATTCAGGTTCTTTTACTGTGCTATGATTTTGTTAGGAGCCTGTATATGAGCTCATATTAGATGTAGGTGGGGACTTGGCAGTTTTGATAGAGATTTTTATCGCAGCTGCCTTTGTTGTTATAGAATCAGGCTCACTTTTTAAAAGTCAGGCCTGAAATTGAATATTACTGAGGGGAGGGAGGACAGATTTGCAGTCAGACTTAGAGAAAATATTTTGCAAAAACAGTTTTTACTTCTAATTAAGGTCAAGTTGCAGCCAGCAGCACTAATGGAGCAGTGAAAGGTGAGGCTCGCAGGGCCACCCTTGCCACTCGGCCCTACCACTCAGCTGGTTATTAGGCATTAACTCCTGCCTTTGCCACTCTCTTTTCATTAGTGTTACTGTTGTTTAAGCTGGAGGGTTTTCAAATAACTTCTTTATTCCAAATAGCAAGTTTCCTGTTAAAGTGTTTATGCTTATCTGGGAGATTTAGTTTATTTCTATTTTCATAATGAGCCACACTTTGCACTGACAATGTGTGTGTCCTTAGTGTGCGTGTGTCCCTCTCCCCTGCCTGTGTGCTTTAACAAGGCACCTGGAAGAATGACAGCACCCCTTCTCTAACATTTTATTTCACCCACACAGGGTCTGCTCAGCAGAACCAGCAAAGCGTTTGTGTTCTTTAAGCATGAAAACAAACTATTAGCCTGTCAGAATGTTCACACAGAACACACCAGATGTGCATGAGGACAGATGGCGCTTGTGCTGTGCGTTTGTAGAGATTGTTCAGATTCTGCTTTCAGAATGTTTGAGTCCCTTTAGAGCCAACAAAACACATTAAGGTAAAATAGAAATTATGGAGCTCCAGTAAGAGCCAGCTGTTGCAGCTCACTGGTCCAGTGCTGTCTCAGTTATACTAACAGCAGTGGGTGTTACCATCTTGGCTAGATCCGTTGTGCACATTTCTTATATAACTATAGGCAAATTCATGTTTTCAAATTCCTGTTTGGCTTTTTTTTTTCCTCAGCACTTTTTTGTTTTTATGAAAAATATTTAAAACTTGCTTGAAAGGGATTTGGCTTCATTTTGCTGCCCCCTCTCTTCTAAGAGCTCTGTGAAACTCATTCATCGTCATTATGGCCATTTTCCTTTACTGTGATGTGTGTGTTCATGTGTACGCATATTTAAGTGTATGTACATATATGTGCTTGCACGTGGAAGCCAGAGGTAGATGTCTGCTGTCTTCCTTAGTCACTGTCCACGTTTTGAGCCATGGTCTTTCACCAAGCCTGGCTAGGTGGCTGGGCAGTGAGCTCCAAGGACTGCCCATGCCTACTTACTGTAAAGAGGTGGTTGCATCAGACATTAAGACTCATACATGCTGAAGTTACAAGAATTTAAAGGATTCTTTAGTTCTTGAAATAACGTTCTGTGCTTCCAAGTATTACTTCTATTACTGAAGCTGAACTTTTAGGGTATATGAGAAAAAATGCAAAAACAAGTTTCTGCCTCCCTATATTAGTTTAAAAACTATTTATATATGAACGAACCCATTAAGGAATAAATACTGTTATAGTAGATTAATTATGAGTGTGTTATAGATAATCATATGAACATTGCTTTCTTTATTTCAGCCCTAGGGCCTGCTATGCTGTTTCTCACACATGTACATGCTGAGTTCTTTATTTTCTTGGGGTCTTTGGATTTATTTACTTTTTGGGTCTATCTGCAATATGTATGTGTTCAATTCCTACTATTATACCTTAATTTTATCTGTTGCTGTTGTCTTGCGGCTTAGAATAGTATCTGTCTCAGCATTTTCACTCTACAAATGTTTGTGTAGCTAATGACCATTTAATGCAGGATTCAGTTGAAAGAACATCCAGAGTTAATAACTCAACTGAACCATGGATTAAGTGTAATTTATACATTCAAAATATAATTATGTTTATGCTAGTTGAACACCTGGTTTATGACTAACAATATGGTAACAACTTTGAACATGGAGTGAAAGTCTTTGATGTCATAGAATTAGCACTAACTTCAGTACATCCTCATACCCAGCTTTGTCCGTCAAACAGGGAGCACTTTGTTTCTTTGAGCTGCCCTTGTTGTACAATCTTAGTTCTTCGTTTTTATTTTAGTCTTTAAAATTAGTGGCCATCAGTAATTTGTTGCCTCCACTTCCTCACCTAACGTTGTTTGTACTTCAACTGCCTCTTTTACAGTTACCTCAAATAGTGCTCCCCCCAAATTCTAATGTTAGTTTAGTTTTCACAGTTTCCTAAAACTTAAGCATGCTCAGTTCTAACTGCCTCCCTTTCTTTCTGGCTTACTTCCAATTTCCTTCCACCCTTCCTTCCTAACTTCTTTCTTTCCTTTCTTGCTTTTTTGTTTTCTCTGATAGAGGAAAAACAGAGAGAAGATATTGAAGTGAAGGACTGAATTGTGCTTATTATAGAAACAGTACAGAGCATTAAAGGAGAGAAAGACTAGGAGGAAAGTAGAAGAGTGTAAAACACACAGAGAAAAGAAAATGGAGAGCAAGTGTATGTCACTAGAACAAATCAAATTCATGGTAACCTGATATTTGTCCCTGCCAAAAACAGAATAAGTAATAGAGAGCATACATCTTTCAGGCTTGGCTTTATCCCTTAATCTGACATTAAGTGAACTTTGCAACAAGGAAATGGAGGCAACATATCACTGAGGCCCATTAATTCTTATCTATAAAAGTCTTTCATGCTGACAAATGCCCAATGGTTTTTTTTTTTTTTTTTGATAATATGAGCCGAGTTTAGCACAAACAGGGTATACAAGAAGTTCATACTGTGTGTATACCAACTTCCTAAGATTCCTAATTGCTTTAAGGGAACTTATGTGTGCTTCCATGTCAGTTCTACCATCACAGCCCATTTGTTACATACATGGGTAATTACTGAAAGATTAAAAGACAGTTCACATTTTTTAAGAAAATACATAATGACAGAAGAGACAGAGAAAAATAAACTTAAGCCTTGACTGGAGAGATGGTTCAGCAGTTGAGAGCACTGGCTATTCTTCCAGAGGGCTTGGGTTCAGTTCTCAGCAACCACATAGGAGCTCACAACTGTCTTTAACTCCAGTTCCAGGGGATCTAACAGACACACATGTAGGCAAAACACTAATGCACATAAAATAAAAACAAATTATTAAGCTTAAGTCTTAAAGTACCCTGGGTATTGGGAAATATATAGGATATTGATGGTAACTACTTCTTAGAATCAAACTATGTAAAGAAGATAGCAGTTGAGAGACTAATCATGAATAGGTGTTTGCTATCCTAACATATGGACAACATTCTAGGTAGAAGAAATGGTTTCATTAACATAAAAAAGTCAAGCAAGAGTGAGTGTATTCAGAAAGTTTTAAGCTGCTTTCTGTCGTGAATGTGGTGTGTAATCAGATAGTGTGGTTAATGGGGTTAGACAGTGATAAGCAGAGGGGGCCTCTTGTGCTATTCCACAGAGATTAGATTTTATCCTCTTGGGAGGTGGGAGCCACTGAAAACCATGTTCAGAACCATGAGCTATGGTTTTCTTATCGGATGAATACTCTGGGGGTATGTAAGTCATGGGCAGACATGTGAAGGCATAGAAACTTAAATGGAGAACATTGCAATGGCTGTTGTAGTAGTCCAAACACAAGAGGAAAGTAAATTTTGCAATGGCAGTGAAGACAAAAGAAGGTTATTGAGGAATGGTGAAGAGGTAGAATCAACAAGAATAACTGAAGTGTAAAGGAATATGGAATGATTCTCTAATTTTGGTTATAAGTAGCATAGTGGATATTGTTTTAAAGACAAATCTACAGGAAGTCATCCAGGTTTTAGTATGACAATCATCACAAAGTAAAGATGGCAGAGGGAGAAATATTAGCTGGTACATGTACTAACATGAAGTAGCTTATGATTTTAAAAAGGTGATGATTATAATCTCCAGAGCATCTTTAAAAGGCACATAGCTTAAATCTAAATAGTGGAATAAAAGAAACCTGATTTTGTTTCTTTTTTTTTTTTTTTTAAGAAAAAATGGCTGTATAGGAGGGACAGAGGGACAAACATGATGAGATAGTAGAAAACACACAAATTTCTAATTCGAGATATATGTTTTGACATTGGGAAATGGATTACGTAGTACTAACAAATGGCAGTTTATGCGGTAATGAGAAAGCAAGCTAATTGCACAACGTCTGTAGAAGAAACGCTTTAAACACATAAATAGACTAAAGTAAAATTGTGGATAATTATAAACCATGAAAAGAAATGAGAATTAGAGAATATCATTAATTCTCTATGTCTCTATGTTAATGCCAGACAAAGTAGATTTTTAAAATGAGAACTGATAGTGAAGAAAAAGCTGGATAATAAAGGTACATTCTCATTTGTAAACAGAGCCCCAAGATATATGAAACAGAATCAGAAAGAATTAAAGGAGGAATAAAATGACTCTTCACAGCATTCTGCTCTACTCATAGATCATTGTCTTACTCAGCCATCATCAGAGACACCTCCTTCTGCAGCAGATGGACACACATACAGAGACCCACAGCTGGACATTGTGCAGAGGGTGAGGGACCTTGGAGCATGCAATCCTAAACAGGATGTCTCCATCAAATCTCCCCACTCAGGGTTCAGGGAATTATGCAGAAGAGGAAGCAGAAAGATCTGAAGAGACCTAGGGGATGCATGATACCAACAAAACAGTGTCTTCTAGACACGAAAGGACTGATACACAGGAACTCACAGGTACTGAGGCAGCCCACATAAGGCCTGTACAGATCCAAGTGGATACGAGCCCCATCCCCAACCAAGAAGCTACCTTCAATTAACAGCCTTTCCAAGAGGAAGAAACAGTTTCTCCAAGGAGTCGAAACTACTTCAGGGCAGGCAATAAAATGAACTCATGGGTTTTAGAGATTTTTTTTTTTTTTTTTTTTTTTTTGGTCTCATACTACTTCGGGCTTTTTTTTAACCTTACTGGTCTTTTGATTGTATGCTTTGGTTTCCAATTTTGAGTTTTTATGTTGTGTGTGTGTCTGTATGTCTGTAGGTATATAACTATATACCTCTGTGTGTGTCTCTCTGTGTGTTTATATACATGTGTCTCTCTCTGTGTGTTTATATACATATGTGTCCCTCTGTGTGTTTATATACATGTGTGTCTCTCTGTGTTTATATACATGTGTCTGTGTGTTTATATATATGTCTCTCTCTCTGGGTATCTGCATGTGTGTATTTCTCCTACTCTTTTTGTAGTTTCTTTTTTGTTTGTTTGTCATTTTTTAAATCATTCTCTATTATATTTGCCTGTTTGTTTTCTTAAGAGAGAGAAAGATACTGAGAGAGGATAGGGGTGGACTTGGAAGGGTGGGGATGTGGGAAGGATCTGGCAACAGGTGAGGAAGGGGAAACCTGGATTAGAATATGTGTTATGAAAATGACCTTATTTTTTCTATAAAAAGTTAAAAATTTCAAGATAATAATGGTATACTTTAACATTAACAGTCATACTAAAACTCTTTTAATTGTGTGTCTGTGTGCATGCATGATAGAAGGGAGGCACATGTGCATGTGTAGAGGTCACAGATACCTCTGTGGAGTCGGTTCTCACCTTCCAGACTCACATGGTTATTGGCAGAAGTTTGTTCTTAGCTGGACCAAAGCTTCCATTATTCTTGCTGGATTTGGAGTCCCTCGCTCTGTCATGCTCTCTAAATGTTAGCACACGGTCTTGTAGCTTCTTCAAAGCAATAAGGAAGTGTATCCTCTAAGACAGACTTGTAGTGCTATGTGATGCAGCCTTACATGCATATCATTCTGTCTCTTGGTTAGAAGGCAAGTTGCAGGTCTCATCCATACCCAGTGGGAGAAGAGAACCCAAGGCCACGAACTAGAAATGGGGGCCCAAGCAACTACAATGACGTCTGTCTGCACAGCTTACTTGCTGTGTCTTCACATGGGATTCGTGTTTATTTCAGTCATTAATTTTTGCTACTTGTTTACCTAATGTAATAATTTTGGATTTTTCTGATTTTTCTAACCAGATACCATTGGTCCTGACATCCCCAAAATGCTTGCATTATGTAAGACTGGACTTGAAATTATGGTAGATGAAGAAAGGCAGAACTTCCTCAGCACCAAAATAGCAACAGTAAGTTATAGCTGCGACTCCTTTGTTCAGATATTCCAGCGTCACATACACACATGGGGAGCTTACCAAGTTTAGTGCCACTTGAGAGCATCTTCCTTCCAGGGAGAATCAGCTGCAAGCCATCTCTGATTTCCATTCCAAATCATGCTGTAGCGCAAGTGCATGCACACACATTTATGTGTATATACATAATACACACACAATGAATGTGGAATAAAAGTTGTCAAGAGAATTCCTCCTGTGTTATATGCTGCGCACTGGCATTTACTTGCATTTTTGCTTTATCTATTCTAACATACAAGATTTTTATCATTTAATATTTTAAGATTTCTAAGAGTTGTAAGGCTTAGATTCCGTGAAGAACATTGCATATTGCTGAGCACATACTATATTTAATACTGCATAATGGGTTAATTTGCTTTATTTTAATGAATTGTATCTGATTATTTCTGTTGGTGTTTTACAAGTTAGTTATATGCTTATAGAAGATGATCGATGTCAGTTTCTAATAACATTTTAGGACATTAATATAGGTGTGTTAGAATTATAGAACCATGTGGTTTTGTTTCTTTGTTTGTTTTGGGTTTGGTTTTTTTCAAGACAAGGTTTCTCTGTGTAGTCCTGGCTGTCTTGGATTTGCTTTATAGACCAGGCTGGCCTCAAACTTACAGTGATCCACCTGCCTCTGCCTCCCTAAGTGTTTGAATTACAGGCATGTGTCACCACACCGGCCTTAGATCTGTGTTTTTAAATGAATAAGCACTGGGCAACATTAAAGTTATTATGTTATTTGCAACTCTTCTTTGTACCGAAGAATCTCCAAATGTGCCTATTTACGTAGTTTTTCCCCTATTTATAACTATAGGAATAGTAGTAACTTATTGAAAACAAGGCTTAAATAAGGCCTTCTGAGTGTCTGGTGCTATTGTAAATGATTTTGTTTGTTAAATCTTTTTGATGAGTTTTATTTCAAATAACTTTTCAGTTTTTTGAGATTATAATTACATCATTTCTCCCTTATCTTTCCTCCTTCATGCTCTCCCAACTCCCTGCTCTCTTTCAAACTCATGACCTCTTTTTCTTTAATTGGTGTGTGTGTGCGCACATGTTATGTGTGCGCATGCATGTGTATATATTCCTAAATATATAAATATAACCTTCTCAGTCTGTGTGATTTTACTTGTATGCATGTTTTCAGGGCTGGCTACTTGGTTATTGACTAATCAGTTGCTGTGCTCTTCTCTGGGGAAGACTATTTCTCCCACACTCGCATTAGTTATGTATAGTTCCTTGTATAGTGCTGAGACCTCATAAGCTTTTCCCATTTCATACTAGCCTGTCTAATGATATCATCCTTTTCAGGTGATGTTTAGGCAGCTAGGTTGGTGAGATTTCATGGGTGTAGCTTCTCTGACATTTCTAGGAGACACAATTTCACAGCAAACTTCCCGTTCCCCTGCCTCTTAAAACCTTTCACCCTGTCTGCCACGACTTTTCTTGAGCCTCAACTGCAGGAATTGTGTTGTCTGTGTATCAGATGGAACTCAAGCACAGGTGAAGTAAAACTATCACTTCTATTTTATAGATAAAAGTTCAGAAGGCCATAAGGTTGAAAACTTTCAAGGTCTCATAGCTAAATTGAGGGAAATCAGTAGGTATTTGAACCTTTGCAATGTCTTGAAGCATGTACTCTGCTCACAGAGTTAAAAATGATTCAAGTAGCTGTTAGGTTTTGTTTCTCTCTCTTGTTTTATATCATAAGACAACTTCACATCATAGCCTGTAGTTGGTAGTCCAAGCTAACTGAACCATGTGCACTGTAGATTATCAGAGATCTAGACAAAGCGCTCTACTAGTTTTACAATGGGAACATGCACCTTGGAAAGGAAGCAGAGCAGATCTCTGCAGCTGCTGATACGTCCCGCTTGTCACAGTGTCCTCAGGGCTCAGCTCTCATTTACTTGGCCTGAGCGCTGCCAGACTCTGATGTTGAAATGTCCTTGTTCCCAAAGGCCCTTGGCAGAGCTTCTTGTTTCTTAAGGTTGACAGTGTTGTAATCCAAACACAAACAGACAAAAGCCCAAATGCAAAACTCCAGAGATTCTCCTGGATCTGTACAGACTTGTTTGATACTTATTGTTCTGTGTAAGGAGTGGTAGACTGTAGGCAAGTGTCTCAATGTTGTGTTCCCAATGTTCCTGTTATATAGGATTGTAATGAATATTTCACAGTATATTTTTATGGCTTAGATACAATTTTAAAACAATAACATCTATCATTGCTGTTATTATTTTGTCTTTGAGGATCATAGGATATCATAAAACTCTTCCTAGCTGGATTAAATCTGCTTTTTCTTAAGGTATATTTTTAGTATATTCTGTCATTAATAGTTCAATAGGTCCTAAAGTGTAAGAAACCATAGTGTCTCTTTTTCTTTAAGGTACTGCAGTGATTAAAATATGGACCCTGATCATACTATGTAACTCTTTTGCAAACTCTTTGTCATGATTTTAAAAAAGATATTTATGTTTTTAAAGAAAATTTGCTAAATACTACTGAAGTATTTCCACTTTGCTATAGTGGAAGATTAGTGGAGTGGTTCCTATTGTTGTGGTTCAAATCTAATTTCATGCTTTTGGAACAATAGCAACTGTTTCTCCTTGCATTCTGTTTCCCTTACTTCCTGTTTCTCCATGTGTAGAATGATAGTAATGGTAAGTACTGCCTGGCTAGGAAGGAGTAGATGTGACAGTAACAATAACTATGGAGCAGATACTTTGGGCTAAGATGGAATAACAGACATGATTTGCCTTCCCACCTAAAACAGTGAAATCAAAACTACAGAAGGAAAATCGTAGTGTAATACCATTTATGAAGATAGACATAAAAAAATGTAACTCACTTCTAACAAATATTTTGATTGCCTGTGTCCATTTTCTATTGCTGTAACAGAATGCCTGAGACTGGGTGATATACAAAAAGTAGAGATTTTTTTGTCAGCATGTGATTCTGGACATGGCATAGTGCAAGTGTATGGAGTTTGTATATGGTGAGAACCTCATGCTACATCATGTCATAGCAGAAGAATGGAAGAGTATACAAGCTCTGCTGAAGAGGCAAGGCATGAGAAGGTGCCTTGCCGAATAGCAACATGTTGTCTGCAGAATGAATCCACTCCTGTGAGACCTTTATCCCTCTTTACCAAGTAACTTCATGGGAACCACTGCCCCACACTGCCACAGAGGCAGTCAGATTTCAACAGGGATTTTGTAGGGGACTAACCCTGCTTAAACTGTGGCAGTGACCAAATAGTTATTATAGGAATTCAAGGTTGGATTAACATTTAATAGTTATTATAATTCACTATATTAATGAACTGAAACCCAAAAGTAATTTTCATAGAGTCTAGGATTAAAATGCTGGTTAAAACGTCTTAGCACCAGCAGGGATAGAAATCAGCTGGAACACAGTGTACCACTTGGTGGTAAATTGCATGCTTACCACACACAAGGTCTTGTGTTCAGTCCCAGAATCCCCCCACGAAAAAGTCAGTGCCCTTAATTTTCTTTAAGTTTTAAGAACAGTTCTATTCTTAATTGTATGTATACGTGAGAAGGGGTATGTGCATATGAATGTAGGGGCCTGCAGAGGCTGGAGGCACCAGATCTCCTCGTAGTTGGAGTGGCAGGCAGTTATAAGCTGTCCCATTTGGGTGCTGAGATACAAACTCAGGTCCTAACACTGACCCAGTGTCTTAATTTCATAAAGGATATCTCAAAAAAACAAAACAACAACAACAACAAAAAAAACACAACCAGCATCATGCTTAGTGATTAACAACTATATCCTGCTTTCTTCCTGAGATTTGCTTTTGTTCAACATTCATCAGTGTTGAACATTGCTGATTTTACACAGTACAGTCAGGCAAGGAACTGAGTTAAAGTTGTCTAGAGTAGAAAGTGTCACTTGTTATTCACAGATAATTGATTTAGCTAGTAAAACAAAGCAGTTATATATGGTTGGAGATACAAGTTTAAGGTATAAAACTCAACTGTATTTCTGTGTAAGTGTAAAATTCTAAATTAAATATTTTAAATATAGAATTTGATTCATAATAGCAAAAGGAGTATTGATGAATAAATCTAAAGATGTAAGCAGTCCATATACTGAATAGATCTAAAGATATGAGCAGTCCATATATTGAAAACATCAAAACACAGTTGAGAGAAAAAAATGAAATAAATGGTGAGATATACTTTGTGCAGTTGTAGAGTTAATTGCAGTACCACGTCTACTGAAGATAAGCTTGCTTGACTGGTCGCACTCTGAAAGTCCCAGTCAGATTTTTAAAATCTAGTTAAGTAGCTCAAGACTCATATAGACATACAGAGGACTGAGATTGAGGAGGTGGCTCAGTTGGTGGAATTCTTGTTGCTTAGCAGAAGGACCTGAGCTTCGATCCCAGCATCCACATAAAAGGTTGGGCATGTTGGCATGTAGCTTTTCCCCCAGTGCTTTGGAAGCAGAGACGTGAAGATCCATAGAGCTTGCTGGCCCATCAGCCTCACCAAATTGTTGCTCTACTTTCAATGAGAGATCTTGTCTTGAAAAATAAGATGGAGAGTGTTTAAGGAAGCCACCCAATATTGACTTCTGCCCTCCAGATGCATGCACGTAGCTTGCATGTACCTGTACATACGTATCACATGCTACATGTGCATACACAGACACACATAGAACCTCAAATAGTCAGAGCAGCTTGGAATAGTAACAAAGTTGAAGATTTACAAAAATTGCTGGTTGTGATGGCATGTGTCTGTAATCCCAGCGTTCCAAAAGTAGAGGCCTGTGTATCTCTGTGAGCTTCAGGCCAGCCAGGCTGCAGAATGGTAATGCCTCAAATAATAAACAAATCAAATATACTCATAAGGCTCTTTTGACATTATGATACTGATGTTAAGAAAAAACCATGGAAAGAATAGAGAATCAAAAAAAGATAGAAGTGTGTGAACAACTGATTTTCAGCTAATTAAAAACACTTTGAGTGGATAAACGATACTTTTCTCATGAAAAGTCACCAAAACAGTTGGATATTTGCACAAATCAACATCAACCCTCATTTCAAATCACATATAGTAATACCCCAATATGTATAAAAAAGCTAAATGCAAACTCTTAAATATGAAGCCTAAAATTGATTACTTTAGAAGAAAAAGTTGGGTTATGGAATGATTTTTTTAAAGATGTGTCCTCAAAAATGTGACTCATAGATGAACTTGATAATTGGTTCTGTATAAAAATTGAAAGTTCCTGATTTTTAACAGATAATATAAAGAAAACGCAATGATTATGGATTGTAAAAAAACATGCAAATCATGTCTGGTAAATCCTGAATCAGAAAAAAGATGTCTAAGCTCAGTAAATTACCTGGTATTTTTACATTGGCAGAAAATTTGAACACTTAAAAGATATAGGAAAGATGACAAACAAAACACAAAATTACCAGCAATATCTTTAATCATTGGGGCAATGTAAATTAAACACAAGGAGTTATCATTACATATGTACTGGATAAATGAAACTACTCCCCCCATACCCATTCTTAGTGTTGGTGAGGACATAGTGGGCTGGTCTATGCACACACTATTTGTGGGAAAATTCACTTTTTTAAATGATACAACCTCATGGGCAAGCAATTTGGTAATTTGTAAAGAGGCTGAACTTCTTTACAGATTCTGCTGTTCCACTTTTAGTCACATATTCAGAAGAAATTTAAACGTATGTTCAAATAAAGATTCTGAAACTGATGTGTTAATATTCCCTAGTTTGAAATATTTTAAATATCCATCACAGGATCCATATAAACAAAAGTAATTAATAAACTCCATATATGCTAATGTATGCTGAGTGAAATAAGCCAGGAAAGTGGGGCCTATATATTTTACGATTCTAATTATATAAAATTCTAGCAAATGTTAGCTAATTTATATTGATAGAACGACAACTGCTGATTGATTACCTTGGGTTTAGAGATAGGTGGGGCAGGAGCAGGAAGTAGGAATTACAAAGCAATATAGTGAATTTTGGAAGTGATTAGTTATCCTTATTAGTTGTGGTTCCATGTATGTAAGTGTATGTCAAAATTAGACTGTATACATGAAGAATATGTGTCATGGGACTGAAGAGATGGCTCAGTGATTAAGAGCACCTGCTGCTTTTCTGAGGATTTAAGTTTGATTCCCACCATCCATGTAGGGTGCCTCACAACTGCCTCCACCTCCCCGGATTGCTCTGTTCTTGGGCATCTGCACATACATCAACCCACATACATACACATAAATAAAAATAAAATACATTTGTTTAAAATATTGTTGTATGAGGCAGGTGTGTTGATGTATGACTTTAATCCTAGCACTCAGGGAGGCAGAGGCAGGTGATCACTGTGAGTTCAAGGCCAACCTGGTCCAGAACAGGCAAGGCTACACAGAGAAACCCTGTCTCTAAAAACCAAATGACAGATAGACAGTGAGAGAGAGAAAATTGTTGTATGTATATATGCTTGTGCCTGAGTATATGTGCACGGTGTGCATGCAAGAACCTGCAGGGGTCAGAAGAGGATCCCAGATTTCCTGCATCAGGAGTTACAGGCAAGTATGACCCACTATGTGGGAACCATGTAGTGTAGATTCTCTACAAGAATAATGAATGCTTCCAGCTGCTACCTATCTGTCCGGTCCTGTGCTGCCTAGTTTTATGTTAACTTGATACAAACTAGAGTTACCTGAAAGGAGGAAACCTCAGTTGAAAAAATATCTACATAATATCTAGTAGTATTTTCTTTTTTCTTTTTTTTTTTGAAGTGAACAAAAGCTCATGATTTTATTGTCTTCATAACAAAATTGCCTTAGAACTGGATTATTTGGCTCTTTCTGTTATCGCTGCCCTGTTCAAAATGCTTGCATCTCTTAATACCAGCATTCTCTTAGCATCCTGACTGTGGAAGCTCCTTCTGCCTTGACTTCCCTGCCGGGATGAACTGTACTTTAACTAACTAACTACTTAAAAGGCTGAGACAAGAAGGTTACCTAAGCCCAGGAATTTGAGGCCAGTTTGAAAAATACAATGAGACTTAAAAACAAACACCAACAAAAGAGCCTCTGAGAGTGGTGGTATGCTGGTGCACACCTGTAATCCTGGCCTAATTGAAACTGGACCATAAGGCCAATTGGGCTACACTAGCTTCATGTTGACACCTCTCTCCCTGCTCCTCTCTCAAGAAAATAAGCCTTTTCCTATTATTTTCTTATAAGAAATAGTCCTATTATTGGGCCAAACACATTCAAGTCTCAGCACAATCTTCTTTGTACTTTTAGCCTTTTTGGAGAAAATAGGCTTAGTCTGCCTACCCTAGCCACTCTGTTTCCTGTCATAACACTGATTCCCCTGAGCATACAAAGAATCCTTGCTCTTCTTGTACTGTGTCATTTGTGGGGCTGGCGCTTGCCACATTTCTGGCAGAATGTTCACCATAGTTGCAGGAGCAATATTAACTCAGAAAGGTAAAGCATTTTCTCAATTAGTGATTGATGGGGAAGGGCCCAGGACATTGTGGGTGGTTTTATTCCTGGGCTAGTGGTCCAGGTTCTATAAGAAAGCAGGCTGAACAAGCCAGTGAGCAGCACTCTTCCAGTCCTTTGCATCAGCTTCTGCCTCTAGATTTCTGCCCTGCTTGAGTTCTTTTTCTGACTTCCTTCAGTGATGGATTACGAAACCCTTCCTTCCTCAGCTTGCTTTTAGTAATGGTGTTTCATCGCAACAATAGAAACCCTAACTAAGACAAGCTTAAAAATTGAATAAATCTTAAAAAAAAAAAGAGATGTAACATATCCAATGAGCTTGCAGTTCAAAACAGAAAGGTTATACGCTATATATAATACAGTATGGGTGAACCAAGAAAACATTGTGTCAAGAAAGAAGCCAGACTTAGAAACCACAAATACATAAAATACTACTACTCTGGATATAAAAAATATCCAGAGAAAAGTTAAAATTAAAAAGATTAATGATTGCCTGGGATGAGAGTGGGAGGAAATAGGCATCAACAGTGATGTGAATGATGATGCATGATGTTTACACATCTTGATAAATATACTAGAAATTGTTGAGTTTTATATTAGGAAACCACAAGTAATTTGATATACAAAGTTATGCTTTAGTGATAAAAAGCATAACAACAAAAATTGTTTTAAAGGTATCAACTATTTACTATTGTATTTGATTACAAAACAATTCACTAAAATTTTATTATAACTATGAGAGATAACATTAACATTTAAAAATTCAAACTGATATAATGGAGTTTTCATACATGGTGCTATTTTAATTATATGGTTGGAAATATTGAAGATCCTGTATACTAATAATATGATTTAGAATGAGTGCAGAATAAAGGACACTAATAGCATCACATAACACATGTCTGGGGCCTCCTCACTTTGGATAAAAGCAGGGTAGCAATAAAAAATTACCAGTATGCCAAATTTGCTCATGACTAAGGCTTGTTTTTATATAGTCAGAAAGTTAATAATGGTCTTTACAGTGTCAACAGTTATACAATGACACAGATTGGATGTAGCCTGCTAAACCGAAAATACTTTTTTGTTTTGTTACAGAAAAAAAATTCTGACTTCTAACCAAAAAGATGTTTTTATTTATTAGGGGTAATGGTTGTGAGTGGAGGTAATTTATTTTGTTTCTGTTAGCTGGATTGAGGCTATGTCATGAGCTCAGTCATTTTAATGCCCCTTGTGAGGACCTGGAGGGGCCTGCAGGGGCACACTGCTCCAAGAGCCAGGTCTAGAACTATGTTGTGGAGCGCAGCTTGAGTAGTTTAAGCTAGTTTTTCTTTTCTATCAAAGTAATAAATACAACCAGCTGAATGCTGTATCTTTATTTTCTTACAGGTTCATGTCATAAACTCAGCCTCTACTCCCTGAACTATGTGAATGGTTTTATAGCCAACCAGTTTCTTTCTGAATCTTTCCTATTATTTGTACCTAAAACTTATGTATACATGTATTTGGTTGGTTGTTATATGTGGGATCAACTCATGTCCTCATGTCAGCAAAACTGGGCCATTCAACTTATTTGTTGAATATAATGAAGATAAAGCAAGTTATTAGTGGGATGTTTTATTTTTAATCATGTATATTGCTATCCTGTGATCACGGCCCATTTCTATCTTGGCATGAAGCATAATTGGTTGGAAATGAAAAAAAAAACACATTTCAAGAGAAGGTCTTAAAGCACAACACTGGAAAGAAAGTGCTACAGGGAAACAACAGGGATTTCTGATCTTTCCTGTGGACACATGTATGCATTTTTTCTTTCTAGAAATATTAAGGTATAAAACATAAATACCCTTATAAAATTAATTTATGTATGTTACTGTGCCACACAATACTGTCCTACAATTTTTTTGGTATGGATGAAAATAACAATTGCCGCTTTCTTAGTGGTGTTTGAGACCAACGCATAACTTGTTTCTTTTATGCCTGTGTTGTACTCTATTATGTACCATAGCCAGTTCCTGTTGGTGGGTGTTTCATGTGTATCCAGTGTTTGCTATGGATGACACTGTAATGAAATTCTTGCAAACAAATGTTGCCAACATTTCCCAAGCATACCTTAAGGTAAATTTCTTGTAATATATGCACATAAAATATTCTAAGGATCCAGATAGTGATCTGGAATGAGCACACTAATATATAATCCATCTAACAATGCATTTGCACTTCTTTTCTTATTCTCACGACTGTTGAATATTAACAAGCTTATACGATAGCTTGGTAGGTTATGTATGATTGATGTGGGTGTAAATTCATGCATGCCTTTCTCTTTTAAAATGTAAGGAATAACTTATCATATAGTCTCAAAAAGTTAAATCACAAAACTCCCACAAACCTACGAGCAAAAAACAGTTTTCTAGCCCCTCTAGAATAAATGACATTGTATTTTATATAAAAAAAATACAGCCTCAGCTTGGACAGAAAGATGTTTTAATAAATTAATGTGTCTTTGCTTCCCCAATAAGAAAGCTACCAAGTTGAATCATACTTAAATGTTAGTTTGTTACACAAAGTTCAAATTTACTTAAAGAGTTACTCTATAGCACTGTAGAAAATAGACCAGGCATTTGGTAATCTCACAAGTAATGATTAAGGAAAAAGACACTTGAATGAATGCATCATGTTTTACTTGTTAACCCTCACATTTATAATGAGTAGATGGTTTATCATTAATAGTAACCAGTCCTTTGCTTTTTTTTTTTTAGCAGATAACAGATTCAGTTACAGAAGTAGTCTCGTGTACTTTTAAAATATGCTTTATTCTTTGACATGTTTATACACGTATACAATATATCTTGATTATATCCCTCTCCTTCTCCTTCCCTCAGACTTTCTCACACCTTCTACTCTTCACCACCACCACCTTCTCTTCTTCCTCTTCTGCCTCCTCCTCCTTCTTAATATCTTCTTACTGAGTACCATGTATACTTTTAATAGCTTGAAAAGTCTATTTGGGGATAGTGAGATGACTCTGGGTAAAGGCACTTGATATACAAGCCTGGCAACCTGAGGTCAGCCTTCAGAACCCATGTAAAAGTGGAAAAGAGAGAAATGACTCTACCAAGTTGTCCTCTGAGTTGTGTGCGTGCCCCATGAGTATACTGTGGCACGCACACAACTCCCTCAGTCCCCATACTACTACTAATAAAGTTTTTTTTAAATCCATTTAAATCTGAACCTTGCTATAATTTTAGCAGTAGAGAGACTGAGGCAGTAGAATTGAGAATTTAAGGCCAGTCTTGGCTATATAGCAAGATCTTGTTTCTTAAGAGAACAAGAGAAAAGTCATAATGTAACAACTCAGCGTTTTGGTCAGTTATGGCTTTCTGTAATGGCTCCATATGTTGCAAAGAGAACGTTTCTTGATAAGGAGTGAAGACTATGCTTATCTGTGGGTATAAGAACTAAAGTTTAGAATGTAGGTAGGAAATGTGCTGGTTTAATAAGTTGGTAGCTATAGGTTCTCTTCCAAAATCCATGATTTCACCATCACTGGGTTGTTTGCTAGGTTTTCATTACCAGATATGATTTCCCTCTTGCCGAGTGGACCGATTAGAGAGCTGTTGGTTACTGCCAAGGTAGGTGTACCACTATTGCACCCTTGGAGTTTTTGTGATTCATAAGTGCCATAGCTGGTGGGCTATTACTTGTATTGTGTCCCTTCCTTGGAAGCTTGCAAGGTATCTTCTGGTACCATGAAAGCCAGTCCTCAGGGAGGAGACATCTAGGTCAGCTCAACCTCTGGCCCCTATATCTGAAGTGTATGGTATCTACTTACCTTTAGTCCCTACTTACCTTTTACCTCTTGGTGTGTGGGGGTGGGGACAACCAAGAGCAATAGCAATGGCATGGAATATTTTTTGGAGTCTCTTGGACAGTTCTGACTAATAACTCGAGAGCTCTTTATGCCTGGTGTTAGGGTTTTGTTAGATGGTCTATGGTTCTTGGATAGAGCATTGCCAGCCCAACTGGAAAATTTTCATTTCAAGTATATATGTATATTTATATACTGATGCCATGTATTATAGGTAATTTTAGGTAGTCAATTTTAGGTAGTCATTATGACATTTTCAGACACCTTACTTTTATTAACTAGCTTCTTTATTCATCTTCCTTCCTTTTCCCTAGTTAGGACTCCCTGGCTTCTCCATTTCCCCAGTCAGCTTACTTGTGCATTGCTTTTCCCTTCTTTGTTGCTCTCCCCACCTCACCGCAGTGAGCCCTTTTACTTTTCTGGTTTTTGTAGTTACTTGAGGTTATATATTCACATCTGAAGATTTGGTGTAGGAATATTAGATGAGAGCATGTGGCATTTTCTTTCTGGATCTGGGTACTTCACTCAGTATGATCTTTTCTAGTTCCATACTACCAAATGCAAAGTTCATGATTTAATTTTCCTTCACACCCAGCTGAATGGTATTCCATAGTGTGTATGCACCACATTTTCATTATCTGTTTGTCGGTTGTTTTCATTTCCTAGCTATTGTGAAGAGAGAAACTGTGAACATGGCTGAGCAAGCAGCTGTAGAGTGATGGCCAGTCCTTTGGTCATGTGCTGAGGAATGCTGTAGCTGGGTCATGTAGTAGGTTTATTTTTAGCATTAAGGATTTTCCACACTCATTTCAGAGTTGCTGCTGGTTCGTTTTACCAATAGTGAATGAGAATTCCCTCTTCCCCACATCTTCTCCACCATTTGTTGGTTGTTCTGTTGATCTTTGCCATTCTGGTTGTAGTAAGGTGAAATCCCAAAGTTGTTTTGATTTGCGTTTTCCTAATTTCTAGAGATGATAAACATTTTTTGACATATTTCTTAGCCATCTTTTTTACTTCTTTGAGAACTCTGTTCAGTCCCAGGCCCATTTTTAAAATCTGTCATTTGACTTTTTGACTTTTTAAAGTTTTTTTTATATATTCTGAATATTAATCCTCTGTCAGATCTAGCAATAATTCTCTCCTATTCTGTGGGCTTCCTCTTCACTTGGTTGGTTGTTTATTGAGCTGTACTGGAGCTGTTTCAGAAGCTTTTTGGTTTCATAAAGTCTGACTTGTCACTTGTTAGGCCTTAGGTCCTGGGCAAATGGAGTCCTATATAGGAAGTTCTTTCCTACACCCAAATCATGTAGGGTACTGCCTATATTTCTTCTGGTAGTGTCAGTGTCTCAGGCTTCAGGCTTAGGTCTTTGATCCATGTGTAGTTAGTTTTTGTTCAAAGTGATAGATACATGTCTAATTTAATTCTTCTGCGTGTGGAAACCCAGTTTACCCAGCACCATTTGTTGAAGATACTTTCTTTTTTTTTTTTTCAGTATATGTTTTTGGCAGCTTTGTGAGATATTAAATGGCAGAATTTATGCATACTCATGTTTTGGTCTTCAATTTTTTATTGGTCTATTTTTATGTCAATGCCATATTGTTTTTATTAAAAATCAACCAATAAATTCTTTACAAAAGTGATTTTCTACACAAATGGAATTTTTAATGAGATTTTTCATTGTACTGTTTTCTAATCTCTAAGTCCAGAAATATTCATATTTTTCATTTATTTCAGACTACTGGGGATTCCTTAGAAATTAACCCCTACTCACAACATTTCTGATAATGAAGTAAAATGGAGCACCATGCATTTCTTGGAATCTTTTGCTTTATAAAACGTTAACACTAGTTAATTTCTTTCTTCCTCAAAAGGAGAGTGGTGAACCGAGAGAATTCTTTACATGGGGTTTGCTTTGAGCAAGAAGTTGATTGCAAACACAGAAAGTCTGGCTTCTCTTAGTAGCATATGTTATGTTGTGTTATGTTATGTTATGATATGATATGTCATGTCATGTTATGCCCCCAAACAAACTTTATTTCCACCCTGTTGTTTTGCTCTCACTCCATTATGCCTCTTTTCCTTCCATTCGTCCCATGAGTTAGTAACTCATGTTAATAACACCGTAACACTAGTATAAATAAAAGGACCATTTTCGTGGTCCCTGTGTGGGCTGACAGCACTTTGATACGTTGCTCCTTCATGTTCCATCTCAAAGCACACAGAATCTTTGAAATCTCTTTGAGTTTTAACAGCTTTCTAACTGTGGCGTATAGTACTGTGAATAAGCCCCAAAGCCTTCAAATGCTGAAACTATAGATACTCTGCAAGAATATGTATGTGTTTAAGCAGCAGCAGCTGTGGTGGTGGGGGTGGGGGTGGTGATGGTGGTGTGTGTGTATGTGGTGTGCCTGCGTACATGTGTGGTATGTTATTTAGTTGGGTTTGGTTAGGGAGGGCATCCCTGAGAGGAGACATTTACATGGAAGGTCATTTAGAAGATCAGATTATGAAGTCATGCGGAAAGAAAATATTCTTGGGAGAGGGAGTAAATGTGAAGGCTCTGAGGAAGTAAAAGAAAAGTTTTGGGATGTTACAGAAACAGTGTTTCTTCTGGTACCCTGAGAATTATTTGATATTAAATATAATTGTTATAATTTATGAATTTTTATATTTATTTTTGCTTTATTATTTAGCTTTATTTTCAGATTTAGCTTTCTTCCTCTCAATAGGTTTTCCACTTTTAATAACTGTTGAATTTTCTCTACTTTTTTTCCTCTATATTGTTCCCTTTTTTTTGGTTGTCCAACATGTAAGAAAGACATGAAAGGACTAACTTTGTGGGAAAATGCATGTGTATAAAGTTTGTATTGCTTCATAGTTGACAATAGATCTTGCTTTCTTGGTGACATGCCATTTAACCAGCTTTGATTACAGTAATACTGTGAGTGTTTACTCTTGTAACAAGCCACACTTTTCTTGTTGTTTTATGTCTCTAGACAGATTCTACTAGTGGACTATATAATCAAGTCAGGGATCTGGAAGATGACTCAGTTGGTAAATGTTTTTTATACAAGCATGAAAACCTGAGTTCAAATCCCCAGTCCCCAAGGGGAAACCTGACATGCCTATAATCCTAGTGCCAGGGAGCTGGAGACTGGAGGATCTCTGGGGCTCTGGTTCCCTAGTCTTGACAAATTGTTGAGCTTCATAATCAGTGAGAGACTGTTTCAAAACATAAGGTGGATTATGATTAAAAGAGACACCCAACATTGACTGCCTTCACACAGGGGCCTGTATGTACACACACCTCTGCACATATATACACATATGCACATGTCATATGTGCACAAATCAAGCTTATTATAGAAAACAAAGTATTATTAAGAAATTACCTGAGCTGGGCATGCTAGTGCATGCCTATAATCCCAGCGCTTAGGTGGTGGCTTGATTGGAGAGAATCACAAGTTGGTGTATGTCCAAGACTAGAGAATGAAACTCAGCCTCAAAAATAAACAAAAAGAAAGCACCTATTTTTTTTTTTTTACCTGTCTTAGCTAGGGTTTTATTGCTGTTCAGAGACACCATAACCACAGTGACTCTCATAAAGGAAAGTATTTAATTGGGACCAGCTTACAGTTCAGAGGTTTAGTCCATTATTGTCATAGTGGGAATAGGAATCATGGTGGATGCAGGTAAACACAGTGCTGGAGAGGAACATCTAGATCACAGGCAGCAGGAAGAGAGAGTGACACTGGGTCTGGCATGAACAATTGAAACCTCAAAGCCCAACCCCAGGGACACATTTACTCCAAGAAAGCCACACCTGTACCAACAAGGCAGCACCTACTAATAGTGCTATTCCCTGGTGACCAAGCCTTCAAATCTATGAGTCTTTTTTTTTTTTTCTGAACTTTGATTAAATTTTATTAATTTCTTTTTTTTTTACATTTTTTTAAATTTTTTGTTATCAATCACAGGTTAGGTACTTTGCATCCTGAGCATAGCCCCCTCCCTCATTCCCTCCCACCCTTCCCAACCCTCCCTCATCTCCTCCCCACCCCCTCCAAGTCCACCAACGTGGGAGGACCTCCTCCCCTTCCATCCAACCCCAGCTCATCCTGTCTCCTCAGGGTTGGCTGCAATGTCCTCCACTGGGATCTAGCCAGTCTGTCACTCCCTGGCATATATGGGGGAGGGTCAAAGAGTCAGCCATCAAGTTCTAGACTGAAACAGTCCCTGTTTCCCTCACTAGGGTCTTTAGTCCTACACCGAGCTATCCTGGGTCCCATCTGAACAGGGGTTCCAGGCCATATCCACACGTGGTCCTTGGTTGTAGAAACCGTCTCATAC
>CM053743.1:18213400-18241791 GCA_028658305.1 Pachyuromys duprasi | reverse complement strand
GCCCTCTGTCAGAAGTGGGATTGGTAATGATTCTTTCCCAATCTGTTGGCTGTCGTTTCGTTTTGATGACAGTGTCCTTTGCTTTACAAAAGCTTTTCATCTTCATGAGGTCCCACTTATTGATTGTTGATCTTAGAGTCTGTGCTGTTGGTGTTCTATTCAGGAAGAAGTCTCCTGTGCCAATGAGTTCTAGGGTCTTTGGACTTTAGCTTTGTGCAAGGTGATAAATATGGATCTATTTTCATTTTTCTGCATACAGATATCCAGTTGGACTAGCACCATTTGTTGAAGATGCTGTCTTTTTTCCATTGAATGGTTTTGGCTTCTTTGTCAAAAATCAAGTTTCCATAGGTGTGTGGGTTCATTTCTGGGTCCTCTATTCGGTTCCATTGATCCACTGTTCTGTTTCTATGCCAATACCATGCAGTTTTTATTACTATTGCTCTGTAGTACAGCTTGAGGTCAGGGATGGAGATACCTCCCGATGATCTGTTGTTGTAGAGGATTGTTTTGGAGATTCTGGGTTTTTTGTTTCTCCATATGAAGTTGAGTATTTTTCTTTTAAGGTCTGTGAAGAATTGTGAAGGTATTTTGGTGGGGATTGCATTGAATCTGTAGATTGCTTTTGGCAATATGGTCATTTTCACTATGTTAATCCTACCAATCCATGAGCACGAAAGTACCTATTTATAACATATGAATGCAATTGCAGTTTTACTATAAAAGTTACATTTATTTAATTTATTGATATGTAATAGTACATAAAATGTAGAACATTTAAGAATAAATTGCACAATCTTTACTAGGAATGGATACAATTATGAAGAATATGCTTTTAATGCATTTATATAATACATTATATAAATAATCAAACCTAAGCTTGTTTTCTGTGAAAGAAAAAAGAGGGCAGACAACTGAAATCTGTTTACATAGGATATCAAGCTTTTTACTAGTATGGTTTTACTAGTATGTTTTGTTTGGGTTTCAAGAATACTTGGAGCTTTGAACTTTGCAGTATAGAAGTAGCACCTTTGATATGGAATTTTTCCTTTTTCAATGTAAAAGATATGTTTGAAGTTGTAGACATGATCCATGGGCATCACTTTGCTTATTTATACAACAGTGAGATGTCTTCAGGAAAGAATGTTCTCATTCTGGTGTCTGATAAAAGCTGGTGTATAATGTAACAAAAACAAACATGTGTAAGGTAGGGGCATAAACAAGGTCGACTCTTTTGTTGAAATGAGAGCTCTCAGGGCAGTGAACACATTACAACAGGAAAAGTGAGCATTTGGAGTTCAGTTAAACAAGGTGTGACTGTTGTAGGATTTGGAATTTGAAGGTTTATTTTACAGTAACTAGGTCAATAAATTAGAATAGCAGATATCAAGGAATATTATTTGTCAGATACCATCAAGTGTCACAGTGAAAGGGTGCAAGCCTTTGGCTCATAGCTCATCGCCATATCCTCCTCTTTCTTCTCATTCTCTCCAGCCAGTTAACTTTTCCTTGTACTGTTTTTAGTGTAGTACAGTGTATGTGTCATAAATGAGATTATAAAGAGAAGAAAATGTACCATAGAATATAAAATATAGGAGGTGGAGCATGTTGATAGTACATTTGAGATCTCCAAGGGTGTGGTGCTAAGACAGAGGAGAAACTATATTTACCCAAGATTCCAGCAGCCACTTTGGGTATTCACAGCTCCAGTACTTCCAGCTCCAGGGTATCTGATGCCCCTGGTCTCCAGGGCACCCACACTCACATGCACATAATCACATTGACACATAATTAAGAAATAAAATAAAAATTTAAAAAGTAATCTTTTAACAAAGACCAAATTATTTCTGTCTTTGAACAGAAATAATAATTGTATATGCTCCTTAAATACTGAAATATGATCTAGCCCTTTACTGAAAAAGTTTTCCAACCCTAAAATATTAGATATGTGTCCATAAGCCCAAGAGGGTCTCATCCCAGGTGAGGTGGTGTAATCAGCATCTGCTTTGTCTGTGAGAAAACCTGGACAGAGTGTGCTTCTCACACAGTAGTGGTCTGGAGGAGTGATGAATGAAAAGGAGCACTAAGATGACACTGAGAACTCCTTGCTGCCTTCCATTGCTATCCGGCCCGGGCTCAGGAGAGCCTGAGTTCAGGCAGTGCAGCCTTAGGCTGTGTAAGAACTCCTGAAGATAAAAATGGGGACTACAGATGAAAGAGTCAAAGAACTTGAAGATAGGTCGTAGAAATTAGTCAGTCTGGAAAATAGATGATCCTTCCCTCAACGAACACACACATCAAAAAAAAAATGGAAGGACGAAAGAAAAGAAAAGAAAAGAAAAGAAAAGAAAAAGAATTAAAAGTAGAGCTCATGGGATAATGACAGAAGGTTTCCTCTCATTGAAGCCCCAGAAGGAAAGGAGGAAGCGTCCTGCAGAAATGAACATGATTGTGCTTGGGCTCGCAGCAGAGGGCAGCACCTCTGTGTCCCAGAGCTAACCACCTGCTCTAGAAGGGGTAAGCCTTCTAAAGTGAAATGAGGACTCCAGTTCACAGATATCTGAACATACGTGTTTACATGACAGTCAAGTAGACCTTACCTGAAATACTTAACAACCAGCAGATTTTGTTTTGTTTGACAAGTTTGGAATATTTGGAGACTTTACTAGGTGAGTTTCCATAACCTGAAAATCTAGAATGTTGCAAAATGCATAGTGTAAAGCATCATCATTTTGGTGCTCCAAAGTTTCAGATTTTTTAGTTGGGTTGATGGTGTATGACCTGTGATCTAGCACTCAGGAAGCAGAGTGCAGTCTCTGAGGGCATAAGACCACCCTAGGCCACATGCTACCGCTCATGAGTGCCCATCTGTCTCAAAAGAAACAAGATAGGGGGCGTTTCAGAATTTGTTTTTATTCTATTTTACTGTTTTTGAGAGAGATCATTTTGTATGTAGCTCAGAGTGGCCTCAAAACACCTTTTCATCTGAAATTTTTTATGAGCTCCTGTTTCTCTCTCCTGCTTCCACCTGTGAGCACTGGGACTACAGGCATATACTGCCATATCTGGTTTAGGTAGGGCTTGTGGTAGTTGAGCCCTCTGCCAACCGAGCTACAAACCCAGCTCTGCATTTTAGATTTTGTCATTAGTAGCCTGTAACTGTACACCCAGGTCCTGCTGAGATAGACTGAAACCATCTTTGGTACTTTCATATAGTATGACAGTACTCCACAATAAAAAAAAAAATTAAAAACTGTTGATACACACAAGCATTCAGATAAATCTCAAAACCTTACATGACAAACATGAAAAATACAGACAAAGCAAGTTGGATTTCATAAAGATTAAAACTTGCCACTATCAGCTTAGTACAAAGGAAAAAGTATTTGCAAACTCTGTTTATATGTGTTTGTTGCTAAAATAGAGAAATTTTGCCACTAAATAATAAAAAAAATATATAACTCAGTTTTAAAGTGATCCAAGCTTCGAATACTTCTCTCTCCAAAGAAGACACATAAAATGACCAAAACCAATGAAGACATAGTCAACAGCAAGCTATCAGGAAAGCACTAGTTAAAATCACACTGGGACACCAATTCACGCCTTTTAGGATAGCTATTGTCAATGTATGTGTGTGTGTGTGTGTGTGTGTGTGTGTGTAAGTGTGTAAAGTAAATGTTGGTGAAAATAGGGAGACACTGAAATTCTTTGCTATTGAGAATATGAAATGCTTCAATCACCATCAAAATGATATGTCAGTTTCTTGAAAGAATAAATAGAAATATCAGCATATGCAGTTCTACTTCTAGATATGTGGTCAAAAGAACAGAAAGAAAGTGTGTATGCATGAGCCAGGAGAGGATGGAAGCTGGGTGCTTGGAACAGAACGAGGGTCCTTTGAAAGACAACTTTTAACTGCTGAGCCACCTCTACAGCTCCTGGGTTTTATAATTTTAAATGCTGAATAAAAGCCAATTGTTTATTTGGGGAATATATATATATATATATATACACACACACACACACATATATATATACATACATATATATATATATATATATATATGTATTTGGAAAGTACTCAATAGCCTAGTAAGCATATAAAGACAACTCAGAGTTCCAGTAATCACTGCTAAGATGTCAGCACTTTTCCTTACTACCCTTTCTCCATGCAGGCACTATTTTGGTTTCTGTATTCTTGTTGCATTCTTAACACTGTTTTAAGCTCTTTCCTATGTCATAAAAATTCTTGCAAAGAATTTTAATAGCTGTTTTATAGTCTCTTATGGTAGATATATCATAATTTATTCAACCTTATTCCTTCTGTTGGGCTGCTAATGTCTCATTGCTATGAAATTGCTTCTTTGAACATAAATTTTCATTTCTCATACACACAGAATATATTCTGTGTCTGTTTATAAATGAGTAGTTTATTGAAAAGAAGTCTGCATTTATTGAAATTAAAACATGAAGCATTTTTCCATTCACTGCTTCCAGCTTTGCTCAGGACAACTTCCTCTGTCAGGCATAAGCATGTTAGGCAGATATCATGGCTCTAATGGTGTTAGTGATTAAAAGAGCAGTTAGTCCAGTTTCTAATACCAGTCTCATAACCAGAGACTGACTTAGAGGCAGGCTTTCATGACGTTAGTGACCCAAAGTAGAGAGGGTTGCTAGATTCCCAGCCTTCTCTTGCTATAGACCTTGGAGTGCATGGACCTAAGCTACCGTCGCCTCCAGCACCTCTTTTGGGCCTCATTACTGTGGGCTGTGGATATACAGAGGCCTGAGAGAGTGTGTGAAGGGGAAGGCTAGCGTCTTCTGCTTACCTGGCTGTGTTTACTGTTTGTATTGTTGGTATTTTCTGGCCATCTCTTAATGGTTTGAACTCCACATCACATTTGACCAGCAGCCTCCCCTTCTTTCAGGGGTCCCCCATCTCTACAAGTAAGGTGTCTGGAGCCATCGCCATCTTCCCTGGCTTCTGAGTCAGGAATTGATAGAGAAGAGAGTAGGTGGCCTTAACTATTGATATCTTTCTTATATGTAGGATATACGACACTACATTTTCTGTTTTTGTTTCCAGTTTTGGGCCTGACATCAGATCCTAAAGACCTTGTTTTAAATGTTTGATAAAGATTTACAACTGTTGGAACTGTTGATAGGAATTTTTCCTACTGTCATTTTTAAATTGCAGTGCAATTCTTAGCAAAACAAAACATATTGTACCTCATCTGCAAAGCCGACACATAACAATAAACTAAAAGTCTATTGGATAAAAAGCCTAGAGTTCTAAAAAAATGTAAATAAAAAAATAACCTAGTGTTCTTCTAAATAAAGCAACACAAACAAAACTCTTTCTTGTTCCAGAAGAAAGTAATAGTTGCTTTTCCTCATTCACTTCTTAAATGTATCTCAGTTCTGTTTTTAGTGTCATAGACCAGCAACTTGAATCTGGGCAAAACCCAGCTCTCTACCTGTTACTGTAAAGAAAGTTTTGTTGGAACACAGCTGCACTCATTTATGTATTACTTTAACTTCTGTTTTGCCCCAGCAGCAGCTTTGGGCAATTGTAACAGACCCCTATGGCTTACAAAACCATACACATTTACAAAGAAAGTGTGTCAAGTCCTGTTTTTTATATACTTCCTCCAGAATTCTTTCGAAAGCAGGTAAGTGATTCATCTGCTTAGCAACCTCTTACTGTTGGTAAGATATATCCTGAAGTCTTTGATTTTTAACTCTCTTTGCAGCCAATCTCAAACCACCATATCCAGTTCTCCATTTCCCAACCCTTTTATGGTATAACCCGAAGACTGGAGCCCAGATAGTGGTTTGGTTTTACTAAAATTAACATTCTAAAGCTAGAACCTTATCTAGCACATGGAAGTTCAGGTTGCTCGTTGTTGACAAATGAGGATTTGGAATGGCACTGGTCCCACAGTCCTTGTGCTCAGCGTGACAGTCCTCCACTTCTGCACACCATGTATCCAAGTGGAATGAACATCAGCACTTAAACCCATCTTCAGTCGTGTTGGTCCCTAGATCTCCACCTGCTGTGAAGAATTGATCCACCTCCTGTCAATTCTTCTGCCTAGAGGCATTCCTTGTGCCATACATCTTCCTTTCTGCTCTTGTGGTGCAACGCTGTATCCTCATCATCTTCCTGTACCCACTTCCCAGCATGTTGCTTGACAAAGAGTGGAGGCTACGTAAATTTTCTCAATTGTGATAACAACTGAACAGTTGGAAGACAGTGAAGGATTGATGAGACAGAAATATTAACTTCCCTCTTAAATACATGTTTTCTTCCTTTGAATACTGCACATTGTTCCCTGTTCATCTGCAAACCACTAGCACATTATAACTGTTTTGGGATCATAAGCCAAGTAAGTGATGGAGTGGAAGATTTTTCCTCAATACTCACCTGTCAAATAGGTGTAGACTCTGGGGCCGTTTCTTACATGTGAGTGCTTTTGATATTTGGTTCTACTTTGTTTTTGGAACAGGGCTCCACTATGTAGCATAAAATGGCCTAGAATTCGCTGTGAGAACAGACTGGCCTCAAATTAATGATCCTGTTGCCTCACCTTCCCCAAGGCTGGGACTATGTAATGTGCCTTCAATCCTGACTTGCACATACTCCTGAATAAAATTATTTGTTTTCTGGGTCTCAGTTTTTAATTGTAAATGAGGGATAATGATAATATCTGCTTCATCGAGTTATTAGAAAAAAAATGAGTTTGTGTAGATGCTAAAGAGCTTAACTCAAAGTAAGATTCCGTAAGATGGAGTTATGTAATTATTCTTCTACCTTCGCTTAATGTTCTGCAGAGACGCGCAGTTAACCTTCCTTTCCTCAGTTTACCCTGTTATGGGTCATGGGAAGTAAAAGCTCTTTGTTAAGCCACACTTGATTTAATTTTAGAATACTGCATTTGGAGAGGGTTTTGGAGGTCAGATGGTTAAAAAGTGCTTATCTAAGCCATCAGTCCCCTGTGGTTCCCAGTTACAGGTGATCAGTCACCTAAAGATTATAGAATGTTATCAGAACTGTATCAGAACATTATAGTCATAGAAGCTGGCCACTCTCAAAATCTTCATTTCTACTTTATATGTGGGTGGGTTTTTATTTTGCCTGCATGTACGTCTTTATATAACATGCATGCAGTGCTCATAGAGGTCAGAAGGGCATCAAATCTGGAACTGGAGTTATAGATAGATGTAAGCAACCATGTGGGTGCTGAGAATTGAAGCTAGGTCCTCTAGAAGAGTGGCTGGTGCTTTAACTGCTGAGCTACTCTTAAGTTGAAATGTAATCAAACTTTTCCTTTTGTTTAAGGTGCATTAAAAATCTGTAAATTTTATTTCACATATTTATGTATTATGTGTATGTGCACATACACAAACATGCCACAGCACACTTGTGAAGGTCATAGATCAGTCTGTAGGAGTCATTTCTCTTCTTCCACCATGTGTGCCCTGAGGATTGAATTCAGGCCATCAGATTTGGGAGTTAACTGTCTACCTACTGAGCTGTGATAGAGTATGCATGAAGAATGAGAAGGGAAGGGAAAACTACATGGATATAACATACTATGAAATAATCAGACAATAAATAACTGGTTATAATACTTTCAAATGGGATATTAATTCATTTAAAAATTATATCACCTTAACTTTTCCTGTAGAATGTAGAATTTTCATATACCTCACTATAATGGTTATATCATGAAATGATAACTCTAGACAATATTGCAAAAATGTTACTCAATATCCGTTCATCTGAAAGGCATATGGATACATTAGGGAGATTTTCAGATTGACGTGTTACCATTTCCATCTTTGCAGTATTTAGGGTACCTAATATGTTTATACTATAGCTACTCATTCAATATTTAATCATTAAAAAGTAAGTTGATCTCTGAAGGGTTTCATAGAGATAAAACTGGTTTAGACTTAATGATACACATAGATCATTTAATCAGGTATAATGCTCTATACTTTCTATTGACTTAAAAGTATTTTGTATGAAACTGCTAATCTGGAAAACTACTTATGATTTTTGTTCTTATAAAGATACATACTATTTATTTACAATGCATGTCTTGTGACCGTGAAACGTTTAGTTCTTTTGTCTGTAATAATATTTAGGGACTTTGCTTTATACATTCAAATTTTAAAAGACTGAAAATGGAACCAGAAAAATGGGGTTTCGGAGCTTCTGTTTTCTAGTGATTAACCTCAAAAACTAGTAATAGACAATTCCTCTCTGAGAGTGAATGTAAATGTCATAGCCCTGAACAAACATCTATCTTCAGTTTGCTTGTGTCACACTTAGAGTAAAAGAACTGGCTGCCTCAGGAGTAGGCATTATTTAAAGTTCATTTGTATGTGTGTTTTGTTTTTTAAATCTTTATTCTCTGCAAACTGTAGAAATAATTATTGCCACTATAATCCATACTCCTACAAATTCAGACAAACTTAGTACAAGTGAATCTCACATTGGCCCAGGGATCCTGTTTCTTCGGGAGTCTTTCTTCACCTTTCTTCTTAAATCCCTAAAGACCCTAAAAACAAAGGTTTTGTTTTTTTGTGTGCTGGTAGACATTTTTCTTGAGCAAGTTTTCATGACCTAAAAAGTTTAAGACATATTCATGACTATACTTTGCTGATATGGAATATAACATGCCCTCCTCACACATGGTGTCACATGTCTGTAACTCTGGCACTGAGAAGATAGAGACAGGAGGACCCTTGGAGCTTGTTGGCCGCCCAGCCTAGCTAAACTGGTGAGATTCATATTCATCAAAAGACCTTGTCCCAAAAAATAAGGTAGAGCACAACATACGAAAATATCTGACACCGACCTCTGGCTTCTACCCACATGCACAGATGCACTACCCCTGACCCCCAACACACACACATAAGTAAAAGAAAATGTCCCTACTTCGGGGATGAGTGCCTTTGTTGCGCTTTAGGGGAAATTACTTGGAAATTGTAGATCGTCAAATAGGAAAACTTATAAATAGCCCACTGTGGTATATTCTATAAAGTAACTATTGACATATAAATATATAATAATGTGTAAATTCATCCTTTTTTTTTTTTTTTTAATGACAGGGTTTCTCTGTGTAGCATTGGCTGTCCTGGACTTACTTTACATATTGGGCCAACCTTGAACTCACAGAGATCTGCCTGGCTCTGCTTCCCAGAGTGCTGGAATTACAGGTGTGCGCCACCACACCTAGTGTGTAAATTCTTCTAAAAGAATTATAAAGTTTTTGTTACTGGCTTTTATAATAGAGTTTCTTGGAAGGTCATTGCATTAGGTAAACACATAAAACATTCCATATAGAAAACATATTGATGCAGTTACCAACTTATGATATGCATGTATTCATTTCTTTCAGTTGGATATGCCAAGCGACCAGTTAGCTGCCAATCTTCAAGCAGTTATAAGTGAGGTCTGTAGGCACAGACCATTGAATCTGGGTGAGTAGTTGGGTAAGGGAAGACTTCCTTAAACCCCAGTGACATTTGACAAATATGAACTATTAAGACAAAGAGGTATCGTACAAGTACTATAGGCGCAGTATTTCCAGGAATTAAGTAAAAGAATTTTCCCCAGAGGATTCTTAATTACCTCATTTATGAATCATAAGGTTTTAGAGAAGGACTTCTTTATCAGTAACAAAGACTAGACCCCCAAATTTTTGTACATTTGCATATTATTTCTACAGTTAAATGTATTAAGGTTTAAAAGAAAACTAATTGCTGTAAAATTACAGTGGTGTTAAATAGGAGAGAAAGCATTTGTGAAAAAATAGTTTGAAGCCAGTTGGCCTTCTTAATCTTTATTTTATAAAAGAAAGGGGGCACTTTTGTCAAGGGAGGAGAGTTACCTCTTGTAAATGTGGTGGCTCTCTGGCCATGGGGAGAATCACTTGGGCACTGTCGTAGCTGGAGACAGGCTACTTCCCTGTCTTTAGCATGGCCTGTGTTCTTCACACAGACCACATGTGTACATGCTCATGGTGAGCTTGTTAAGCTCCACCAACTGCCCTGTGCAGTTACCGTGCTTGGACTTCGTGGAATTTAGTGTAATAATCAAGTTAACTAAAACACAGATTTGAGCTACTTTTGCCATCCTTGAGAATTAAGCACATTGGTGATTGAGTAGCCCATTTGTTAAGTCTTTCATCTAAAATATGGCCACCGACATTGAGTGTATATGGATTCTTTTATTCCATGGGGAACTTTGTTCTTCTGAGATAGCTAAGGAAGAATAATGGACAATAAATTCTCTAAAAATTATGTTTTTCTCTTGCTGCCATTTTGGGTGAAGCCCCTTAACTCTTGTTAGGAAGATTCTTCAATTGTTTGGTAACTCAGTTACTGTCTGTGCTGACTGCTTTTATTTAGAGTATTTTCGTCTGATGTCATTCCCTTCACTGTCAATTTTGCAGTACATAAGTTCTAGGCGATCATCTTTGGAGGAGAGGAGAAAATTATTAGTGAGTGTGTTTCCAGAATCACTCTAGTGCAGCGAGTTCTCCAGGATAGCAGCATGGCGCTCTGCAGGGGAACTGAGTCCTGCAAATTCTCCACCTGTGTGTATCTGACCACAGGGATGGAGAAGAAAGTCACAGTTGGCTCTCTGATCTTCGTTCTAGGTCCATTTGTGCTGCGTGCCTTCCTTCGTAGTTCAACCAGCGAAGGTTTGCTACTGAAGACTGACGCATTATTGCCGCAAAAAGCTGAAACCAAAGAAGATGCCTAGAAGTATTGTATTGTGAAATTGTTTTGTGAGCTCAAGAAACAGCAGAGAAATCTATAAAATTGTATAATTTCTAGTTTGGCTTCTCATGTTTTCTTAATCAGTACGTTTAGAAGTAAATTTTAATCCCCTCTCCTTTTTTACTGTGTCAAAAATAAGGGAAAAAATGAAATTTCGGCTTCTAAAAATCCTGTCACATTTCCTTTGTTTTAATTTTTTTTGCTGCTGTTCCTACTTTTCTGATCTTGGAACCTGTTGCATTTGTTCCCTTAGTATCGGTGTTCTCTGTTTGGCAGAATCTAGGTCTAGAAGCAGTTTCTAGTTTTATAACATTCCTTTGGGAGACACAGCCATGTGAAGTAATAACAGTATCCTCATTCTCACCTGCCTGCATCACCATCATGCTGTTTGCTTCTGTGTGCATGATGGTGGGGGTTGGGGGACATGTGGAAAGTTGGGTGTCTTCCTCAGATGCTGTCCACTTTGACTTTTGGACATAAAATGTAGACTTTTCTAATTTGTCTAGACTGCGTGGCCAGTAAGCTCCAGAAACCCATCTGTCCCCAACTTCCAAGTCCCTAGTATTTTAGTGGCCTGGGAAGCCCAAATAACCAGGAGCAACTTCTGCACCTCACAATACCCCCCCCCCCCCCAAATTGGGTGATTTAGTTTAGGCACTGTTTACCAAATACAGCAGCAGCAGGCCAAGACTCTAACAGTGATTATCTTTATTGACTATGTTATATTTCCCATTTTACCCTCATAGCCATTCAGTAGGGAAATGGGATGCTCAGTTTCCATGTAAAAAGACATGAGGTCCTGTTAGTGGCAAACAAGATCAGTCTGTTGATCTTTCTGTCTCAGGCTCCATAGGAATGTGGCACTCATCCAGCCTTGGGGCTTTGTTAGCCATTGTTTTAACTGTCAGGCTAAGTCACTGGCGTTTCATGTGTCCTAAGATAGAATAAACTTACCATGTAGAGTAGGTTTCAGTTTCTTTTTGACATTCATTTATTTATTGGGAGCACATGTGCCATGTGTATATGTGGAAGTCATAGACAACTTTTTACAAATATTTACTTATTCACTTTACATCCTAATAATAGTCCCTGTCCTTCCTCCCTCTTCTCCCAATCCCTCCTTCCCTCCCCCTCAGACAAGGGGAACCACCTCAACATTCCCCAGCACATCAAGTCAAATCAAGTACTGATCACATCGTCTTCCTCGGTGACCTGTCAAGTCAGACCCGCCAGGGGGGTGTGATCAAAAGCAGGCAACAGAGTCCATGTCAGAGAGAGTCGCTGGTCCCCTTACTAGGCAACCCACATGAAGACCAAGCTGCCCATTGGGTACATATGTGTAGGGGCCCTAAATTGAATCCTTGTTTGGTCCCCATCCCCAAACAGGTCCCTATCCCCAAAACACACGCACCACCACCACCACCACCACCACCACCACCACCACCACCATCAAAGAAGCTAACACGGAGGGCCCAGGGGAGGATGTTTGAATCTCACTCAGAAGGGGAACTAGAATAGACAGTGGTTTCACCTTTTTAAAGTATTGAATTAAAATACTTAAGCCTCTTGATTCTTAGGCACTACTGATGTAAAAACTAAAAGAAAGATGAAGAATGGGCTGTAAAAATAGTACATGATAGAGAAGCCATTTCCCACAGTTGCCAGATTCTAAAACCCAAAGATTCATTATGTGAAGTTTCAGTTTACAAAGACGACAAGACTTCGGGGTTTTTGTTTTGTTTTGGTTTGGTTTTGATTTGTATTTTTTTAATCATGTGTCTTGTTTGGGTCTGGGGCAGAGGTCAACATCAGATGTCTTCCTCAGTTGCTCTCTACCTTATTTTATGAGGCAGGGTCTCACCCTGGAGTTCATGGACTCATCAGACTGGCTGGCAGCAAGCCAGGGCCCCTTCTGCCTCTATGTTCCCTGCAGCTGCTGGGATTAAACCTCTGCTTATGCTTGTGTGACAGGCACTTTACCAACTGAGCAGCTCCCAGTCCCCATTGGGATTGGATTCAGGGCCTGTACAGATGCATGCTAGGTTCAGAGCTGCTGCTTTTTATTTGTCAGTTTTCTCCTGATTAATGGAGTAAGTGTTTATCTTAGTGTGAGTATATTTAGAACACTAGAATCTGAAAAGAACTCACCCACAATCCTGCTGCTCAGACATAACCAGAAGAAATTAATTGTTCACTTGACATTCCTCTGACATTTTCAGTTGAAAGAGACAGGGAAAATAAAAGGAGCACACAGCACATGTGTATGAGTATCTGGCCTACATACATATAAGCACACCATGTACCTTAGTGGTCAGAGGTGAGCATCTGGTTTCCTGTAACTGGGGTTTCAGATGGTTATGGACCTGAGCCCAGGTCTTTCACAAGTGCTCTTAACTGCTGAGCCATCTCTCTAGCCCCACATATATGCTGTTTGAAGGTAATCATTTCTTTTATTCACATCTCATGGAAAATTAGTAACATTTCTTCACTTTATTGCAACATTTCCTCAATTGCATTTAAGTGGTTTCAAGATCCCCCTACCCACTGGTTTTTAAAAAGTGAGGTTTTAAAAAGTTTTATAGTAAATAATGATGAATCACCAACTTTGGTTTACATATGAATTGCTTAGGAGGATTGCATAGAGGAAATAGTTGGTGTTCTCCTTGTAGCAGAAGATTGATCTTGGAAGTTTGTGTTTCTCATCAGGTAGTGGGGCCCTAATGGATACCAGTGCTGTCAACCCTGATTGTAATGAAAAAGAAATTTAGGTTTTCATACCAACAACAGTTTCTCCTAAAATGTAACAAGTGTTCCTAACTAAAGTAACAGATTGAAAGTCACTGTTGGATTTCACTAGCCAATTTATAAAAGATTGCAAAATTTGTAGTATAAGTTGATTTTAAATAATTATCTTTATTTTATTTTAATATCTGTGCATGGGTATTTTGTTATGCCCATGTATGGGCCTGCCAGAAGAGGGTGTTGAAGGCCCTGGAACTGGAGTTACAGACGGTTATGAACCATCATGTGAGTGCTGGGAATTGAACCTGGGTCATCTGCAAGAACACCAGGATTCTTAAAGATTTAGATAACAAAAACCTGTTCCATTGCCTGGACCTAGAGCTGGGACAGATTTCTGACTTTCTGGTCTATCCCTGTCTGTAAATAATTAAAATCCTGTGCTCACCCTATGGACAAGCAAGTTGCCCGGAGACAAACAAGAACAGGACAAGATGATCACAACCTCTTCCAGTACACCTTTCAGCAAGTGGCGTGTAGTGAAGGTGATGTAATGTGACATTAATTAGCATACTGATGTAATACAAAAGAGACAAATTTCATAACTTGTTTAAACTGAGCGCTGTAAATTTTCATATCACGCAGTCAAAGTCAGTGTCCAGTAGGTGGCGACAATAGCCTTTTACAGAGCCTTTTACAATTTATTTAATTTATTTTTGTTCCACAACACAGAATTTATTACTCATTAACAGCAGTCAGTTATTAATACTAATTCACAAGGGGGTAGGGGTGCTTTGGAATAAAGCCTCCCAAAGTTCAAAAAAAATCTTTATATAAAAACAATCTGAAAACTGTTGTAAAGCATAGAAAAATATCAAATCATATAGCTTTTAAGTGGCTGTAGATGGGTGAATTGATTTCTCATCTGACTGCAAATGAACTAGCAAAAATAATCCTGTGTAGACCAGTTGAAGATTTGTTTTAGAGAAAATGGTTTGTTTGCATTCTATTTGGGCCATGTTATAGCTGTTTTTTGGGTGTCCACTGGTTAATGACATTTTTTGTATATGTGTGTATGTGTGTGCCTGGATATGTATGTTATGCTTGTACAGGGACCCACAGAGTCAGAAGTCAGTTACAGGTGGTTGTGAGCTGTCCAATGTGGGTGCCTAGAGCCACAGAGCTGTCTTTCCAGCCTGCATTTTGAAGTCTGAAATTTTGTTACAGAAAATTTCAAGCATGGAGAAAATAAAATAAGAGAACCATGGGCACTCACTGGCACCCCAGGCAGATTTAGCGACTCAGCATTCTCTGTGTGCTTTCGTCTGCACCTCCTACCTACTCACCTCTCTCATTAGTGGCAAATCCCATTCATCATACAGCTTAAGCTAACAAGTTTAAAAAGTGACAGAGCAATAAGTACCACAGGTTTTCAGGGTTATTTTTCAGAACCCATTTTTTTATGTTCTAACCTAACCACTGGGAATAATTAGTATTTCCTTACTAAGTATATTCTTCATGTAATAATGGACAGAATAGTCTAAAATTCTGGGTATAGAAACAATTGGCCACAGAAAGGAAAAGGATTATGTAAATGTTAATGTTTAAATAAGCAGATGGCATTTTCACTTAATTTTTCTTAGATATAAAGCTGTACTTTATTCTTATAAGGAATAGAAAATATGTTTGAATAGCTTTTTATCTAAGCATATGCAAAAGAAGAGAAACAATTTTTTGAGGGCTAGCTAGATGCTCAGGGGATAGAGACACTTGCTGCCCATGCCTGGCAAACATTGTTCAATCCTCAGACCCACATGAAAGTGGAGCGAGAACCAACCCCACCAAGTTGTCCTCTTACTATGGCAGGCAGTGGCACATGCACATGCGCACACATGCACGCACACAGACACAGGATGGGGAGAGACAGGTCGACAGATGAAAAATATATTTTAACAAACACACTTCAAATATTGTCAAAGAGATAAAGGAACATAAGGAAAAGTTTGAAGAAAGATTTTAGTGTTCTGTTAATCCTAAGGCAATTTAAATTTGTTACTTTTCTTTTTTCCTTCGCCCTTGTTGTGGTACAAAGGTTCTTGTGCCCACATATCACTAGGGAAACCAGAAATCTTAATTACTCTGGGGTGTTTCATCAGTGGAGGAAATACCTGCTTTTCATCCAGAAGGCCAGAAGTGGCTATTGTTACCAACCTGATGATCTTTCTCTTTCTGTAGAGGCATACCTCACCCACTTTTTTGCTATAGAGGCAGATCTCATCCAAATCGCTGCCCCCAGAAGGTTTATCCCAGACTCTCCCTTCCTAGATCTCTACCTTTAGCTCTCAGTTAATAGAACACATCCTTAGGTGAGATATCACGTGTGCTTTATAGCCTGCTGACTTCTATGCTGTCTTGGTTAGACCCATACCAGATCCTAGGCCTATAAGCTGGAGAACCCTTTCTTATGCTCACATGTAGTGTGTGAAGAAATTTCAATGTAGTCACACCTTAAGCTTAATTTATACCTGGAATTGTAATGGCTGTTGCCTAGAAATCTTTCCAAATTCGATTGTGTTTAAATCTGCTACAGTAAACCATCTGGCATCAGACTGTAGAAATTTTGATCCAGGTTGACATGGTCAATCTGAGCTGAGTTTTTATTGTCACCCTCTTTGCAGTTCATTCCCTGCCTACTGTGTCACCTGTAGGGATCACCTGACCACGCCCTGTGTGGACGTCTGTGGGCCCTTCTACTATTTATCATACCAGTTACAGTACTGTCTATGATCATGTCGGCTGTAGATAGAAGGAAAGCAGACATCTTGGCTCTGAAGGGTCCCGCATATCCAGTGCTTCAGTCTGTGTGTTAAATGAAAAGTCTAGTATTTGTGTGTTGCCAAAGAGCAATCTTTGGTATAGAAATGATAAATGATTCATATTATATTGTTACTAAGTAAGCACAACAGTGGTGGAGCACAGCACAACTGTGGAGCGCTTGCCTACATGACTGAGTGTTTTGCTCTCCATCACTCCAAAGTAAGAAAAGAAATAAATAGCTATATCTGTAAAGTCTTGTAGGAAAATATGACTAGAACATAAAGACAATTTAAATGGATGTTATTACCTAAAGTTGGCATTAAAGTAGGTAGTTATGCTCATTTTAAAAATTATTGTTACATAAATCATGTAAACTACCAAACTTTCAGAGTGTTTTTTTAAAAATTAACATTTACATTCCTGTCACATACATGAATGTGATATTCTGTTTATATCTTCCGTTCTACTTGCCATTTTCTTTTGAGCCCTTCTAGTAGTATGCTATGTATAGTAGTGTTATGCTTTGAGAAAACAAGTTATTTCACCGAGAAAGATTCAAGTGTGTGTCAGTGGGAGGTGAGAGTGAATTTATACTGTGAGGCTTTGGAAGCAGAGCTTGACTGAATTAATTTTGAATCCAGGGAAGCTACGTCTGGGTGCACAGAGCTGCATCATGGGTGCTCGTTAGCTACAGCCAACAGATACGGAGGGACTTAAGAGTAAGGGTATGTCTTAAGGATGGGATGATTTAAGTCATAGATGAAAAAGAAAGCCAGACTGGTACTGCAAAAGTCCAAAAAGCAGAACACCCCTCAAAAGATCTTTGCAGAAACTAGTGGAGTGTCGCCTGAGACAGCAGCTAGCAAGGTGAATAAATCAGTTCTGGTTTGTGACCTTGTCTCTTTCCACTCAAGATCTAAGTTCTAAGAGAAGAGAGTCCATTTGGTCCAGTTTACCTTGCATGGCTACTTGCTGGCTAGGAGAAATCGGCTTTGATAATCTCACCAGAAATACACATGCAGCAGAAGAAATTTCCCCCGAAGGAATGTTAAAGTGATTCTCCAATAGAAAATCAGCAAGAGCAAAACTCAGACCTACATTCTTTGAATTAAGTGTCTCCTGAAAGTAAATGAAATTAATACCTATACTCAACTCAAAACACTAGCTGTGTGCCCTCATATATGTGTTACTAGTCCTTTGATAAACATTTATGGTTTAGGTAATACATCACTTTGCTGAATGTACTTATGTCTTTTTGAGAGAGTAACTACTTGTCTATAGTGGATTACTAGAAAGCATGAACATGTGGTAGTGGTGAACATACATGTTGTAAAACAAATGTATGCAGCTGTACTTGCTAATGTTACCCAGGAATGGAGAGTTTTGTTGTTGTGTGATATGAATTTGAAAGTATGATCAGTTTAGAAGGTGGACAGCTTGATGAATTTCCTCACAATGAACACATGCCTACCATATAGATGTTTTTAAAAAGGGTCAGGTCAGCTCACCAGATGTCCCTTTGTTCCTATCTATCCCCCAAATTAATACTGTTGTGATTTCTATTTTTCCTGTTTCTGAACCCTGCTAAAAATATGCTTGGTAGGTTGACTGGATTCACTCATTGAATATTCATGAAATCCATCCACGCTGGGTGCGGTTGCAGTTTGTTCTTGTATCTCGTGTGGATGTGCTGCAAATATCCGTGCTACTATCTGTAGACATGGATTATGTCTACATAACCAAGCCACCACACTTACTAACATTCTTCTCCAGCCCTTTTTACTGTTCAGTATATGCCCAAGACAAGACCTGCTGAGTCATGAATTAACCCGTGGCCAGCCGCCTCAGGTTACCACCACAGGAAGAGCTGCTCCACACCGCGCCTTCTCTGTCACTATGAGCTGTCCCCTCAAGCCTGTGGCACAAAAGACACCCGTCTGGAGCTGCTCGTTCCCAGGTGTTCCATCACCCACAGCACAGTAACTAATGTATCTTCTGTGAGGTCATGGGCTCCTCTATGCCGTTATTTTTTTTTAAGTGACTCATACTCTCACAGGTTCATAGAGCACAGCATGACAATTTAACGTGGGATGGTTGGTATGCAGTGCCATTTTTATGCCAGCTCCAAATACTTCACACCGTTGATTAGAAGTGATGGAAGATTAAAACACTTTTCATCCCGTACTTCAAAGTACAGGATAATTTGCCATGTCTTGTAACTTTCTCCAGTGTTGTCATTGCCGGTTGTCTCCAAATTAGACTGACCAAATGGTGACTCATTCTTAGGGAGCCGGACTGGCTGACTTTTAGTTTTGTTTTAATTTGTTCTTTTTAACTTTTCCATGTTTTAAATTTATAATCACTCTTTAGATTAGGCAAAATTCTCAAACATTTGCTTCAGTTTTATAGGCCAGAGAAACTTAGAGGAAGCGACTTGATGGAGGAAGAAAGATGCTACAGATTCTAGGTGAAGCCTGATGCTGGTGGGTTCAGAGCCAGGTGGGATCCAGCTCTAAAGGGGCTCTGATGTTCTGAAGCGGATTGGCTATGACATGCTTCAGGCAGGCAATAGCTTGTCAGCTGAAGTTTAAACTACGGAACTTATGAATAATTAGAAATGGTGCCTGTGAAAGTGAAAACAAGAAGAAATTTCATTTTAAAAGTGGGACCATACTAAAGTAATAAAGCTGATGATTCGTTTCTGAAAGGTAATAAAAACCGAAGAGGGTTAAATGGAGGGAGGACTTGAGTTCCAGCTTCACCCTTACTAGGTGTGCTTCCTTCAATCCACCTGCCTCTGTGGACTTCAGTTCTTACGGGGGAAAAAAATCATAAGAAATCCCACTTTTATCGGAGTGGAGTATAGTGCTTATTTGGTTATTTATTTTATGTTAGCCTTATTCCATTTCTTAGACACGGTCTCAGCATAAAGCCCAGGCTAACCCTAAACTCCTTATCCTTGTGCCCAGGCTGGCTGAGTGCTGGGATGACAGGTATGTGCTGTCACAACAGCCAAGCTCACCTGTTTAAGCTTACATTATAGTAAAGATAAAAGGTAATGTAAAGTGAAAAACCAGGGAGGCAGAGGTAGGTGGATCTCTGTGAGTTCAAGGCCATTCTGGTCTACAAAGTGAGTCCAGGACAGTAAAGGCTACACAGAGAAACACTGTCTCAAAAAAAAAAAAAAAAAAAAAACCAAACCAACCAACCAGAAATTATAGTGACTACTTCTGCTCATAATGTAATCACTTACACTGGACTTAGCCTCTACCTGTTAAGTGATTAGGAGGCAGACAAAATACACCTCACAGCTCTTTTCCAATATTAAAAAAGACGTGCATGTGCTGTCTTTGGGAATGGAAACCAGCAAAGTAAGTTACAAAAAAGCCCAACCCTCTCCATGATCTCTTTGATTTTGAACGTCGCCATCTACCTTTTAGTTTAATCTAAGGCTTAATTAATCTTACTGATTTACTCAGAGAACGAACTTTGTTTTGCTGATTTTTTTTCTTTTGTTTTTGTTGTTTGTTTCTATTTTATTGATTTTGGCCCTGGGCTTGCTTTTTACTTGCTGTCTGCTCTTTTGGCCATTAGTTCTTTTTGTTGTTGTTGTTGTTCTGTTGCTTTTAGGTGTACTCTTAAATTGTGAGATTTCTTCAGTTTTTGTTTGTTTTTTATTTTTTATTTTTTAATATTATTTACAGTTTATTAACTCTGTATCCCTGTTGTAGCCGGCTCCCTCCCTCATTCCCTCTCAATCCCACCCTCCCTCATCTCCTCCGTGCCCCTTTCCAAGTCCACTGCTAGGCTCCCCTTCCATCTGACCCTAGTTTATCAGGTATCTCCAGGGCTCCCCTTCCATCTGACCCTAGTTTATCAGGTATCTCCAGGGCTGGCTGCAAAGTCCTCTGTGGCCTAGCAGGGCTGCTCCTCCCTCGGGGGGGGGGGGGGCGCGGTAGAGGTCAAAGAGCCAGTCACTGAGTTCATGTCAGAAATAGTCCCTGTTCCCCTTGTTTGTTTGTTTTAATGTAGGCACTTGGTACTATGAACTTGCCTATTAAAAATCACCTTCACTATATCTCATAAGTTTGGGTACATAGTGTTTTCACTTTCATTCAATTCTAGAAAGTTTTTAATTTTTTGTTGACCCATTTGACATTCAGTTGTTCAGTTTCCGTTAGTTCGTAAGCTCTCTGTTGTATTTGTTGTTTTTGATACCAAGCTTTAACTTATGATAGTCAGATAGGATATAGGGTATTACTTCATTTTTCTTTCATCTGTTGAAACTTGTTTTGTATACAAGTATGTGGTAAATTTTGGAGAAAGTTCCATGAGCTCCTGAGAAGAAAGTATGTTCTTTTATGCTTGTGTGAAATGCTCTGTAAATGTCAGTTAGGTCCACTTGATTTATGACATCAGTTAGCTCCAGCAATTCTCTGTTTAGTTTTTGTCTAGATGGCTTGTCTATTGCTGAGAAAGCGATATTGAAGTCACCCACTATCACAGTGTGAAGGACAATATGTGATTTTAGAGGTTGTAGTGTTTCTTTTATGAACTTGGGGGTCCTTGTGTTTGGTGCAAAGATGTTTAGAATTGCAATATTATCCTCTTGGTGAATGTGTTTTGATGGGTATAGGTCTTCTGTCTAGTGTATTTCTTCTATCTTGACTTCAATGCCTTTCTTCCATCTCTGTTGGTGATTCTTACCTCTGAGGTTCCTATTGAAGTTCTTAAATTTTCATTTTCTGTTTTCCCTCAGTTTGGGTTTTCTTTATTGATTCTATACTTTCATGTCTTGAGCAGTTTTCTTCATTTCATTCTACAGTTTGTATTTTCATAGATTTTGTTAATGGATTTATGTATATATTTTATAAGGTTCTTGATCATATCCATAATAGCTCTTTGAAGTCTTTGTCTTGTATTTCATCTATATTGCATGTCTAGTACCTATTTGTAGGGTTGCTTGACTGTAGTGGAGACATGTTCTGTCTGATATTGTGTTTTTATGCTGGTGTCTAGGCATCTAGGTTTGGGATGATTGTGATTCTTGGTATTAATGTCTGGTCTAGTCTTTTTTGAGTGTTTTTTTTTTTTCATTCTTTGGTTTCTGCTTTCCTGTCTGTATTTTAGGAGCATGAATTGGCTGTGGGTTGCATGCTAGGGAGTGTTTCTGAGTCCCTGCCAGATGTGACCAGTGAGGATCCTGGGTAGAACTGTTTTCTAGGTATCAGGAGCTGACCCTTAGGAATGGGTGTGGCTTAGATGGGTTGAGGGCTGAGAGAGTTCACAGGAGAAAGAAAAGCTGGCTCTGCCAGGAGGATCTAATTCGTTGGTTGGCATGGCCAGTGGGTTTCCAGCAAGCCAGTGTCTCTAGTATTAGGGTTAAGACAAAGTATGGGGGAGGAAGGAAGGCTAAAGGAGATCTGCTTAGTCCCTAGGAGTCTGGGCAGAGAAGAAGGAAGGGCCACAGCAGATGGTCTGCCACGAAGCCAAGGATAAGACTGGGAAATTGTTACTTAGCTTCTTTAGGTCTGTGGATTGTAGTATGGTTATCCTGTATTATATGGCTAGTATCTACTTAGGAGTACCATTCATGTCTTTCTGGGTCTGAGTTACCTCACTCAGGATGGTCCTTTCCAGATCTATCCATTTGCCTGCAAATTTCATGATGTCCTGGTTTTTGATAGCTGAATAGTATTCCATTGTATAAATGTACCACAGTTTCTCTCTCTTTTTTTAAATTTTATTTATTTATTTTACCACAGTTTCCTTATCCGTTCTTTGAGATACACCTGGCTTGTTTCTAGTTTCTGGCTATTACGAATAAAGCCCCTATGAACATAGTTGGGCAAATGTCCTTGTTGTTTGGTGGAGCATCTTGGGTATATGCCCAGGAGTAGTACAGTAACAAGGAGGACCCTAGGGAAGATGCTTAGTAACAAGGAGGACCCTAGGAAGGATGCTGAATTCTCATTCAGAAGGGCAAATAGAATAAATACGAGAAGCAGTTAAAGAGGCAGAACAGGAAGGGAGCCTATCATAGATGTCCTCTGAAAGACTCCACCCACCAGGGGATGGAAGCAGATGCTGAGACTCACAGCCAAACTTTGGGTAGAGTGCAGGGAGTCCTCTGGAAGATTGGGGAGACAGAAGCTCTACTGAAAGACCAACAGAGCCAACAAATTAGAGCCCTGGGGCTACTGCGGAGTCTGATGTATCAGCCAAGGACCATGCATGGAAAGGACCCAGAGCTCTGCTCAGATATTCCCAATAGGCAGCTCAGGTTCCATGTAGGTCACCTAATGAGGGGACCAGGGGCTGTCTCTGACATGAACTCTGTTACCTGCTCTTCGATCACTTCCCCCTGGCTGGGCAGTCTTGCCAGGCCACAAAGGAAGGGGATGCAGGCAGTCCTGAAAAGACTTGATAGTATGTGGTCAGTTGGTAAGGGAGAAAGGCTCCCCCTTTCTGAGGATGAGGATAGGGGGTAGGAGGAGGGAGGGTGGGATCAATAGGAGACAAAGGAGGGGTCTCTGATTGGGATGTAGAGTAAATAAATTAGAAAAAAAAAAGACTGGGGAATTGAAATTGGAGGGTGGAAAGGAGAGTAAAAAAATCAATGACCTGATTCCCTGGCCAGGGAGAGATTGCCTTGGGTGATGTGATGGGGTGAGCAACGAATGCTACAGAAGAGGATCTTTTTAGTTGCTGGGAGTGTGTTATTGATATTTTGAATGGGAGTGTTTTTTTTCAATTAATTTTTTTATTTTGTTCATTGATAGTGTACAGAACTGTAATCGATTGAACTTTAATAGTTTGGGAGGGTTCTCAGGATTTTCCATATACAAGATTATGTCAAATTCAGATATGCCAATGCTCGCAAGCTTCCAAAAGTGGGGTTCAACCATCCTGTGCATCTGTGATGCCTGTGAACCACAACAACAACCAGTGTGGTTTGACACCCTAAGGCTGTAGTGGTGGCACACTACAGCAGCTCTCTAATTGGACTTAAGACTTGACTGTGAGCCCATGCTTGGCGCTGGAAACCTAACCAGCTATATTCAGGGCTAGTGGAATTGTTGGTGTTGGAGGAGAACCTGCAAGCCACCACTTTACTAAATCTGTGTCTTTTCTTCTATTTTCTTTCCTAATTGCTCTGGACAAAACTGCTAGTACAGTGTTGAACAAAGTTCCAGAGTGGACAGCCTTCTATTTCTGCTCTTTGTAATAAGCAACTCATATTTTCTACCAGTAAACATTATGCTTGCTGTGGATAGATGCTCTTTGCCATGGTGAGGGTGTTTTGTATTATTCTCAGTTTGGCAAGTATGCATGTTTATATGTTTATTGTGAAGTGATTTTGAATTTTTAAGAAATGCTCATTCTATACCTCTTGTGATAGACTTTGTTACTCTGTTGACATAAAATACATTCATTAATTTTTGAGTGTTAAACCAAACTTGTGTTTCTGGGATAAATTCCACATAATTAAATTACATAACCCTTTTTTACACAGGGGTTAGTTCAGTTTGTTAATATTTAGTTGAGGGTATGATTTTCATTTTTGTGATACTTTTCTATAATTTTGGTGTTTAGGCAATATTGATCCTATAGACTGGGTTAGGGAACTACATCCTATTTTAGAAGAGCTGACCAAGAATTACTATTAATTCTTTTTAAAATTTTTTGATAAATTTTTATTTGTGAAAAAAATTGGCCTAAGCTCTTTTTCTGGGTCATTTTTGATTCTTCATTGAACTTTAGTAGTCTGTATCTAAGGACAGAGCTTATTATCATTTGCTATTTTATTTTTTAATGTAGGCATGTAGGACTAAAAATTCTCTCTTAGCCACTGCTTGATAGAATCTCATGTATTTTCCTATAGTAACTCTTCATTTTCATTCATCTTAAAGTGTTTTCCAATTTCCCTTTGAGTTCTTTGGTCCATTATTTATATATTACCCCATCATTTAATTTGTTTCAAAATTCAAAATTTTAGCTAATGGCTTATAATTCATTTCACTGTGGCAGCTGGAGAACATACTTTGTTTGATTTTAGTCCTTTCAAATTATTTGCTTGAGGTTTGTCAACCACATGATCTACCTTAAAGAATGTCCCATGTATACTTGAGAGGAATGTGGGCTCTACTCTTGGTGGTCAGACTGTTAGAAGCCTGTTCTAACTGTCCACATATGTCACCCTTTGACAGGTAATATAAGGAAATACTTTTTTAGAAAGTATATCAGTGAAATAAGTATTACTACCCTTGTCCCATATTTCTCTTTCAATGGTTTTTTTTATTGTTATTATTGAGAGGATTTAGGTAGTACTATGGCTTTTAGGAACATATATACAAGTTATAAACATTCTTGCCTTCTTCAAAAGGACACTTTTTTGTTTGTTTGTTTTTAGTGCTGGGGACAAAACCCAGGGCTTTATGTATGCCAAGAATACCCTGTACCTGAGGTACAAATGCAGACCCAGCCTCATTTGGGTTTTTCTCTTATCACATAATGATTTGGGGCTGGCAGAATGGCTCAGCAGGAAGGGCTGCTTCCTGCCAAGGTTGACGACTTGAGTTCAGTCCATGGAACCTGTGTGTTAGAAGGAGAGAGCCAGCTTCTGCAGGTTGTCCTCTGATCTTCACGCATACACAGGCACACACACACAGTATAAAAAAAATTTTTTTAAACAAAGTTGAAAAGAAAGTTAGGAAGTAAATTAGATAATGAACTAAAGTGTCTGAAGTCTCATATCACACAATTTTCTAAAGTTTAAATTCATGTTTCTACCTCTGTTCTGCTTGTCATATGAACACAGTTTTCTCCTCCTTAATTCTGTGTGTGTGCATGCATGAATGTGGATGTACATATGTGGGGGGCGGTATGCACATATTTGTAAGTGCATGTGTAGGCCAGAGGTTGATGGTGAGTGGCTTCTTTTGCCATTCACTTTATTCACTGAGGCAGAGTCTCTGACTGAACCTGGAGTTTGCTCATTCAACTAGTCCCGCTGCTCAGCTTGCATGTGGGTTCCAGCTCCACTTCTTGAGTTCTGGGATAATGGCTAGGCCATCCACCTGGCTTCCCTTGTGAGTCCTGGAAATCTGAACTCTGGTCTTCAAGCTAGTGAGGCAAGTGATTTATCCATTGAGCTGTCTTCCCAGTCCTAATCCCTTATCAGTACTCTTCTATCTTTAGCTTTTAAAATTATAAAGAGTCACTGATTAGAAATATATGACCTGAAAAATTCTAGCTGTCAGCTACATCACACTAAAAGAGCATATTTACCAGTGCTGTTTTAAAACCTAAACTACAGTGTTCTCTTTTTTATGCTGAGTTGAAAAGAGAGGATTTGATTTCAACTCGTTTGCTTGTTTTTTTTTTTTTCTTCCCAATGTTGCCTGCAAGGTAGAAAGCAATTCTGCATAGACTTAAAGCCATTGATCAGCCATTAAAATCAGATAAACTTGTTGTCATATGAATTCAGAATTGAAAAAAAATAATAAATCATAGCTTTTATTATGTTTCTGTAGCTTCAAAAAAGAATCTACTTTCCATGAGAAGGCTAATCATTTAACAAATGTGTGTTGCTTTGGGAACACAATGTTTACGAAGATCATAGTCATAATCTTCAAATTCTGAAAGAATAAAATCCACCACACTACAATCCACTGAGTACACAATAAAAGTTAAGCTTTGAGTTACATATATATGTCACACACATTATATAACTTTTTGAGACAGGTTCTGAATACATAGCTCAGGCTGTTCTTAGACTTATGACGTAGCTTCAGCTTCCTGATTCTGAGGTTACAGCTGTGCACCAGCATGTTAGCAGCACTAGTTATTATCTTGAAGGCATTTAGTAGTATTGAGGTCACAAATGTTGAGTTCCTGGTTGTAACAACACTGCTTAGTGTTTTCTCAAATTTTACTTAGCACAGCTGTGTTTTGTATGCTTAATTGAAGGTGATTTGTTAAATTTCTCATAATTCAATGACAGCTGGAAATAGTGATTTATACGTGGACAGTCTCTAAAAATATATGTCATGTGTCTTAGTTTGGGTTTTATTGCTGGGAGGAGACAACATGACCAAAGCAACTCTTATGAAGGAAAACATTTAATCAGAGCTGGCTTACAGTTTCAGAGGTTTAGTCCATTATCATCATGGTGATAAACATGGCAGTGTGCAGGCAGACATGGTGCTGGAGAAGGAACCCAGAGTTCTACATCTTGACCTGCAGGCAACTGATGGGGGATGTGTTCACATGGAATGTACCTTGAGCATAGGAGGCCTCAAAGCCTACACCTACAGTGACAGACTTCCTCCAACAAGGCCACACCTACTCCAACAAGGCCACACCCCCTAACAGTGCCACTCCCTGTGAGCCAAACATTCAAATACATGAGTCTATGGGGGCCATACCTATTCAAACCACCACATCATGTGAGTAGGATTTTTAAACACTAGTTCACACTTTAGATGTAAAATAGGAAACTCTCAGCTATTAGTATGCATGTACCTATGTATGAGTTTTTCTGTTTTTATTAGTTGTTCAAAATTTTCATATAATTTATTTTTATCACATTAACCCCTCTCCCATTCCTTTCCTCCTTCCTCTCAACTTTATGTACTTTCTTTCCTTTAAAAACAAACAACATTCCCTAGTAGTGACAACAGGGACTGTCTCTGACATGAACTCAGTGGCTGGCTCTTTGAATGAGGGAGGGGGCTACAGCTGGAATACAAAGTGAATAAACTGTAATTAATATAAAAATAAAAATTAAAAAACAAAAAAGCCAAGTAGTTTTGCTTTCTGTATTCTCTTGTACATATGGCCTTCACTGGAGGGTGGTCAACTGACTCCCTCTCCTGGAAGTCGTCAGATGCCAGGAGCTCTCCTTAGGAGTTCGACTTCATGCCTACATTCCCAATTGGTGCTGGAATTTTGCCTGGTTTTAGTGCGTGGAGATCTTGTGTGGGCTGTCACAACTACTGTGAGTTCACATGTGCAGCTGCCCTGCTGTGTCCAAAGAACATAATTTCCTTGCAGTTATCTACTGCTTTGATCTCACAGTCCTTCTGCCCTATGGCCCCTGATCCTTGGGAGGAGAGAGTATCAGAGAGAGTGTGATATAAATGTCCCCATCTACGTCTGCCGGCTCCTGCTTTGTTTTTGTTTCTCATCTGGTGTTCTTCTAATTTTATAGATTTCACTATTATTCGTATTTATCCAGGTGTTCATTTAACATGTATCTCTCATGTTCAACTACTGTGTGCCTACTGCTCTAGTCAGAGACCCCAGGGGAGCAGGGCCTGAAAATGAGGTTGACTACAGAGCATCAGGCAATTCATACTCTGAGGGTTAAGAAGAGCCAACTGAGAAAAAGTGTACAATCACAAAGACCAGCTGCACCTAGCAAAAACATGTTTTTCCATAGAGGCATGTAAACAAAGAACAGTTGCCAGCTGTAAGAAATAACCTGAAGTGAGATTGCTCCTATCTGTTGCACCTGGGAGGAGCTTGAAACCACATTCCTAAACCAGTTCTATGTTTTGAAGAAACTGAGGTCACAAGACTCTTGGGTTTGTTTGTTTGTTTGTTTGTTTGTTTGTTTGTTTTGGAGGTTTTCTCACAAGCACTCAGAATTCTCACAGAACTCCTTTCTTGGACTCTGTTCTGACAACCAAGTATGTTTTTAACACTATATTATCTATCACCAGCGTCATCCCTGCCCTCAAGTGATCAAATAAAGTAATAAAGAGATGTACCTCCAATCTGGTTTTAATGCAAATCCCTTAGACTTTGCCTTGGTTGGCTGCCCTGGTTTAGGTAATGACATGTTGCTTATACTAAATCATATCTTCATCATATTTCTTTTTTTTTAATTTATTTATTTTTATCTCAATCACAGGTTAGGTACTTTGAATCCCAGGCATAGGCCCCTCCCTCATTCCCTCCTACCCTCCCACTCCCTCCTCCCCACCCCCTCCAAGTCCACCAACAGGGGAGGACCTCCTCCCCTTCCA
>CM053743.1:18167630-18212900 GCA_028658305.1 Pachyuromys duprasi | reverse complement strand
CTGTTGTGGGCTCTGTGTGCCCAGCTTCGTGCTCTGTGCTAGAAGCTGTGAGCACTGCAGGCTGATCACCCCTCTGGTCTGGAGTCTTTAGTCCTCACTCTGTGCTAGAGTCTGAGTGTCCAGGTTTGAGATGTCAGCTGGGGGCTATGCACTCCGCCCTGTGCTTGCTGCTAAGGGCTCTCCCCTGGAATGGAGATTTGGCGCCAAATCAGTGTGCAGTTCAGTGAAAACGGTACCCGGTTCCTCCTGAGACTGCCCGCGAGACTGTGTGATTCAGTCTATAATGGCGGCTGCTCGTTCAGATCAGAGCTGTGCGCCGCTGGTCACCGGGAAATTTTTCCAGGTAATAACTGGGTGTCCCTAGGGTTTTCCCACTTGATTTTCTCACCGTCGGAGTTCCGCTCACCTGGCACTCACAATGCTGGCGTTTTAGGTCCCAGAGTTCAGTCTCCTGGTCGCTGCGTTGTTTCTGCTCTCCTACTCCTCAGACACAGTGTTCTCTCGTGGCAGCCATCTTGGATCTCTCTCCAGAAATTATTTTTAAGGTATATAAGATGGCCTTTTGTTCATCTACCATATCCAAGTCTTTCCCCTCCTCCTGAAGTCCCCAGAGATGTGTGAGAGACCAGGCAGGCGCGGGGTGCAGTCCACTTCTCATCATATTTCAAAACCCTTTAAAGGACTCCTTGAATGACAGCTAGATCCCAGCTCCTCCTCTGGGTACTAAAGATATATCTGTGAACCCCAAGATGAAAGTCACTACTTCCAATCTTCCTCCTTCTGCCACTGGAATTTAAGGCTCTCTGCTGGGATAAGCCCATTCCTAGGCTGCAAAGACCCAGCCTTGGCTTCAGAGAGTGTCAGGTTTAACAGGAAAAGCTCAAGGCCAGCACCTGCCTGGAGGCCCATGCGTGGGAGCTGAACATCACAGGGCTGCTGTGGGCACAGAAGTTGGTGAAGCTATCCTAACTTGTTCTGCAACTGAAATCCCTGGAATTTTGAGTCTTGCTTGTGAAGAGCTAGAGACACACAGCAGTAGAAAACATGCAGTCTGAATCCTTAAGAGGAAAGTTCTGCCTAACCCAATTCCCAAAAACCTCTGAAAGTCCCCCGTGAAAACTACCCCCGGGAACTCTATCCTGAGAAACTGTGGCCAGGAGAATCGCTGAGAGTGGACAGCAGCAACTCTCCGAAGCTGTCTGAACAAAGTCCAGCAGAGCATGGTGGGACTTGTCCTGGAACTTCTCGAGGTGTCTCTAGGAGGCTCGTGTGCAAAGATGTTCATTTTGAATTCCCAGGATTTCAGTTTAAATAAAAATGAGTGGTGGTGGCATATGCCATTAATCCCAGCACTTAGGAAGCAGAGACCGGCAGATCTCTGAGTTCAAGGCCAATATGGATAACACTATGAGTTCCAAGAGAGCCAGAGCTACACAGAAAAACCCTGTCTCAAAAAACTAAATAAATAAATAAATAGGGCTGGAGAGATGGCTCAGAGGTTAAGAGCACTGGCTGTTCTTCCAGAGGTCATGAGTTCAATTCCCAGCAACCACATGGTGGCTCACAACCATCTAAAATGAAATTTGGTTCCCTCTTCTGTTGTGCAGGTGTGCATACAAAACACACATTGAATACATAATAAATAAATCTTTAAAATAAATAAATAAATAAATAAATAAATAAACAACCCCCCAAAAAACCAAAATGATGATGATGATGAAGAATAATTTACAACTTTCTTTCATGGAGATTATAGTGTAGTCATGCATGTTTTGTTTTGGTCTTCACAACATCTCTCTGGGGCAAGCTGAACAGTATTTTCATTTGCTTACTAATAGAGCTTGTGTGATGCTGGTATTTGTTAGAGCTAAAAGAGCTATCTGCGTCATATTCCAATCATGCAATTCTGTCTCCACAAACTACTCTCTGTTAGCTTAGAAGTTTTCAGAGAAATGTTTATTGAACTTCTGCAGAGTAAATGGTATAAGTGCAAACTGATGGCATGCTGATTTTAAAATCATGTCACCTCAAGATGCCTTAAATTTTAAAAAAAAGTGTAAGTTAGAATTGCTTTGTTTAGATCTGGCTTGACATTTATTTAATACATGACTTACAGGAGGCCTGTGGGAACTGGGCTTCCTGTAGTTAAATGTTCAAATACTGTGCATTAGCATGGAACTCCAGGCAGTACCTATCCTGGATAACATATTAGCTGCTAAGTAAGGGAAATTCTTATGCCATCTGCTGCCTCTTGTAAGGTGTGTTATCACCCAACTCATTTTCTAAGTCAACACACCAAAGGAGCCCTTAGTGAATTATGGTGCTTTGCACATTTTCAACTGAATAAACATTTTATGAGGGAAAAACCTCCTTTGTGCTAGTTCTTAATTTTAATGGATGCCTTAGAAGATGATTTTTTTTCCCTTTGAACTTTGTTTCTGCGAGTTACGCTTTTATTAGCAAACGTTACTTAACATTCAAATGTAGATCTGTCTTTGTTATAAACGTATAACACTTTTTTCATTGCTGATAGTAAGTCACTTGCAAAAAAAAATAGGTATTGGTCTAAGCATGCCAACTTCTAGAAAGAATTGAAATGATCAGGAATATGCTTAGGCTTGCATGGACTAAGAATATGCTTAGGCTTGCATGGACTAAGAATATGCTTAGGCTTGCATGGACTAAGAATATGCTTAGGCTTGCATGGACTAAGAATATGCTTAGGCTTGCATGGACTAAGCAGATGTGGAAAGTACATCTAGTTGGCAGAGATGACAGCAGTTTTTTACCAGTCTGCTGGTGCCAGCCAGACATCTGATATTAATCTGCCTGACCCTTTGTCCCACTGCAAGATTGTGCTGTGTTTTGAGTGTGAGGTTTCTCCTGAAGGGTCGGGCATTGAAGGCTTGATTCCCAATGCAACAATGTCCAGAACTGGATCGTGAGGGCCATACTGGCTGTGATAGGACCAGGAGGTGGAAGGTAGCTGGAGGACATAGATCACTAGGTCATCCTGCTCCTTGATCTTTCGCTCTCTCATTTCTGCTTCCTGGAGGTGTCTTCTGTTCTATGGCTCTTCACTGAGCCTCAGGCCCAAGTGACCGTAGACTGAAACTCCTCAAACCATGAACCCAAAGAATCTCTTTCTTTTATATTGTTTATTTCAGCCATTCTGTCATAGTAGTTGTCTTAGCTACTTTCCCATCGCTGCCATAAAAAATTCCCAGCAATGGGCTGGAGAGATGATTCAGTCATTAAGAGCACCTGTTGGGGTTTTTTGTTTGGTTTGGTTTGGCTTGGCTTGGCTTGGTTTTTCAAGACAGAGTTTCTTTGGGTAGCCATGGCTGTCCTGGACTCACTTTGTAGACCAGGCTGGCCTCACAGTGATCCGCCTGCCTCTGCCTCCCCAAGTACTGAGAGTAAAGAGTGGAACACCATGGCTGGCTCACACCTGTAGTTCTTGATAAGGAACAATTAGGTTCAATTCCCCCGTGCACCCATGTGGTGTCTCACAACTGTCCATAACTCTGGTTCCAAGTGATTCACTGCCCTCTTCTGGCTTCAGTGGGCACCAGGTATACACAAGATACACTTTTATTAGCAAAAGTTACTTGACATTTAAATGTAGATTTTGTCTTTGTTATAAACTTATAGCACTTTTCATACATACAAGCAAAACATGAAAGTGAAATAAATCTAAAAGAATTAAAAACAAAATACCTAGCAGGGGCTGGCAAATGGCCCAATGAGTAAAGACACTTGCCACCAACTCTGGTCACCCGAGCCTAGCCCCCTAGGTCTCATGGGGTGGAAAGAGAACTGACACCTGAGAACTAGGCTCAGACCAGCACATGTGTTCCATGTCATTCCATTGAATCGCCCCAATAATGACATATGTGTAAAAAAACAACAATGAAAGCGACTTAAGGGATGAAGGACTTATTTTAGCTCACAGTTTGAGGGATACTCCACCATGGTGGAGAAGTGAAGGCGTAAGGAAATTGAAGTAGCTGCCCCACATTTTGTTCATAGTTAGGGAGAGCAAGGAACACCGAATTCTGGCTAGTGTTTTATTTATGTAGCCCAGAATCCTAGCCCATATAATGGTGCCACTGGAATTTAGGCATCTCTCCACCTCAATTAACCTAACTGACATAATTCTTCACAGATGTGCCCAGAGGTTTGCCTCCAAGGTGATGCTAGATCTTGTCAAACTGACCAGTACTATTAGTCACCACAACATTGAAAGGCTGGGAATTCAGATGAACTGACAAACAGTTCTTAAAGAGTGTCTGCTCAAGCGTTTTAACTGTAAGTGTGTATATGACCATGTATGTGGAGCTGTCACTCAGGAGCCCTTCAATTTGTTTTTTGAGACAGTCTCTCTCCCTGGCCTAGAGCTTACCAAAAAGGCTAGGCTGGCCAGCCAGTGAGCCCCAGGGACCCACATGTCTCTGACTCAGTAGTACCGAGTCAACCATCTTGTCAGCTATTCCCAAGCATCAAGTGAGGAAGACAACCCAGTCTTTGCCTGTAAAGTAACTGATTTTTTAAATTGAAATAGCAACACTGGTACCAGCTTCACAGAGGGTTGAGCTCAGGTGATTATTGATTTGCTGGATCAGAAGGAACTTTTCATTTTGATAAAGGGAAAAGCCAATGTGCAGTCACCCAAAGAGATCTACATCTGTTTGAGAACAGTCAAACACTTGAGGATATAATATAGCCCATGTAGTGGGAGAGATGAGAGAAAGTTTAGGGAGAGGGAGAGAGAGGGAGGGAGAGAGAGGAAGGGAGGAAGGAAGAAGAGGGAGGGAGGGAGGGAGGGAAGGAGAGAGAAAGAGACAGAGAGAGGAAGAAGGATGGAGAGAGGTAGGGAGGGATGGAGAGAGTGAGCAGAAGAAGGAAGGAGGGAGGGAAGGATCGGTGAGAGTTACTGCACAGGCAAGTGGAAACCAGACTGTGGAGGACTCAGGGACGCTTCCTTCTGTGCAGGGATGGGGGACCTGAGTGTGGGACTGACCGGAGCAGGTTTTCACATTACCTCAAGCATTATTTCTGTTCCTGGTGCTAGGGACTACACCATGGCCACACACATGGCAGGCTAGTATTAGCTCTGTCCCTACTCTGCTATTTAGAATTACTCTTTATTGGGATTAGTTAAAAACGTTAATGCAGATTCACTTATTTGTTTGATTCAGTGGTAAAGCGTTAAATTGAGGAAAGGGGCAGTAAGGAATGCCCTACCCCAGCTCCAAGGAGGACAAAACAAACAAACAAGTCTCAACTATACAGGAGCCATCAAAGGAGCCCAGAAATGGGACAGCTGTTTAGTCAGGGAAAACTAAAGTTTCCTTAAGCAGTTATTTTAAAATCTTTCTCCCTGCAAACTGGGAAGCATTTCTTTGTGTGGTTTTCCACACTCTAAAATGTCCATCTGTTATAAACTCAGATTTAACTGTGTTGGAGAAAGGGAAGCACATTCCTTTACTTTCTTCTACGATTGCGAAACAAATGACACGGGAATTGGAGGCACACACTCTGCACAAGCTTATGCTGAGGTGCAAGCTTCATCTTCTTGGGTGGACCTCCCATCGCCTTGGAGCAGTGAATGTCTCCAAGGGTTGGAGATGAGCCCATTCAGTAAGCCACAGTGGCTCTGTAAGAACTATTTCGTTGAAGGAGTCAAGTGTCTAATTAAACACGAACTTCTCTTCAAGGGGTTTATTCAATTCCTTCACCTGTTTGGTTGTATCTTCCTGTAGCTCTTTATTTTACATGAGTGCTCTATTTGCATGTACACCTGCATGCCCAGAAGAGGGCATCGGATTTCAGTATAGATGGTTGTGAGCCACCATGTGGTTGCTAGGAATTGAACTCAGGAGCTCTGGAAGAACAGACAGTGCTCTTAACCTCTGAGCCATCTCTCCAGTCCTTTCCTGCGGTTCTTTAAGAGATTTATTTTCTCCTTTTAAGGCCACTATCATTTTCATAACCTCAGGTTTAAGATTGTATTCTTGTGCTTCCTGTGTGATAGTATCCTCGGGACTTGCTGTGGTAGGATGGCTGGGGTTTGGTGGTGTCATACGGCCCTGGGTTTTGTCGCTGGTGTTCTTGTGCTGACCTCTAGCCATCTGGTTGACTCTGTTATTAGCAGGCCTGTTGGTCTCTGGTAATAGGTCTCTGGGGTTGTAGGCAGATCTATGCTGGTGATCCCAGAGGGCCTCAGTCCTCTGGTTTTCCTGCTGCTTCCTGATTCGTGCTGGGACTCAGATCGGGGTGGGTTCCGGGAAATGGTGCAGGCCAGGGAACAGGGGTGTGGGACGCACAGACGAAGCAGAGCACAGAGGGCCCTGGGCAGACCTGGCCACTGTTGCTGGCAGGCTGTGGCAGGCCAGTAGATGGGGCAGGGGCAGGGCGCGGGGGGGGGGGGTGCTCTTACCTGTTGCTCCCTTATCTGTGCTGGTTTCAGGGGCTGAAGACCGGGGTGTGTCCCAGGAGACGGCGCAGGCCAGGGCGCTGCTGCTCCCTGATCCCTGCTGGTCTCTTGAGCAGCAGATCCGGGTGGGTCCCCGGAAACACGAACTTCTCACACTGGCACAGTGACAGCTGTTTCAAGTGGCTAGGTGATCTCAAATTGCTGAGCCTCGATGTTTCTTCAGCCAGAGGTAGCATCAGAAAGGAAGATGAGTGAAACTTGATCTATAATGTAAAATAGATGGCAGAGCCAACAGCGGTGATGCTGCTGGTTGCTGTTCTGCTTTAGATGCCCGCCCCTGGTGCTGGCAGCAGCCATTAAGGAAGAGAACGGTGCCGGCTGTCTATTGATCCCGCTAGCATCTACTCAATGAACATGATTCATTCCTTAACACTCACTTCCTGATAAACAGGATCAAAGTCACAGTGATTGAGTGCCGTAAAGGGCCAGTGTCTCTAGCTGCTGCATCTATTTCTCATCAGGGGATTGGTTTCAGCTGTTACATAGCACCTGGGTGAAAGTTACAGCATGACTGTGCTTGGCTACAGGGACATCCATTCATATCTCTAAAGCTGCAACAGACCCAGACTGTCTGGACCCCCATGAAAATATAAGACAAGCAGCTTAAAGATGAGTAGTGATTAGACATTTACACTTTAGGAAGACTCAAGCTTATGGGTACTTAATGACAGTAATCTCTAATTAGCATTCTTCAGGTAGAAGGAAAAACTTGGAAGCAGCATGAGCACTAACATTTCTAAGCATCTTACCTTTACTTTAGCATTGTCTCCTAACAAGCCCCTTCATCAGAACTGTGGCAGAGTTGAAGAGTTCATGTTGGATGTCTGCCTGTCCTGCGTTTCTGCTGCTTCACAGATCCAGGTGGAAGTAGTAAATAGTAAACGGGGAAGCGTCCAGCAACACCAGGAAGGACAAGAGAGGACAGAAATTGTCTAGCCCTCAAACCCTCTAGTCTATCACCAAATTGCCAAGTGTTGATTGTTTCCCTGAGGCAGTACAATTGCAAACAGATCTCATTTAAATCTGTCTTTCTTGGACCAGTTTCATGTGTGATGTGACATTCTTCTATTTTGCAAATAAAGACAGTGATTTTAATTATGTGGAAATAAGCCAGACATGGTGCTGAACTCAGGAGGCAGAGGAAGGCAGATCTCTGTGTGTTCAAGGCCAGCCTGGTCTAGGACAACCAAGGCTACACAGAGAAACCCTGTCTTGAAAAAACAAACAAAACAAAACAAAAATTATGTGGAAATTGATATTTACTGTGAGCTTTTACAAAGAGTAATTATTTCATTGGAAAGGAATCTAAAGAGTACTTCCTCATCTTTAGGAGCTTTCATTTGGATGTGAATGTGTCTTATCACTGGAGTTCAATATTGAGCAGAAAGCTGTGCATTAGGTTCCATGGGTGTAGATTTGTATCATGTTCCCAGATTACAGCTCTCTGCATCACTTGTAGTGTTTGCTTCACAGTTGCTGACTTCAAGGCTCTGCTCAGCTCACTTCCTCTCAGATGCATTACTGATTTCATTACGCTCTGAGTGTGCTCGGACACATTAGCTAGCTGTTGCTGCCTGAGTGAGTAGACTTTGCCGTCTGTCCAGGTGAGAGATTCTGTCTGTATTCCCTTTGCAAATCAATAAAACACAATGTCCTGTTCATAGGAAGCATTCAAATAAAAGTTAAAGGAAATAAATTGCACACAAATAGATGACTTGGGACAAAGGAAATTGCTTTGCTGTCTCTGAAAAATAACAGGTATTTTGACTTACATCATAGGTGTATTCCAAGGATCAATGTGCAGGGGTAGAAGAATAATCATAATTTTCTATGAATTTATCATCAAGAATTCAAAGAAAAAGAAAGAACCCCCCTTTGGATCTCTCTGTGATGTGTCTGCATAAAACCCCCGCTGTTTTGCTGACAGTGCGTGGGCCGGAGCTACTAGCTGCCACCCCCATTCCAGGATCTATACGGCACTGATGTTTTACAGATTCCTCATGTCCATTCAATAGCTTCTCTTCAGAGTTAGTATAACCTTAAAATTTAATTAGGAATCAAAGCAAAGGTCAATGGCTGCCCCACCGCCTGGACTGAGGCAGGCTGAAAATGATTACATTTTTTTCAACATGGATTGCTCATTTTAAAGGAGAACTGGGAGCCAGTCACCATGTGAGGCCAGGTGCCTTTCTCCATCTGCTGCTCCTAAGAGCTGAAGCTGCTTCATCAGCACTGATTAACACGCTCTGACAGGAGCAGGTCTCTTTAGAAATTAGTTTAAAGGATTGAAGGCATTACTGAAGGGTTTGTAGAACCCACCTCAACTCGACTTATGCCTTTGGTCAGGAGGTCACGAGTGTGCTGACAATCCCCCTGAGACTCTATTCCTATCAGGATTTGACTTTTTCTGTAGAGGCTTATCCCTTCCTTAATCTATTTTTATCCTTTTATCCAGTAAGTCCGCTTCCAAGAATTTAACAGAATGAAATTGCTAGATATATATTCAGTTATCTGTGTATGAATCACTTGTTATAATACAATTGCAATACCAAATATTTGGGAGAAGTCAATATTCTTACATAAGAGGCCAATTAAATAATAACACAACTATGGTGGAATAGTTTGCAATCACAGTTACTTAATAAGGTTAGAAAAATATGCATTATATAATATGAAACTTAAAAAAGCAGAATAAAAATATGCATCTTTGAATTTTATAAAACTGTATGTTTATAAGCATAATTTTTAGAAAATGCGTTTATAGTTGGTTGGTAGATCACAGATGCTTTCAAATACTTATCCTATTTAAACCTATCTGTATGTTCCAGGTTGTCTATAATTCTGTGAAGAGTTAAATAGCAACACTAAACCATCCCAACTACATTTTCAAACTGACAACCAAAAGACAGAGATTCACATACAAAAAACTGTAGGAACATCCTTATGAGAAAGTGAATGTACACATGAGAAGCCAGAATGATGGGCTCAGAGGATGTCAAGGCACCAGGGTGCAAAAAGGAGTACTCACAGATTTGAGTCACCTCGGCCTGAGAAAGGAGTAACAATTCCGTGTTAATTCCAACTCAATACTGAGCTCAGTGCTGAGTAACTATGAGGCATCAATACACCTTTTCTGTGGTAAGGAGTCATTTGTGCAGAGGAGCCAAGAAGAGAGACATGTGGTCAGCAGGTGGAGCCAGCTGATAAAGGGAGGGCATGAAAGCTGGGATGGAGGAAGTAAGCCAGAGAGAGGAAGAATAAAGTTTACTCTTAGGAACACACACAATGATGGGAAGTGTAGGGATGAGTAAAAGTGGAGCCCAGAAACCAGGTATCTATCTATCTATCTATCTATCTATCTATCTATCTATCTATCTATCTATCTATCTATCTATCTATCTATCTATCTATTTTTATGTGTTTGTGTATGTGCACCTGTGAGATTGATGCCCAAAGAATAATGTGGAGTGTCCCACCTCAAACGCCTTTGTTCTATTGAGACGGGGTCTCTCACTGGCCTGGGGCTTGCCGATTTGGCTTTCCTCTCTAGCAGCCAGGGAGCCCCGGAGACCCTGTTGCCTGTGCCTTCGGGGCACTGGCATTGCACACGCTCCTCGCCCAGCTTCTTCGTGTGGGTGGGTGCCCGAGATGGGATGCAGGTCCTCCTGCTTGTGCGAATAGCACTTTACCAACCGAGCCGTCTCTCCAGTCCGCAGAGGGACTTTAAAAGGTAAGTCTAATTTGTTGTTCTGCCCGGAGCCCCCAGCAACCGCTTACTTCACATTGCGTAAAAGCGGTAGCTGGGAAATGTAACTTTTAAAGATGGGCCCTTGAAAATTGGCTATGGAGACCATTTTGTTCTTGGCTTCTGTCTGATTCTTGGATTCTAGGAGGGTAACACTTCCCCTGATGCTATTTGACACGTTGGCTTCCTAGAACTTCCAAGTGCTCTGACCACAAACCTGGAGTCTTGGAACAGACGGCTGCCGTCAGCTGGAGGTCAACTTGATCAGCAGATGCAAGCTGGATCTCACCGGAAGCGGTGTGGAATAGAGTAGGGGCTGGCGGGTAAGACTATACATGTGTCCTTGCGTTAACTCCAGTTCTGTGGAAATCAAATCTTGTGTTTCAAAGGAAGACCATCATCGCAGCGCTCATCTGCTTTAATCTGGTTTAAGCACTGATACAGTGTGGGAGGTTTCCTACCTGTGTTAACTTACACTCCTGAGATCCGGAAGGATCCTATCGTCATGCGTGGCATTAATGAATTGGTTAAGTCTGTGTCCGAGAACCACTGTGCTAGAGTAAGCTGAGGAGAGGGACGCCGGTGGGAGAGGAGAAATGAAGGGTTCCAGAGAGGGCCCGGGAGCTTCTCAACAGTTTGTGGCTGAACTCCGGCTTGTTCCACGGCTGCCTGGAGAATCTCAAGAGGAGGCACAAAGCCTGGAGTGCGCACTCCATTCTCAGCCTGTGTCTAAATCTCCCTCAGTCTTCCAGCGGTCTGAATCAGTGCGAGGGCTGAGACTAGAACCCGCGGCTCCAGCTCGCCTGCGACCTCTCTGTTAAACCACCCGGAACAAGGTGCCTGCAGGCAAAGCATGCTTAATTTTAGTGATGTGAAACCGGAGGATCCATCTTTGCAACCTGAACACCACCAGACATTTCCTTCTACTTATAAAAGGAATCTTCAGGCAATAAAGGATTTAAGGATCCTTTTGTAGACACAAATGGTTGTCACCAAGCAGCAGGTTTTGCCTTATTTAGATGTAAATGAACCTGAAAGGGCTGGATTAGAAACTGTCACGTGTATATTCAGCCCCACTAAGCCAACCCAAAGGAATCCAGCAGTGAAAATAGGTGCCTAGAGCTCCTCAAAACTACACACCACTCAGGATGATCTCTTCTAGTCCCCACCATTTGCCTGCAGATCTCATGATTTCCTTGTTTTTAATAGCTGAGTAGTATTTCATTGTGTAAATGTACCATAGTTTCTGTATTCATTCCTCCATCGAGGGACAACTAGGTTGTTTCCAGATTCTGGCTATTACGAAGAAAGCTGCTATGAACATAGTTGAGAAAATGTCCTTATTGAATGGTGAGGCATCATTTGGGTATATGTCTAGAAGTGATATTCTCAATTTTCTGAGAAAGCACCAGATTGATTTCCAAAGTGGTTGTACAAGTTTGTACTCTCAACAGCAGTGGGGGAGAGTTCCCCTTTCTCTACGTCCTGTCCACCATATATAGTCACTTGAGTTTTTGATCTTAGCCATTCTGATAGGTGTAAGATGGAACCTCAGAGTTGTTTTGATTTGCATTTCCCTGATGACTAAGGATATTGAGCATTTCTTTAAGTGTTTCTCTGCCATTCGATATTCCTCTGTTGAGAATTCTCTGCTTAGCTCTGTACCCCATTTTTAAATTGGATTATTTGGTTTGTTGGTGTCTAATTCCTTGAGTTCTTTATGTATTCTGGATATTAGCCCTCAATCAGATGTAGGGTTGGTGAAGATCTCTTCCCAGTCTGAGGCTGTTGTTTTATTCTGTTAAGGGTGTGCTTTGCTCTACAGAATCTTGAAAGACAGGCATGGTATATACTCACTTATAAGTGGATATTAGCTGTATAATATAGGATAGCCATCTAAGACCTAAGGAATCTAAACAACAAGGAGGACCCTGGGAAGGATGCTTAGATGTCATTCAGAATGGCAAACAGGATAGACACCAGAAGCAGTGGAAGACAGGAAATAGGATGGGAGCCTACGATAAAGGGTCCTCTGAAATGATTCACCAAATGGGGATTGAAGTAGATGCTGAGATTCACAGTCAAACTTTGGGCAGCGTGCAGGGAGTCTTATGGAGGAAGAAGGGGGTGAAATAGAGTGACATGGAGGGGACAGGAGTCCTACAAGGAGACCAACAAAACTAAAAGATCTGAGCCAGGTGGTCCTGCAGGGACTGTTCTTTGATCACTCGATCCTGATGAGGCAGCCTTGCCAGACCAAGGAAGAAAAGGATCCAGGCAGTCCTGATGAGACTTAACAAGCTATGGGCAGATGGCAATAGTGGAAAACTCCCCCTTTCAGAAGACTAGGGGAAGGGGATGAGGGGAAAAGGGAGGGAGGATAGGACTGGGGGAGTTGAGGGGAGAGGGCTTCAATCGGGATATATAATGAATAAATTGTGAAGAAAAAATTGAAAAAGTAAAGAATATAAACACACTTAACACACACACATACACACACCAAGGAAACCACACTAGGAATAACTTTTTGGTTCCATCTGTCTCTTGTTTTCAGTCTTAACTCTGATAAGTAAAACAAATTAAATTTTAAAAGATTGGTATAGTGCTTAGCATCAGGTTGCCCTACACCCAGGCTTCCCAGTCAGGCTAATAATTCTGTGCATCAGCTGAAAGCGCCAAAGAACAAGAGGACTTTGAGGAAGCAATCCTCATTTTCCCCATCCTCTATGGCAGTTCCTGGACAAATCTGCTTCTTTATATTTAAATGCAGATTAGGTAAAATGCATTTTTGTTCAGTTGCTTACAGCGGCTACATTCCAAGTATTCTATAACTACATGTGGGCTGCAGCTATCAGATCAGACAGCTCACACAGGTATTGTCAGGTCCTGACAAGTTCAGGTTGTGGTGATCGCCCCCATCCTGGTTCTGGACAAGTTTGCCACTTACTGTGTAGCAAAGGCCTGGTAGTTCACGTTCTATTAAGGCAGTTCAATGGAATGATACACTTGTATCCACTCATCCAACAAGTATTTGTTGAGCAGCTACTGTATTTCCTGGCTTTCCTTGTCAGATGAGTTTATCATTTCAAAGGAGACCCAAAGACAGAAAGACAAAAAGATTGGGGGTGCTGTTTGAGATGAGATGGTCTCTAATAACAGAAAGATTGCGTGGCTTTTATCTCCAGTGCAATACGTTTTCACCATCTCACTTCTGTTTTCATATATCCGGGTGCTTCCTACTACAGAGTTGCTGGATTCACTGCAGACACCGAGCAGGTGTCTCACAGTTCAGTTCTGTGCCGAAACCAACTGTGGCCAGTTCCTTCAGGTAAGAAGACTCTCCTGTCCTATGCATCCCCAAGGCTGGGTTGTCATCCGTGCTTCTGAGCTGCTGGCTGGATGTAAGTCAGCTTCTGCAATCCCCACTCCCAACCCTGGGGTCTGCCATTTGTTCTGCTGCCTTTCAGAACTCATGGCAGTTCGCTTGCAGTTCACAGCTTACTGTGTGCAACACAATTTAGGAATCCTAGGCTGAAGACGTGCACACTGCAAGGGGCCAGGCTGGGAGGTGAGAGTTACGTCCTCTCCTCTGTGCGCACTTCCCCTGGAGCTGTCAGACTCTCAGGGTTGAGGTTTTATGAGGACCGATCACATAGGCATGTGAATTGGTGAATTATGAAGTCCATCTTCAGCTCCTCTCCCCTCTCCAAAGGATGGGAGGTGAGGATGAAAGTGCCAAGCTTCCCCTGGGATACTCCTAGAGATTAAAAGCCTTCGTGTGTGTGTGTTGTTTTGTTTTGGACAGGAACCAGCATGAAAGACCAAATAGCACAACAAAATATTCCCTAATGCCTGTGCTTCTTAGGGAGTTATGAAGGTTTTGAGAGTGGGCTGGGAGCCGGCAACAAAGACCAAACATGTATTTTTTTTCTTTATGTTACCCTGTGATCATCATTATTGATTAGAAATGAGTTTAGGGGATGTGACCAGGGTACCAAAAGTGCCTTTTATAGATACTTTGTAATTATGGCTGTTTTGCTTTTGCATTTGCTGTTATGATTTGAAATGTTCTTAGCATCCAATAGTAATCTTGTCTCAGCATTCATTTGAAGGCGTTCCAAATGATAGTGCTAAGAAAATAGGCCTAAATTCAGTGTGTTTGGAATAGCAATTAGACACTCGAAAATAAGGCCAAATACCTTAGCATTGTGCTTGTCGTTCTGGAGAAAGCATGCTATGAAATAAGGAATAATCTTGAAAAAACTATAAAGCAAGCATTATAATAAAATTGGGCAATAATGGTAATAGATTTGTGTACTATGAAAATTCATCTCTCCCTAGTTTCCATTTATTCCTGTGGGAAAATTACCGTGGAGTTATGCCAGGCTTCAGGATTATGGCTCTCACGTGAGGTGGCTCTGCAAAGCTTCCTCCAAATGTGCTTTAGAGGGAAAAGAACATTTTCACTGAAAACTCCTATAGTTTGGCCCCAGAGCAAGCTGCACAGCCGGCAGCCTGGCTTGTAGTTCAGCTGCAGCCTGCCACACAGTGATAACACGCATGATGGCTGCTCCTTCAGCCATTTCACCCTGGCTCCAGGTAGGAACTCTATGAATGAGGGGGCCAATTTTTCCCCCAGCTCAGGAAGCAGATTCTCATTAGTCTAGACTTCACCATGCTCTTGAATCAGACATAGACTATTTATCCCAGCTGAAAATTAGTATTGTATGTGATCTCTTTGGCCACAGTAAGGTTTTTTTTCTTTTTTCTTTCTTTCTTTTTTTAAAGAAATGGGCAAGTCTAATCAGTGTGAAACTTAATTTGGTTTTAGAGCTGAAAGGAAGAGAAGCCCATCTAGTCCCCAGTGTAAATAAGAACACATTTTGTCTTTCCTTTAAGAAATGTTGACCAATACAGGGCAGAAACACCAAGGAAACTGGGGATAAAACAAAAACAAAACAATAACAACAGCAACCAGAGGACTGGAGAGATGGCTCAGAGGTTAAGAGCACTGACTGCTCTTCCAGAGGACCCAGGTTCTATTCCCAGCAACCATATGGCAGCTTACAACTGTCTGTAATTCAAGTTCCAGGTGATCCAATCCCTTTTCTGGCTTCCATGGACATCAGGCATGTATATAGAACACAACAAAATAAACATACACATAAAACAGTAATAATTAAACAGAAGCAATGGCCCTGGATATGTTATAAACCTTTGAGTCAATTTACCCTGAAGTTTTCTCTCTGGTCTTTCTGGTAATGTCAACAATGTCAAAAAATGCCCTCATTGGCTGAACCCAGCTCCGTTTAAATCATGTAGGTGCAGCAGAAAGCCTTGTACCTGATAAATTAGCAGACACTGAGAAATAAATACCCTTTTCTTTTTCCCCTCTATTAATGTTGTCTTTAACGTGATCAAGACTTAATCCAGGGCATTAGGGATCCAGCTCGGTGATGGAGCATCATCCTCATCTGTGTGAGGTCCCGGATTATTCAATTCTGAGCATGGTGGGGGTGGGGCTGGGTGGTGGTGTTAAAACACAAAGCCGATACAGGCTGCCAATAGACGACTGTGCTTTTCTCATGATCTACAGCGAGTGTTCTGTTATTCTTCCAGTCAGTTTTAAGATAACCTTATTATTTTATTATCAGTCCCTAATCACTGGTAACCTGCTTCCATGTTGATTCACATTGCATATGAAGTGAAACACCATCTACGACTCCGTGTAATTACTAAATTCTGATTGCTTACATAAATAAACAGCTCTTGACATGTGACAGGAGGGCACTGCTGACCTCAGATGGGCGGAAACACTTGTAGTCCCACCGGTGGCCAGTGATGTGCAAGTGAAGGGCTTCTGCTTGCAATATAATGTTCTCAAGCAGTACACCGAGCTTGCAGAGTCTCATATTTTACAACATACATTATTGCTTCCATTTGTCCTGAGAAGTATCAACAAGGTCTAGTTCAACAGAATCTGCAAGTTATCTCTCAGTAGAAGAGGCTGGAAGTATGACTGCATTCATATTTTATAGCGGACACAAAGGCATTCATAGAAATGAAATGTGTGTATCAGTTTGGACACTTTCTGTTGTCAGTGATGGAATAGGCAAGCTAAGTTTATTTATTTATTTTTTAAATCAGAGATGGAGAGTTCCTTGGTCATGAGTGACAACTCAGAAATTTCACTTGAAGTATGATTTGTAGCCTAAGCAATGCTCACAGAACTGAGACTCCCTCTATATTCAGCTACTCTCCGAAGTAATGGGGCCGTATCGAGGCTCTATAAACTGTTCTGTGGGTAGCTACGCTGTCGCTCACAAGTCCAACCAAACAAGTCCAGATCACAGGATCATTGATACTGATCAGCCCGAACCAGCCATTGTGACCAAGGGACAGATAGGATAGGTTGGCTTGGACTAAGTCATTTCTACAACCCTTGCATTCAGTGGTAGAGGTAACCATGACTACCAAAGGGAAAGGTGATCCTAAATATCTAGGCATCACAATCCTATCTTGGAAAAGAGTTATGGTGGCTAGGCAGGGAAATTACAGGATCCATCATAAAAAGAGACCATCTTCCGTTCTTGTGTCTGGACTTTAGCAGCCTATGGTGGTCTAGCTGTACTCCTCACATGCTCTGCTTTTTTACATTCAGTTTCCTACTCAGTTGCCAAGTTTACCTTTTAGTAGGATCTCTCTGTTTTTCCTTCTGTACCAATACTCCTGTCAGACAAAGTTCATGGGTGTCAACTTAGTAAAGCCACCTCCTCCTCTTATTCCTCCTCCTCTTTACCATTTCACTGGCCTTGTAGTATGATTTATGTTCACAAGCTATGGCTGGATGAAGCAGAAATATTAGAAATATTCTATGAGAAATTTTCTGAGGCAGCTGGTTGGCTAATTTTGATTGCTAGAAAACAAGCAGCCCAGAAACTGACAAAGTTTGAAAACAGAAAATAAGTGAGTGAAGGAGAGCTAAAAGAATGCCTTGGGACAGCCAGTATGAAGAGATTTGCTTCTTCAGAACACTGTGAGATTGGTTTGGATCTATTTGGAAGTCCTGGGATGCTTCTGGATGACCTGTCTCTGACCAGTGTCCTGAAGAGGGGATGATTTCACCTTTGAAATTGGTAATGCGAATGTAAGGACATTTTTGGAGTATTAAAATTGCCAAGAATGAAATTTGCCAAGCTTGTAATTTGACTTTTTAATCAAACAGTTTAAACGTAAAGGATGCTTTAAATAAAAGAGCAAAATAAATCACTCACAAACAGTCCCATATTAATCTTTGTCCAGGAGCCCAACCACACAGTTAGAGCACTTACTTATTCCCTATTAGAGCTGACAGGCTGAGTTTCCTTTTCCTGGCTAATAGGAGTCTCCCTTTGTCAGTGAAGAAATGGACCTGCTCCTTTTAGTCAATGAAGAGCATTTCTCTCTCTCTCTTTCTCTTTCTCTCTCTATTTATTTTTTCAAAGGCAAGTAACTTATAAAATCCTAAGAAAGAACTTAAAATTCTATGAGGTAACTGAGTAAAATTAAGAAATTGGAGTAAAAAAACTGAAAAGTTAGATTTTAAATTTAGGCAGGCCATTGCCTATGACTTTCACCCTTCCTAGCACAGTTTTCTGAAGAAACTAGAGAAGGTGATCCAAAGGACAAAGTGATAAGACCCTTTTAAAAGCTTGATGGCCCTTACTCTAAAATCTTCCACCACTCTATGTAGATGGACACTCATTCAAACATATAATTCTTTGAGTTACACAAACTGTACTTCCAAAAAACCCTAAAACAGGAATTATTTATTCTAAAATATGTAATATCATTAGAATAAATGGGACTTGTTCATGGCAGCCAGTGTTTCCTTATCCTGACGTCACAGTGGTAAGGAGTTAGCTCCGAGAACTGCGTGTACAGTCAGGATGACAAAGGTCAGGAGTTGTCACGGGTACAATTCCAGATCTATCTGGGTAATGTCCAAGAGCTGATGTGCCTGCCAGCCCCTTAGCATAGAGTTAGAGGGAAGTGTGATGAACTTGGGAGGAGAAAGGGACCCATGTGCCAAGTTGGGATGTTTTACATTCCAGGTCCTTTGTAAAAACAGCCTCTCTGTTTTAAAAGAAAGTTCTCTTCTGGCTTTCCTTTCTTGCCATGTTTTCCCTTCATTTCCTATTTTTTGGAAATCTACATGTAATGCAATGGAATTCGCATGACTTGATTTTTAAAAAAAACCTTATTTTTCCAAAAATGTTATTTTTAATCTAGTCAGGTTGTACATGGAATCAACCTCTTGGTGTGTCTGTGCAATAAACTATGTCCCTAGCTCGACCATTGTTATATTTATTATCTAACCTGAGATATCCCTTAAGAGTTAAAAAAAAAAAAAAGAAGAAAAAACCTGGAAAACTGGAATCTTCTAGGCGACACTTCTGTGCATGTCTGAGAGACTTTTTACCAGAAAAGCTTGACTGAGGCCGATAGACCCTACCTCAGACCAGCCAGAACCTTCTACTGGCTGGCCCAGATGAAGAGAGATCCAAGACAACAGGAGTGTGTTCTCTTGCCTGTATTTCTTGCTAGGTGAGTGTGTGCATTTGCCCAGCAGTCTGTTACTGCTGCCATCCTCTACAGACATCAAATTCCAGCTCTTTCAGTCTCCAACATGGGCTGACCACAATAGCTCTCCAGTTCTCTTCTAGGCTTTCAGTCTCAGATCTGCACTTCTGAGGAATGCAGCTTGGTAGGCTGAGTGGCTGAGAGGTTGTTGGCTTCTCCAGCATGCAGCTAGCCAATGTTGGACTACCCAGCTCATATGTGTAGGGCACATGAACCAATCCCTTTATAATTTACATATTCTGTCAGTTTTGTTCCTGTGGCAACACCTACTTCACACAATGCTTTTTCTTCTCATGACTACAAAGCTAGGAGGGGAATTGTTGGGCCACAGGCTTACCCTTTTAGGGAACTGTCATCTGTTTTTCAAAGTGACCTACCATTTTATATTCTTATGAACACTTATCTGAGGGCTCCAGGTTCTCTACCCTTGCCAAAATTTATTTGCTTTTGTTTTTTAAATCATAGCAATGTTAGTAGCTGTGAGGCAGCATCTCATAATGTTTTTGATGCATGTATTTTGTGTATTTTGATAGGAATGATTTTTACAGAATTTTGTGTTGTACTTTACAATTAATAGTCACAGTTATTGAACACAACTTAAAGCCTTGTGCTAATGAAGGAAGAAACCCAGGATGTGACAGGAGAGGCAGAAACCTGGCAGCAAGGGTGTCCCTTGTTTCTTTGACTTCTTCTCTTTCCAACTACCTTGATGCATCATCTGTCTAGACTTTATAATGTATCACTGTGCTTTGAAAAAGAGTCCAGTTTTTCCATTTGTCTCTGTTATTTCTCCCACCTACCTATGCATAGTGATTATATGAGTAACATGACATAAGACTAGGAAGAGTAAGATCCTTCTGCTACCCATCTCCTCTTCTTATTGTCTTCCGGAACAGTCACATGGGACATGTTCCTGGCATCACTTCCACTTCTGTCATTGCTTCACTTGTCACTTTCCAGCATTACATAAAGTTTCTCCTGTAATAAGTGAGAGTGAGATACTTACTGACACCATCTACCACTTTACTAATGAATTTAAAGTCAGTATCATACCTTTACTTCTGTTTTACTAACCAGAGGCATCACCCTTGATAGTCTGTCTCATACGGTGAGAATATCAATGCCTCTATTTTTCTGTTCAGTCCATCTTCAGTCCTTCCTGTTTACTAACTTCTAACACCTACAATTTCACATTTTCACAGTCAAATTTGATAACATTTATTGTATATTCTGTAACCAAAATACATGCTTTCATGTATTGTCTATAGACTGTATTTAAAACTTGAAAAGCAGTAAGAATGGTATTATCTTAACTTCATAAAGATTAGAATAATTATTTCCACCAATCCACAATGTAGAGACATGTCTCTAATATTTCTATTTGTTTGTATCATCTTCAATTTCTCTCATCCAAGTTTTAGTGTTTGGCATAGAGATCTTTCACCTCCTTAAATTTATTCCTATGTATTTTTGTAGCTATTGTAAATGGAATTTTTTTCTTGATTTCTTTTTAGGATAATTCACTATTTGCAAAGAAAATATTAGCAACTTCTGTATAGTGACTATGTATCTTGCAAACTTAATGAACTCACATATTTTGATGCCTGCCTCTGCCTGCCTCTGTGTGTGTGTGTGTGTTTGTACAATGCAATCTTTAAGATTTTCTTTTCTTTCCTTTTTTTTCTTTTTTCTTTTTTTTGAGACAGTATCTCACTGTGTATTTCTAGTTGTCCTGGAATTCACTATGTAGACCAGAATAGCCTTAAATTCACAAGTATTTGTCTGTCTCTGTCTCCTGAATGCTGTGATTAAAAGTATGTGCTAACACATCTGGCCTGATTTTCTATATTAAGATCAACTTATCCTTAAACAATAACAATTTGACTTCCTGCTTTGCAATGAGGTTGTCTTTTCTTTTACTAGCCCAGTTGCTAGTAAAATTCTACCCAGTTTGGGTAGAATTTCTGGTACTATGGTAAGTAAAAATGTTGAAAGTGGTCATCCTTCACTAGTTCCAAGTCTTAGAGGAAAATAATTCATCTTTTCGCCATCCAGTAGTATTAACTATGGGTCTGTAACATGTGGCCATTACTACATGTAACATGGCCTTCTTCACACACCCTCCAGAATGATCCATTTATCTCTGCTTCTGGAATACAGGGCTTTTCTAGCCTATTGCTCCAGACCTTCCCACACTCCCTCAGTAATCCAGTTATGATGGCCTGTAAATGACAGGATCCATTCTTTTACATCAGTGACCCCATTTCTCAGTACTAGTTTTCTGTATTTGTTACTTTTTCTTATCACTGTGGCAGAATGGCGGATGCAGTAGCTGGTAGAGGAAAGGATTTGTTCTGGACCATGTTTTAGGAGAGACAGCTCATTATAGGGAGAGGCAGCAGCAGCTCATGGCTGTAATAGTAAGGGCATGGTGTGGTTGGTTACATCGTGGTGGTAATACAGACGCAGAGAGCCTTGGCCTACAGCTGCTTCTGCCGGCTGGGATCCATGTCCAGAAGGCTCCAAAACATCCTAAATCAGCACCAGCAGCCCAGGACCAACTGTTCAGACATATGAGCCTGTGGGGACACTTCACATTCAAATTATAACACATGTTATTAGGCAGTAACTTTATTATATGTGTAGAAAACCCTTGTTTCATACAAGATGTAAGTTAGCTGACATAGCCATACAGAAAATAGTCAGGAGGGTCTTCTAAAATTAAAACTAAAACTATTGGGTATAAGATTATATCTCATGAGGCTCTGGACTCAGCCAATATTTGCCATCACCTGAAGGAAGTGAAAGAGTATGTGGAAGAGACACATGCACACCCACATTTATTGCATCACTTCCACAACTGCCAAGATATGGAGACAGCCTGAGTGTCCATTGATAGATGAATGGATAAGAAACATGGCCCATAAAGCATGTACTATTCAACCATGAAATACTGTCCTTGACAATATGGACCTTTCAAAAACATCATGTTACATAAAGTAAGGCAGGCACAGAAAGACAAACAATCCATGCTCTCACTCACGCGGAACCTAAAGACAATTAGCTTTCACAGAACTAGTGTGTTAGTTACTTTTCTATTGCTGTGATAAAATGCCATGACCGTGGCAACTTGCACAAGGAAGGGTTTATTTAGGCTTATGCATTCAGAGTCCATCTCACTGGGAAAGTATGACAGCAAGCTCACATCTTATACCGCAGGCTCAAAGCAGAGAGTGCAAACTGAACTGGGGTGAGAGGCCTTCACACCTCAAAGTCCTCTTCCAGTGACATCTCTTCCAGCAATGCTGTACCACCTAAGCCTCTTCCCACCCACCCCTAAAAAAAGCAGTGCCACTGAACTCGGAGCAGGGTGTTCAAAGGCCTGAGATTATGGGGAACGTGTCTCGTTCAAATCACTACAATTAGTGAACACGAGAATGGTTAAGAGAGACCATAGAAAGAAGGGAAGAGCGGGTAGGGGTAAGATCGGCCAGTAAGGACAAATTTACAATGAAAGGTTAGGGTTAAGTTTTAGTGTTCTATTACTCTGTAGGATGACTATGGCTAGCAGCAATATAGCATGTTCCAAAATAGTTAGAAAGCAAAAACAAAAAAAATCGACTGAATCAAACATATTTAAGAAAACAATAGCTGAAAGATTTAAAAATGTTTTTGCTGTGAAGAAATGCTGGAAGTCGGAAGTGATGGGCATGCTCATTGTCCTGCTTTAATCACTACAGGGTATGTACGTTTATCACATCCTACTTCACAAGTATGTACAGTCACTTTTGGTTAAATAAAACAAAACAGAGTTGGGGAGATGACTCGGGGAGTGAGCTGCTTGCTGTGCAAACATGGGGGCCTGAGTTCCGGTCCCCAGTGTCCACAGCTTTCTGTCTGTAATCCCAGCATTAGGGTGGTGGAGATGGGCGGGTGCCGGAGGCTTCCTTGAAACCCCGTCTCTAAAACAAGGTAGAGAGTGATAAAGGAGACATAGGACATTGACCTCTGGCTTCCATGAGTGTGTGTGCGTGGTTTGCAAGTGTGTATGGGTGTGCAAGTGTGCACACACACACACACACACACACACAGAAAGAGAGAGAGAGAACATTCTTCAAGGGAGCTGGGAAGATGGTCTTTCCCAAACCCATGCTTCAGCCCTCTGTTTGCAGTGCTGCAGCTCAGTTCATCCTCACTTCCTCTGTTCTCTGTGCTCCTCCTGCATTTCTCAGATCATTGTCTCCTTAGTTGTATCCCCTGCTTGTCCCCTGTTCTTACAGAGCATGTACATACTCTCTTCTCTTTCTAGTCCGAGGCTTCCTCCTTCATCAGTGGACAGCAAGAAGGCACAATCATGGACGCAAGAAGGAAGATTCTTACCAGACATCTGATCTTTTAATACGTGGGTGATGGACTTGCCAGCCTCTCAAACTATGAGAAACAGCCTGTTAAACTACCCAGTCTCAGATATATTTCATCATAGTGACTGAGCAGGCTAGACAATGACCTCTGAAGCTAATCAAGCTCTTCATCAAAATCTTTCTTCTGCTCGGGTCCTGGCCCCTCTGCCATGATCGCAGCTTCCTCTGGTGTCTGATTTTGCCCATGTGTCATCCGTTATCGTGATTTGGATGCTCAGCTTCGCCATTGTTCTCAGTGCCCAGCAGTTCTTTGGTGTATATTAAACAGGTCTGGGCATCACTCTCTAAGGTTTAGGATACCTGGTTTTCCTTACAGTAAACTGTAATCCAAATATATTATTTCACTTGTTCTCGTCCGAGTTGATAGTGGTAGAGAACTTAGCTCTGGGCTTGGGTTGGCTGTGTGAGAAGGGGAGCAGAGAGTCCAGTTGTAACTTTGTCAAGAGTGATATATAGAAGGTTGCTAGGGAAGACATGGAGTGGTTCTTGCCTCACAAGAGGCTCTAGAAGAAATAGGTTGGAGTTGAATACAAGGAGGAATAGAGAATGCTTCCATGACAAGCTTGCGAGGTAAGGGACACCAACATCTCCACTTCACAGCTAGAGACCCATTGTCTCAGAGCTCTCCGGGAGCAAATTCCGATCTGGATCCATTAATATGAATATTAATATCCATGTATTAATATGCTAATTTATGTCTTCTGAAATATCATGACTTAATTTTCCATAAAGAATATCTTTACCCAAGGCTTCTATGCCTTCCCTATTCCAAGCAACATTTATAGTCTTGGTCCTGGATTTCATTATCTAGTCTGAATGAGAGATGATGTATAATTACTTCTAAGAGTTGGACCAGCTTGTGTGTGTGTATGTGTGTGTGTGTGTGCACGCGCCTGTTCATATGTGTAACAGTGTGTGTTCACAGGGAGGCAGATGACACCCTTGGATACCATTCTTCCACAGTCATTACGCACCCTGTTTTTTGAGACAGAGCCTCTCACTGGCCTGGAATTAGGCTTGCTGTCCAGCAACTCCCCCAAAGACCCACCTGTCTCCTCCTCCCAGGCACTGAGTACAAGCGTGTGCCACTGCCCCCAGCTTCTTAAAACTAAGGTTCTGTGGAGTTGAACTCCAATCCTCAGGCACAGGAATGCATTACCAACTGGGCCAGCATCCCTGAAATATTTTTATAGGTCATTGAAATAATTGTCCCCAGAAATGTCATGCAGGGAGAAGGAAAGGGTGCCATCCAGAGGGGGTAATTTTTCTCTCTAAGAGATCTCACTCCACTCTAATAGCTTGCCAGACCACCTTACAGAATGGGACACTGATAGGTTGATGCTGGCTGGGACCCCACTATCCCCACAAAAGACTTCCCATTCTTCCTCTGGTCTGGCATTCGGCTGTTGCACTGCATGGACTATTCTGGAAAGCCGTCTGGAAAGCTCAGCCTTGCAGGCAGCTGACACTTGTCAGCTGTGGAGATAGAAGCCCCCAACCAGAAAAGGGAGGCACCTGTCCCCTCAGAAGGATTTCCTTTTCAAACTGTGGCTGGGACAAAACTGCTGGTTAAAAAGAAAGCTCGCAGCATGGTGGTTAATTGCTGTGTTGACCTCACTGGGCTAAGAGATGCCTAGATAGCTTACCACTAAGACACCACTTCCAGGTGTCCCAGAAAGAGGCTGACATCTGGAAGAGTAAACGGTAACCATGACCACTCTCACCCGTGAGTGAGCAGCGTCCAACCTGCTGAGGACCTGAAGAGAACTGGAGTTACTGCTGCTGAACCTGGGGTGGGTCATGGGCTTAGTTCCCCAAGCCAGGCTCAGTTGCTGACTGTCACTAAGCCAACTGAAAACCAAAATAATAGCGGAAAGCAGAAAGTGGAGATTTGTTCAATGTAGCCACTTTGAGATGAGGGACAGAAAGATCCAGGGACTCACGTAAGTCTGCCTGGGGGCCCTGAAGTGATGCTAACATTTAGATAGAGGGCCTAAGATATATATGCACACCTAGCAGTTCAGACGTAGGTGTGCCTCCCCAGGCCCCTGCAACCACCCTGTCTCACCGCCCCCCCCCCCCGCCCTGGCCCTTCGTCTTTGACCCATCATTATCTAGGCTTCAGTCGCATTCTGTAAGGGGCTTTGATGAGTGTGAAATCTCTCTTTGGGGCAGACAATGTCCCCCCCTTCCTCCCCCCCCCCGAGACAGCGCCTTTTTCTTTTCCCAGCATGAGACTCCATGGGGGGAATTCTCAAGATGGAGATGTGTTTTGCCAACAGTCTGCTAGTCAGATTGAGTGACACAAGTATCTCTTTAGACTACGTTCATTTCAGCCATGCTGGTTACACAATTGTGCACTTATTTTGTGCTTTGAGCTGAAGTATCCATCTCCCTGCCTCAGACATCAAGTGGGGCTCCCAGTTATTAGACCTTAGGGCCCAGGGTGTTACCCTGCTCTTCTCCACGGCCCTCACACCTCAGACCTGGACCGCATCCCACCAACAGCTTTCCTGGCTCCAACAGCTGTGGACAGCTGAGGGCAAGCTTTCTTGGCTTCTATAATTGTGGGGGGCAATTGTTAACGTTAAATCTCATCTTGTATACCCACAATATTTTATTTTTCCCGTTTTCCCGGAGAACCCCAATGTTGAGTCTTTAGAGTCTTCTTCACATAAGCAAGCCCTGGCTACATGTTTATTTCCATTTTTGTTGAGCTCATTGCCCGTCTGCCTGTTTCCTATCTGTCCATCTCAATGCGTTGAAGGTAGAAACTTATTTTGAGTTCATTTCAAAGACACAAGACCAATAGTAACAAAAAAGAAATGTTCAGAAGGAGAGAATGATTTATTCCCTCTTGACACAGATATAAAGATGCCAGTTGCAGCAGATCCTGATTACAGTACAAAGTTTTAATTTTACCCTAAGCGAAATTGTGGAAACTAAACCACAATTGCAGATAGCGAAGGAGGGCCCTGTTAGAGAGGAATTTTGAAGTTCTTGCAAGCTCTTGGACCTCTTTTTCTTCTTTAGGTGTATTTATTCTGGGTGTGCCCAAGTAGCAGTCTTGCAGTAGTTGTTGGCTAGTATTCTATGGCCTATAGCTCATGCTGTCATTTCCACTTTCTTCCTCCCTTGTCCAGAGCTCACTTTGGCCAGAATTATTGGAAAAGATAGTCTCAGAGGCAGCAGAGGTCACCAAACAATTCTTGTTCATGATTCTCTCCCTATGCCCTTTTCTGTCCATATGACCACTGTCTTCTCCTGAGATTAGGTAGAGCCCCTGGCCACACAATTCACTGTAAAACATTGATTCACATTGCCATAAGGAATACAGCACTCTAGGTTATGGAATGCTACTATTATATCCTCCATCACAGACTCTTAGGTTGCTCAGCACCACAAAAGAAGATAAAGCTAGCAGGCTCCTCTGCAGGCTAAAGAGGTCATTCTAATCACATTTGTGTGGTGTTTCAAGCAGCTCTGCTTTACAAATTAGCTTTTCCCCTTTATGGAGAGACTTTATGAGATTCTCTGTGTTATTATCTCCTCTAGCCTCAGCAAGAACGTATTTCCAATCTTGGAACAGTAAGAGAAAGATAAAGTGACCCTGCACAGGCACAGTCTAAACTGCCATAACTGCATTTTGGAAAAAGTACAGAAGGCTAGAAAGTTTATTGATTGAGACTCAACATAGCAAAGATTAAAACAGATAATAAAACTACAGTCATTTAGCAAGTATGAAGTACAGTAAAAAGACAAATTCACAGAATAGGAAGAGAACCCAACATCTATAAAATTTTAATGGCTGATATTGGAAGACATGACAGATCAATCAGAGAGGTTAAGATTGGGCACTAACTGGTCTGGAGAGATGTGGTGAGAGAAAAAAAATCAATTTAGATTTCCAGTTTATGATATGTGAATATTTATTCCAAAGGACTACATATAAACTTTTAATAAAAGAGAGACTCAAAGTGACTGGTCTCTGGAAGAGAATGTATACCCTTGGCATCTGAACAGAGACAAAAATTATGAAGTGTTTCATCATCGTCTGCTTATGCAACAGTGCAAACCTTCTGAACATGAATGCCCAGCTAAGCCCAGTGGGCTAATGTCTTTTCTATATAAAGAGCTGATACACATGGACACGAAAAGCATTAAGACGCCTGTAGGAAAATGTTCAGACTTCACAAGGGAGGCGATTTCAGAAACTAATGAAAACATGAAATGAAGTCAACTTCATCTGTAAGCAAAAAAACTACAGTTAAAATGATGCAATTACCTCTACCCCAACCCCAAATCAGTAAAATCTTTGTATTGGTTGGGTCTTCCTGAAAGGTAGGAAGTTTGTTTTTTGTTTGTTTATGTTTTGTTTTGTTTTTGGTAGTGATGGGTCCTGGAAGACAAAGGAGGGATGACGTACTGTCCGTCAAGGATGCTCTCTCATACAATATGGCCATCTATCAAGAAGAATCAATAGACAGTGCTAACAGCTTTCATGTGTCTCCAGTTAATTGTCACAATAATCCTGTATAATATATATTTTAGAAAACAAATTTATTTAAACAAAGAGCATACTTCCTTGATTCCTGTATCCGAGAAATGGAAACCAAGGCACAGAAAAAAGGAAGTGTCTACAGTAAAATGGGACTTGAACTCCACAGCCTGGACCTAGGGCACAGTGCCTCAAATCTTGTATTACATTACATCTGAAGTAGAATGTAGACTATGAAGCAACTTTTAAAGTGATGGGAAGCAATATTTCAATCATATTGAAAAATGTTCATGAAATCAGAAAATACTGAAGTTAATATTTTCTGTCTGTTGGGACTAGTTGGGGCTGGAGAGTTGGCTCAACAGTTAGAAACATTGGGCGTGCTTCAAAGGACAGGCGTTTGGTTCTTGACACCCACATCTGTAACTCCAGTTCCTGAGATAGCCGCCCTCAGTGGGTAAGAGCGCCCTCTTCTGGCCTCTGTAGGAGCCTGCACATATGCAGCGATCATACACCCACTCAGGCACACATAAATACACACACACGATAATTTAAAATAAACACATAAAGTAATTTTAAATAAATAAATGGAAATCTCAAAAATTAAAAATAAATTGTGATACAATCTCACCTATGCATGATATACATAAAATACTGGAAGAAAGTGGATTAAGTTGTTAATGCTAACTATTGTGTCAAAGGTGAAATGCAGCGAAAACAACTCATCCTTGTTTTCTCTGGGTTTAGCCCTCAAAACCCCATTTCCTGGATTCTTTCCCATGTTGGACAAACTGGAGTTGTTGATCACACCAAGTAATTTTCTTCTTTTTTATTAAGCAATAAGAATCGACCTAGTGCTTAACCCATGTGAGGCAAGGGAAGTGCTCCACCCGTAGGCCTACCTGAGTTTGTTTGTGTGTGTGTGTGTGTGTGTGTGTGTGTGTGTGTGCATGCGAGGGCCCTGGGGATTGGAACTAGGACATCATACATAGTAGGGCAAGCATTCTACCACTGAAGTATATCACCAGACTGCAATTTTATTTTTATATAGCTTAGCTGAGCATGGATTAATTGTTAATAATCAGAGGGAAACAACTCACACACCTAAGACATGGATGGGGAAATGGCTCTGTTTATGATATGCCTGCCATGCAAGCATGCATGCCTGAGTTGGATCTCCAGAACCGACATTAAAATCAGGAGGATAGTGGGGTGTGGGGGGAAGCTGGAGACAGCAGAAGCTTAGGCCTGTAATTGTGGTCCTGGGGAAACAGACAGAAATCTAACCAAACCAGAGAACTCCCAAGCCAGTGAGAGACCCTGTCTGAAAAATTAGAGTGAAAAACAGCTGAGGAAGACACCTGATGTCTACCCCTGGCTTCTGCATGTACATAACAGCCACACACAAACATGTACACATACTCACATAAATAACATACACCCACACACAAACATGCACACACACTCACATAAATAACATTTAAAAATATAAAACCACAAAACGTTCTGAAACTTTGGGAAGAAGGAACAGAAAGTAAAGCGGCCCGATGCTTGACTTCCTTGCCACCGTATTCACTTTGTGAACGGATTTTAACCTGAAGATTGTACTCATGTTACTGCACCCTGTGAGAAACTGGGCGGGGCGTTTTAATGAGGAATTTCACATATTGGTTAGTAGAATCTTTTCCTTAATATATTCTGAAGATTTTACACCTTCAGTATATAATCACCAACATAGAGGATAAACAGCATAAGGGAATTTTCAGTCACCAAGTAATTGTCCCTGTCCTTAAAGGAGGACTGCAGGCTGGAGAGATGGCTCAGGAGCCAGCAAGCTCAAGGATCTTGCAGAGGACCCTGGTTTAGCTCCCAGCTTTCACACGGGGGCTCAAAGCTGTGAAGAGCCTGATACTCTGAAACCATCTCCAGCTCCAGGGCATCTGTTGCCCCTTTCTCCATGGGAACCAGGTGTGCATGTGTTGCACATACACACATGCAGGCAAAGCATATGTATAGAGCAAATGAAAATGAAAATCTTCATTTAAACAGATGAAAACGGCAAATAGAGTGTAGTTTTTGAAAGCACACCCCAGCCTTGCCAACGTCAACAGAATGTTATTGATGTTCCCGGAGTTGTATTAGTGCTGTTACCACAAAACTTGGTGTACACGTTGACAGTCCTCTTGGCAAAATGTCAAGGAGGACTAATGGGACCACAGGATGTTGTCTTGTCATCAAAGCAGGATGATAATTAAAGCAGAAGGAATCATTCAATAAAACCAAGGAGTTTTGAACTGGTCCTGGAAAGGAGATGGTAGGAACATGGTTTTCTTGGGTCTTGCCTTCAAGCTAGAAACGCGTAATGTATTTCCTAAGATGTAACCAGGCTCAAATTTAGGGCCGTGTGTTGGTAGAGTATTTGACGTCACAGGGCTAGTAGGACTAGTCTTAAGAAGACTGTGGAATCCACCCATCAGTGGGCTCTCAGCTTCTATGGCTACCACATATACATGTTTAACCAATAAGCTGAATGTTTTAGAAAAGCATTGTGGTAAATCTAAAAAAATTGAGTGTTGGGCTGTATAATGTTTATGATTTGCCACGAGATTATCATGACAATATTATTTAACCCACTATCACAAATATTAAGACACAGACACCTGTTAGATTTTATAATTGCCTTATCTATCTTGGGCCAGGCAGATATTTCACCTATGTTGGCGATATTTCACCTCTGCTGGCTTAATAACCTCACCATCCATCTCCCAGCCCCACATCCAACGCCATCCACCTTAATCATTGTCTACCTTCCATCCATAATCCCACAGTACTTGCTTGTATTCTTCATCTGGGCCTTTTCACGCCATTATTGGAGTCCTTCCTCCCAGCCCATGTTTTGTTTTTTTCTCCACACTAACGCATCGTGGAGTCCTCCTTCCTCCTCTCCTCCTGTCCCTCTGTCTGTCTCCTGTGATTCTCATGATTCTTCCATTCTCAAAAGCCCAGGATCCTTAGACACCTCTACCCTATTCTGCCCTGTCCAGGTATAGGCTGTTTAATAAACCAGTCAGATATAATGACTTAGGCACGTTAACACAACAAGGATAGGTTTAACCAGATCTTGAGGACTAGCATCAGAACAACCCCCAACAGAAAAGATTTGTGATTGTGCTGAACATGTATGGGCTTTTGTATTGCTATTCCCTAGACAGTGCAATATACCAAACATTTGCATTACATTTACTTTGTATTATATATTACAAGCAATGAAAAGATGGCTGAAGTGTGATAGTGCACGCCCATGATCCCAGCACTCTGGGAGGCAGAAGCATGTGAATCTCTGTGAGTTCCAGGCCAGCCTGGTTTACAAAGTGAATCCAGGACAGCCAGGGCTACACAGAGTAGCATGGGAAGGGTGTTGAGGAAGGATGATTACTGGGTGGGATACAACTAGATAGGAGGTATCATTTCTAGCATTCTGGAGCAGAGTAGAATAACTGTGGTTGACAATAGTGAATAGAACCTTTCAAAACAGTAGGGAGGATTCACAGTCTATCCAGAACAAAGAGATGGTAACTGTCTGGTGTAGCAAACACACCAATTAGCTTGATCTAGTTATTTACATATATACATATATTGAGATGCTGTACTGGATCTCATAAACAAATGTCAATTAAAAATAAAGATGTATTTAAAAAGTCTATAGGAGGACATGTATAGGCTGAACTCAAATGTTCGATGGCAGAAGCTGGGCATCTTTGGATTTGCTGGCACCAGTCTCTCGTGAATGGAAGGATGACTGTGGCATTAGCCTTTCACACTTGCTCCTTCTGCTGACCCTTTTCCTTCCAAAAATCTCTTTAGGGGAAAAAATGCTAAAGATGCTTCTTAAGCAATTTTTATACTTTAGGCTGCTTATGAATTCGGACTTTAAGACAGGAAATAAGCAGTAAAAGAGCTTTTTTTTTTTAATCCTTAGAATTTTTTTTTGTGCAAAAGCTGCTTCTTGGGGGTGCTTGCTCGGTGGGTATCGGTGTCTGCCAGTAGGCTTATCGTAACTGAGAACACTGAGCTTTTCTTTAAAAAAAATTCCTCAGCTGAGATGAATAATTGAAAATGCTGAGCCATTAGGACTTCAAAGATTAATTTCTCTGTTAATGGCACAAGGTGATAGAGAGAAACAATCAAGCTACAGAAAAGCAATCAAGCTGATCCAACTGGGGCAATTCACCTGATAGTCAAAGTCGCTGCGCCCAAACTTTGATCGCTCTTAGCTGTGTTGTAGGAGTTTTCGGTTCTTTAAAGCTACAGGAACCTTCCAGCACAGAACTGTGCCCTGATCTATAGCGCTGCTTTAATCCCTTCAGGTAATAAGATACAAAGTGCTATTTCTGGGCACCATGAGCTACAGGATCACTACTTAATGACCAGCGTCGGATACTCCCAGAAGAGCACGGGGATATTTTTAATGTGCTTACTTGATAGCTACGAGTTCATTCAGTTATATTAAACTCAGACACAGACTATCTTACTTTGCTAAAGAAAGAACAAGAATGCAACAGAAAGTCCCAGCAAAGATGAGTTCCCAGATGAAAGAGGCAGAGCCATTGCGATCCATATTTGAAAGCAGTTAGGGGAAGAGAGGATTGAACTAAAATGCCACTTTGGGGTATAATTCTGACAGTAACAGATATTGTCATAGGTATACTTAAAATTTTCATACCATAAAAAGTGTTTTTAGCTTTTTGTCTTATTTGAATTTTTTGTTTGTTTTTGTGTTTTTTCTTTTCCTTCCTTCTTTCCTTTCTTTCTTTCTTTTTTGTTTTGTTTTTTAAATTTATTACAATTTATTCACTTTGTATCCCAGCTGTAGCCCCCTCCCTGGACCCTTCCCAATCCCACAGTCCCTCATCTCCTTTCATGCCCCTTGCCAGTCCACTGATAGGGGAGATCCTCCTTTTCTTCCATCTGTTCCTAGACTATCAGGTCTCATCAGGATTCACTGCATTGTCTTCCTCTCTGGCCTGGTAAGGTTGCTCCCCCACCAGGGGGAGATGATCAAAGAGCCAGCCACTGAGTTCATGTCAGAGACAGTTCCTGTTACCTTTACTATGGAACCCACTTGGACACTGAACTGCCATGGGCTACAGGGGTTCTGTGCAGGGGTTCTAGGATATCTCCATACATGGTCCTTGGTTGGAGTATCAGTCTCAGGAAAGACCCCTGTGTCCAGATTTTTTGATTCTGTTGGTCTCCTTGCGGAGCTCCTGTTCCCTCCAGGTCTTTCTCTCTCCCCCTTCTTTCATAAGATTCCCTGGCTATGAGTCTCAGCATCTGCTTTGATACCCTGCTGGGTAGAGTCTTTCAAAGGCCCTCTGTGGTAGGCTCCTGTCCTGTTCCCTGTTTTCTCCCTCTTCTACTGTCCATCCCATTTGCCTTTCTGAATGAGGATTGAGCATCTTACCCAGGGTCCTCCTTGCTTAGCTTCTTTAGGTGTAGAGATTTTATTATGATTATCCTATATTATAGGTCTAATATCCACTTATAAGTGAATATAAATCATCTGTGTCTTTCTGCTTCTGGGATTCCTCACTCAGGGTAATCTTTTTTAGTTCCCTCCATTTGTCTGTAAATTTCATTGTTTTCTTGTTTTCAATTGCTGAGGAGTATTCCATTGTGCAAATGTACCACAATTTCTGTATCCATTCCTCAATTGAGGGACATCAGGGTTGTTCCCAGATTCTGGCTATTACGAATAAAGCTGCTATGAACAGTCACCAGCCCAGAGCCACATGCCTGTGTGCTCTGATCCAATGAGGTCATTGGAAGTGTGGTTCTCACCAGTTACTCATAAAATCATGACTCACATATTTCAGAGAGTTTCTGCTTGCAGTGATTTGGTTTCTACTGTTTCTGGCACTGTTTTAAGCCCGCTTACATTTGTATTCCTTTCCCTTGACTCTGAAAATAGGTATTACTTTTCAGTCACAATTCTTGAGGAAACAGTTTAAGCAGGTAAGTCAAGACTTACAAATGTCTCCATGATAGATTCAAACTCTAGTAAAAGTTCCTTTCACTCTGAACCCCCCCCCAATGCTAAGAAATCTTATTTCCCCAGTTTTTACGTTGCCTTTGCCTCAGCATTGATGGACAGGGCCCTGGATCTTGTTAATTTTAACTCCAAAGCAAATTTTCTGTGGGTTTTCTTAGTGTTTACTGAATATTTTTATTTTTTTATCGAAGAATTGTATTTATTATTGTGTCTATGTGTGTGTATGTTCACACAAGTGACCATGGAAGCCAGAAGACAGTATTGGGTCCCCAGAGCTTGAGTTACCAGTGGCTGCCAAGTGCTGATGTGGCTCTTCCTCAAGAGCAGCAGGCGTTGCTCAGCGTGGAGCCAGCTCTCCAGTCCTCTGCTGACTACTCTCTGGTCCCACCATGGGTGTGTTACCAGTAGTGTGAAAGAAAAGACAAATCACAAGGAGGGCCTTGAATTACAGCCCCCTCAGAGGAAACACCACACCTTTACTCTTACAGCTTGGAACTCTGGCTTTGAGTCCCTACAACTTAATTGTCTTATCTAACCAGCACACCACCTTACTTTGTCATTACTATCCATATAGAAGTGACTTATTCAAGGTCCTTCACACCTTTCCTAGTCCTCTAAGGGCTTAAAACCCATGATTTCAGACATATAAATACTATTCTTGCTTGAGGGATACTGAGTAACTCTTTAAGCTAGTTTTCTCAAGTGTTAGACATCGTAGTGTATTGTAATTTGTAAATGTACAAAGTAATTTTAAGCAAAATAAAGAAACATATTAAAATTTCTCCCCAAATTCCTTTTTAAAATTAAGCTAAAGAAAGTTTTGCAAATATTAAGATTCACATACTTATTTTTGATCATGTAGGTAATATGTATTGTGTTTTGTATGTGTACATGTATGCATGATACATTATACATATATGCACAAATATATATTGAAGCCAGAGGAGAATATCTGTCACCATTGCTCCCTACCCTATTCCCCTGAAACTGGGTTTCTCCTTGAACCCCAAACTCAAGCCAGTTAGGCTACATTGGTGGTCACAAAATTCCTAGGATCTTCCTGTTTCTGACCTGTAAGTCTGGGGCTACAAGTCTATACAACCATGTCCAGCCTTTTACAGAGATGATGATGATTTGAACTCAGGTCCTTTTACATGCCCAGTGAGCAGTGAGCCATCTGTCCCACAATCCATGATCTCTTCTGAATATCACCACCATCCACTCTTTGCCTTCAACCATCCCTTCTTTCATATAAGACATATCTGTGAGGGGCACGAAAGATGGCTCATTTTGTATAGTCTTTACCATGCAAGCACGTGAACCTGAGTGTGGCTCACCAGCGCCTGCAGAAAAACCATATGGGTCAGCATGGATTTGTACCCACAGGGTTGTGGGGCTGAGGCAGGCCGATCCCTGAGTTCACTGACCAGCTAGCTCAGTCGTCAGGAAACTCGAAGTTCAGTGAGAAAATAAGGTAGAGACCAATTAAGGAGGACACCTGAGGCCACTCTGACTGGCCTACACATGCACATGCACACACACACACACATTCTAACCAACCACAACACTGTCTGCTATTGATTGAACTACAAAATCTGTTTCCTGTTGTATCTAGATAAGAACCCATCTTAAAAGCCGTCTAGAGACTTCCTACCATCTAAAGAGCCAGACAGGAGTTTGTCTACGGAACAACACGGCTGTGAGAGCGACATGGTTGGAGTCATGCAGGCTGAGGCCAGGTCCCCACCAGTTACCGGCTCTGCAGTCATTTTCTCTCCCCGTCTCAGTTTCTCACGATATAAATAGAGTAATAATAATAACAGCAGTGCCCCTCTCAGGGGGTTGCTGTGACAATTGCCTAAGATAAAATAGAAGTGTTTAGCACACAGACTGGTTACAAGCCGTGCTCAGTGTTATCTGATAACATCTGTAATTCTAAAAATGTTCTCTCCCCAGTCGAACTCATAAAGTCTAGTTAGAGAGTAACCAAACAATCAGGGACTATAACTTTGCTTTCAGGGTGAGCTAAGTAAATCTGAGGCACTGGACTATAAATGGATGTGCAACACTTGATTTATTTTATTAGCGATGCCACATAATTATAAGGAGAGGAGGGGAAAGACAGTCAATAAGTAATTCTGGGAACCTTAATAAAGTATTTATTCTTTTCCATATGACCTTGTAAACTAGTGAGCGCTGTTTTTATATCTTGCTAACGGGGACATTGCCTCCATGATATTCAAGAATTTGTATGTGGGACACCTTTAGTAATTCCCTGCCTGTTGTTGATGTTTAGAAACCAATTGTTAACCAAACAGAAGGCAGTACATTTTCAGTTCTTGTGGAACTTTCCTTCTTAGCGTGACTTGAAACTGGCTTAAGCTCCTACCACAGAGGGCCTCTGAAAGACTCTACCCAGAAGGGTATTAAAGCAGATGTTGAGGTTCATAGCCAAACTTTGGGTAGAGTGCAGGGAATCTTATGAAAGAAGGGGGAGATAGAAAGATCTGGAGGGGAATGGAGCTCCACAAGGAGAGCAACAGAACCAAAAAATCTGGGCAAAGGGGTCTTTTCTGAGACTGATACTCCAACCAAGGACCATGCATGGAGATATCCTAGAACCCCTGCACAGAACCCCTGTAACCCATGGCAGTTCAGTGTCCAAGTGGGTTCCATAGTTAAGGTAACAGGGACTGTCTCTGACATGAACTTAGTGGCTGGCTCTTTGATCACCTCTCCCTGAGGTGGGGCAGCCTTACCAGGCCAGAGAGGAAGACAATGCAGTCAGTCCTGATGAGACCTGATAGGTTAGGGTCAGATGGAAGGGGATGAGGACCTCTACTATCAGTGGTCTTGGAGAGGGACAATGGAGGAGATGAAGGAGGGGGGGTACGGTTAGGAGGGGACAAGGGAGGAGGCTACAGCTGGGATACAAAGTGAATAAATTGTAATAAATTAAAAAATGAAAAACAAAAAAAAAGGAAAGAAAATGGCTTAAGCTATCTACATTGAGGATTAAGGGGAAACTCACACTTGTGAGCGTGCGTAACCTATGCTAACACCCCTAACACCCCAGAAAGGAACCGAGTAGGTGCAAGGTAGATGGCATCAGGACTGAGGCAAGGTTCTGATTTGGAGGGAACTGTTCCTGAAGGTGTGGCAGTGCCGCGCAGGCTCTCGGTACACTGTTCTTCAGGACTCTGCAACATTAAACCGCGCTCTGAAGTTTTAGCTTCTGAAGGGGCCCTGTGTGTCGCATGCCTGACCATCTTCTACACTTCTTTGTCTCCTGCCTCCTCTTCCCTCTTTCTCTCAGTGCTATGGATCAGTGAGAGCCGCTCCGTAAGAGCTGCTATTGAGCTACACTCCCAGCCTTGCCACAAGAATGTTTTAGTTATTCTTTGACAATCTCAGACGAATGCAGTGTGTCTTAATACCCACTCCCTCCCTCCCCCTCCAATTCCTTCTGCCTCTTTCTTCAATATATCTCCCTTTCAACTTCATGGCTTCTTTAAAAAAAAAAAAGAAGAAGACGAACCCAGAGTCCAATTAGTGCTATCCATATGTGTATCAGTCTGTGGGGTCTTTCAATGGGGCACGCGTAACCTGTCAGTGGACCCCTTCAGAGCAAAGTGAGCCTCCCCTCCCCCAGCAGCTGTAGACTGCCAGTAGCTCCTCAGCGAGAGTGAGGCCTCAGGAGGCCTTCCCGGTTCTGTGCTGGAAGTGTTTTTGAAAAAAAATTTTAATACAGTATATTTAATCATATTTTTCTACTTGAATTTATCCCAGGTCCTCCCCACCCAACTTTATGTTCTTTCTCTCTCTCAAACAATACACTCCAAACCCCAAAGAACAAGAAACAAAAAAGAACAAAAACAAAAGTCAAAACAAACAAGCAAAGGACTAATTAGGAGAAAAACAAAACAAAACAAAAACAAAGCAAAATGAAACAAAAATGTGACAAAAAGACCACGGAGTTTCTTCTGTGTTGGCCAGCACCTCTTAACTGGGCATCAGAGATGCCATGGAGTGTGAGACCTAGCGACACTCCTGGAGAAAAGAGTCTTCCCCTTGCTAGTAGTTATCCATGCAGACAGCTTCTGGTTGGGGTGAGACACTGTGTCCACTTCCTTTTCTTAGTGCTGGGGTACATCTGGTTTGAACTGGTACAGATCTTGAATGTGCACCACAGTCTCTGAGTTCGTTTGTTGTGCTGGAATTTTTCAATAGTTGCATCTCCGGGGCTGGGGGGTGGAGCAGGGGGATTATTCAAACAACCACAGTTGGCATTCGTTAATGTGTCATGTCGAGAAACCAGAATTTCATTCTCTTCTTCCCATTTGCCAGCTCTTTCGTTCTTTCTGCCCCTCCTACCATGATGTTTTTGAGCCTTGGCAACTATGGGTAGTTTTATTTTTGACCCAGAGTCAAATACCTGCCATAGAAAGACAGCAAAGATTTTTGGTCTGACTTAAATGATAATTTCCAAGGTGAACCCTACATATTCTCTATGTTCTTTCATTTTATTTGGTTTTGTTTTTTCAGAACTAGAGTCTCACCAGGTAGTCCAGGCTGACCTCAAAGTTTGGCAATCCTTTAGCCTCAAGATCCCAAGTACTGGGACTCTTGTTGTGAATTACCACCCCTGCCTTCCCAGCTGTCATTGTGCTTTCTTCTTGGCCTCCTAAACATCTGGCAGGATTCTTCTATTGTCTTTTTTACTACCTGTACTTATTTTTCTATCCGGCAGGGAGAGCACTATGCTTTAGCTGATATCAGGCTTTGATTTATGAAACAAAAAGCTTCAGCAGCAATAAAAACCTTGGGAAGGATGAAAAGTATTAGCAAAGGCCATTTATGTTTGAAGCATGGTCCCTGTGTGCTCCAGACCCTCCTGCTTCAGCTCCTTGCTGTAGAGATTACAGGTGTATGCCACCATGGTTGGCTTGCAGTTGTCCTTAATCTTATTAAGCAAATAAAGTAAATTGGAAAGATTATATATATATATATACACACACATACATATACACATTATATATATAATTGAAAATAGACTCTTGTCTCATAACAATACATTCCAATCAGTTTCCCATCCCTCACTCCGCACAGCTCCCTCATACTTCCCTTCTCCCCCAGAACCACACTCCCCACCTTTTATCTTCCATCAGAAAAGAGCAGGTTTTTAAGAGACAACAACCAAACTCGACAAAACAAAACACAGTAAGACAAGGCAAAGTCCTCACTCCGAGGCTGGACAAGGCAACCCAGCAGGAGGAAGAGAGTCCCAAGAGCAGGCAAAAGAGTCAGAGGTGCACCCATTCCTACTGTCAGGAGTCTGTGCTGGCTGGTTTTATGTCAACTTGACACAAGCTAGAGTCATCAGAGAGGAAGGAACCTCATTTGAGGAAACGCCTCCGTGAGATCCAACTGTTAGGCATTTTCTCAATTAGTAATCAATGAGGGAGGGCCCAGCCCATGGTGGATGGTGCCATCCCTGGGCTGGTAGACCTGGGTTCTATAAGAAAGCAGGCTGAGCAAGCCATGAGAGCAAACCAGTAAGTTGCACCCCTCCATGGCCTCTTCATCAGCTCCTGCCTCCAGGTACTGCCCTTTTTTTGAGTTTCTATCCTGTTTATGTTCAGTGATAAACAGCAATGTGGAAGTATAAGCCAAATAACCCTTTTTCTCTCCAACATGCTCTTTGGTCCTGCTGTTCCGTTGCAGCAAAAGAAACCCTAACTAAGACAGTATCCTTCAAAAACACCAAGCTAACAGCCACAACATATATGCAGACCCACGTAGGCCTCATATTTGCCAATTCAGTCAGAGCCTCTATGTACCCTGCTTAATTGACTCAGTGAGCCATATTCTCCTGGTGTCCTTGACCTCTATGATTTCTATAAAGAAGGGTGATTTTTAAAATTGCTATTTCAGATGAGGACATCAATGTGACATAAAATAAGCACAATAAGAAAAAAAAACAAAGGTAGGTGGAGAAATACGGCTCCCAATCCTGCCAAGCAGATGTGGGATAATTTGAGGTGAATTACTGAAAGCCCATAATATCCTTATGAGTAAAATTAGGGAGCTGTGATAGATGGTATGAAAGGTCTCTCATGACCCTAGGTCAGTACTCTTAAGAGTAACAAAAGTCAACCTCCCTTGTGGGCAATTTCCGAAAAGGAGATCATGAAACTATCATTGTGATTCAACATTATAGTAGTAAAAATGGTCTAATTCTACCCAGAGGAGTTTAAGATGAATCGAAGTGAGATAAGCAGAGGCATTTCAGGGCAGAAAAAGGCAATAGTGGGTTTTAAATGATTGTAAAATCTAGATGAGTCACCAAAGTAACTAGCAAACAGCATGAAATGCAAATGACTAAATAAACATTAATAAAAACATGAAACCCAAGGAGTCATTAACAAATGAATTCAGTTATATCAAAATTTAGTACCAGCAGCTTTTCTTTGCAACGCATCATGTAGACTTCCATTTCTGGACTTGGGGAATAATGGAGAACCATAGATTCCCATTCAAACAGTTAAAACTGATACGTCCTGAAAGCTGAGGCCTCTACCACATGCATGGTGAAGCTACTTTAAACCTAGCTCACTGATTATTCTATTTCCAGTTTTTGGCCTTTTGAGAGAGGCTCCCCCCATGCTTGTCTGGAATTCACTCTGTAGACCAGGCTGACCTCAAGCTTGGAGCCCTCTTTCTTCACCTGGCTTCTACACGCTGAGCTAACAGATGTGGACCACCATGCCCAGCATGCTTACTGCCCACCTCTATTCTATATTCACATGAAAGGGATCTCACTCAGCATTGGTCTACCATAGATAATGTTAGCTCAGTATAGGTAAGAAGGATCTGACATCAAGCCGCGGGCCTTCATGTGTCAAAACGGTAGGAGAACCGAGGCTGAAATTGATTCTTCTATATTTTATTCCATGCTCTCGACGATTGAGCCACTGCCCACGGTACAGTCTTTATTTCTTGCCTTTGTGAGTTTTGTTTGCTCTTGAAAAGGGAAATGGCAGATAGCGGAGAAGGGCAGCAGCAGCAAGCAGGAGACCCTCAGCACCGGTACCGAATACTCTGCTTTTCTCTTCCCGTCTCCACACCACGAACCAAACCTTTCCGCTACAGCAGAGGTGGTTGACTGGGTTGAGGGCTTGAAAAAACATTATACCACTTAAAATGTTCCTTTTTCTTGCTTCATGGTCTACAGTAGTTCATGTCTACTTCGTCTCAAGCTTTCTAAGCGCTGTTAAACTTTCTTAATTAACCCTTCATCCCCGTAGGAGTCTCTTAGGTGCTCCCCCAAAGCCATTTGCCCACAGTCAATGGTCACTACAGATTTAGCGCTCATACATCCATTGCCATGGTCTCTCCTGCTTCAGAGACTGTCTACCTCCCTCCTCCCCACTCCCCTCGCTTTCTTTGCGCTTCCTTTGCTTCTGGGGAAATCTCATTTTCACCTGTCCGTCATCTTCACTAGTCTGGTCAGGACAAGCTGCTGATGGCGTATTGTATCCAACATGGGCTGTAAAATAAGAGTAGAGGAGAGCAGTATGTGTGGACAGGAACTTTCTGAAGATAAGCCATAGACAAAGACTACCACAGTGGACAGTGGCTTCATTATTGAGAGAATGGAATGAAGTACGGAAGAATGAATTCATCCTCGGTTCTCCCGGCCATGGTTTTGTTGATGTCGGTTCCTTCATCCATATAAATGGATCTTGGTTTTAAGTAGCTTTTAGTTACGTCACTGTTTATGCAGTGCTGGGAATTGAACTCAAGGCTTTGAATGTGCTCTACAAGTGCTCTACCGCTGAACTGCATGCCCCGCCCATGTCAGATCACCTTTAGAGGATTTTGTGTCACCATTGTGAGCTATGGCTTCTTCTCTCTGTATGGTGTCATTTTAAAATCTAAGCGGGCACTCTATTCACAGCATCTGCTGTACTGTGTCTAAATCACACTGATGTTCTGAATCCAAGAGAAGAGCACGGATCTTAATGGTATTGAAAATTTCCATGGTGAGGGCATGACTCCTTTCATGATCAAGTGTTCCTCTGTTTTATTTCTCTGTAGTGGTCCTTCTCACCACACAGAATATCTCCAAGGCCCCAAGAAGATCCCTGAAAACACCAGCAATACTCCATCGGATACATATTGCATTATCTTGGTACATACATGCCTACCATAAAATTTAACTTGTAATCCTAATCTGTTACTATTCCTAAACAGTAAGAGATTAGTGACTGTAATAAAGCAAACAATTATGAGAATATACTGTAATAGAGATTATGTGACTCTGTGTATAATTGCAACCACGGAAAGTGGAATTCTGGATACTACAATTATTAATTTGTGTGACTTGCAAACTAAGTCTTCAAGGCTCATAGAATCAATGTTGGTTCATATTTATTTATTCAGTGTTATTTTTTAAACTAAATTTTAAAAGAGATTGTAAGCAAGAGATGATCATAAAATTTTATGTTGATTGCTACTCATCACAAACTTTTTCTCAGATACTTAGAGTAGATACAACAAGAACAAAATAATTATTTTGGAATTGAGTCTCAGTGCCCAATCAATCATCTACTTACCATTTACTTATCACCTGCTCACCCAGCTATAAACCTGTAAGTACCTCTTACAGTATTAGCTAAGAGCAACCTGAGTGAAGATAAAGGGTAATAAATGTCACAAATTCCTTTTCTGTTTGCACATCTTCTGTCAAAGTCAGTTCTACCTTTTCATAACTCACGAATGGCCTCTCAGTCAGGGCTCTTAGTTTTATTTTTAATTTTACTCTCAACTAATCGATATTTTTAGATTTATTCATGTGGATATTTACATATGTTTGTGTGCCTGTAGCTACATGCATATGGGTGCCTGAGGCCAGGAGAGGGTGTTGGGTCCCCTGGAGCTGGAATTACACAGTTGTAGTTTGGCCAGCATGTGTGCTGGGAACTGAAGTCAGGTCTACAAGAGCAGCAGACTCTCGGCTCTGAGCTGCCTCTCCAGCCGCAAAGCCCTTGTGAATGATAACATAAATTTAATTTGTTTCAAATTCCATTTTAATGATCATGATGAGCACACATGCATGTACCCTAATTAATAAATACATATGTTTATCCCTCCTTTCACTTGGTTTAGTTATATATGAAAGAATTATGATGAGCTCACCCAAAATGATGTGGTCTCCCCCCCCCCGCCCTTTTTGAGTATTCACACTTTCTTTTGCCTAATGCCTTTTGATGTTATGTTGCTTGACCAGCAAAGCTGGATACTTTCACCGTACTGTTTATCAGCATAAATTATTCCTTTTATCTGGTAAGGGTTTTGTCTTTTTTGATTTTGTGTTATTAGCACTCCAAATTCTTGGTGGAATTTTCTTACTATATCTATTTACTTTTTTATTGTGTACTCTTGGGGTTGTTTCATACCAGGTATAACTAATACATAAAATACAGCCCAAATCATGTTTTAAAAGAAACCCATTTGTATCTATTGTGGGGTTTTTATTTTTATTTTTATTTTTACTGCTAGGAATCAAACCTAGGGTCTTAATTAATGTCTTGGTATTCTTCTGACTGTTTCCTTTTAGTATACTTAGTCTTGGCCAAAGGCAGAGGAAAGATTGTATTTTGTGTATTTGTTTGTTTTTATCACCTTTCCCAATGTTTTCTGATTTTATTTCTTGTCTTTTATTCTTAGTTCCATTCATGGTCTGGGATACTTGTATGCTTTGGATGGCTCATATGGCCTTTCTTTCTCTATTTGTTTGTTTGTCTTTAGCAAACTTCTTTCCTGACTCTATGTGTGGTCTTGCCACACTGTGCCCACATATCCACCACTGAAGAAATAGACAGGTGACTCAACTCCTACTGGCTCCTCAGAGCACTCTCCTGTCTGGCCTTGAGGGTGGCTGAGGGGGAGCTCATTCCTGGTCAGGCTCTCCTACCAGAGTGGCCGTGGCTTCCTCTAGCATGACACCACCTGCTGTTTTTATTTCCTAGGAGGACAGTATGAGATGAGAGCTGGTCCCCAAGCCTTTCTAGCTCTTTCTGAACTCTCCTTGACTGGTGTACTCAGCTGTTCTGGCCTAAACTCCTTTCTAAGCTAACTGATTCAAACTGTCTTGACTTCTGGATGAATTGCTCTACCTGATCTCTAGCTAATTCTGGCAATATGTTTTAATCTTCTGCTCCTTCTCATTCTCTGGCTCATTTGGCCTTCACCCCTGTCTAGCTTGTTCTCCCTGCAACCTGTCCCTGTAAAACTGTCCTGGTAAGAAACTCTTGGTAAAAAAACTAATCCCCCCCTTTTTTTTCTCCCTGAGCTGCTCTTAAGTAGCCTCTCTTTCCTGTCCTGTTCTCTTTCTGTCAAATCTTTCCCTGATTTTTCCCTTTGTCTGCCCCTCAATTAGCTGTCCCTCAATTTCACACATGGCTGCTTACTTCCATAACTTAATCTTACCTTCATTGTTTGGGACTAAATATGTGTACTTAGCGAGTATCTGTATTCAAGTTAGATCATACGTAATCCAGAGTGTGTCTGCATTCCAGCTGGATCACATAGACCTAGAAGGTCTTTGGATGTGACCCCTTGCCAGAGCAGCCATGTTTGTCGCTGGATTAAAATTCCTCTACACTTCACTGTGTGTCTACGCTCCTAAAATCACCTGTTTCCCTGAAACAATTTTATTTCGCCTTTCATTTTAACTTTTATTTTTATTAAATAACAATTGTGCTTCTTTATGGGGTGCAGTGTGTGCTGTTTTGGTACTCCTCTACATTATATAATAACTTATTAATAAAATAATAATATTTAGGTTACCGTTCACCTCAAACATTTATACGTTCCTTAATTTTAATCACATTTTGTTTTTTATATTGTATTTGTTTCATTTTCATGATTCTCAAGCCTTATTTGTATTAACATTTCTTTATATTAATCGTGAGTTTGCTCGGTTCTTTTTCAATGCTTTTGATAATCCATAGGAATATATTTTGGAGATTTTGAGAAATATTGAGTAAGAAGTAAAATCTCTGAGTATCCAGTAAATAAAAAAAAAGCTTCATCTTTCTTACAGTTTGATGAGTATACGTGCTTGTGTGGAATTTGTTTGGGATTGTAGGTTCAAAATCACTTTCCTTTATAAGTTCAGAGAAAATAATCCATTGCTCTTCTGCAATGAAGATGGAAAGTCTAAATTTGAGTTGTGGCTATTTGGGATCTTTATTTATTTATTTTTTTTAATTTAACATTTTTTTATTAATTTATTTATTTTTATATCAATCACAGGTTAGGTACTTTGCATCCCAGGCATAGCCTCCTCCCTCATTCCCTCCCACCTTCCCACTCCCTCCCTCATCTCGCTCCTCCCCGCCCCTTCCAAGTCCACCAACAGGGGAG
>CM053743.1:17999627-18167130 GCA_028658305.1 Pachyuromys duprasi | reverse complement strand
TTGTGAAGGTATTTTGATGGGGATTGCATTGAATCTGTAGATTGCTTTTGGCAATATGGTCATTTTCACTATGTTAATCCTACCAATCCATGAGCACGGAAGGTCTTTCCACCTTCTAAGATCTTCTTCAATTTCTTTCTTCAGAGTATTTGGGATCTTTAAAAGAGGAATTTATTTCTAAAGCTGTATGTAAATCCTTATCAGAATGTTATTTTTAAAACTCATTTGAATTTATTATTAATTTTTTGCGTGTTAATGCAGACAAACTCAGGTCAGAAGACAATTTTCTACGGCAGGTTACAGGATTCTGGCTAGGTTGTCAGGTTTGTCATCAGACGGCAAGCATGCTCACCCTCTGAGCTATCCGGCTGTCTCATTCCCAGAAAATTCCTAACCATATTTTCTGTCATTAATTTTGCTTAGAACAGAATTTAAAGGTTCTATGATTTCTTGGGCTGAAGAAAATGTCCTTGTTTTTTTCCTTTCATTATTTTATAAACTGATTTAAAGTCATTCAAGTGATATATGAATACAGTCTTTTTTAAAAATAAATTTGTTCGTTTGTTCGTTTTACATCCTGATCACAGCCCCCTCCTTCTTCTCCTTCCGGTCCTACCCTCCCACCCTTTCCCCCCTTTTCCTTCTCCCCTTCTCCCTCAGAAAAGGGAAGCCACCCCTTTACAAACCTACCCAGGCTCATCAAGTCACATCAGGATTTAGTACATCCTCTTCTATTGAGGCCAGATGAAGCAGCCCAGCTAGGGGAAAGTGATCCAAATCAGGCAACCGAGTGCATATCAGATACGACCCATGCTCTCCTTATTGCTAGGGAACCAACATGAGGACCAAACTGCCCGTCAGTTACATATGTGTTGTGGGCCTACACACTGGATAGTCCATGTGTGCTCTTTGGTTGGTGCTTCAGTCTTTGTAATCTAATATGGGCTTAGGTTAGTTGACACTGTTGGTCTTCTTGAGGGGTTCTTGTCCCCTCCAGGACCTTCTGTCCTTCCCCACACTCCTCCACAAGACTTCCCTAGGTCAGCCTAATGTTTGGCTGTGGGTCTCAGCATCTGTTTCATTTCAATGTGGGGTGGAGCCTCTCAAAGGGCAGTTATGCTAGGTGCCAGTGTCTGCAAGTGAACACTTTCTTCAAGAGTTTGACTACAGTAGAAACATCTGGAGTCACAGTCAGAGGAGGCCATGAGGCGTACCCTGTGAGGAGTGTGTACACGTGAGTCCAGGAGATCCCTGAAGAATCATGTTCCTCAGGGGCACCTCTCACCTACCAAGGCTGCAGAGAACATGCTGGCCATCGGCCACCAGCTGCACAGAACATGCTCATTGGTGCCTCTGCTCTGCAAGCCAGGAAGGATGGCAGCGAGGCTATTACAGGCTGAGAGGAATCCAGAATAACAGAGCCAGGTGGCAGCACTTGACTTCCAGAAGCCAGGTGGATGCAATTATCGTAATGAGTCTGGAATGACAGCCACGGGGACTTGACCCGAAGAGGGTTATCTAGATGGCTAATTAAACAGGTGACCCTGTGGGCAAAGCAGATGAAAGCAGACAAGGGAATTATTCAGTTTGTGCAGGCTTAGCAGTTTGAGATTGAGTGACCAGAGGGTTGCAAGTGAGCACTATAATAAAAAGCAATAATCCTTTATCCAAATCCAGACCAAACCAGCCCACTGGCTGAAGACTCGTCTGTATCTACGGGAAGTTGGCCCCTGCTACCTCGTGACAATTACTGTTGCAGTAGCTTTCACAGCACTTCTCTGAACCCATTCGTGGTTATCCAAGAGACCTTCTCTCAGGGGAGAGGAGTTCCTGTGGCAGAGTGACAGTCCTGAAGACATCAGTCCTAGAACTCACAACTGTTCTGTTACATGTCAGAGAACTTGTCTTAGTCCACCCCTGCTGTGCTACCAGAGCACTACAAACTGGGCCATTTATACCCAGTGGGAATTCATCCCTCATAGTTGGGAGAGCCAAGAACAAAACACCAGCAGTCTGGTGTTCACTGAAGACTGCTCCCTGCTCCAGAGAGGCGCCGTCTGCCAGTGTTCTCATGGAGCAGAAGGGCACAGACAGAGGCATGCTGAGGCTTCATGTGGCATGAGAGCTGAAGGGGCAAAAATGACCCAGGTGCTCCCATCAGCTCCCTTCACAAGGTTGCTGATTGCATTCATGAGGGTTCTGACCACATGAATTAATCAACCTTTAAAGACCTCTCCTCTTATCTATCTATCCATCACCTATCCATCTTCTATCCATCATCACCTATCATCCATCACCTATCCATCACTACCTATATTGTGTGTGTGCTTATATGCATGCTGTGTGTATACACATACATGGATGCATATGAAAACCAAAGTATAACTGTAGGTGTTTCTCCTGGGTGCTGCTCCCCCCCATAAGTTTGGGGGATGTTTGTTTTCTTTTTAATGAGACAGGATTCCCATTGGACTGGAATCACCAAATAATCAAGGCTGGATGACCAGCAAGCTGCAGGGATCTACCTTCCTTTGGATCTCCAGCAGCGGGGTTACAAGAATGCATCACCATGATGAGTTTTTTCTTTCACCTTTCATTTTTATGTTATTTTGTGTATCTGGATGTTCTCTCTACATGCTTGTCTGTGGACCGTGTGCATACAATGCTCAGAAGCCAGAAGAGCAACACCTTTCCTAGGGCTGGATTTATATACAGGTCTGAACTGCTTTGTGTGTGGTGGGGATCGAACCCTGGTCCTCTGGAAGAGGAGCCAGTGTCCTTAGCCACTGAGCCACTGGCTCCAGCTTGTGATTTTACATGCATTCTGAGGTTCTAGACCAAGAAAACAGTGACTTACCTATCTCCTGACACCTGCCCCCTTCTGTGGGTGTCAAGCTTTCCTGGAGAGGAGCAATACACACACACGCGCGCACACACACACACTGCTAGTCGCCCCAGAAAGAGAACCTATGAAAGACAGTAACAATTACACCAATGTTCAGCTTGATGAGCCAATGGGTTTTTATTGGGGTTACTAACAGGAATCTGGACAAGGGGCCACTTAAAAATGGGGATGACTTAAAACAGCTGCATCACCTAAAGCCCACCTGTGCTCAAGCTGAGCTCTCTGCTCAGCTGTCATGCAATTCGTGGTGGGCGGTCCTGGACTCCTCCTCTCAGCAGAGCCCTGCCCCCAGCAGCCAAGCCTTCCTTTGTGTACTGCTGTGGAGGGGTCCTGAGAAACGTCTTAGTTTTTGTTCTCTCAGTCTTGTGCCATTTAGATCAGGGGTTCTCAACATGTGGGTCATAACCCTTTGGAAATCAAGTCAAGTCACCCTTTCTTGCACATTAGCTATTTATATTATAGTTCATAACAGTAGCTACATTACAGTTGTGAAGTAGCAACAACAAGAAAATTTTATGGCTGGTGTCACCACAACATGATAAACATGAAAAAGGGTCACAGCACCAGGAAGGTTGAGGACCATTGCTCTAGAATCCTTCTCTAGAATGTTCCCTCATCCTGGAGGGAATGTTTTAATGCAGAGGAAACTTCCAGGCACCTTTCTCTTCATGTTATCACACTGGCAATTAAGTTTCACAGTATACATTTGAGAGTCAGATTGTAGCAAGTTGTCAATCAGTAAACTTTAAAATAGAAAGAGGAATTAAAATGGAAAGCTTGCTGGCTCAGGCCTAGATCTCAACACTTGCAAGGTGGGGTCAGAAGGGTCAATTCAAGGTCCTTCTCAGCCTCATTCTTATTTTGAGGCTAGCCTGAACAACAAATGACCTCATCTCAAACACAAAACAAAACAAAAATAGAAAAGCAGATTAGTTTGGGTTGGATCCAGTGTCAAAGTGATAACAACAACAACAACAATTATAATCAGTGTGTCAGACTTGAGCAGTATATCGAGACTTCACCAGTTATGCTAGCTTCCAGGATAGAAAGGGACAATGAACCAAAGGAAAGTGGGCACCAGCTAGTAGGGAGAGGAGGCAAAGGGATGGTTCTTCCCCTAGACTCTCCATAAGAAACAATGACTTTGCTGTCAGCCCAGTGAAGTCCATTCAGATGGCAATTTCTGGAACTGTGAAATAACACAGTTGTGTTGAGTTCATCACCAACTTTATGTGAATTTGTTATAGAGGCAGTAGGAAATGAACACATACAACAATTCTCATCTACTTAATTTGTAAATCTGGCCACCAAAGATACCAGATGGCTCCTAGCGGGTTCCAGTAGACTAGGGCAAACCCCACCAGATAAAACCCCTTTTGCATTTGCAGAGCCAAATGTGACATCACATCGCTAGCAAATGGTCTCCCAACGTAGAACATGTCACTGACTTGCTAAGTATATTCTCTGTTATTCCAACTGTAGGAAAATCCAGAATCTGTGAACATTCACACAGAATGTGAATATATATATGTATGTGTGTATATACACACACATATTTGCAGTTTTTACCCAGGGCTATTTAAAATCTATCATGTTCTTTCATAGGATGACATAACATAATATGGTCTGAGGAGACTGGATTGTGTGGCTATCCTTCAGAGAAAATGTACTGACCTGCTGTGCTCTGATGACAATGACAGGGGTGAGCATCCTAGAGGCCCTTGGCACAGCACCTCTGTGCCTGGTGGCCAATGACAAACTTTACCAAGTCTCAAGGGTATATTACATTGGAGGCAATTTCCAGAAACTCAATAGCCAGGATGTGCCAAAATATCCCTTCGAAACAGAAATCGAATTATTGAATCTTCCACCTTCCATCATGGGGAAGGAAGTACAACACCCAAAGCCCTCTCTGGGTCACAGGTGGCAGCATATCCCGTACCTGAGAAACTACTCCCAAAGCTGCTGTCATTGAGTAGGTCCAGAGCAAGAAAGAGCTGCAGAGCGGTCCCCACTACAATGGAGGTGGCTCTGTTGCTGAAGCCAAGGGATCAGGCGAGTCCCTGTGATGCTAGAGGTGAATGGGTGGGGAAACCAAGGCTGAGCAGAGCTTCCTGTGTTGGAATAACAATGCAGGCCCTTGGGACTCTGGAGCCAGACTAGCTTGTGTAAAAAATGACCCACCTTCTGAAACACAGCTCCTGCTGTGCAGATGGGGTCTAGATGGAGCTCCTGGTACCAGGAGAGACCAAGTAACTCCAACTATACTTTCTTATAAATTATTTTTATTTTCTTATTTTATGCTTATGGCTGTTTGGCCCGCAAGCATGTCTGCAGACCACTGGCATGCCTGGTGCCTGAAGAAGCCAGAAGGGGGCTTAGGAACCCCTGGCAATGGAGTTGCAGATGGTTAAGAGCTAATATCTATTATGCGTGTGTGTGTGTGTGTGTGTGTGTGCTTGGAATTGCACCTAGGTCTTCTGCAAGAACAAGTGTGCTGAGCCATTGCTCCCAGCCATTGACTATGCATTTGGAACCAGGTTCTGTTTTACTGAAGTATAAGGCAGGGCAGGCTCACTGGGGAGCCATTGTGTGGAAACGTGGTACACACAGGCAGGAGGATGAACTTGTGGGCACAATCTCCATGAACAACTGTCCAGGACCCATGACACTCATTACTCTAGTTCCAGTGTCCCTCCTTCCATTCATCCCTGTGGCTGCCTGTGCCAACCTTTACGACCAACAGAGCTTCACAAATGAGGCAGCTGGGTATTAGAGACAGGTGGAGGAAGGCAGGGAGGACGGAGGTCTCGGCAGAGTAACCTTCTGGGCACCTTGTGTGAAGAAGAGACTTGAAAATACACACACACACACACAGACACAGACACACACACACAGACACACACTAAATACTAATCCCAGAGCACATGCATCATAGGAAAGGTACTCAGCAAATTTACTTGGCCATTTGTTGTCAGCCAGCCTCCGCCATCAGCAGATGAGCAGTTCTGGTGAGAGCTGACAGCTCTGCTTGTGTCATTACTGCCAATCAGCAACGCGAATAGCAAGTTCTCAATGTGTATGTCACTGTTCTTCAAGGAGATTTGCCAGCCATTTGGCGGCGAGTTGAGTGCCTCAGTCTCTTTCCTCACTGGAAGAGCCAGGCGTTTGCTCTAACAGGAAGCACCAAGTATTGTGGGGGCTGACACATGTTTCCAGCCCACAAATTTTGACCAGTGAGACTACCTGAGAGTTTAGGAAGTTTCAGTCCACCTGGCTAACCCTGCACAAGGCCAGGGGACCCCACCTGACAGTAAAGAAGGAGCAGGACTCAGCTCAAGGCCGTGAGATGGGCGGGTTGAACCGGTACTGATCAGGGATTTGCTGTTCGGTAGGTTCCAGCACAGCACACTGAAGACGCAGTGTAAGCCTCAGCCCACAGGGCCACGCTCTGCCCTCGCCAGCCCTAGGAGGGTCAGGAGCCGTGGCAGAATAACCACAGTAATCAGTGTCTTCATTCAATGGGGACTGAAAAGCCTGGTCACTTCAGACGGGCAAAGGGTACTTCTAAACAGCTAGAGTGTTCCAGAGTGTTCCACGAGACTGCTGAATTTGGAAGGCTACGCCGCAGCTCAATTTCCCCTCCCATTTTCTCCTACAAGAAGATTATTGATAATACGATATGTGGCGAACCCTGTATCAGTCTGCTCCCCAAACCCAAGCTTCAAAATCTCACCCACCCTCTTTCCTCCCTCTTCTCTCTCCCTCTCTCCCTCTAAGTGTCGACAATTGAAGTTTTTCAAAAACCTAAATGGGATTGTTGTATTTTTTGTGTGTGTGACTAGGTTTGTCTTCCAAAGGCATCTTGAAGGTATTTTTTTCGTACACATTAAAATTCAGGCTTTCCACGTACATATATATCAGTGAGTTTTACAAATAAAATATGTTTTCATCCTCCCCCTCTGGTAAATTTTTTTCACATGCCTTTTAGTGAGTCCTAGTCTCCTAGCATGAGATTTTGATCTGACTTCAGTTCTTAATGATTTGCTTTTCCATAGCATCATAGAAGTGGAATAATATAGTCTGTATGTAAACCTTGTAAACTCTTCCTCATAGCTTTGCATTGTGCTGCCAGGGTATATTCGTGATACTGGTACTTCAGTGTGTGTGCATGTGTGTGTGTATGGTGTACACATGTTTATATGGGTGTGTATATTTATGCATATAGAGTGCATATGTATATGTCTCTGTGCCCATATATTGAAGCCAGAGATCAGTGTATTTTCCTTTCTCTCTCTTCACCTTAGCTTTTGAAATAGAGTCTAAGATCACCAATTCAGGTATGCCAGCTGCCAAATGAGCTCCTGGGGTCTACCCTGTCTCTGCCTCCCCAGCACTGAGATTACAGACTCAAGCCGATGTGCCTGGTTTTTATAAGGATGCTGGGTTTCTGGACTCAGACCCTGTGCTGGCTAGTTTTGTCAACTAGACACAAGCTAGAGTTATCTCAAAGGAGGGACTCTGAATTGGGAAGTTAACTCTATAGGTTGGGGGTATAGGACATTTTCTTAATTAGTGATTGATGGGGATGGCCCACCCTATTGTGGGAGGTGCCATCCCTGGGTTGGTGGTCCTGGGTTCTGTAGGAAAGCAGGCTGAGCAAGCCATGGTGAGGAAGCCATGATGAGCAAGCCAGCAAGCAGCACCTTACCTCCATAGCCTCTGCATTAGCTCCTGCCTTCAGGTTCCTGCCTAGTTTGGGTTCGTGTCCTGACTTCCTTCAAAGATGAACAGTGATACAGAAGTGTAAGCCTAATAAACTTCCCTCCACAAACTGCTTTGGTCATTGGGTTTCTTCACATCAATAGTAACTCTGACTAAGACAGGTCATTTCCTGACTGACTGTCCCCTCAGCCCAAGGTATGTTTATTTATTTATTTATTTAATTTTACTTTTTAATTATTGAGCAGTATTCCATTTTAGGGATACATTTCAATTTGCTCATCCACTTACTAGTTCAAGAACATTTGTGTTGTTTATAACTTTGGGCTGTCATTTATTCTGTTGCTATAAATATCTGTGAAAATCTTTGTGACATTCTATTTCTCTAAATCTGGGGAAACATTGAGAGTGAGATTTGTAGGTCATTTGTTAAGTAAAGATTTAATTTGGGGGGGGGGACCTGTTAAATGTTTTCAAAGAAGAGGAAATGCTTATAACTCTACCAAGCACTGTGTGAGGCTGCAGCATCTCCACATTCTCTTTTCGCAATGGCATCTTCGGCTTTACTTTAAGCTATTCTAGCCAGTGCATAGTGTGTTTCACTGTGCCTTAAAATGGACAAATATTGTCAAATATCCATTTAGGAAATTATGATAGTCAAATATTTTTTGAAGTATCTGTCCAAATGATTTGCTCATTTTAAAATTAGGATGTCTATTTCTCATTGTGTAGTTACAAGGTTTCTTCATATATTCTGGATATCATTTCTTAATTAAACATTTAAACATGCCTTCTGTAAGCATTTTCCCAATCTGTAAATTTATTTTTTATAAGCAAGTTCTTTCAAAAAGCAGGCTACATTTTAATGCATAACTTTAAAGTGGCTCGTAGGTTTGGAGAGATGGGTAAATGGTTAACTGAGTACTGGAGGTTCTTCCAGAGAACTTGGGTTCAAGTCCCAGAATTCACATGGTGGCTCACAATTACCTATAACTCAGTTCTAGGGGCCTCTAGAGGCCCTCTGTGGCCTCTGCTGGCACCAGGCTACCATGGTGTACCAACATACATGCAGCAAAAATGCCCACATACAGAAACTAAAATAAGCTAAAAATTAAAACGACTTGTGCCTTTTGTGATCTAGCTGAAAACTCTGCCTAGCTCTGTTTTATTCTCTGGCATTAAGACTGTTATTACACTAACTCTTATGTTTGTGTCTATGACTTATTTCAAGTTAACTTTTGCATCTGATGTGAAGTGAGGGTCAAGAGTTATTATTTTTACATTCAGATAGCTAATTGTTCCATCATCTGTTGTTTCAAAAATTATCATTTCACCTTGTTTTGGGAAGGTAAGCAACTGGCAGTATTTCTGTACTTTGTGACTACAAGGATTCTTATACAAATCTTATACAAATATTTATACAATCTTATACAATTCTTATACAAATCTTATACATCTTTTCTTATACAAATATTATATTATCTTGATGACTCCAGTGTCGAAATCAGGTGATATTATGAGCCTCCAAACATTCTTTTTCAAAAATATTTTGCTTTGTTAGCACGATTGTATTATTACATAAGTGTTATAAGCTTCTGCTTCCAGCAGAGATGAACCTAATACGCACCTGATTTACCCTCATACTCAGAACATCTAGAAAAATTGAATAAGATATATGAAGCTATATTTTTTTTCAGACATTGGGTGTTGAGTAATGCAAGACAGCGATCAGTGAGAGATAAGAAACAAATGAGGACAACTTGGTGGGACCCTCGGTATTCCGCGCTTCGCCTCAGCTCTTCCTGTCGGCGCCCCTTCACCAAGATCATGTTCAAGAAATTTGACGAGACGGAGAGCGTTTCCAACTGCATCCAGCTGAAAACTTCCGTTACTAAGGGTATTAAGAGCCAACTGACGGAACAGTTTCCAGGTATGGGACCATGTCTTAATCAAATCACGCCAAAGAAAGATCCCGTCAAAATAGTGAGATGCCATTCTTACAGTCAACGGAGAATTGCTGTTTTTCAGGCAGAGAAAAGGACCTTTTTATCCAACGCTAAGATTACTTCACAAATACCCGTTTATCCTGCCACACCAGCAGGTCGACAAAGGAGCCATCAAATTTGTGCTTAGTGGTGCAAACATCGTCTGTCCGTGTTTAATGTCTCCCGGAGCAAAGCTCTACGAAGCTGCAGTAGATACAATAGTGGCTGTCATGGCAGGAGGGAAAGAGCATGCCTTGTGTGTCGGAGTCATGAAGATGGCTGCTGCAGACATTGAGAAGGTCAACAAGGGGATTGGCATTGAAAATATCCATTATCTAAATGATGGGCTGTGGCACATGAAGACATATAATTGAGCCTTAGACGCAATACACTTGAGCTAAATATAATGTGTTGTAAAAAAAAAGAAAAGAAAAGTGAAGAAACAAATAAGAAAAGCCTCATAATGGCAGTTTCGCCACCTGTTGAGAGTTTGCAGGCCACAGAGCAGCGAGAAAGGGTACCAGCAGCAGCTATCAGTCTTCCTGTTGTGACAGAAAGACTGAGCGTGTGGAGGGGACAGTCAGGAGGGTTCCTGGGGACCACAGAGGAGGAGAGAGCTTGGCACAGGGCTCTGCAGAGGGTCCTGCTTCAGTCTTCAGCTGAGTACTGGTGTGTGTGGACACCTGTGTGTGTTTGTGTACATGTGTGTGCATGTGTGTGTCATGACTATTGGTAGAAAGAATACTACCTGAACACAGCAGAGGAAAAAATTTAAGTAGTCTCACGGGGTCCAAAATAAAATGAGTTTTTAATCATTGAGAGTAAAAAGCCCCATAGTTCATGGAGCTTTGGACAGGGAATCCAGAAAGGTATCAGAATCAGCCATTGACTAACGATTGTTCGAATTCCTGTGTAATAGTTTATACAAGCAGGCCTGTTTTCAATAACTAAACTGCATCAATGAACAAAGTTTAAAAACCTTAAAAAAACAACAACAACACGGGAATATCTAGCAGTGGACAAGGTAAAATTTACAGTTTAGTGTCCCCTCGTCCAACCAAAAGCATATATCTTGCTGGGCTGAATGCTAACCCAAGGCTTACTACAGCCCAACCCCAAGGACCTGGGAGTGTTATCTTATGTGATGAAAGGTTTGCTGTAGATGTGATAGGTTAAAGATGAAGAGATTGCCTTGATTATTCAAGTGGGCTCTGACTGTAATTACCTGTTTCCGTAGAAGAGAGAGAAGGGAGATAGAAATACAAAACAGAAGGCGAGGTGGCTCTGAAGCCGGATGCTCTACTGTTGGCTTTGAAGGTGGTCAGAGGCCATGGGCCAAGGAATGCACACAGGATGCCATTCTAGAATGGGGAGGAGGGGGAGGGTGATTTCCCTCAGAGCCTGCAGCATGAGCACAGCTCTGAGGACCCTTTGATTTCAGCCCAGTGGGGCCATCTTAGGATTTTCAACCTCCAGGACCAGAAGGCGATAACTACGCTATTCACGCAGCCCAGCGGCAGTTTTTACAGTACATGTAGGAGATTCGTAAGCACGCTGATGCCGCGAGTAGGGTAAGGCTAAACCCTAAAACCGTGGGGTTTGTTTTGGAATTAGTAATGGGGTCAGGCTGGAAGCAGGTGGAGAGGCGGTAGGGAAGGCATGGGTTACCTTCAGTAGCCTCTTGGGAGAAGTGTGGGTATTCAGTGCTCTGCCACGTGAGGACCCAGGAAGACGCTGAAACACATTTTCAAAAACAGGAATGTAAGAAATAGAACACTGTGGTCCAATCCCAATGAGGTGCACTAGAGTTCACGGGAGTCATACATAAGCAGGGGGCACTAGCCCCTCCCCAGCGGCTGTCAAGCCATGTCCCAGGACCCTGAGGGGCAGGAGGCTACAGAGTCTGGAAGGTCTAAGGTCAGGATCAGACAAGGGTGGGAGTCAGCCTTGAGCTCCACAGTGTTCCACTCGATGACACTTGTGTCTGAGGGCAGTCTGATGGGGAGTTTGGCACAAGTCCTGGCTGATGGGAAAAGAGAACACAGACTTTCTTGTGATTTTAGGGAATTTAAAAAACCACTGTCTTCAGGTGAGCCAGCCAGCTGGCCATTTTTGCCTTTTTTATGTGCTGGCATCCCTTTCTCCAGCTGTATATTAAAAACTGTTGTTTTCAGTCTCTTGAATATATTATTATCTTATTTCCAGCAGGAGGAAAAAGAATCCTTGCTGTATTATGGCAAACGTTTTACCTGAATTGTGTCTGAAAGTTTTGTGGAAACGTGTTTCTAAGTAATGAATTTGACCCTGTAACTGAGCCCATTTCAAAGAAAATGTAGCGAAGGTACGACATGGTTTCTTCTTGTTGATTATCAGAAAATGAGAAATGGAAAGGAAGAAATTAAGAGAATGACTTTTAAGGAAAATGTAGTGCTGTCTTATTGATTTGGAACAATTTCATCACCTGTAAATTGCAAAATATGGTATGATTCTGACCCTACCACCAAGAAATCATGGTTTGAAGAGGCAACCAAGAATATGGCTAGACAGCCTTTGCTGAAAGAATTGAGAGACAATCTTTGTCCCTTTGTCTCTGTCTGCCTCTCTTGCACATGCACCCCTTCACACCTTGCTATGTAGCTCACACTGGCCTCTAACTCACGACCCCCCTGCCCCAGCCTCTCAGGGGCTTAGATTACAGTATCTGCTACCACAGCACCTTACACTGAGGTCTCTGTGGGGAAATGACATATATTTAACTGGAATTTACAGATCACCCTAAGCCTCCCAGAAGAAGTTGCAAAGAACATCCTTCTTCTTTTTTCTTCTTGTGGTGCTGGAAATTGAACTGAGACTCCCAAGGTGATTCACCTAATGCCAAACTATAGCCGTAGGCCTAGAACAAATGTGATTGCTAAGATAGCACGTTCAGACGAACCTCTTGTTTAGTGGCATAAATTCCTGTGAGATACACAAGCGACGTGTGAGGCTTTTGAGGATGTTCTATTAGTGTCTCAGACAGAGGAATGCTGTTGTTCTTCAGCCAAGGCTACATGAGTAACTGAATCTCCATGCTAGAACCTCTAACCGGGTTCTCAAGAACAGGAGTGATAACTCAAAGCATGAACCTTAGACCCAGAGAGTAGAGCATGGCCAGCAGGGAGAGCCATGGAGAGTTGCTCCTGTGTCCCCAAAACTAATGGCATTTGCCCATTTGGATTTAAAATTGACCAGAAACAGCTCTTCCTTCCATTTTACCTTTCTAGGCCATTTATATATGCCACCATTTCCCTATCATAATTTGTGAGGAGAGCATTTGCTTTTTAGGTTCACAGGTCCACACATGGAGAAAATTTTTACCGCAAATGGATTATATCCAGATTCTCACCTGTATCAGATCTAGGTGAGATGTGGGTGTGCTGGTCATATTGGTTGAGATTTTGATGATTAATGTGTTATGACACAGTGATGCTGGGATGGGAAGCAATGCGTGCTGTCGGGACCAGTCTGTCTTTCCTTGAGACCCTCTGCTGGTCTCCTCTGAGATACTGGATTTGTAGGACAATGCTGGCCTCTGTAGCTACCTGCTTCCAGGCCTGTAACCAGACTCTAGACACCCAATGCACCAGACAGTGAGATACACTGAACCCCAAGAAGGTATCACATACCAAACAATTACATCAACCTCAGACATACCTTAGAATTTAAGAGTGTTAGACCAAGATTCCCAGAGCCTTCAGGTTACAAATATTCTTTCACATACCCCTTCTGTGTGGAATGATGCTACAGTTTCTTGGAAATTTAAGATGAAGATTCACTTTATGCATGGTTTGGGCAGGCCAGCCCTTCCACCCTGCCCTTCATTCAAGGAGCTCTGCTTGACCAACTACACTGCCCCCCTTGTTACTCAAGTCAGACTTCTTTCATTAAACTTAGGACCTTCCCACTTACATAAATCAAGGGACTCTTTAACACACTGCCCATTTGGCTTAGGCCCTGAGGATTTCTGTACTTCTACCTCAGTTTCTGTCATAGTGATCATCGACTCTTCAGCTCTGACTATCAAGTGCTGCCATTTTGTGCCCTGCCACTCACTGAAGAACTTCCTTTTTTGAAATCTATACATAGTGATTTTATTTTATTTTTTAACATTTCTTTTCTTCTTTTATTGAAAATAGGTATTTTACATAATATATTTAAATTAAGGTTTTTTTTTCCTCCCTCAATTTCTCCCAGTTCCTCCCCATCTTGCCTCTTCTCCCAACTCACATCCTTTCTTTCATTAGAAAAAAAAACAGGCATCTAAGGGATGATAATAAAATAATATAAAACAAAAGCTAGCAAATCAGAATAGGCCTAAACAAACTAACAGAAGGAAAAAAGCCAAAGAAAAGACACAAGAAACACATATAGATGCAGAAAGATACGTTCACACACACAGGAATTCCATAAAGGCACAACATAAACAAAAGCAAACAAACAAACAAAATAAAAACAGAAAACCCAGACATAACATCATGAGACGAAGAACCTCTGGAGATGCCATTGAATCTATTTTGAGTTGGCATCTGTTTCTAGGCATAGGGCCTGCACTTAAGTTTGATTGTTTCCTCAGTGAGGAAAAGACTTCCTTGGAGAAAACTTATTTTTCGTGCAAATTGTTATCACCTGGAGACAGCTTACGGGTTAAGGATGGGGGCTTGCTTCTACTCCTCCTTTCAGCTCTACCCCCCCCCCCCAATCTGGAGCAGACCCAGGCAGGTCTTGTGCGTGCTGCCTGAGTCTCTGAGTTCATCTGTGTGTTGGTCCTGCTGAGTTTAGAGGCCTTGTTTCCTTGGCGTCCCCCAGCCCCTTCGGTTCTTACAAACACTTTGCTTCCTCTTCTGCAGTGTTCCCTGGTCCCTCAGGGGAAGGACTGAGTTCTCTAATGCGTGTCACTCTCACAGTTGTCCTAGCTGTGGGTCTCTGCATTTGTTCCCATCTACTGCAGGAGGAAGCTTCTCTGATGATGACCAAGCAAGCGCTGATCTGCTTCCTAGAAGACTTCTTTGCATCTCGTTTCTACTCTGAGCTAACATTTTGTCTTTTTTTTCTTGTTTCTTTCAAAATTTATGCTTCTAGTTTTATTGACATACACCTTAATTTTTGTACTCTTTTAACGGTTTATGTTTGCTGATCTTTTTGAATTTCTTTGAACTTGGCCATAATTTTAAAATTCTAGATTCTGGAACTTAGAGTGATGATTTAACTTTGTTCCCAGCATCCACTTTTCTTAGTTTAAACAAAATTCTTCTAAGATGTAATTTTTTTTGTTCCTTGCTCCTGATACCATATTAAGTTATATCATTTAAACTTGGATAAACAACTTTTGATTATCAATTTCCACAGGTTAAACTTTTGTCGTGACATATGCTTTAAATGAGGCATCATTTAATGGCATGCTCTTAAATTTTAAAGTGTATATATTAAGGATAAAAATGACTTAACTCTTATTCAGGCATTTTTTTTACTGTAGAAATTAGAAAATATATTGTGTATCTTTTCTTCTTTGTATTTTATTGAAATCCCATAGTTGTAACCATTCCATATATGTTTAAAAAACAAACATGGGGGCTGGAGGGATGGCTCAGTGGGTAAAGCACTCATGGGCAAGCACGAAGATCAGTTCGGATCATGTGATCCCAGCACTTGGGAGGCAGAGACCGGGGTTCCCTGAGACAAAGTGGCTAGATTAACTGGAATCAATGAACTCTGTGTTCAGCCAGAACCCTGCCTTGATAACCGAAGTGAAAAAAACCCAGCAAAAAAAAAAAAAACCCAAAACCCCCAAACTGAGGAAGATACCAGATGTCAATCCACACCTCCACAGGTGGGCAGACACACTCGCATGCATATCTGCACACATGTGTGTGGCCATGCAGAGATGAACAGACACACACCACACACACCTACATGCAAACAAATGGCAACAAAAACCAAACTGGATCCACCCTCTACATTTTGCAGCCTAGAAGATCTGCTTTGTTCATCTACACCGGTTTTAAAATTCTGCTCTTGTCTCTTCTGTGTTTGAATTGAAATAGAACTGTCTTAACCACTTTACCATTTTACTTCTTTCTCTTCTCCCTTCTCCCTACCTTTTTATTTATTTCTATTATTATTATTATTATTATAAATAGGGTCTCATTATGTAGCTCTGTCTGGCTGTCTGGAACTCACTATGAAGCCTAGGCTGGTCTTGAACTTGCAGAGCTCTGCCTGTCTTTGCCTCCCAATCCCGAGATTAACAATATGTGCCAACCCACCACTTATATTCTTAATCTCTCTTTTTCAACCATAATTTCTGGAGTTGTCTTTTTTTTTGGATTTTAATTCTAAATGATTATTTACTTAGCACAAATTTCCCTATTTATAAGCCTTACTTCAAATTTATATTGAATTTTGATTTTAATAATGCTTTTGCTTTTGAAAAACAGCAGTTTTCCTTTTTTGTTATTGCTTTTTGTGTGTGCACAATCTTTACTGGTTTGAGATATTTGTTCTCTTTTCCCTTTGCTTCTTGGCCCTTTCAGCAATAAGCTATCTGAGTCATATATCTTATGATTGTGTAAATTTTTTCCTTCTTCTGCTAGTATGACTATAGCTGATAAAGAATTCTTGACTCTTATTCTGAGTCTTCAGAAAGCATGTAAACATATTTTTCCTTTTATTTCCAGTGCTTCATGTGAGAAACCCAATGCTATTTTCTTTTCTGTCTTAAGCTCCTCTGTCCATACATTAATACCGGAAACTATCAGATTTTGTTAATAATTTTATTCAATTTTGTGAAAATGTGTGTCATTTTAAAAAGCAATTATACCTAGCATATTTATTCTGTTGTCTTTTTTTTATTCTATTGTCTTTTAAAGCTCTCATTTGTGTGTTTTCTTTTTAGCAATTTTAATGCTCTTTTTGTTTATTTGTTTCAATTCTTCTGCATCATTCTACGCTTTTAAACATGGCTTTTGACTTTTATTTGGGGGTTCTCTGAAAAGTTCCTCTACTGATCTTCAACATTTTGCATTTTGTTTGTGGGAGTACCCATCATATTTCATTGTTTCCATGAGATTTGAACTTTTTTCAAATAAATAATTTTGATTTTTTGGTCTTTCATTTACCAATATTCTCTTGTATGACGTTAATGTCCAAATGTTGTTTCAAATTGTCTGCTTTCTATATGTTTTCAGTGGGGGATGGTCATCCTGGTTTTTGCCTTGGTTTTCTTTGTTCAAGTATTTAACCCATTTTATAAGGACCAAATAGATCAGAGCACAGGGGTCTTTTATGAGACTGTTTCTCCAACCAAGGACCATGTATGGATATAACCTAGAACCCCTGTTCAGATATAGCCCATGGTAACTCAGTATCCAAGTGGGTACCCTAGTAAGGGGAACAGGGACTATTTCTGTCATGAACTCAATGGCTGGCTCTTCGACATGTCCTCCTCCCTTCCCCCCCCCCCCCCCAGGGAGGAGCAGCCTTGCTAGGCCACAGAAGAGGACATTGCAGCCAGTCCTGAAGAGACCTGATAAGCTAGGGTCAGATGGAAGGGGAGGAGGTCCTCCCCTATCAGTGGACTTGGAAAGGGGCAGGGAGGAGATGAGGGAGGGATGGGGGGTTGGGAGGGAATGAGGGAGGGGGCTACGGCTGGGATACAAAGTACATAACCTGTGATTAATATAAAAGAAAAAGAGTTAAAAAATAATTTGAGATCTTCCTTTGCTCTTCAATAAGCAATACTGTGCATGTCCAGTAGGCTGCTGCATCTTTCAGCTGGTGATGGACGGGCAGGTTCCTCTGAGAATGCCTCACAATGGAGGAAGCAGAACATTGGCTTGCACTGGTCCAGACAGCCAACTGTTTTTCCAGTAGTTTCAAAATCAGTACAGGTCACATCAGTGTCTGCTAAGGTGATCTGCCATCTCCTTCCTGACTGGCCTTTGATCCTTTCAGCTTTGCAAACAATCAGCAACTATTCAAACCAGGCCAAGCAAACTGTCTCCCTTGGATGCTAAATCTAAAAATAGGCCAAACTTTCTTTTTTCCCCTTCTACTCCCTAAAGCCCCTCCATCTTAGCTGTTTGTCCTACAGAATCAGCTGAAAAAAAATCAGAGGCTGTGTGCTCAGTCTCATCTCCCAGCAGGCATCACTAGCTTTCTCTGACTTCTTCCCTTGCGTTTTCTTCTGTCTCCCTTGCCTAGAACTCTTGGTACAAATACTGGCCTCGAGGGGTCCTGTTCTTTTATTGTCCTGAGTTTTCCTCAGTTACATCTCCAGGCTTTTGCATAGTCTTCAGTTATTTTGGTTTTACTGTAGAGAACTTCTATTACATTTTTATTCGGCAAGCATATCTTTATTTTCTAAAAGATCTTTCATGTGTTTGCCTCGTTTTATTTTTTCTCCAAAATCATAGTAGCCAGGCTTGTTTTACAGAAACACTGCCTTTTCAAATAATTCTGAGGATACAAATTCAACTTTAAAAAAATTATCTTGTTTCTGGTGTGATGATTTTTTTTTTTAACTCCAAGATCCCTTATGTCATTTGGTTATCTTTGCATTTCTTTTCCAAGCTATGTTTCTTTTCTCGACTGTGTCCTGACTGTGTTCATCTATTTCTGTTTGAGGAAGGACCAGGGCTACTACTGGGGTAGCTGATGCACATTTCTACACAACTGAACGATGCATCTTTCCTGCATGATGTGTGTGTGTGTGGCTGCCAGGTGAGCTATGTCTGTAGACACACAAAGACAGGACAGGCAGGAAAGCTGCTGACCCCTGCAACTGACCAAGGTAGAGAGTCATCCTTGGGCATAGGGTTCTGGTTAAGATTTCATCTTTAGTTGTTATAATGTCATTGCACATATTTACAGAGTATGTTTTAATGCTCCCATACATGTGTACAATGTGTGGTGATAAATCAGGGTTACTATTACTTTTAATAGTAGAAACATTGCATTTTTGAGGATTAAGATTACTCTTCTACTTTGAAATATACAGTAGATTACTGGCATATCCATGAAGCCACAACACTGTGCTACAGAACACTGGAATTCATTCCTCTTGTCTAAATGTAATTTTGCACACTTAGGATCAACATCTCTCTTTCTCACTCTCCCCTCTCTCTGTCTCTCTCTGTCTCTGTGTCTGTCTCTCTCTCCCACCCCCATTCTCTGATGCCCTTTGAAGAACTCTGTTGACCACTGTTCTATTCTACAACTTCAAGATCAATGTTTTGAGTTTTGGTTATGTGTGTGTGTGTGCGCGCACACGTGCGTTGGAAAATGCACTCGTGTAGTGATGTATGTGGAGGTCAGAGGACAACTTTATCTGTTGTTTCTCCTAAGAAGCTGCCCATCTTGATTTTTTTTTTTTGAGGCAGGGTCCCTTGTTGGCACCTGGGCTCACTGGTTGGGCTATGCTGTCTAGCCTACGAACCCTAGGATTCACCTGTCTCCATCCCCACAGTACTAGGATTTAAAACATGTTCCTCTGTGTCAAGCTCTCTCTGTGGAGGGTGGGGGTTGAACTGAGGGCCCTGTGCTTGGCAAGCACTTTATCATCCCTGTAGCCCTTGGTTAAATGGCTTAATGCTCTAAATGCAACTAATTAAGACATCTGTTGCTCACAGTTAGTTTAGTTTGTTTTATTCTGATGTAGGTAGTCATTTAGGGGATCCCCACACTCATACTGGAGATAAAAAGAACCGAGGCTGTTGGTGGTGATTATGAAAAGTAGCTCTGGATTTTATAAACAACTTCCAGCTCACCTCAAACTTTAAGTTAAGTATTGTAAAATCTTCAGACTGTAAGAGGATTTATAGGTTCAGTTGTGGATGGAAATACTGTCTGTCTTTTAAAGTAAAGAAATATGGTTAAGCCGCAGTCTCCGTTATTTTCATTATTCCAGAGGAGGGAAGAATGAGCATGCTGGAACCTACAGAACCATAAGCTTTGCCCGGGCCTTAGATATATCTACAGAGTTAACTATAGTCTTACAGCTCTCCCCCGCCCCCTTTTTTTAATTTGGAAGGCGTCTTTTTCTGTTGAAGACTCTTTATGTAAACTAAGATGGCACTGCCATTTTGTGAGCACCTTTGGCCTGGCTTTTTTAAGTTAAACTTTCCCATGCTGCTGCTGTATCTGACACATTTTTGGTTGATTCCAGTTCAGGCTGGCGTGTGCTGGGGAAAAGCTCACCGGCAGATGTTGAGGGAGGGTGCGGAGTTGGTGAGAAGAGGCCAGTGTGAGAGACAAACCTGACTCCCATCTCTGAGGCACTCGGCTTTCAAATTCTGTATATTTTTGGTATTAAAAGATGAGACAGGATACACAGTCATGTCTCCTCGCTGTCTTCTTTCCCGCCTTATTTTTGTTTTCTTCCCACAGGGGAAACATTTCTCAACTTTATGATCTCCTGAAATAATGACAGCAAGCTTACAGCTGTCTCTCTGCCAGGAGACTCCTGGGAGGACCCAGGGCCAGTTTTCCCCTGTCATTTCAGAGTCCTCAGTCGTTTTAAGATTGAATGACTCTAGAGGCTCTGGAGCCAGACTTATTGCAACCTGGCCGTTACCAGACATTCATAGACTAAAAGAAAAAAATAGCAAAATGAAAGGTTAGTGTATATAAACATACCAGACACTTGGACCATGTATGAGTTCTCATTCTGGTTATGACATCACTAAAAATCTTGAAGACAAATGACATAATTAAGGGCCCTTCAGTCTTCTGGCATCAATCAAAATGGGAGATCATCTACATTTGCTTTCTACTTCTCATTCAGAGTTAGAGAAATACTACCACCATCATCATCAGTTTTGATTTATCTAAAAAGCTGGCTGAAATAGACCTCTGGGAACATTTACATATCCAATTACAATAGGGTGATTATTTATGTCCTTAAGACTGCCTTGCACAAAAAGATGCCTGACCTAGCTGAAATTTCTTAATAATGCTTTACACTTGTCTAAGTGCTCTTAATGTTTCAAAAGATTTTTATATCCATTTTCTTAAATTGAGTCTCAATAGAACCCAGTTTGATAAATGGGTCTTAAATATTATTATCTCTCTATTACAGACAAGAACTTAGAAGATCTATTAATGACTTATCTGAAGTCATTTAACCAGCTAGCCCTAGAACTTAAATTGCATCTTGGGTATTTCTCCCTGGGCTCCTAAGATAATGCTGTCTTCCTTCCTTCATTTGGGGGAGACCAGTATCATTGGATCACAGTGAAAATATCTCAGAGCTATAGTTTGCTTCTGAGAAGGTGGAAGACAATGTTTTTGGCATTTCTGCTCTGGGGTCCTTAGGAAGGGATGGAGAACAGGGAGACCCAGAACACACTGGGAGGGTCCGTTTCCCCATGTTGATTCTGAGCTGTGCTTCCTTGGAAAGAATACCTTGTAAACAGTTGGCTGGAGGAGCAAGCTTTATTGTCTTTCCCCACAAAGACAATTTATTTTGAGGCTGTATTAGTACCACATGAATTTCTTATTTTCTTAGAGTTATGAAAATGATTCAAAATCTCTTTAACTGTTTTCTGTGGCTGCCTCTCAATACTCATTACTCTCTATACCTTTTCTTCCCAGCTGCCAAATTGTTCAGATATCCACGTCTTCTCCAGGAAGCCAAGTCCTGCAGGGAATCTCGATTTGTGTTTGTTTTATTCTGGAGTATTTATTAATATCGTGATTTTTTTGCTCTTATAAGTGTCTTGGATTGGACAATAAATTAATCAACTTAATTCATGGGGATGCTGTCAGAATATGGCACGTCATATAATTCAAGTCTTAGCTAGTTTGGTGAAATTGAAAATTCTGTCAAACATGTGGGTTTGAGTATGTGTATGGAGCCAGTTTGGCATAATGAAACAGAAGGAAGGGTTTGCTAGAGGGTCACAAGTTTCCTAGACCTGCCTTAGCTCTCCCTGGGGCCTGTAGGAAACAATTTTGAATGTAAAAGTAGGGCCAAAATGGAAGGTGAAGGTGGCACAGAGGAAAGCAGCATTTGTCAGTATGGGCTAGGTTCTGTTGAAGTAACAAGCAACTTGAACTGTCCATGCTCAAGAAAACAAAGCTGGTTTCTCACTCTCGCTCACCCTTGAGAGTTGGCATGGGCCTTTTACCCATATTGCTGCCAGAAACTTTGGCTTGTTGAGGGTCTGCCATTTTGAAATGCTGTCATCCTTACCTGGCTGTGAGGAGGGAGAGCTTTGCTGCGGTGATTGGTCTAACACAGTGCTGCTGGACCCACAGCAGATAATGCTATTTTAATTGACTGTATTTTTCTCATGCTGTCACGATATGCTATCTGAGGGCAGTGCCTGCTTCCTAAGACTTCTTTTGTTGTTTTAAAATAGGAGTTAGCTTATATGTAGTAAAATTAAAATTTATTTTATTTAATTTTTTTTGATACAGGCTCATTTGTCTTTCTTAGTAGCTGGAATCACAGGTGTGGCAAAATGCTGTGCATTGATGCCAAGATGTATGCCAGTGGTTGGCTTCATTTACTACTAAACTGTAGCCCTCTCTCTCTCTCTCTCTGTCTCTCTCTCTCTCTCTCCTTCCTTCTTTCCCTCCTCTTCCTTCTTTGTTGTTGTTTTGATACAGGGATTCTCTGTGTAGCCCTGGCTGTCCTGAAACTTGTTCTTGGCCTCAAACTCAGATATCTGCCTGATTCTGCCTCCAAAGTGCTGGGACTAAAGTTGTGTGCCACCAGCATTCCTGGCTAAGTCATAGTCTTTTCTATGGATAGTTTATTTACTTTCTAGTTGAGGTACTTGGTTATTTACTGGTTTTGGTGACTAAGAAAGCCAATTTAAACAGTCATCTATAGAATTTTGTAAGAATTCTTTTGGGTAAATAAACTTACATGGTAAGTTTATGCTTGACTTCATAAGAAACTATTAAACTGTTTTCCATTTGTCTCTCATTTCCCATCAACAAACCAGTATTTAAGAGAGTTCCTGCTTCATCTCCTTGCCAGTGTTTGGTATTATCAGTTTATTTTTAAACTACCCCGCAGATCTATAGTTAACACACATTAAGCTAGCTTTCTAGTAACTGCTTTTTATTTAAAAAATAAAAACAGGTAAAGTGATGGAGTTTTGAGAGAGATTCTATAGAGCCCAGATTGTCCTCAGACACCTGGTTTTCCCGTCTTTGCCTCATTAGGGTGTTATAGATGTACACAATCACACCCAATTAATATCGGTGTCAATTTCACATTGTGCTTAACACAACACAAAATATTATTATTTGGGCACGCCATTTCTCTTACCAAGTGTTTGGAACACCAAGCATGTTTTATTCTTCAGCACTTCTCAGTGTTGACAACCCACCCCCTCCTTCTAAGAACCAGTAGCCGTGTGTGACCACAGCTGTTGTCCTGGAAGCTGTGGATCTAGATTTAGCGATGTGACTCAATGCATTGTGGGTGACCTGGTAAAAATGTGATATCCTGCGTATCCAGAAAGTGATGGCGAAAGCTATCACATCTGCCAAAAGCAGAGGAAGAAAAATGATCGTCCTTAAGCTGCTAAGGTGAATTAAATCTGAACATCTAACATACAAGCTTCTATCTTTCATAGACAGAAATGAAATGTGTGAAGCCAAGTTGAATTGGCTTCTTTTGTTGTTTTAAAAATCTCCTCGACAGGATTTCTCATTGCAAAAGTAAATATGTGTTCAGAAAAATTTCATTCAGAAGAATGAAAATCCAGGTAAGCTCAAGGGAGGAATGAAAAGTCACCTGGAATCTCTGAAGTAATACTTTAGTATACAGTTTTTCAAGGTATGTTTGTATTGACCTGTGTGTGAAGAGCACTTCTGTGTACCAAATTGTCTGCCTATAATAGATGCTTAAGATGCCAATTTTAATTACTCTATACTACAAATTGAATGTCCCTTATATGAAATGTCGGCCTAGAAATGTGTTCAGATTTTGCATTTGTAATTTTGGCATGTTTGGACGTATGTAATATGATATCTTAAGTTAAGAGTTAATCTAAACAAGAAAATCACTTGCTTTGTATATGCTTTATAAATATAAACTGAGGACCATTTTATGTTTGTGGTTTTGCTTGCAGGGCACATGAGTTCAGGTGTGGGGTATTCACATGGGACACCATGTGAAATACAACACAAAAGCTTTATATTTGGGAGCATGTCATACCTGGGGTTTTAAACTAGGGATACTCAGTTTTGTGCCTTTGTCTAGAGGTCCCACAATTTACACAACTCATTCTATATTATAGATAGACTGTTGAGCCTATTTCACTTGTATACACTGGGATGGGGCACATGCAATGTCTATTTTGAAATGGCTTCCTTACATGACCCCAAAACAGAGTGTTTGTAAATCCTGTTGTATTAGTTTTCTGTCTGGGATTGGGGTGATGGGGGAGCCTGAGAAAATCAATTTAGAAGAGGAGAGGTTTATTGTGACTTCTGACTTCTTGATCTCTGGGCTCCATTGTTTGGGGCCTGTGCTGAGGCAGAGCACACAGCAGGGAGCACATGTTGGAGCAAAGCTACTGAGGTCTCAGAGGCCAGGAAGCAAATAGTGAAAGGAAGGGGCTGGGATCTCAGTAAACCCTTCAAGGAACCTAACCTGCTCCAGTTAGGCTCAGCTCTTAAAGGTTCTACCATGAACTGATAGCACCATCAACTGGGGACCAGGCCTTCGGCAGGGGCATGACCATTGGAGGATGTTTAAGATCTAATTCACAACATTTTGTCTCTGGATCCCAAAGGCTCACTCCATCTCTAATGCGTGGGTATGGCGGTGCATGCCTATAACCCCACTAGCGGAGGAGGAAGGCAGGAGGACCACGAGTCTAACTCCTTGTCTCAGAAAACAAAATAGAGGGGAAAAATCACCCCGCCCACAGCAAAGAACTCTTAGAGTCTTAGCTACCAGCAGCATTCACATGTCCAAGTCCAAAGTCTACTCTGAAACTTGAGGCAAGCTCCTGGCTGTGGAACTAAAACACTCCAATACAATAGCACAAGGTAAACACTTCCACTCCAAAGGAGAGGAATAGGGGCTTATAAAGGCAGCAGCAGACCAAGAGGCAAGCAGGGCAGGCATTTGGTCCTGCAGTGCTGTTCAGCCCCTGGGGACACAGGCCACGTTCCTGTGACACTTACAGCTGCATTCTGGATTTCCCCTCACTTTTTCTTCTTATATTGGTCCTCTTCTCTCATGTATTGCAATAAAAATAGTCATAAATGGGAATATTCAACTCAGCAAAGTAACTAAGTTGTTAGCAAAGGAAGAAAAAACAACAACTGAGTTTCATATATGGTTGTTGGTAATATTTGTCTTGTTTCTGTGATTATCATGCATTCTTAACCAGCAAGTATTAGGCTGTGGCTCTCCAGGGTGTTCTAGGGGCAAGAAAAAGCTATCCAGGAATCTAGAGAACAACAGATGACATCTAAAAAACCTGGAAGAAAAACATGTCATAGGAAAGCACAGGTTTGTTGAGGTTTTATTTAAAAACCCAAAGCCAGTGTAACCTACATAAGAACAAAACAAACCTAACCACATCAAGATGTTCTATATGCTTTTCTTTTACTGGCTGTGGGCATTTGGCCTTTTCAGTGACCTCCAATGCCTGGCTTTCTGCTGTGGTAGACACAGAAGTAGTATTAAAAATATTTAACAACTGCTAAGGCATGGAACTCAACCAATGAGGAAAAAACCTTGTCCAAGACAGTTGCTATGATCTAAACAAGGTGTAAGATTTGGCTAGCTACCTGGAGCAAGGGAAATAAAACAGAGAAATTCATTTTCAAACCTTGGAGGGTTTGCTTATTTTATTCCAGCAAAATCATTCCAGGTATAAGGCCTTTTTTAAAAAATTCTCGGTTTTAACCTTGTATGCATTTCAAATGATACTGATAAGGAAAAGTATTCCCCCCCAAACAATGACTTGCCTCTTCATTTTATAAAACAGTATCTAAAATCACAGAGAATGATTAATATACTGACTGTATGAGAAGCACAAAAATTCTACCTAGAAACAAACAGAAGGAAATCTAAACAGGCTACTCAAAAAAAAAGAAATACAGAAAGATAAGCAAAGATGCAACATTTCCCTGCAAGCAAAGAAACACAGGTTTGTAAAACACTTGTCATAGGAAGATGTCTTGTCTTTTCCTTGATCACCTTCCACTTTATTTTCTCAATGAACCTGGAACTCACCAGTTTGTCTAGACTGGCCTGGGCCAGAGGACTCCAGGGAAACTCTACTTCTCCAGTGGTAGGATCAGAGCATCCCCACCCCAGTCCCTGGTTTGTTGTGAGGAGGCTGGGAATCCAAACTCAGGGCCTCATATTTATACAGCTAGTACTTTCCTGACTAAAACATCTTTCCAGCCCCAGAATTCTAAAGGATACAGGAGAAAGTAACAACAGATATCATCATGGTCAGACAAAGCAGAACAAATGCACTAGCACCTCAAGAACTCTCAAGGCCTGGCAAGCACCTACAGGAGAGAGACAGGAGGAGGCTGTATGGAGTGGTTGTGGAGAAGAAGACAGAGGGAAGGGAGAGAGAATGAAGAGTCAGTCAAGTAGAGAGAAGGGAAGCAAAGGAAAAGGTCATCAGGACAAACAGTAGACTCTGTGTCAAGGCTCATCAAAGCTTTTGTGGGAGCAGGGAAGCAGCTGGGGTGTGCTGCTGACGGCAGGAAAGCAAAGTTTGTAAGAGCAAGGGCTCTGCTTAAAGCAGCACAGTGAGAACTCACTAAATTCCCAAGTGGTCCCCTCTGTGTCCTTGTCCTAGTCTCTCTGGTAGGTAGGAGGGGGTGGGCAGGCAGCTCGATTGATCTTGGACTACAAGAGGAAGGGCGATGGTGGTTCTCCTCTGTCACTCCTGTGCGGCAGTGAGTTTTACACGTGCCATGATGGCCAGGCTACCGGAGGGAGTCACTAATATTCAGGGTGCAATGTTCAGGGTCCACTCATGTCCAGGGGATGGGACAGTCAAAATTCTTGTGTTAAGGTACTGAGATGTGGCCGTCTGACTCTTACAGTAGGTAGGGCTGCTTGCTTTAATGTGCTGTCATAATTAACTGCCTGACTTGGGGCCAGCAGTCCTTCCGCCTGTCAGTGAAAACAACAGTGGCACCTACATCACAGGGTTCCTGGTACAGCAAGTGTCCCGCGTTGTTTTGAAGTATGCGGTGTGCGCTATCTACCAGGTGAGCAGCAGCAAGGCCAGCTGAATGTGAAGAGGTGAGCCCAGGGCTGATCTAAGATATCTATCTACCACATATGACGATCGATATACTATGGGATATATTAACAAAGGTTAAGGGATGGGGGCACATGAAGAAAGAGCATTGAGAACGTAGACTCACTCACCCGTGAGCTGAAATTTTAGCGTCTTTGGAGTGGGACCATTTGCTACTGGAGTAGAGAGGAGATCATGGGAGCTGGTGGATGCCAGGTTGGTGAAGGGCAGCTGTTACATGCAACGGTTTTGTTAAGTGCAACAAATGCCGTATATGACAGTCGAACTTAATAATGCTCTTGCCTCTTCCTTCACCCCTTCCTTTTTAAAAAAAAATATTGCATTCATTCAGCAAGTATGAGATGTTTTGAGACCTCTTTGAGTGCCATCATTGTATGCATTCTTAAAAATGAATTCAAATAGTTTATTGTAGCAAAAACCACTTGCCTTAAGTGGTGGCTACAGAAAAACTGTTTAGGAGAGGTTAGGGGTTGCCGTAGGGTTTTATTAGTATGTATCAGCCTGACTTTGTACAGTTCAGCACTTTTCACTTGCCTAAGAAAATACTTTCTAAACACAAAGAGGGGAAGTGGGAGGAAACTCAGGTCCCATCCAAGCTGTGGCTGCACTCAGGAGTCGGTGATTACTGGTTTGATTCAGTCCAGTTTTACAACAAATGTTTACCGAGTCCCTATAAGCGCTTCAAATACAAACATACAAACGCTGCTGTCTTCAGGACCACAACAGCTCTGGCAAGCACTAAGAGCAGTGTAGTTCCTAAGCCCTCTGAAGACCCAACAGTCACACAACAGATTAGTCACATGCTCCCCCTTGCTGTGGCTAAATGGTGACAGTGACAGGGACCCTCTGGTCTTATTTCATTCGGTTCTTCCAAAAAGGGAGGAGTCCAGGTACTATCAAGTGTGCTCTGTAACCTGGGCCTGCCCTATGGTGGTCAGGAATGTTGGGGGCTGCTAGGATCCCTGCCCACCACAGCTCAGTGTTCAGTGCTACTTCAAAGTCCCTTCTGGACATTCGAGCCATCACAGCTCTGCCACGATAACCGGGTCATCTTTTGTGCCCACCCAACGGAAGGCAGTCTGCATCTCTCCCATGCAATCATCCCCAGCTACAAAATGATTAAACCTGAACCAGCTATTTTTATTTAGTCCTCTAAAAATAGCTATCACTTAGCAACTCTGCCTTCCCCCCCCAGAGCCCTCCGCCACCCCTCTCAAGTGTGCACCCCAGAAAGCTTTTATCCTGACATTGACTACCCAGTCTGTTGGCATTTGGGGGCGCAGCTGAACCCATCCAGACTGTGTGGTGTTTTCAGAGTCTTTTAGGGAGCTCTAAAGGTGAATTCACCATGGGCAACTCAACCTAGTAGAACACACGTGCCCAAAGACTCCAAGGCTGCAAGGAAACCCCCCACGAGGGTCCAAAAGCGAAGAAGACCACCGGATCTGTTCCAGCCTCCGTGTTCAGCAGCAGTGGGCGAATTGAGAGGTTAGGACCTGGTGTGAGCAGCCCCATTACCGGCTTCTCCCGCAGGAGTTGTGGACCTGGCTTCAGGACCCTCAACAGTGCTTGAGCAGAGACCTAACCTTCGGTTTCCACCCCGCCCTCCGGTGTGACCACTTTCGATCCCGCCCCAGACAAAGCCAATCCCCAGTCCCGCAGGATGAGTAAGGGGATCAGGTTGCTCTCTCGGCTTCCCCCACCCCCTCACCGCGGCGCCCCTTCTCCACGTGACTCTCTGGAATCTTTGCCAAAGCTCGCAGTCCCTGAGTCCATTTTCACACCCAGCAAAGGAGAGAAGGAGGCAGGAGAGGCGGAGCGGGCGTGCTTTAGATGCAGGGTTCCACTCGCGGACTTGTCTCGTGCATTTCCGGGCCCCTTATCTGAGGAGCACTGAGTTGAGGGTCTCCTCCAGCCTCTCTCTTTCCCCCGGTGAATCTACAATCAGAGCCCCACCTCCCCTTGGGTAATCTCACCTCCGCCCTGCAGCTCGGCTTGGGCCGGGGGAGGGGGTGGTGGTGCTCGGTGCGGAGAGGTGGGCGTCGGTGTGGAGCAAGCCGCGCCCCTCAGCACGCCTCCCCGCGGCGAGGGGCGGGGACGGGAAAGTGGCAGCAGCGCCCCCCCAGCGCCCTCCGCGCGGAGCTCTGGAAGCGCCCGCAGCGGCCGGGCGGAGCGGTGCGGCGCGGCTGCAGCGCCCCGCGAGTCCCGGAGCTCCCGCAGGGCCGCACAAAGTTTGCAGCCGGCGGCCCCGCGCGTTCGAGACCTCCCCTCCTCCCCCCAGCGCCGCGACCCCCCTCAAGCCGACGCCGCGCCGACAGACGGGGGGCGTGCCGAGAGAACTTTGAAAAGCTGCCGAGATGGAACCTGCGCCCCGCACCTCGCCAGTTCGGGGACCTCGGGAGGAACTGGTCTAGCCCGGGGCGGAATGCTGCGAGATCTCAGCAGCCGCTGAGCCGCAACTTTCCCCGCTGGACTCCGCGGCGATCCGAGCTTTGCCTCGTTGTAGCAGGCTCGGCTCACGGTGGTGGCGGCTCTGCTTGGGCAGCCGGCTGAGCCTCCCTGAGGGTTGCTCTCGGCGGCATCCTTCTCGGGTCCACCTCCCCCCGAACCTCGGCTCTGGGCGGAGCGGCCCGCGTCTCCCCCTGTCTGCGCGTCCCGGCTCCCGGCGCCCGCAGCCCCGGGGTTTGGCGGAGAGCAGGTTCTCGGATGCTGAAGGCTGGCTTCCTCCTGCGAGAGCGCCGCGGCGGCGATGGGTGTCCTCAAAGCGTGGCTGGGGGTGGCCCTGGCGCTGGCGGGCTTTGCGGTGTTGCCTCATTGCGAAGGTAAAAGAGCCGTGCCCCGTGTGTGGTGTGGGGTGACGTGTGTGTGTGCTCGTTCGTGCAGTCTAAAAGACTCCGCGGGGTTTGGAGTGTGGTGGGTTGAGGGGAAGTTCTGACTTGGCTTTTCCTAACCCTGCTGAAATCCCCACTCCTGGTTTCCCTTGCGGTCAGACACAGCCCGGCCACGGCCTCCTCTCTGCTTTTTTGGGGCTGGGTGGGTGGCCCCTTGAGGTGACATTTCTGAAAATGGATCTTCCTTCCACGTCCACCCTACTCCTAAAGGAAAAGCAACTAACTACATGGAGTCTAGGTGAGGAGCGGGCAGTTGCTCTCCTGGGAAACATAAAATCCCCCTCCAGACTCCACGGTTTTTGTTTGTTTGTTTTGTTTTTTGCTTTTTAAACCTTCCTCGCCCCAATACGAGTCTCCCCTCCTCCCATTATAGACCACTTAAGATTTTATCAGTAGTGGGTTAGAGTGTTCTGGATGTCGACGTTTCAGTTGCAGTGAAACACGTTTTACCAAGTTCCAAGAGCACGGGACTGCCTGCTTCTCAGGGGGGAAAAGTGGCTGCTGAGAGTGTAGGCTGGTCTCTTCTCCCTGGGTTGTCGTTGGGTGGGTGAGGGCGCTCCAGCCCTCTTCCTCAAGGACTGGGGAGGGGACGGGGGTAAAGGAATCTTGAGTGTTGTGGCCAGGATAGCGTAGGCAATCTCGGCTCAGATAATAAATCTGTTAAGAAATCAAGAGTTAGCGTGAGGGGAGGGATGTGCTGAGTCTGGTGCCTCGGCCCCCCACCCCCAGCCCCCGGGACGCGCAGTGAGCTCTCACCTGCTCAGGGCCGCGCGGACAGAGGCGGCGGCGGCGGGGGTGGGTGGGGGGGGGGAGGGCAGTTAGCACTCAGGGAGCGGGAAGGGAGCGGCGGGCTGCTAAAGGGACCACTCTGCTTCACTCTTCAGAGCAGTGGCGCCTCCTCCTTACCATCTTTCTCTTAGCGAGCGAGCTGGTCCTGGAAAAAGCACGTTCGGACTTTGACCGCAGGTTAAAGCACCACCTTCTCACACTGTCGTGGGAATTATGTCAAAAGGGTTCTATTTCCAGGAACAGCACACAGCGGGGCGGCGGAGGTGGGGGTGTTGCTGTGCAGCCATTTTCAAACAGTGGACAACCTGTTTAAAAAAAAAAAGAATTGCGTACGCGCATGTGTACACATACTTAAAGAATTGTGAGGTTTAATTATAGTAATTAACCAGATGGGAGAGTCAGCCCGGGCTCCCCAAAGTTCAACTTAGGACTTAAAAAATATTACAGTTTCACTTGGTGGCAGTTTCTTATTTAAAAATTATATCCCAACAGCACAGAAAACATGATATCACTCCTGGATTGCACACCAGGGGGCAGTTGGAGCGATGCTGTTTCTCAGAAGCGAATCTCTTGAAATGACAAAAGCCATTATTATTAAGAGGCTATGGAGTATGCTCATTGGAGGGTTGGTGGATCTAGCAGGCAAAGTGTGTACTGCCGAGGTGTGTGTATGTGTGTGTCTGTGTCTATGTGTGTCCCCTTCCAGGCTTCTTTGGAGAACTTTGCATCTAATTTCTTTCCCCACCTTCAGAGCCATCTGAATCAGCTCACAAATTAGATCTCAGATTGACAGGTGTCTGAGAGTTCCCAGCCAACCCATGATGCTTAGCTCCCAGTGAATGAATGGAAGCCATCTACTGAGCACATGTTATTTCCCCGTAGTATGCTAAGCATTTTACATACTTTGTCTCATTTAATTTGTTTAATTGTGTGATAATGGTCTCCCACACATGAATCAGCTGTCTGTCTGATAAGGCTTTTGCTTTGGGCCAGTAAAGGCTTTCTTTTTCTTTAAACCTAAGGTACTGAGATGTAAAACATGTGGACTTCAGAGATCTCCTCAAGTGTTATTATTAACCCAGGGGGTGATTTTTAAAAACAGGCAGCCACACATGCCTTGCTGGATAGACCAGATGGGCACATTTCGACCTGCCAACCCATGGGAGGAATTATTGTTTTCTTCTTTGTGGACCACAGGGGATGCTAGCAGTACCCCAGTTAATCTTCCCCACAGTTATAGCTGCTGTGGTGAGTTCCTCCTGGTGTCCTGAGAGCTGAGAGCAAGCAGCTCCAGTCATGCCTGCATCTCAGCCTACAGCTGGGTGAGTTCTCAAGAGGGATTGCCAAGTAACATTCTTCTCAATTAACTTAAATAGATCAGCCCCCATGATGGACCAACTGACCTTGAATGAACCATCTAGCTAAATGAGGAAGGTACTGTGTAGCTTTAAATATGCTTTCTAATTATAAAGAAAGAGAGAGAGAGAGAGATAACAGGGGTCAGGGCTGGAGATCAGTAATACAGCTTTTGCTCAAGGCCCTGGGTTCAACACCCAGCATGGCAAGGGAAAAAAAAAAAGATTTCATTGAGACTTTCAGGTTCTAAATTTTTATCTTAAGTATCAAGAGAAAGATGAATTTTTATAACCAAGTCGTTGGCAGTGTTATTGTATATTGCCTAAGGTCTGCTAAGCTGATAAACTGTGATCTGAGGCCTTAATAAAAATCACAAAGTCACAAGGAAGCTTCAAATATGGCTGCTTTCCGAATCAGAGAACAGCATTTTCTGGAGACTCATCTTGAGATGTGCTTATGCATGGAAATTATGCAAGTTCAAAAGAGATAGGTAGCTGGTGTGGGTCTGGGAAATAAATAGTTTGTTTTTGTTTGTTTGGATCAAAGTAGGGTACCACCAAAGTTCAGCTTGGTGAACCAGCGAGATTTGTTGGGGTTACTTGCAGGAATATAGGTGAGGGGTCACTCGCAGGAGCAGCAGTGACTCAGAGACTGCTGTATTACCATTCCCCCTAACCCATGACTTTGGCTAACCCCTCACTCGCCCTAGTCGCTCCTATTCCCACTGTTAGCTGGTTATACTGGAAAGGATCATTTGATTGAAAATTTGCTTTTTTCACATGTGTGCCAATTGTTTTGGTTCTGTGTTTGGCCAGAGAGCTCCATTGGTGAGGTGTTCTGCACTTAAAGCTCGGCCTTGGAGAGGGACCGCATTGGCTAAACCAACAGCCCCTCTCCATCCTTCCTTCTGCAATCCTTTCTTGAGAGCTCTTATGTCATGTTAGTCTTGGTGGGACTTGGCAATTCTGATATCATAGGGAACAAGCAAAACATCCCTTACCTGGAGTGGTTAGCTTCAAAAGTGATCACATATCTCTAGAACTATAATATTGGTAAAATAGCAGCAGGGCTATGAGAACATGCGGCCCTTCTTGGGTGCCTCAGGATTGAGATTTTACAGGCTTCCATTGATCGATGGTGACTGCAACTTTGCAGCTTTGGTTTTCATCACTCCCTGCAAGTAGAAATAGATATGTGATGTATTACCATAGGTTCTTGTTTCTAATATACTGCATTTCCACTCCCCTCTGGGATTAGATTTTGTGTATCACCTTCCCCATAGACATCCTGGAGTGGGGACTCAGCCATCAATATTCACTGTTATGGACTTGGGTGGCAACCTCACTCAATTTTACTCAGGCACAAGTAGTCATAAAACACTCTGCCACATGGCTGAGAAGAAGGGACGGACAGCCACATGGCAAAGCTGGAGCCTCATGCCAGATCTTATGGTAGCTCAGAAGCAGTTGGCCCATTTTTGTTTTACTGTTCTATTAATTGATCTGAATCCTGGCTGACAGTAATCAGGATGTGAGCCATTCTGTCAGTCCAGAAATGATTCTCTTTTAACTATTCCACAGTGTGCCCAGCCATATGCTGAATTACAACACAACATAAAGCTTGAACATTTAAATGCCAACTTGTGGCTGCTTGATCCTAATGAGTCATCTTTTTGTGATACCCTGTGTGCTGGCTACTTTTACGTCAACTTGAGTTATCTAAGAGGAGGGAACCTCAACTGAGGAAATGCCTCCATAAGAGCCAGCTCTAAGGCATTTTCTTAATTAGTGATTGATGGGGGAGGGTCCATTCTACTGTGAGTGGTGCCATCCCTAGGCTAGTGGGTTCTGGTTTTTATAAGAAGGTTAGGCTGAGCAAGCCAGGAGGAGCAATCCAGTGAGCAGCACTCCTCCATGGCCTCTGCATCAGCTTCTGCCTCTAGGTTCCTGTCCTGCTTGAAGTTCCAGCCCTGACTTTTCTTGATGGACTATGGTGTGGAAGTATAAGCCAAACAATCCCCCTCCCCCATTTGCCATTTGCCTTGGTCATGCTGTTTCATCAGAGTGATAGTAGCCCTAACTAAGACTCCACACTCTCTAAATTTCTCTTATCTTAATGGCGTTATGTGCCACGATTCCTTTTGACCAGTGTGTCTGTGTTCTGTGGCAGACCTTTCCTGGGAAGGCACACATCTACAGGTACTCACTCCAAGTAGGAGTCCATGATGCATCAAAGTAGGGTACCACCAAAGTTCAGCTTGGTGAACCATTGAGATTTGTTGGGGTGACTTACGGGAATATAGGTGAGGGGGGTTACTCACAGGAGCAGTAATTCAGAGACAGCTGTGGCACCAAATCCCACCTCAGCATGGGTGACATCTATCAAAGCTGGCTACCAGGCACACACTGCACAGCTTGCAGGTGGCTCAGTTGGTCTGAGTCTCTTCTAGGCAGATGAGCTTATCTTTGCTCCTTCTGGGCAGTTTGCCTGGCTTCTGCTTCTTTTTTGCAACTTCGCTCCTCTGGGCGTGACTCTTACCAGTCTGTACGCCATACACTCTTGGGGATAAACGGGGGCGGGGGAAAGTGAATCTGAGCAGCTTCAGGAACTCCCTGAAGTTATTGTGTGTTTACTTCCTGTCTTGCAGAGCTTTCTTTGCAGTATTTTACCTCCCCTTTGGAACATCCTGATGTTTCACATCCCTGTAAGCATCCCATCTTAAATTCCTTAGAAGATGCAAAGTTTTCATCAAGAAGCAAACTGCTACACAGAAGTCTGACATTTTATGGCTGTTGGATTTAACTATTTTAATTAACTCTGTTATCAGCTCCTATCTCTGTGGCTAATAATCTTTTGGGTGGAAGTATGGTACAAATTATATCTCAAAACTTCCCTGAAAAAAACATTAAACTTTATATAGATGTCTCATAAAGGAGTGCATAATAATCTCCAAGAGACTTCAGAAAAGATGCCCTCGGTGGCTTTTATTTTATGCAGGTAACTTTGCACATGTGACTCACAAGAAATAAACTGAACAGCCAGGGGGAACTGTTCCAGACTCAAGATACAGGCTTGCTTCACAGTGCTCTGTTATTGTAAGAGCAATAGTCCCCACTCTAAAAACTAAGATGCTGGCTTCCCAACTGTAGTCCATGCTCTGAAACTAGAGATAGCCTTAGCTTGAGAGCTCCAGCCCTCCACCCGCCCCCCCCCCCGCCCCAGTTTTCCTGTAAAGAAAGCCCGCTGCTCCGTCTAGGTTGTTACTATTCTAACAGTAGATCTGAAGCTGTAGTTTTTCTTAAGTTCATCTAAGTCCAAACTCTAGACCCACAGTGTTGCTCTAGTATTCCTTAAGAAAATAGTGTATGGGTGAAGGGAGTAGCTGTGTTTTCCATATGATGTGGTTGGATGGAATAATGGCCTCTCTGCCTTTCTTGTGCCAGTTGATTCTCCCAGCACCCACTGCCAGAAAGCATCGCAGCTTCATCTGTTGGTGGGTGTGCAAGCCTGCCATAGCATGGGAGAAATATGCTTTCTTTGGATGGCCTCGTCTGGCTTTGGGTGATAATAAATGTTTGATGGGACTGGGCATCATACTGGAATGCTTTATTTCCCCCAGAGAGTAGAAATGAGGTTTTGGAAAGTGTGTTAATGGAGGCTCATGCGGGTAGCTGCCTTCTGGGTAGCACTGTTCGCTTTAGGGAAGCCCTCAGAGGGCAAAGCTTATTTCTTTTGGAATTGCACATCATGGAGTAACCCAAATTGAGTTATTTCTTTTTCTAATGATAGAATTTATCAGCTACATATTGTTTGACTTGGGTCTGTCCCAGATGTTTGGCTTAAAGAAGCACAAATGTAGGGCTGTTCTCAAGGCTGCTGGGCATTTTCACGTTGCAGTAAGTTTATAGTTTATTTCTAACCAGACTTCCCCAAATGAGCTTTGCTATGGCTGTTTGCTTATTTCCTAAGGTACTGGATTTCCTTACGAGTCTCCAAAAGAAGCTCATTTTTGCAAGACAACCTTATAGAGACAAGAACTAAAATTACCGTATAACAGTGTCTTGGCCAGTGATGGTTAGTATATGCACTAGCTCTAGGAGGTTATACTGCCTAGGCATGTCTTGGTGTTTTAGTTTGTGTCATTACACACTGGGATGTCCACATGACAATGAAGTGACCTAATGACGCATTTTTGGAAAGTTGCCTTATATAACTGTGAGAGGATGGTCTGATTCTAAAGGTTAAGTATTGCCTTTTTCCCCTAAAAAGTTGAAATTTTCTAGATTATTTTAAAGGTTACACACTTGAAAACATCATGACATACATGATAAATGCATACAATTTTATCCTTCAACTAGAAGAAAACCTGAATATGTCACAGATACTCAAATTGCTTAGCCATTAAGAGATTAATAGTCTGAAAAATGATTCACTTCTGTTAAATTGTACCTAAGTTGTGTAATCTTCATTATAATTTTAAAGACATTGTTATAATTTTTATAGTTAAAATAAGCATCAGAAATAAGTAAATATGTGTTTAAATAACTTAGAAAGTGAATTGTAGGCATGAAAGTGAAAGCCGACTGACTGTTTGGGAAGAAAATGGGGGAGGAGGGTAAGAGAGGATGAATAGTGGAGGGAAAATGATCAAGGTATGAAATATACATACAGGAAAAAAAGCCATCACAAAGCTCATTATTTTGAATGATGAGTATGGCTGATAAAATTTAAAGAGGGTATTTGTTTACTGGGCTCAGTTGGAAGAGTGAGCTGTCATTCCAACATGAAGACCTGGGTTCGATACCTGGGACCCACGCTTGCAATCACATGCCGGGAGAGTGGAGACACCCACCAAGCCAGGCCTGCTTGCGAGTTCCAGTCAGTGAGAGATCCCGTGTTAAAATGCAAGACAGAAAGAAGCCATGCAATGACACCTACACTTGAGGTTGATCTCTGACCCCTGGCACGTGACACACACTATGATTTAAAAACGGAATTGTTGAGGTATATATTTCTCCTAGATGCACATGATTGTGTAATATTTATACACAGACATCCCCCTTTTATGACATATTATAGATTGAAACACTATCTTCAGAACAAAATTTCTTAAAAATAGGTCAAGTTGAGACGAATGTCTTCTCAAGGTTTTATCTCAAGTTTTTCTTATTTGAATGCCAAGGACATAAAAGTCGTATCAGCGAAATTGCCCATAGAGCTCTTTCATTCAAACCCAAGTGTAAATAGCCATCTCATTTTCTTTAAAGATGGTTAGTTCCTTGATTGACAGGGAAAGTAGGCCAGCCATTTGCTGTGAAGTCAGCCTATTCGGAATCTGTTGGGAAACAGCACTGTAATCAACCTTCCGTCCTTCCCCAGAAACCAACTGCACCCGGCATGATAGGCTTCCATCTTGTTGCGTCTGCGCCGGCTGGTCTGCATTTCGTTGCCAAGACTAGCCTGTAAGCGTATGGCACGGCTGCTGCCAGGTTAGGTGACACCTAACCATTTAAATGTCGTGCCATTTAAAAAAATTGCTGGAGAATGTGTGCACACTTGTAAAAACTAGGACTGTGATTTTTTATATTGTTTTAAAACATAAAACTTAGAGATGTGTTTTCTGATGTGCTAGCTGTTCAGAATGTAAGCTCCCCCAGTCAAAGGCTGCTGTCTTCTGCATTTAGAACACATGATCCTTTTTCTTTTTTTTTTTTATTTGCTGTCTAATGACTGGAAACTATAAAGATGTATCAGTTCATAAGCAGCACATCAAGGAAAAGCATGGAATGAGAAGGATTTTGGAGGTCTGGGCTCAATAGAACAGTGCTTTTCAAGTAGCTGGGAAATATGCAAGTGGTTCTCAACCTGTGGGTTGTGACCCCTTTGTAGGTCAAACAGTCTTTTCAGGGGATCACATGTCAAACAGTCTGCATATCAGACATTCACATTATGATTCATAACAGTAGCCAAATTGTAGTTATGAAGTAGCAAGAGGATGATTTTGGGTTAGGATCACAACACCATGAGGGACTGTCTTAAAGGGTTGCAGCATTAGGAAGGCGGAGAGCCAGGGCTCGGCTGTCCCACACAGTGGCTTAACCTCCCCAAAGACAAGCAAGAAGGAGGACCCAGGGTGGGATGATCAATCCTCGCTTACATGGACAAACGGGATGGACATTGAATGTAGGAGAAAACAAGCAACAGGACAGGAGCCTACCACAGAGGGCCTCTGAAAGACTCTGACTAACAATGTAGCAAAGCAGATATTAAGACTCACAACCAAGCCATCCCCAGAGTACAGGGAATCATATGAAAAAAGGGGAATTAGTAAGACTTGGCGAGGACAAGAGCTCCACAAAGACCAAATAGATCAGGGCACAGGGGTCTTCTATGAGACTGTTTCTCCAACCAAGGACCATGTATGGATAAAAACTATAATCCCTGCTCAGATGTGGCCCATGGTAGCTCAGTACCCAATTGGGTACCCTAGTAAGGGGAACAGGGACTATTTCTGTCATGAACTCAATGGCTGGCTTGTCAACTGCCCGCCCCCCCCCCCCAGGAAGGAGCAGCCTAACTAGATCCCAGAAGAGGACATTGCAGACAGCCCTGAAGAGACGTGATAAGCTAGGGTCAGATGGAAGGGGAGGAGGTCCTCCCCCATCAGTGGACTTGGAGGGGGGCAGGGAGAAGATGAGGGGAGGGATGGGGAGAGTGGAAGGGAATGAGGGAGTGGGCTATGGCTGGGATACAAAGTATATAACCTGTGATTAATATAAAAATAAATAAATTACTTATATAAAAAAAGAACATACTGTATGAAAGGCATGGAATAGGTGCTTTCATGTTTGTGTAGTAAGTTAGTGAATGCCTACTATGTGGGAAGGTGGAAAAGACGTTCAAAGAAGGGGAGGCAGTCCCTAACCCGAGGGTGCGTATGTGGTGAGGCAGAGGCATCACATTTAGCAAGAATGTCTCATGCGGCCGTAGGTATGGTTCCAGGTCTATAATCCCAGCTCTCCAGAAACCAGGCAGGAGGATTACAAGTTGTAGGCCAATCTGAGCTACACAGGGAGAGCTTGTTTCAAGACAAACAAACGTAAACCAACCAGCCAAACAACCAAACAATAACAACAAATGAAACTTGAATAGCACAGGGAAGTATCAAGAATGGGTTTGTAAAAGTAATAATAATAATTCAGGCATAAAGGGCTATGAGTTTAAAGAAGAAGGAATGTTATCCTGTCCAAGGATGGGGTCAAGTTCAAGAATCCTGAGTAGACCAATTGCATCTCCAGAGCAACTGAAAAATGAAAGAAACTTTGAGACATGAAAATTATTATGGAATAAGTTGGCCCCTTGAGTTGATCTGGAGAGTTTAGGTAGCAAAGTATGGAAGAGAAACTTGGATAAGTAAGTTGGGATTGGATTATGGAAGCTTTTGTGACAGAGCCCAAGGATAATAACATTGTATTTATGCTATGCCACCCTAAATACATTTTTAAAATTAAAATATAATCGTATCACTTCCCTCCAATCTCTTTCCTTCCTCCAACTATTCCATCCACTCCCCCTTGAATTCCTGGTCTCTTCTTTGTTATTTATTATTGTTACACACACACACACACAGCTACTAAGTCTCATCAGTGTTGCTTGCATGAGCTTATTTTCAGGGCTGACCACGTGGTATTGGATAACCAATTAGGGGCCTTCTCCCTGAGGAAAGACTACTGGTCTTGCTCTTCACATCCCTTTGATGTCCAAAGTTCTTTGTCAAGGGGTGGAAACCCCTGAGCTGACCCCCTTCTGTGTCAGAATGCCTGTCAATGCTGTTCTTGTTGGGGTCTTGTTTAGGCACCCATATTGTTGAGGTATAAAGACATTTCTCTTAAAATTCAAATAATATTCTTTAATCATGTCCTTTGTCATGTGTGTGCACGAGACACTGATTTGACGTTAGAAGTTTTTCCCACTAGGGGAAGAATGTTCAAGCCTTTGAGTAGTTTGCTGAGTCTGATGTGAATGGAGTTAAGGAAGAAGCATGCTGGGTAGTGACTGTTAAGTTTGTTATGCATCGCTTTTTAATTCTTTGTTTTTTCTCCCACAGGTGCTTGTCTGTATCAGGGTTCCTTGCTTGCGGTAGGTCATTCTTGATCTGTTTGTTCTGGTTGTAAGATGCTTGGCTGAGATGACTGAGGGAGTGGGGTGATGGTGTCATTGTAAAATTTATTTATTTTTCTTCATGGGTTGAAGATTCTTCCTCATGCAGGTACCCGTCGGGCTCAATTACTTAATTGAGTAAATTAGTTCCATTTGGATACTCAGGTACTGAATGAGAAGTTCAGTCCCCCACTCCACCATTTGCATTCGATGACTGTCCTTTGTGCTCTTTCAGAGATAATTGGATCCCATCCTCTCCTCACACACGAACTAGAGCACAAGCTGTTTAGATTTCTGTTACATTGGTTTCATGCTTTGATCCCTTCTTTAAAAACAAACAAACAAACAACAAACTGTCATTAAATTCAGTGCAACAGAAAAGATTCTTGATTATTTTCCTGAATGATAAGCTTGTTTTTGGTAAACAACAGACAAATTAGCATTTTTTTTTTTTTTTTATCTCTGACCCTTTGCCACACCGGCTAGGCAGAATTGATTTTGAATTTAATGGCAGAATGACTTGGGGGAAAGGCTGATGCGAGTCTTGTGTGTTCCTTTTCATTAATAATGTACTGTGGTGCATAGCAGTGTGCTAAAGCCTTATTGAAAACACTGTCTACACTCCATCAACTCTAATAAATGGTGTGACAAGTCATTCTTCACCACTTTCTTAGTTCGGGTTTAATACATGCTGCAAAAAAGCAGATGACGAGGGCTGGGCAGGGTGTGCTCATCTACATAGCAGCCTGCTATTGACATGTGTGATTTTAGTTCATTATCTTGCATTATCCTTGTGCTGAAATAGATGAAGTAGCTGAAGTGTCCAGGAGTCCAGATAATTATAAATATTCGAAGTAATATTTTCCAACCTGGTCTTTATATGCTGTAGATGCTCCTCTGCAGATTTATGTACTTTTTTCCTTCTTGGTATTTTTCCATTAAAGAATCAGGAAAAGCCTATTTTTTCCCCTTCTTTTCATTCCATGCCCCCAAAGCAGAATTTTCTTTCTGTTTATTCTTTAATACATTTCAGAAATCATTCTGAGATCAAAGTCTGTCATCAGTTTTGAAGATTAATAGTGTATGGTGTAGACAAGTCAGTCACCTATATTAATACAAGAAAACTGCTTTCTGTATAAAATACTTGATATATTTTCATAGAATAACATCTGATACTGAGGCCAACACAACAGGCAGGCCATGTATTTCCTCTCCCAATTCAGGGTCTTATTATGGAGCCTAGGCTGGCATTGAGCTCATGATCTTTGAGTGCTTAAGAGTGGCTCACCAAGCCCAGAAAACCTTCTCTTTTTTAATGGAGAATTGAATAAGAGAGGAGATCAAGAGCTTGGCTAGTGGTCTTTGGCCTTTGAGAGATGGGTGATATTAAGCAATTTGTCTTCTTTCTGTTTTTTTTTTTTTTTTCATTGCTATCTGAAGATGTATCTATAGTCTAGGCCATCTCCCATACTAGGGTTTGCCGTGTGTTGCTGTGTGTTTGAATTAAAAAAAAAGTCATCAATAATTGATAATTGATGCTCTAGCCAACTTTCATTGAAGGAGTAACTTGATCCTCTCTGTCCATCCCTCTGATCATGCCTAGTAGAGTGTGCTTCCTGTACCAATTCACTCATAAGCCCTCCGGGTGCCATCTTTGCTACCTAGACTCTGCTGCCTTTGTTCCTCACCCTCCTCAAGCCCGGAAGTACTTGAAGTATTTAGGGTTGTATTTAGGAGAGGTTTTATGTCAATCACCACAACAAAGACTGTTATTCCACGTTCACTTACTCAGTGACAGCTCTGGGTCTCCTAGTCTAGGTCTTGGAGAACATCAGCAAACAGGTAAAAATCTCTGCCATCCTGAAGTTCAAACCTTATGTCAGGTATACTATCAAGAAATGGAACAAGTAAATACAAATAAAGAAGCGTAGGGTATGAAGATGGAGAATGGACCTCACTTGGGGCTCATTACTTTAGCTAGGAGGAGAAAGTGGCACTTGAACAGAGACCCGGAAGAGGTCCTTCTAAGACTAGGAGAAGAACATTTTAGAGGGTTCCATGGTCAATATAAAATGTGAGTCAGAGTTGGAGCCTGGAGGTCAAAAAGCTAACACAGATGCCCAAGGAAGAAAGCAGCTGAAGAGGAGTTCCTGCGGGTGGGCAGGGGACGGTGTGTCCAGCCTTAGCCTGGATCCTGCTGTCCTTTCAATAAGAGGGGTGAACCATAGGAAGTGCAGGAGAAGTGACAAAACCTGACTTATCGTTTAATTAAACCGCTGGAATAGGAATATAAAAAGAAAAGGCGCTCTTGTTTCTAGGGAAACAATGTTGAATACTTTAAAACCGGCTGTGTAGAGGTGAGTCACTGAAAACTGCTGTCAAATCAAGTGTGGGAGAAGCAGGCACAAAAGACTGGGGAAAGCTGAAAATCTAGAGAGTCTGCATTTTGATTTGTTTGTAACCTTTTGTTTTAATGAGCTTAAAATTGACAATAGCTTTTGGGAATTATTTGCTTGGAATGTACCAGGCCCTGGGTTCAATCTCACACATAATGGAGGTTGGGAGAGAGAGGAAGTAGAGAGGAAAGAAGGAAGGGAGGAGAGAACGGGGGTGGAAGCAGATAATCTATTGCCGTGGTAGTTAATTACATACTTTGTCTTGAGTCCCTCTTTACATGACCCGCTGAAGACAGACATGGCCCTTCTGCCCGTGAAATTGGAGAACAAATATACGTGAATCTATTTTGAATTTCAAGAGTCCAAGAGCAGTACACTATTGTAGCAGTGTAGTATACTATTCTAGGAATTCCTAACTGAGCAGTTCTTCAACTGTTTGGGTGAGAGGGCCTGTCTTGTAAAACACTCCAGAGCTAGCCCTGCCTGCGGCAGCTCAGGGACGAGCTATAAATCCGCCCACCTGCTCATTATTTTAGAGCTAGAAACGGCATCGGAGATCTTGTTGTCTGAGGTTCTTGCTTTGTGGTCAAGGGAAGTAGGTCGGGCATGTGAAGTTCTTGGGGCCCATTCCCTTGTCTAGTGGGCAACCAGAGGGAGACCTGGTCAGCTTAAAAATGGCAAGCATCAGCTTTATGCAAAAGGCTTCTGTAAAATGGGGCCAGAGAGGGGGTTCTGTGGTTGAGAGCACTGGCTGTTCTTCAGGGGACCTGGATTTGATTCACAGCAACCATGTGATGACCCACTTCTGTCTGTAACTCTAGTTCCAGGGGATCTAATGCCCTCCTCTGGCCTCTGCAGGAGTTTACACATGTGATGCACAGACTGTACACCAACAAAACACTCATACATATGAAATAAACTTTAAAAAATTAAGTAAAACATTAAGTTCCTGGCAACATGGATGTAGGCAGTTCTTAGTTGCTAGTTGCTGTGTCTTGTGAAGTCACCTTTCACTGAGAGTCCCATTTGCATCTCTCACTACTTATGAGGTTACCAAGGAGCAGAACATTCATGGCGCTCGTATGCAGTGGTGATCTGGGTTCGATCCTTCCTCCTCTGCTGCAGAGCAGCTCTGTGACCTTGGGCATATCATACAACCTGCTCAGCTATGGCCTGCTCTGTGAAATGGGGACCAAGAAGGCCCCTCTGGAAACATTTTTAATGGAATACAGAGTGTGTGTGGCAGTGTGCCAGTACAATGTCTGGCTTGTGCTTTTATGCCATTGCAAATTTCCCTTTTACGAACACTGAAGAAAAGGGAAAGGGATGGCATGTGAGCATTTGCTGGTATTTAAAAACTTCCAGCAACTCAGGAAATAAGGAAGCAGAGGTTCAGAAAGTGTGTACCGACCCCCACTTCCAAGTCTTATGGCCTGCAAGTGTCACGAGGAAGCAGGTTCAAACCTGCTTCTGACTCTAAACCATCACATCCAGCATTCTGTTCCTCACAGCCTGGCTTGCCTCTGAGCATGAGTAGCTTATTTTACCTTCAGCCCTGCATGCCCAGCTCCCTCCCTGCTACACCTGCCATGCAGTTGTCTCTGCCAGTCTCCACCCCTGACCTCCTGGAAACGCCAGCTGTCCCTGGCTGACCTCTTTCTGTTCGACTGAGACTGTCCTGTATGATTGCATGTGCACCACGGTGCTAAAAGCATCGGAGGCTCATTGCATCTTAACAGGCACATAATACCGTTTACAGGTTTTATAGTGTGTGTGTGTTTGCTCAATCTGTGTTGTGATTTCCAACTTCTGGGAACCACGTGGACTTGCAGAGGCATTCCGGGATGACTTGGTCCTAAGCCATATGGATGTCAACTCTCACTTGTGCCCTGACTTCAGCTGTCCCCTTTCTCTTTCTATCTTCCCTATTTTTGTATTCTTTCATTTGTCGAGTCAGAGGTTGCTGGAAGGGATACAAAGGAATACCAAAGGAACACCGAATAATCTATTTTGGGGTCTGTTTTGTGCTCTACCATATTCATACATTTTCAGACGCACAAGGCTTTCATCGAGGTCAGTTCCCCCGCCCCCTCCCCCCATGAAGGGGAGAGTTTCCTAGCTGAGGGTCCATGAGAGGGAAGCAGTTGTGATACCCTGCTGTGGTCGGAGTGATTCGTAAGCGGAAGAAGGGAAATTTCCTGTTTTAGTTTTTCCCAATCTGTATGTATATCTTCTGCTCTTTCTCTAGTAACTGGAATACAAAGAATTTAACTGTCCTGTTGCTTTGCATCACTGCATTCAAACCCCTCTCCTTTATAAATTCTTCCTGGGCATGGGTAGATTGATTGCCACCTCAGCCATCTTTCACTGTGCATCTAAACTGTGACAGTCATAGAATTGCTGGCAAGATTAAAGGAGATTAACATGATCCGCTTCACCCAAGAACACTTGGTTTAATAATACATCGTAGCCATCATCATAAAATGGTTCTGGTTTGCACAAGTGAATAAAACTAATGCTCTTCTCCAGACCAAACGTATTAAATGTTGAGATTCTTCTCAGGCAGCTGCTGACAAAATGAATCATAAATCATTAACTGTTAACAAACTTGAAGAAAGATATCAAGGGTGATGCAAACATGGCATATTTACTATTTCTAATATAATGCAGCAGAAAGCCCCGAGTTTTGGAGTTTCAGCCTTGGGACTACAACATGCCTGCTGCGTGGCCTCAGATACGATGTCTATTGTGCCTCAGCTCTGACATCTGTAAGGGGTGATTCTCCTCGTGGGGCTAATTGGAAGGTTAACTGAGTGAGTGTTGCAGTGACCCGAGGACTGACCTGGCAGAGCAGCCATTCCCATGCCCCAGACGGCAGCAGGATGCTGGAGTGGATGAGATCTAGTGATGGAGGCTGGTGCATTTTGGTTCAGGTCCTGGAGGACCAGCTTGTGTAGTGGTTTGAGCCACTGGGATGAAGCCTCATCTCAGTTTCTAAACTTGTAGTTAAGAGCATTGGAGTAGACTCTGCCAGCATTCGTAGTGCAGTGCTGAGCTGATGGGGATGGTCCTTGATTGTATCTCTGACTACAGTACCTCAGAGCCACGTGTGCTTACTGAGTGGACTCAAGATGTAGCTAGTGAACCCCAGGAACTGAGGTATACATTTAAAAATTTTTATTCTAATATATAATATAATAACATTATATATATATATATATATATATATATATATATATATATGCATGCTTTTGAAACAGGGTTTCTCTGTGTAACAGCCCTGGCTATCCTGAAAATCACTTTGTAAACCTGCTGTTGCCTCCCAAGTGCTGGGATCAAAGGCATGTGCCACTACCTCCCAGCAAGTTTTGATTAATTTTAACAAGCTGTTTATTTAAATTTTTGTTATTGATTTATGTATTATCAGTTTATTTACTTTCTGTGTGTGTTGTGGAGCACATACCTCAGCATGCATATAGAAGTCCAGGGACAACTTGCAAGAGTGAGTTCTCTTCTCACACATGGGTATTGGGAACTAAACTCAGGTGGTCAGGCTTGGTGAAAAGGGCCTTTACCTGCAGAGCCATCTCACTGGCTCAGAAGTTTAGATTTAAATAGCCACTGTGACTGACGGTTATTGATTGCATTAGACATATCACCTTCATTTGTTTGTTTATGTCTGAGACAGGGTCTCTCTGTGTAGCTGTCGCTGGCCTGGAACTTGCTGTGTAAACTCAGCTGAACTCAACTCAAACTGACAGAGACCTGCTGGCCTTTGCCTCCAAGTGCTGGCGTTAAAGATATCACACAGCACACCTGCTAGGATAGCTTTATGGATGTAAAGTCCTCAATATACTCTAGAGGACTTAACGTTAGAATATGGTTTCATGAGTGGGTGTGGCTCTGGGGAGATGGGCATTAAACTGGTATTTTTCTCGGAATTGAAAGAAATGTAGTAAGAAATTTTCTATAGTGCCCTTGCTTACTGTTTCCATACAATTTGAGTAGTTTTGAGGTCGTCTCTATTGTACTTCTCTGCTCCTGTTGTTCAGTATGTTCTCTGGAATTAAAGAGATAAAGTGACAACTGAGCCATCCCCTGCAGCTGTGTCTTGCATATTTCCTGAACACTTTTACATCAGTTTGGTCAAAATCTTGTCTACTCATGGGAGTAGACTCATTGTGTATATTCTAGCCCAGAAGACTTGAGACCCTTTGTTCTAAGAGGCCTAAGAAAAACTACAACAGGCACATAGAGTTCTTGGGTGCTACAGTCTTTTTTAGATGTGCTCTGTAGGATGCTTTTCTTTTTCTTTTCTTTCCTTTCTCTCTCTCCTTCTTTCTTTCTTTTTCTTTTTCTTTTTTTTTAAATTTGGAACCATAGCAGGAGAGTTGACCCTGTAGGCTTGAAATCCCCACATTTCATTTGTGTTGGTATTCATCAATATGGTCAGAAATTCTCTGGAGAAGGGAAATGAAGAAAACTCCAGAACTTTACCAAGTCAGTGCTCTGAGTCTCTCTAAACAGAAGACTCTTGCTTAGTGGCCACAACTAAGTCATTCCAGGCTTTGCAGCACTGGAGTGAATATGTGGCTTCCTATGAATTTATTTAAAGGGGAAGCAATTTAGCTATTCCTCAATTCCTTGATTTCCTGTATGTGTGGTAGGTAATTTCCTAATACCTTTCTAATGGCTATTATAGAATATATTAATATAGCCACATATTAATGTCTCTGGTTCTTTGTGCTGGTTCATTTTTTGTCAGCTTGACACAAGTTGGGGTCATCTGGGAGAAGGAACTTCATTTGGGAAGGTGGCTCCCTCAGATTGGCCTGTGGACTAGATGTGGAGCATGTTCTTGGTTAACGATTGATGTGAGCAGGTCAAACATGCTGCGGGCAGGTCAAACCCTGGGCAGGTGGTCTTGCGTTGTATAAAAAACCAAGCAAGCTATGGGGGACAGAGTAAGAACCAGCGTTCCTCTTAGACTCTGCTTCAGTTTTTGCCTTTAGGTTTCTGCCTTGGCTTTCCTCAACGATGGACTGTGCTCAGATGTATACACCCTTTCCTTTCCAAGTTGCATGTGGTCATGATGTTTTTTCCAGCGATAGAAATCAAACTAAGACACCGTTTTTCATTCATTCATTCGTTTGTTTGTTTGTTTGTTTATTTATTTTACTACAGAGCAGTATGCTCTGGAGTGGGGAGGCCAGTTTTTTAAGATGACCTATTTTATGATAGAAACTTAATTCCTCTGTCACAGAGCATCACTGCTGGGTGCTTACACACACACACATACATAAGGATCAGCAAGCTTCCTGATTCTAGTTGGAGGTATTCAGGTTGAGACTAGACAAAATCAGGACCAAGTAGCGGAGCTCTTAATAACTCCCAAGGGCTTCTAACTTACCTAGGGCTGCTCTGATCTGGGTTCTCTCTCTGTGGGTTGAAGGTTAGAGCTATGTCTTCCCTACTAAGGAACTCTTTGAGAGGGTGAGAAAGTCCCTGACTTGAGTGTGCAATCTGTTTATTATGTGTGTGTGTGTGTGTGTGTGTGTGTATGTATGTATGTATGTATGTATGTATGTATGTATGTATGTATGTATCTATCTATCTATCTATCTATCTATCTATCTATCTATCTATCTATCTATCTATCTATCTATCTATGAGATAGGGTCTCACTATGAAGCCCTGGATGGAACTCACAGTGATTCTCCTGCCTCTTCACAAGTGTTGAGATTAGAGGCATGCATCACCATTCTAGCCAGTATACACTTCTTTGAAGTGAGCTGTACCCTTGAGAGCCAGGTGGTGAAGAGTGGCCAGTCAGAGCTGCAGATGATGCTGCATTCTCACTGGGGCTTTGCATGCTGTACATCTTCATCAGAGGCGCTGGTTTCTAATCAGGAATTGGTGTCTTCATAGGGTAATTGTGTGTGAGGGGAATAATACAAGAAATTTTATACTTTTAGTGACAAATTATCCATATGAATTTTCATTCGTATTCATATTCTTGTCGGAGGAACAGATGTTTTAAATTAACAAACACATTTCTTATGCTTTGTTTGGAACGTAGAAGATGCAGCCGAGTTTGGCAGCCGTATTTATTTGTTCCAACTGCGTTATGTGTGATCATATATCTCAATGTTCTGTTTAGGCCATAGGTGCCCCCCTGTCCCACTTTTGTTTATGTTTCAATGTTTGTGTCATTTTTCCCCTCAAAATTTCAGTGTAGTAGCTTGTTCTACTTTTCCTACATTTCTGTATATAACTATAAAATATTTACATACACATGTTTATTTTATACATAGCACATTTATGTATGCATATATATTTGCATATATATATGCAGATAGTCTTGGGAAGACAACTGCCATTCATTTGTGACAACTTACGGCACTATCTCATTATAGTTTACTTACTCTTTCAAGTCTTTTGCTTACTAAGGGAAAGATAATATGTGAATATCAAATGACAATTGAGTTTAGCAAGTGAGCTTACATTTTCTTGGGATTTGAATTGCAAATGTCCAAAGAGTGTGAAATTTTAGAATGGATAGAGTTTTGTTTCTGTGACAGGAAGGACATTTATATAAGAAATTGGCACAAAATAACTTTGAAAACAAATCATTGAGCAGCTCTATGGGAAATAAGTGCATAACTTCTGCTGTTCCAGCTATGTCCTTTCCGCAATGAAGCTTTAGGCTTCTTGTACTTCTAAGCTGGAGTGAAGGAAGAAGGAAAGGCTCCAGGAGTAGGAAACAGGTTGCTGTTAGTATCAAGGAGACCCTTGAGTTTGGGCTATGACCTGTGAGGGCTTCCCACAATAACTTCTGAGATTGGCAATTAAGCAAGTTCATGCCATTCCTTTCCTTCAAAGGGAAGCTGAATGGGCAGGAAAGCATTGCACGGAAGGGCAGATTTTATTGTTCTTTGTTATACTCTTCACATGGGTTTGCACATAGAGAACACGAGAGAATTATTAACGGAAATATTAATATTCTTTGGTACACTGCCAGGATTGACTCTCTAGGGGGACTTGGACTAAATGGTGAGAAATCGGGGCTAGAAGGAACTTTGAGTAAGTGCTAAGTGGAAACCGTTCCCCTGGTGCTTGCTGGAGGTATGGACAGTAGTGGGATCCGGCCAGAGGCATCAATCAACTTCTGTGCACTGGACTTTGTGAGTGCATCTATGGAGATTGTATGACACGATTTAAGCCCTTATGATAAGTAGTAGCAGACAACAGCTCCCTGACACACAGCTCACACAGCTGCTCACACAGCTCTAATTTTTTTTAAGATAGAATTTTCACTCCTTTGTTTGTATATATCCTAGTTGTAAGCTAAACAAGATCTTTCTCTTCCCTTGTCAGGGATTAGTTAAAACCCTTTGTGTGAATGTCTGACTGAGTTGTTGGCCAATAGGATGTGCAGAGAGGTCAGTTAACACTGTTGGGTGTTTGAAAAGAGGCCCACACAGTTTCTAGAATAAATACAAAAGTCAAAATATTACCCCAAGGGTTTGAACAAGTGGTAGAGGCCTTGCCTAGCATGGCAAATCCCTGGGTTTGAATCCCAAGCACTGCTAAATAAATAAGTAAATGCCTTAAAAACACAAAAACAAAAATGTAATATATCTAAGTTTCAGGATAGAGCTTCAATTTTCTTCCCCAGGCATAGGCATTCAAAGGAGAGCTCTGATGGGCGTTTTTTTTTTGTTTTTTGTTTTTCTTGTAGAAGGTTGTACAGACAAGAATCACTGTTTGGAGAAGCAAGAGAAAGATTTCTGTTGATAGTGTTGCTCCCTGGAACAGGAAGGAAGGTAGTGTTGTTAAACATGTCGAGTTATTCGTTTTAAATTGACCTGTTAGATAAGACAGGCTGCCTTCCTCCTAAGGAAAAGAAAGGCCTGGCACTGCATGCTCATCCTTTTGGGGGGGAAAAGAATCCTTAACAGTATGAAAAAAAACACATAAATATCTACTAAAGCGAACTTTTGAAGGTTGGATTTTGAACATTGGCATGCACGTGAAAACATGGTCTCCAGAGCTGCTGCTTCCACTTTATAATTTCGATAACACGCAAGGCTTGGTGGGAGAGAGATGTGGAAGAGTTGGGTTCCTGGAAGAGTTTGGCTATTGATCTGCAGGCTTAACCTGCATAGGGACAGACTTAACTGAGAATTTCTTGTACTGACGAATAAAAATGTTCTCATTGCTTAAGCCAATGTAAATTGTCTTTTCTGTTTTTTCAGTGTTTGAACCAATACCCTGTAATTAGTTAGTGAATGCAGTCTACAACAATTTGGGGTAAGCATCAGTAAGTAAGAGTATCGCATCATGTTTCCGGCAGGAGTGGGAGGCTGAGCTTTTTTCTGCTGTTTGACTCTGGACTTCATCCTTAAAATGCATGTATAATGTTGTTGCACCTAAATTATAGAGTTGTTGCAAAGATAAACAAGATAACGCGTGCACGTACCTGGGATATAGTCAGTACATGCTAGCTTCTAAAAATACTGCTCTTCAGGAGAAAACCACTTTTTATGTTGATCTTGAAATGTGGGTCAGTGTTGACTTGGAAGACTTTAGGGGTTGGGGGGGCTTAAGAAGGGATCAGCATGAGCACACACCTAAGTGGCAGAGGGAGCCCTGCTTGACTGGAGTGTAAGAAGCAGTGAACAAAACACCAAGAAGGAGTTTTTAAATTCCAGCTCACATAGGCCTGGAGTAAGGCATTTGAAGTGGAAATCATTTGCTCCTGAACTCAAGATTCTGTCTGACAAACTGATGCACATCGGAGATGAGATACCGCAGCATTTTCCTCTGCTGGGTGCTTTCTTTTTTCATTTTCACCACTGTCTAGATGCTGCTGCTCTGCAAAACTTTGGGGAGGGTGGAGATGGCTCTGTGTGGCTCATCAGCCCCTTGTAAAAGAGAAGTCAGTCTGCAGGTACTGCTTCGCATTGGTCAGTACTGCAAAGGCCATGTCAGCTCATCAAAAGTAGGTTCCTCTGGTGCCAGGTGACAATCCCTGTCAATAGACACCACTGCCCGCTGCAGTTTACTGTCCACCACGATGCCCTGCCACCGAGCTAGTCCCATTTCTCATTTGCCTTTCACAATTGGCAAAGATTAAAATTATGTTCTGGATAGTATTAAGATAAGGTACATCCTGTTGCATTTGAATTTCTTTTGAAATTAGAAGGCTGGTTCTGTTATATAGACTACCCCAGAGACTGAGGAGTGTAGCTTTTCTCTCATGCTGGGCAGAAGAATTCTTCTATTTGCTTCTAGAATTTTCTCAGACTTTCCAGTTCCTCCATCTGAAATGTATTTTTTAGATGAAAGATAAGGTATCCCCAGAAGCTGTAAGAGTACCAGGGCCACTTGACAAACTTGTACTGCTAGAAAGGATTCTTAATAGCCCGGAGACTTGGGAGAAGAGAGGAAGAATTCATAGGCAGAGCAACTCAAGTGCATATGAAAAGGAGGAAAATGTATTAAATGGCCATTTTGGCAGCCACTTTAAAAGAATCAAACAAGCTATTGAAGAAAAGACGTCTTTTTATAGTTTTTACTCTGCTTCATTGATGATTCTGAATAAGAAAATTTCAATTTCAGTCAGGACATAAATATAAACTATAACAAAAAGAAATAATGTAAGCACCTAGGCTGTGTTCGAGTCAGGATATGGGAAATTTGGTCTTTAAGACTAGGATTTTCTTTTGTATTCTTAGTGTAGTAGGGTTAAAGAGAATAGAACTTAGATAATTAATAATGGTTTGTTATGTTTGTTTGTTTGTTTGGAGACAGGGACAGGCCTAGAACTTCTTATATAGTTGAGAAGGACCATGACCACCTTGAACTTCTGATCATGCTCTCTCTACCTCCCAAGTGCTGAGTCTATAGACATATACCATCATGTTCCTTTTTTTTTTCCCCTGCTGTGCTTCAGATTGAACCCAGGGCTCCCCAGATGCTAGAGAAGCACTCTACCAATTGAGCCACATTCCTAAAAATGGTGTTCTTTAAAAACTAAATCATAGGGGTTGGAGAGATCGCTCAGTGGTTAAGAGATCTCACAGGGCACCCAAGTGCAGTTCCCAGCATCCATATTGGGAAGCTCATAACCAGCTGTAATAACAGAGGCAGCTGCATGAACATGGTACATCTAAAGTAATTATACAAGAGTTAAACAAACAAACAAACAAACTCAAAACTATTAAAAACCCAAACCATAAAATTCAGAGCACCAATTTTGAGGGATGAAAGTTTCTTGACTGGTTTTGTAAGAGGAATAGCCTCTTGCTTTATTTATTACAGTAAAGTAATGCAGGCTTTTCCTAAATGAATGTAAAGTACACTGAATATAATGAAAACTCCATTAATCCCAGTAACTTCACAAGCAAAAGTAATTACTCTTGAATATTAGAGGACAACACTTTAGAACCTTTCTGTGAGCGTGTGTGCTTTGTGTATTAAATAAAAGTAAACATCACAATGCATGTACTTTTCCTGCCCAGTTTTAGATTGATGTGGTATGATGGATTATATTTTAAGACTTACCTCTTTTTCTAATACTTGTCTATTTGTACTGTGATCTTTCATCGATAGACTGAGACCCCAGTTCCCATTGACTGATGTCATAGTAACCCATTAAATTAGGATTGTAAGTAACATCATAAGGCTGTTAATGCTTCCCAACCATTATTTAAGTCTGCATTCCTTAGAGATATGAACTTGAGTCACATGGTGTATGTTTTTTAAGAGCACGTCTATGCATACATTTAGTACGTCATTACCAACTTGCCCTTCGGGAAGATGTGCAGATTCACATTGCCACTAATTTCTGTATCCCTCAGTGGATGGATAAAACTAATACTCAGTTTTAGAATGATTAACTTTAAAGGAGGCTGGAGCAGAAGATGGTATTGACCAACTGGATAACATTTAAGAATACCTAACAGTGCAAAACTAAATAAAACCAAAAAATACAAGCTTTTGAAAGATGTAGTCCTACAAAGAATCAATTCACTTAGAAAGAATCCATGCAACTATTTAAGAGCATCAAACTTTAGAAATTGAACTGGCTGAGAATAGAGAGCTCACATCAGTGAAAATACAAGTGATAGACAAAGGGACAAGTTTGGTGGCACATGCCTGGAATTTCAGCATTCAGGAGGCCAAAGCAGATTGTGAGTTCTAGGCCAGCCTGGGGTACAGGGTAACTTTCTGTAAAAACAAGTCACTATCATGATTGTTAATTACTAAATTAAAACTAAAGCCACAATGAGATATAATCTTATGTATGTTAGAAACTAATTCAGTAATCAAATGCAGGTTGACTGTGACTCCTAAGAATTTGTTCTAAGAAGAATTTGTTCTAAAAGAAAGGAGAGTGGTATATGAGGAAGTTCTTTCAGGTATTATTTATATTATAAAATGAGGAGTATCCAAACAGAAGAATGGTTAAGTACATCATCATAAATTAACTTGGCATGGGACATTATATGGTCATTAAAATAACAGATGTAAAGAATATCTAGCCACACAGACATTTATGTTAAATAAGAGTGCCAAATTCACATTTTATGATTAAAGTTAAAAAAAAAAGCAGTCTGTACATGATTTGAGCTTTGAAGGACGAAAACCTAATTGGTCAACAGGACAAAGAAAGCTTGCAAGTAGAGAACGCCGCCACAATGAGAGAAGACGAGATAGTGAATGGAGAAAGTCAACAAAGGGACAAGGTGGACATGAAACGGTCAAACCCTGGTTATAAGGAACACATAGGCAAGGGGCTTTCTTCAGTGGTAGGAATGAAGGAGCATATGAAAGTTAAATCATTAGGATTCTTAGCATAAGTAATGGATGCTCAACCCAAAGAATCCATTGTTCTCTTAGCCTGAAGTCCAAAGATATGGAGTTAATGGCAGCCGTACCTGAATCTGTGTGTTTACATGGTGTCATTGGGACCTGCATATGCTAGCTCTGATGATTTCAATGCTTTATTCGGGGTTGGCATCTTTTCTAGGGAGCCTTTTTATGAGGACAGATTTGTTTTACTGTAGTTTAAGTAGCTTTTGCTTCTAAGTAAGAGAGAATTTTTTTCCTCAGGGGACCCCACAGGAAAAGAGTAGGAAGGATTGTAAAGTCACATGGCTCAAGGACATGAGGAGAACACAGCTGATGGAATCAACTAAACAGGGCTCACAGGGTCCCAGAGACTGAAATGGCAATCACCCAGAGCCTGCATGGGCCCTCGTGCTGTGGTTCTTTAGCTTGGGCTTTTTGTTGGACTCCCAGGGTCAGCGTGTCCTTGACTCTTTTTCGTGTCTGTGGGATCTGTTTCCTCCTGCTGGGTTGCCTTGCCCAACCTTGACATGAGGGTGGATGCCTTGTCTTATTAGATCTTGTTATGCCTAGTTCTGTCAATATCACTGGGATGCCTGCGCTTTTCTGAAGGGAAATGGAGGATCAGTGGATCTTGGGGAGAAGGAGGTAGTGGCAGAGGAGGGGAATGGAGTGATAAGGAGGGGGAGAATGTATTGTATGAGAGAAGAATTTAAAAAAGAGAAAGAGAAAGCTATTTTGGGAGAAGACATCTCCAGCATCAGTTCCAGGGAACATTATAGTTGGTGTGGTTTAAGTCTAAAATGGCAGCCTGCGGTGAAGAAGAAGCCTCATGAGTGATCCCATCACCAAGTGGAAGAGGGGTGCTCTGACAATGAAGGCAGGCTGGCCAAAGAGAAAGGAGCAGATGTTCTCTTCAAGGGTAAACAGTCATTTGGAAGCCACTTGGCTGGTTTACTGAGTCTTAAGTGGAATCTGCCATCTGCCTGATTAGCCTGATCGTTGCTGGTGAAGCTACCAGAGTCCCCGGTCTCCTGTCTCATCTCTTTCCTCATTGGCCGGTAGCTGGACTTGCCCCTTTGACTTTGGACTTCAGACCCTTTCATGGAATGGCTCACCCAGCCTCCCACTAAGGGCATCTGTTCATTTTGCTGCACTTGGTCATAGTTCAGATGTCCCCACTTCCGTGCTACCTGTAGACTCATGTCTGTGCCCACTGGCTTTCATCTGAAAAACAGGGAAGATGTTGGTTGGATGACTTTCAGTCTGTAACAAACCTTCTCTTGTCTGCAAATAGAAACTGTGGACCTTTTGATGAATTAGGGCCTCTGACATCTTCTCTGGTAGTTTGGAGGTAGGGGCGGTGAAGTAAATGGGCTGTAGGCGAGATGTTTATATGGTTTGAAATGGGATGCTTTATTGTTTTCCTGATATGCTTGTGTGGAGCATTTCTCAGGTACTTAGTTCTCTGTTTCATTTACTTTCTTTTGATAAATGACTAGCAGAAAGGGAAGGAAGTCCGTAATGGAGTCTGAAAACATTGACTGGAAAGATAGAGTTCAGTGTGATGGTGCCAGGCATTTTTTTTCTCCTAGTCCTCTATGGCAAAACCTTGCCCCACAGTGAGAGCGGAGGAGAGTAAGTTAAAGCCCTGCATTTAGTGTGGGGTTATTAGCTGATGGGGCTCAAGCTGAAGGAGCCTTGCCATTCCAGCCCCGTCTCTTCCCCGTGGCTCTTGAAAGCTTGTGCGAAATTTCCGTGATAGTAGGAATCAGTGAAATCTCTCCTTACTCACTGTTAATGAATACCCTATGGTGCCTGTAAACTAAGCTTCCCTCTCACATCTGTACAGAAAGTCTTCTTTGGGACATTTAATTTACTTGTTTCTCTTTACTGAGAATTTTTTTAAGGCCAAGAAAAAACCAAGTCTCAGGTTCTTTGGCTTTAACAGATAGGATGTCAGCATCTCCGAGTTGAGATGTGAGTGAGTAAATAGCCGTTGATGGTTAGTTCGACACAGTCGATTTGACACAGTCTAGAATTACCTGGGGCAACAGTATCAATGAGTAATAGTCTGGGGTGTGCTGGCCTGTGGGCATTTTTGTGAGGGGTTTTCTTAACTGTCTGTGGGAGGAAGACCCCCCCTCTCCATATGGGTAGCACCATTTTATGGACCGGGCCCTGGACTGAATGAAAAGGAGAGAGCTGGTTTACCACTGGCAGCCCTGCACACACCCCTCCCTGCAGGGATGGACTGTAACCTAGAATTGTGAGCTAGCATTAACCCTTTCTTGCCTAAATTGCATTTTAACAGAAACAAGGCCACTACCTTTCATTGTCATGGGTGTATTCCTGGAGGGGTTTTCTCTTCAGATACCAGCCCCCCCCCCCAAAGGGAGATGACGGCTCGGGCTGTAAAACGCTTGCTGCACAAGTGTGAGGACCTCAGTCTGATGTTTAAAACAGACATTAATTAAAAAGCACTTGGTGCAGTGGCCATGTGCTTGGAATCCTGGAGCTAGAGTGGTACAGACTGGCCAATTCCTGGGGTTTTGCTAGCCAGCCAGCCTAACCTACTTGTGCACCCCACAGCACAGAAAGTGTGCGAGATCTCTGGAAAAGAACTTTTGTGGCCCCTGCCACAGCTTGCTTTTGAAATGGCTGAGAAAGCATGGCTTTAGTGGTGTGTCCCACGTCTTGTTAGCTCACCTTAGAGATGTTAGATGAAGATGTGGGGAGGAGCTTGAATGTCTGCAGTGTTAGTGTAGAAGGCCATGCAGAGTTGTGTCACATGAAGATGTGGGTGGAAGCTTGAATGTTTCCCCCATGCACCGTTTTTATCCTCTTTTTCCTCCCGATAGGGCCTGCCTGTATTAACAAACAGGTTGATTCCCAGTTTGTAATCGCAAGAAATTCTCCTGCCTGGGCCTCCTTTCCCCATGTGTCTCTGTGCTAACATCACAGTTTCTACTCAGGTGAAAAAATATCTAAAGAAACAATGAATTAGAAGTTACTTTCATTTATAGCCACCTTTTTACTATATTCTGATGATTGTGTGTGTGTGTTTGTTTTTGTGTGTGTGTGTGTGTAACAAGGAAACTCTTTTAGCATTGCTTCTGTCTTAGAGTCTGCTGTCTCTGGTTGTCTGAGTGGGCCCACGCCTCAGTAATAGGTGTGATTTTATATACACCTTACCCTGTGCAAATGCAAAGACATCTCACCTTTTCGTAACTCAGCTCTCTGACAATCTCCTCTGTTTGCACTACAGCTAGGAAACAGGAACTAACAACAAAAGACCTGTGAAAGAGCCAAAATAGATACCACATTGTCTGTGCCTGGAAGGGCTGGCTGATTGACTTATTCCCCTGGGGCTACAGAGCACAGCCTCTTGCTGCCTGTGTACCTGGGCTGGGGATGAGGACTGCTTAATTGCAGGCTCAGCAGTATTGAGCTTCCGTGAGGCTGGGGCTCTCTGCCAGCAGGCAGAAGGGATGTATATCTGAGCACTTCAGCCAAAGATTTGGGGCTCTTGTTTCTTTGTAATTATACATTTAAAATCATTTTTTAAAAAAAATCTGCCATAAGTAGGATGATCATACAAAAGTAGAATTTTTTCCCTCTGGTAGAACAGTATTACAGTTAGGTGCCTTACACTGTTGGCAGTCCCTGGGCTCTAGGCATGGGGCTCCTTTGGGAAGCACTGTGTGAAATATCTTTGTCCCCCCAGTCCTGCCTTCAAGTGAGCACATGGTTGCGAGTGCACACATCTCCTGCACAAGCAGATGCCTGTCAGCATTCCTCAGGTGCTTGCTGCTTGCATCGGTTTTGGGCTCAGAAATGCCTTCTCATCTGACATTCCTTTACAGTTGTGGAATATTTATTCTTACCTCTCATTTTTCATTTGTGCTGCAAGATTTTTATTTTCCTTTAAACTTCATTTAAATCCTTCATCGTTTTGGTACCTTTCTAAAAATTTTTATAATTTATTTTATTAATTACAGTTTATTCACTTTGTATCCTGGCTGTAGCCCCCTCCCTCATCCCCTCCCAATCTCACCCTTCCTCCCTCATTTCCTCCCATGCCCCTCCCCCAGTCCACTGATAGGGGAGGTCCTCCTCCCCTTTCCTCTGACCCTAGCCTATCAGGCCTCATCAGGACTGGCTGTATTGTCTTCCTCTGTGGCCTGGTAAGGCTGCTCCCCCCGCCCCCCAAGGTGAGGTGATTAAAGAGCCAGCCACTGAGTTCATGTAAGAGACAGTTCCTGTTCCCAAACTGTGCAGAATGCCGGGAATCTTACGATAGAAAGGGGAGATAGAAAGACCTGGAAAGGACAGGAGCTCTACAAGGAGAGCAACAGAACCAAAAAATCTGGGCAAAGAGTCTTTTCTGAGACTGATACTCAAGCCAAGGATTAGGCATGGCGATATCCTAGAACCCCTGCACAGATATAGCCCATGGCGGCTCAGTTTCAGTACCTTTTAAATCTGTCCCAAGACTTTTGCTGGATCAGCTCTGACCCTGGTCTGTGCAGACATTGGGATTCGCTCCTCTAAACTCCACTCTTACTTGTGCGTTGGAGAAATACAACCTTTCTGATGTTGGTAGCACAGGTAAACATCCAATCGGTGTTTACCTCCAGACCCTGGTTTGAATGGGATGTGTGGTCCCTCTGGGGAAAAGCTTCTACCCTGAAAACAATTGTAACTCCGATAGTCGGTGTCATGTGTTGTGCCAGGGTTGGTGTGGAGCTGCAGACAGGATGCCTGCATTGGAAAGAGGACAGCAGTTTTCCTGACGGCAAAATCTGTGTGTGAGGGTCTCCGCATGGGGTTGAGCTTGACTGGCTTCTTCCAATAGAACTTGATGCCATAACAGAATGCTCCATACCTGCTCTGTGCAACCACGCACCATGTGTGGATATGCAGCATTCGGAATGAGGCCCGTGTCAAAGAGGAACTGTGTGTGTGGTGGTTTATTTATTTTGCATGAAGTACAAATGGCCAGCTACAGCTGAGAGCTTCCATGTGGACAGTTTTAACATCGATTTGTTCTCAGAACCATGATGGATGCAGAAAGCCTTCATTTTAGGTAATTTTGGTGAACATGTAAATGATTCCTATTCAGCCTCTCATTGTATTTATAATAGGATGGACGAGGACTTCAGGTAACATTGGAAAAAAACAAAAACAAAAACAAAACTCAGAGTAAATAGGGTCCATCTTGGAAACTGGGGTAGTAAGTTGATGAGAACCTTTTCATGAGCTTTTCCAGCCCTCTTCCTGTGGGCCTCCATCAATTGCTCTTTTCAGCTAGAGGATGGATGCTGGGAGCCACACAGTCAGGGGGTACCTAGGAACCCCAGGAACTCCATCGTGGGCGGAGGATGGCTGGCCAGACACTTTTTTTGATAACCTAAGAAATCCCATTTCTCTTCCCCCTTCTTTAAAGAAGCCTAATTTCTTTCAGCGACCTTTTCTTGTAGCCATTTCTTTTAAAAGATGCAGGCCCCATCCTCAGGCTCAGAGATAAATTTTGGCGTAAGTTAGAGACTGTCCTGAGTCTAGGAACTTAGCTTTTTAAATACAACCCCCTTCCCTATATAACCTCAAAAACAATCCAACAAACAGAAACCCAAACAAACAAAATCTTCTATCTTAAAAATATTGTGTTAAAATATTGTGTCAAAAATATTGTGTGGGTGTGGTGAAACACACTTTTAATCCTATTATTAGAAAGGCAGAAACAGGCAGATCTCAGTGAATTTCAAGGCTGGACCTGTCATTCCAGGCTTGCCAGGACTACATAGAGAATCTCTATCTCAAACAATAGGATCAACAAAACACCCCAAACAAAAGAAGGAACAAACAAACAGGCCTGTTAAGACATGTCCATTGGTGCAGTAATGGCGCAAATATATTGGAGTACCCAACCACTTTCTGATTGGATTTAAGTCCTGCTCCACAAGATGAAAGGCATACATGGTACCATTACTGGTCCAAGACTCTATGGCTGGACAGATCATAGGCCCTAAAGGAGAACCAAATACTATTATGCTCTAAATAGATATGGTATTTAATTGACTCCTAATGACCCATGCATCTCCCAGCCTTCATCTAAGAAGCGTCTGTTTGTTGCAGTGATTAACAAATAGACCCATAACTGGCTGAGGTGTAAAGAATAAGAGACTACAGAATGCTCAGCTCTGAAGGGAATCTCTCTCTTCTCCCACCTCCCCAAGCCTCAGGTATCATTGCTGAAGATGGGGTAGGGGTGGAAAGAGTGTCAGAGTCACAGGCAGTGGGTGATTACAGGGAAGCATCGTCTGGACACGTCAGGGCAGCAGCACATATGAATTCACTGTGGTTGTGACAGCGGGCACAAATCCTGTGTAAGTCCAAGTCAGATCAGATTCCATCGCGGAGAGGGGAATTTTGCACACAATTCCACCTCTGGTTATGGAGGGACTGGTAACTATTTGCTGCTGGAGAGAGAGAGAGAGAGAGAAAAAAGGCCCGTTTAATAAAAATTTAAAATAAACAAATTAAGGAAACCAACAAAACAAACAATCCATCCTCAGCAAGAAAATAATTGTATGAAAAACTTTTGTGATCACATAACACACACTCATGCAGAAGATACACAAATTGCAATGCATATAATGGTTTGGGTATGAGAAGCACTGGACTGTTAGGATAGAACTGTTTGTCAGACGTCTCTCAAGTGCATCCGGTAGAATCTGAAGACTGTGGTAGCACTTGGATTCCTGCCAGCATCTGCAATCAACTCTTCAAACTCATCTCTAACTATAGAAAACTTTTTTTTTTCCTTGAAACTTTCATTTTTGGTGCACAAAACTTATCCAAATGTGATTTATTTTTGTGACTGCTAAGTCTTTTATTGATCACCTTATGATACTTCTCAGCAACAAAGTATGTCTATAAATTTAAAGTGAAAACATTTGTAATGTTCCCCGTGACCGATTTCTCTTGGATTGAGTTATCACGGTTGAGCAAAACAACATAAATACATTAAAGTTTTTGATAAATACGTGTTAGATATTAGAAGCCACAGCTTCTCTGGAACTGCATCTCTTAATGGGATCGATGGGACTTTTTTTTTTTTTTCCCTTCAATTAGTCCTTGCAGGATGTATAGTGTTTCTTGCCAGAGGAGACAGGACTCAGCATCAATTCCATTCCTGTTTTTCACTAGTCTGAATGTAAACACTGTAAAATCTGTTGGCGTTAGAAGTAGCTGGGAAGGAAAGAGTTTGCTATGGTCTTTCCAAACATGTTCTGAATTATAGGCCAAAAATCAATTATGGTGGGTAATTAAAAATTATCTTTAGTGATCAGCAGAAAAATTGATCCAGGTCTTTTTTTTTTTTTCAGTTTTGTTAAAGAGCAAAGCATTGGCTGTCACCCGATTTGCAGAAGAATTGGTTTTGATGGCTATCACCTGATTTGCAGGAGGATTGGTTATGAGTTATTAGAGTAATTTCCTTTCTTAATACACTGATATTTCAAAATGTCCTTGTGTTTGACAACCTGGAAGACTGCGTTGTATTAAGGTTCAGTGGAGGTGTGGTATGTGTGACTGTAATGGGAGAAGGAAGGTAGTGAAAAAACCAGCTCAGTCTTAGCAGAGAACACAGAGAGCCACAGGGTCTGGAAAGTGCTTTAGATTATCATCCATTCTCTCCGTGTCCTTCCAAGCTGCCGGGGCCTCAGAGGAGCAGCCCACCAGCACTCCTAGCTGCTGTGGTTTTCTTCAGAAGATTGGTTGGTCAAAGCATGACATTCGATGTAGCTCCCAACAAGAAAGGCGAGGGCTTCTGGGAAGTCGCTCCTTGTGCTTAAAAGGGGGTCCAGGGAAGGGTCAATCCTTTGTTCAGCTGGCTGTGATTGAGGGAAAGGGGAGGAGAACGGCAGCTGCTCTGATCACGAAGTGACCTGGCTTAAAGACACTGTGCTGCCCTTGGCCTGTCAGAACTGAAGGGAAACACACAGGGAAAGTGTTTCCGTTCCCCCACTTCTTTTTATGGCATGGGGCTGGGGCTGGGGGTGAGGGTGGGTGCAGGACCTTGAACTAGATGGGCAAGTGCTCCATCTCTGATCCTCACAAGCCAGAATTATAGTTTTGAGTGGTGATCCTCTGAACCAAGGCCAAAAAAAAAAAAAAAAAGTACTACTGAGTTTCTTAGTTGTAAAAATATTTCCTTATAGTTTATAACACGCTTATTTTTTTAGCTAATACTCTACTGCCATCATCACACCACAGTTCTATGGTCACAAGACTCATATGCTGTATACTACCTCCTCGGTCCCCCCACCGCTTAAAGCTTACATCTTGGTGTTTAGTTTTGCCACAAAGCTAAGCACCTCTCCTTGAAGTTTCTCTGCACGGTTGCGTGTATCATCAATACTTCATTCTCTGCTAAAATCCTCAGTGCATGTGTACATGGTGTCTGTGTATGAAGTACATGAGGTATGATCTGTGTGTGTGTCTGTGTGTGTGTGCATTTTTGCATGTGAGTGCAGGCACTTGCGTGGAGGTGTTCTCTGTCTCCTACCTTGTTTGAAGCAGGATCTCTCTTTTTTGTTGTTAGTGACCTCTGTGCTTGTTAGGCTTACCTGGCCTGTGAGCTCTGGTGTTTTCCTGCTTTCACCTTCCATCTTGCTGTAGGAACACTGGGATTACAGATACACGCCGCTGTGCCAGGAGCTCTGGCAGTTGGAACTCAGTTCCTTCCACTTGCACAACAAGGAATTTACCCTATTAGCCGTCTCCTCATCCCAGGAGCTCATGCTTTTTAATTGCTGGGTCATCTTTCATTGAATGGGCGTACCACATTTTGGAAATACATTTCATTACTTGTTGCATGTTTGCTCTGTTTCCGCTTTTCCATTCCTGGGATTAGGAATAATGCTACTGTAAACACTTGTGTTTACTTGTAAATACATGACTTTAGTTCTCTTGGTGTCTTAGGGTTTTTGTTGCTGTGATGAAACACCGTGGCTAAAAGCAACGTGAGGAGGAAAGGGTTTATTTTTATTTTATCTTATGGCTTTTTGGTCCATTATCCAGGGAATTCAGGGCTGGCACTCAAGGCAGGAACCTGCAGGCAGGAAGTAATGCAGAGGCCAGGAGGAGTGCTGCCTACTGGCTCACCCCTCGTGGCTCACTCACCCTGCTTTCTTGTATCGTGTTCCAACCAGACCAGGGGTGGCCATGCCCAGAAAGATCTGTACCCTCCCACATAATCTTAAAGCGAGAAAATACACCACTGCTTAGTCTGTCAAAATGATTCTAGCTTGTGTCTAGTAGCGAGCACACTTGAGTGTGTACCTTAAGGGGGAATTGCTCATCAAATGCTAATGTTCACTCATTTGAAAAAGTGACATGCTGTTTATGAAAATACAGCATTCTATATTGGTACTGAAAAGAAATGAGGCTTCGGGTTGTTTCCACACCCTTAACAATTTTGTTATTTTTCCAGTTTTTTTTTTATTGTAGCCATTTAGACAGTCTGAAGCAGAACCAATCATATTGTGAATTTGCATTTCACTGAAGTATAGTGATATTGTTGCTTTTTGCATTTAATTGGTCATCCGTATATTTTCTTTGGATATTGCACTGTTTAAGAGTATTTTTTTAAGGGCCTGGAGAAGTGGTTCAGTGGTTAAGAGCATATACCGTGCTTTCAGAGGACCTGAGTTTGATTTGTAGTGTCCTCATCAGGTGATTCTCAGCTGCCTACAATTCCAGCGCCAGGGGTAGCCTGGTTTTTGAGGGCACTGGCACTCAAAAATGTATAGAATATATGCTCTACCAACTGTCTTAGTCAGGGACTTCAGTGATTTTGTTGTTGTAAATTTCAGAAGATTAACTGAAAACAGACAAAGAAAGATGAGTGGTAAATATCTATGTGTTCATAAACCACTTTGAATAATTAATGATTCATAGCCACGTTTGCCTCACTTTCCTCGATTCTGTTCACTTATCCATTGACAATTACACATGCATGCCAGATTTCTATGTGTGTGAGAACTTCAAGTGGATAAAGCTGAATGCCACGTTTCTCTGTGACTACCAGCTGAAAAGGTTGTGTATTTTCAGCAGCCTTTTGGTGTATAGAGCTCCATAAAGAAAGGCAGTCAGAATTTAGTGTTTTAAGTGGTCACTTGAAATGAAACTGCACGTTGTCAAGGTGAGTTTGATAAACAGGGGATGTATTTTAGCATGGATTCAACTGTGTTTCCATGCTGGGTCTCAGGACAGGTTCTCCTACACATGCCACCTGTCATGTTAAGTACTCAGGACTGAAGGCCATTAGGTCGGGGCTGGGGAGGGCTTCAGTAAAGACTCCTTCTGACCTTCTTCTGCCCTTTTCTCTAGCAGCCTCCCCTCCCCCACACCAGACAGGCCACAGAAAATAAGAATTCCTCCTACCGGAAGTAGGCCATAGAACTTTTGGACTCCAAAACAAGCCATAAAGGCTAGAAACACTTTCTCCAACCCCCATTCCTTGCTGTTTGGTGTGGAAACTGGCCGTGAAGGAATTCCAAGTCCTACCTTGTCTGATGGTAGATCTTAAGACCCTCATTCCAGGGAGGCCTTGCAGCATGGCCTGCACCTTGTCCCCATGCAGGAAGGAGGGGGAGCGCTGTGCTGACAGGGCAACAGGAATCTGGAGGGACAGGCTCTGCTGGATTTCTCCCCTTTCCCTGGTGTCCTTAGCTCATGCTTTCTTTGTCCGGTCTCTTTATGGCGGGCCATTCTTGGCACCTTAACATAAAAGTGGGCAGCTTCCTCCAGTCTTTGGGCCTGTATTTCGAAGACTCTGGAATGCAATTCAGTATTTCATTAAACAGATGCTTTTCTCTTGCTTCCGTGTCTGTTACAGGACTGGTGGCTGGACCTTTTACAGGGGCCATGAAAGCACCCACTACACCTGAGTTTAACGACCAGTTACATTTCCTGTAGGCACTCTCTGTTTGCCCCTTGGCGTAGTCCATGCTTCTCGGGAGAGTTTGGATCACTTTGGCTTGATTGTCTTAGTTACATGTGAAGACATCTTGGAAAAGAAGTCGAAAGCCCAGATGCACAGGCTCTAAGCAATCAGTAGGCACACTGAGGGTCCGATAAAGGTGGGCAGTCAGTGAGAAGAGAAGTGGAGGCGGCAGCTTTGGACATTTGCAAGAGCTGCTCCACCCTACCTCATGTCCCTCTGCACAGAAGAGAAGAAAGAGACTGCCATAGAAAGGGGCAGCAGAGGGTGGGAGGGTTGGTCACGTGGCCTTGCTGGGTTATGGAGTATTAGCCAAACACACTTGGAGGTGGGACCCAGGCTACCACAGTGAGCCGGAAGGCATGTGAGTCCTGTATTTTGACTGCTTTTAGTTGTTTTCTTTCCCCAAATTCCAAGTTTTTCTCTCCCTCTGACATTTTAAATTCCAAGTAACCTGAGGCACTCATCTTCCTGAAAAAACGTGTCATGCAAAACCATTCGGTTGTCTACACTTCTAGGTGGAAGGGACTAGAAAGAAATAGGAAATAGCATTTGAAAATAGCTGCTCAAAATTTGTTTTTTCAACATTTATTTGCTGTCAGTTACGTTGGCAGTTTATGTCGGATGTTAGGGAAGATCTGGGAGGTGCAGACTTGTGTCAAGACTCCCTGGGAATCCACTGGCCTTGAAGCCCCATCTTTGCTGTTTGAGTCACTTGTGTGTGCGTTGTCTGGATGGCTCATGCTGAAAAGGACAACTCATTATTCCAGCAAAACTTGAAATAGTGCATTTATGATCATGCAAGGACACAGGCCATTAAGTTTCAAATTGGAAGGATGCTGTTTTACTTAGATAGGAAAAAATTAACTATTGCATACAGTTCCCTTTACTGACCTGATAAAGCAATGTGAAAAGTTCCAAAAATCTCTGGGATTTGAGAGCCAATGGGTTCAGATAACTGGGAAGGTAAAAAGCATGGTCATGAAATAACTCTAAGTCCAAAGCTCTTCTTTCTTCCATTGCGGGGGGGGGGGGTTCTCCTTTATTTTTAAAATCTGCCATATAAATTTCTATGGTAGACAGTCAGATCTGATAAAACTAAGAAAATAAAAAGTGGAAGTTGTAGACCAGGAACTGTCACTTTTTTTGTCTTTTAAAAAAAATTCCTTTCTTTTCTTTTTAAAAAAGAGTACATTACACTTTATTCACTTAAACTGTCACTTTTTAACTTCATCTTTGCATTTGCCTCCTGCTGTCCCTGTGGCCCACCAACTATTAATTCAGCTTTGCTCGAGATCATCAAAGCTTTGAGTCTGCACCTTTCCTCAAGAGCAGCTGTGTTTCCAGAAATGACTTTCTCCTTGTCATTAGGAGAACAAATTCCATGGGAATTGTTTTCTAGAACACAACAACACGTGGAAGGCCTTTCCCCTTCCTTGATGTACGGGCTGTCATGGAAGAGAACGGTCTCCATTATCCTTTCCAGCATTGACTGAGCATAATTTTCAAATGTAAAATTCCAAAAGGAGCATAATTCTGGGACTGAGGTATTGCAATTATGTGCTGCATAAAGGATAAATTTGTAGTTTATAAATCATTGACATTAATATTCAGCAGGAGCCCAGTTCACAGCAAAACCTGAAGTAACTGCATTGTTAAAAATAATTGAATTTGGGTTTAGAAGACATTTTAGCAGTTGGGGGAGGCTTTTGGCATCTCGGATTTAAATTTGTGGTTAGGCGGGGTAACTTGCATTGTGCTTTGAAACAATGGCATACATTTAAATCAGTGTGGATTAATTTTCTTGTTCCTGTGACCTGCTTGTCCATATCTCGTCTGACATAATAACTTGTTTAACTTTTCATATATTTCTAAATCTCTCTTGGTATGCCTACCAGTGTCCTTTGCTGATTTTCAGTCCAGTTTCATGGCTAACACATCCCTCTCTTGGGCCTCTCCAATCCTTGTTGAACAGAATCAAGACAAGTCAGGCTAACAGGTGAATCCCACAATGCTCCTCGGCGTACTGTTTCCCCATGCCTCCTGTCTGTCCACAGAAGTGGGGTTCACCATGCTCAGAAGGCCAGGGATAGGTGTGGGGAAGAATGAATGGGCAAAACCCTTTACTTCATTCTTGAATAATGCTATTTTCATGGGCCTAGGTTGTTGCTGATCTTCAAACTGTATTTCTTCTACGTGATTCTTAGTGTGTATGTGTAAAAGTATATATAGGTGCACGTGTGTGGGGGGGTTCGTGCAAGTGTGTGCACATGCATATGGCAATCAGAGGTCAAATTCAGGTGTCCTTTTTCGTATGTCTGCCGTACACCCTGTTTCTTGAGAGAATGTCTTTTATTGGCATGGATCTCAATGAGTATGTTAGGCTGGCTATACACACACACACACACATATACATATAGAGGGGGTCACATGTATGTGGTTCATGTATATGTATGTGTGCCTTTGAATGCAGAGAGGTCTATGCTGGGGGTTTTCCTAATCACTGTTTGCCTTAAGCTTTGGGACAGTCTCTCACTGAACCTGGAGCTCACTGATTTGCATAGACCAGCCTGCCAGTGAGCCCCAGCACTGGGATTACAGGCAAGCTCTGCTGTGGCCAGCTATTTCCATGACTTCTGAACTCGGGTTCTCAGGCTTGCTTGGCAGACACTTTACTGAGTTATCTCCCCAGCTGGAAATACGTGTTTTCGAAATAAAAATTGCTTCAGTTGTAGGGGCCTGAAAATGATGTGGCTTGAAAGCAAGGACTCCATAGGCGGGTGTTATTTCTGGGGTTTTTGGTTCTTGGCCCTGAGTTAAGCTATTCTGGTTGACTGGTGAGTCCCAGGCATTCTCCTGCCTTCTCTTCCCCTATGCTGGGATTACAAGCTCATGGCATTTGTACTTCTGGAGTTTGAACTCAGGTCTTCTACTAACTCAGCCGTTCCTTTCCTTCTGTTTCTGTGTTTAGGGGACAGTGGAGTTTCAGGTAGACCTTAGCTCAAACCTCAGTCTCCTTCTTTCTTCTGAAGAATTGTACACACACTGTTGAAGTAGCACGGACGGCAGGTCCCACTCCTCAGTCTAGGGACGACAGGCTGTGGTAGGTGCTTCACAGGTGGGAGAGGCTGTTCTTGTTGTTCTTCAGTGGCCCAGGAAGTGAGTTTCATGGGCTGGCTAGTAGAGATGCTCATGGAATATGCTGTTTCTCGGTGTGAAGTTTGGCACATTTGCCACTCCCAGGGGCAGGGCTAGAGCACAAGCTAAGGGGTAGGTCCTTCCACAGATCCCCCAAAGTCAGCCTATCTGCTAAGGTCAACTCAGGTGAGCTGCGGCAGGGCAGGTGCTACTGCAAAAGCAGCTCAGTTTATTCTGAGGGCTGGCTGGAGAGGGAGGAAAGCCCAGTGGGTTTGTCCTTTCCGGTCTCTGCAGTTGTCACAGTTGATCACAGTGAGGCACACATCATTTTTCATCACCGTCACCTTTCGTTTGAAAATACCAGTTTTCCCGAGGCGCCCTCTGAGCCCAGGCCTGTGATTGCATTCCTGTCTTGATTCAAGCGCAGCCACAAGGAAGGAACCTCAACCAGACGGAGATCATTAACTATGCATAGAGATGCTTTCAGATAGGATAAACATGTCTCCAAGGAAAAATACCACAAGTACCTGCATAAAAATGCCTGTGCAGGAGCCATGAAAAAATAAATACCGCAGTTATGAAGGGGAGTTAGCCAGGGTTTCAGGGTACTAAGATAGAAAGTGCTAAGTATAATCGAAGAGAATCTCTATTTTTATAGTTGTTATGGCGGAGGCGAGTTGCTTCTATAGAGACAAAACAGTGTTCATACCACTATGACAACTGATTATATTTAATATTGTCTCCCACAAAACCCTTATTAATATTTCAGAAGAGCAGAAGATTAAGTGACTAGAGTCAGAATTATTTTTATCTGAACAAGAATAACGTATTGAAAGTCTAAACTACCAGATCTGCTGTATCTGGCCAGCTGCTCTTCAACTTTTTATTTGTACATACATATATTTGTTTTTTTTTTCCTAAGGAACCATCTGCTCTAAGTGAAGGTGCTTATTAACTTTTCTAGGAGAAAAAGAAATTAGCATCTGAAGACACGAAGCCAGCGGCTTGTGAAAGAACACAGTTATGAAGACGAAATTTAAAAAATCCTCTGACACCCCACGGACCAATTTAAAAGCGTTCTATTTAGAGGGGTTCCGTTGGCAAAGCATGCATTGTTAAGTTTTTTCTGTTACAGTTACTACAAGCAGCAATTCCTGGACCGTGTTTTAATAGATGCTGCATTGTTACAGCTAGTGAGACAGAGCTCTGGCTGCAGTGTCTCTGCTCTTCTCACATCTCCTAGATCTTGATGGTCAGCCTGGGGTGGCACAGCAGAAACGCGCTTTGATGTTGGAAACATAGGTAGGTCATATCGTTTATGATGAAACACATGGTTCCCCCAGTCCCACACCCAATATAAAGCTGAAATTAGGAAAGGATGTACTATTCCATCTTTATGTTATCTGCATATTTCCAAAGAATTCTGGGTCACAGAGTATGGGAATTTGCATAAATTTTTAAAAATGAAAAGTTGGCACATGCTCTAATTTAAATATTTAAGTTTTTTTTTTCTCGAGGCAAACTGAGTTAAAGCCATATGTAACACTCTTCTTCATTCCCTCCATTGCATTAAATATATCTTTCAATCTCTAGTTTTAAATTGGAACTTTTCTGACTTTTGTCTATAATAGAATCTTAATAATGTAGATTGTTCTAATAAATGCTATGTCAGAGAAACCCTCCTTTGTGTGTGTGTGTGTGTGTGTGTGTGTGTGTGAAAAATTTTCCCAGTTTAGAGTTGACCTTGTATTAGGAAAAATGCATTGTTGGAATATTCTGAAACACATACTTAACCTGCTAAAACTGATCATTGTGAGAAATTTCAGTAGCGTCTTTGTCGTGGCTGAGAAGAACATCGTAGGAAATGGGACACAAGACCAGCTCCTGGTAACTTATAGTGGGGCTGGACGATCCAGAGTCACAATGTGGTTCTTCTGCTGAGCAGCTCAGGGGAGCTGGGGCAAGCCATAGAACTTATATGGCTCTCTTCAGCTGGGAAGTGGGTGGTGCTAACGCTTGACCCATGAGGCAGTTGTAGGGCACCACTGAGCTGCCGTATTTGCTGGAGTGTTTGGTGCAGAACAAGCAGGCAACCGGTTATTTTGCACCCTCTGTGGAGTTACTATGAAGAATGAAAAGAAGGGAACCTGAGTTAAAAGCATAGTATGGTCTAAAGTATTCACTGATTCTTTGGGAGCCACTAGTTACTACTTGAATCTTAATATCCGTTTAGGAGTCTATGTTGATGTTAGATTATCAGCTAGGGCAACACAAAGTAACTTAATCCTCTTCATGTTTTCAAGTTAAATACTTTGGTCTGATCAGACACTGTGTCTGAGAATTTTCTAGTAGGTTCTGGCAGAGCACACTGAACAGTATCTTTGTGTAATATCTGCCTTTGTTTGAAAAGTTTGTTTTCCATTTGTGTGTGGCAGTAATTAAATCTCCCAGCGAACACAGCTGTTCATTTTAGGTTTATTTATTTTTTGACATATTTATTTTTTAAATTAAAACATAATCACATCATTTCTTCACCTCTCATTCCCTGACCGAGTATGGGGCTACAGGGCGTATCGGTCTGCGTTGGTGGTAGTCCATAGCGGGAGAGAAGCCATGGGGGGGTTGGCAGCTGTGCCTGCGCCCACTGCTGCTGAAGCAAACAGGTGACACCCACTGAGAATCACAGTGGGGAGGCAAATGTGGTCCATTTGAGTTTATTATAAAAGCGTTTCATCAATACGTACTCATCTCAGATTAAAGGGGCCTTGGAGACAGTAGCTGGAAATTGCTCATACCGGTTATTTGAGGTCAGATAGGAGATGACCTCTCGTAAACTCCGGTTTCCTCCTTATTAAAGTGCACACAGTGGATGGCCCTGCTTGGGGAAGGGATAGCGACGACTTCCTCGAAATGGCAGGGCTTTCCTGTATAACCTTTGCAGACTTTGAAGTACCCAGGGAAGTTAATTGCTGCAGTCCAGCATTTCAAGCAGTAGGTGCAGGTAGTAAAAAGAATGTATGAATTCACATAATGCCTTTTAGTGTATGGTTTTGTGTTTTGTATCTTATTTTGTGGCAAGGTCAGGTGCTTCCTCTGTGTTTTCCCTAGAATGATAGAGCAATTTTCTTATAACCAAGAACATTTAAAAACAAAAGTAATAACCCAGCATTGTAAGAAAACTACAGAGAGGTTTCTAGGTAATAAACTTGAAAGCACCCAGGATGATTGTGGACAGTACTTGCTGCCCTACTAAGGACATTGTCCTTAGGGCAAAGCATCTTGTGACTGTTCAGTTGCCATTTGAAGTTGGTTTGATTAAAGTTATGGTTTAGATTCCCTTGGTTTTGCTTTTAGTTGAACATATGTCAGTGCATCTGTGAAGCCAGGATGCATGGAATGAGCACCCTCGTTGGTGTTCAGTGGGAATAAATGCCCAGGAAATTATCACCTCCTTCCATGACCTACCGCTTTACTGAGAAACAGCTTCAAACTCCCACAGTCATAAAGCAGTATAATAACTGCAAACAGAGAATACTTAAAGGCATCTTGTTGATCAGAAGTGTCTTTATTTTGAATTTGAAAATGTTGAAACTTTCCCCAGAGAAGAGAGTTGGTTCTCAAGCAGTTAGATCTTGCTTTGTTAAGTTTCATTCAAGCAATGAGAGCCTCATGGCAGGGAAAGGGGATGCTTTCTAGATGGCCTGTAATATTTGTAGTGATAAATGAAGAATTCTTAGTTGTTTACTTGGAAGTTAAAGCATGTTTCCCTTGCATAAAATAGTTTGTAAATGGTGGTAGGACCTATTTAATGCTTAGTCGACTCTTACTGTTATGCTACATGGCTCTAGTCTTGATAGTGGAGGATGGTTATGAACTGAATTTTATTCTTCCCAAGTTCTCCCGGAGAAGCCCCAACCCCAGGCACTCAGAGTGGGACTGTATTTGGAGACAGGCCTTTTAAGGATGCATTAGTGTAAAACAAGAACATGCAAGTGGACCCTAATCCAAGATGACTGGTGGCCTCCTAGGAAGAGGAGGCTAAGACAGTGACACAAAAAGGGAGAACCACACGGAGATACCGGAAGGTGAGCATCCTCTATAGGCCAAAGAAAGGTCACCTCAGGCAAAAATGAATCCTGAGACACATTTACTGTGGACATCTGGCCTCTAGACTCTCCAACATAGCTTCCTGTGGTTAAGGCAGCTCAATGAACAAGAACCAGGGCCTCCTAGTGTAGACAGTCCCCTTGGCTGTCCTCACTCTAGGCTGAAGTGAGTTCTGAGGAAAGGATGGAGTGCGTATAAATGGGGTCCAAGTCTTCCAGGACATCAAGATAAGAAATTCAGATCCTTCTAGAACTCAGTTGTTTAAGATGGTACGCCATCTTCATTCTCCTAAGGGAGCTGCTCTTAACTCTTGTTAAGGTATAAAAGTGGGACTTGTCTTCTTATAGCTCTGTGCTTCCCTTACCCCACCCTAACCCTCTGTCACTCACCGGTTTTGGCTGGATGTAGATTTTTTTTTTTTCCAAAGTGTTCTCTGCTGCGTGTGCTCCAGGTAAAGTCAGGAAATGTGTCATTTTGTTGGCTCCGGCCACATATACTAACTGGAAAGGCAATGCTGTTCCCTTCATTTCCTGCAGGGTGTTTTCACAAATACCTGGGCTTGAAGACAGAGGCATTGTGCTGTCAAGCCAAAGTCTGACATTGAGCAGTTACTTCAGTAAATACCCCCTGAAAGCCAGAGTTAACCCAAAAGAATGACTTTCTGCAGAATTTTAGACAGCAAGTGAGGCGAATGCCTGTTTTCATGGCTAGTATAGAGTGTAGCAGGAACAGTCGAGCTGGACGCGTTTGCTGCAGAGAGCAGTCAGTTTTCCTTTCATGCTTGTTCCCTCTCTCTCTAATCTCTGTATCTACAGGTTAAAAAAAAACACAACAAAATGATGAATACTGCTTGCTTGAATTTTAAAAAGGTTCTGGTGACATTGTCAGCCTTGGTCTCTTCTTTGGGGTGCCCAGGAGCCTGCAGATGACATGCTTGTGTTGTCCTTGAAATGGGTGCTGTGAAACGTGAGACAGGATCCACCACATTAGGGAGTTTTAACCGACTCTTCCAGAAAGAAATAATGGCTGAGCCTGGAGGGAGGTGTGCTCCGGGATGGCAGCCCTGGTCACACGCCTCCCTCTCCCTCCTGTCCATCGCTCCAGCCAGCACACTTTATTCATTCACAGCTTTCATCATACTCAGGTGAGAAGAATTTTGCTCCAGGCCTCACAGGCACAGCTGAAGAGAGTGTCCTTCAGGCCCAGGGAGTGGCCGTCCAGATCAGGAGGAAAAGACTGAAGGAAAGGAGTCCTGGAGGGCACAGCTTGTATAGGAATGGAAGAAAATGGCTTATTCTCACGTTGACTTGAGCTTGAATCCATCCTACCATAGCGCTTTTATCCCTCTTCTGCACTGGTGACAGTAACAATCTTAGAGGTTGCTGGGATTCTTGAGGAACCAGGAAAGCAGTATTTTTGCCCAAGGAATATTTCCTCCCTGGCAGTAGAAGGAAGAAAGTCCTTTCTACAAGGAACCCGGTGGTGTTTTGCTCAGAAACATGTCTCCAGGAAGATGCCTCCAAGCCTTCTGCATGCTCTTTAGCAAGAGGTGACGGTATCTCTCCTACTTACATGCTTGTTGTGAAAACAAAACAAGAATAGAACATAGATCTTAAGATTGGAATACGTAAAATCAACAAGTCTGATATTTTTAACGATTACTTTTTAGTCAGGGCCTCAAAAAAGTGGCAGGCTGGCCTGAGCTATGTAGACCAAGCTAATCTAGAACCCAGAGAGATCCTGTTGCCTTTGTCTCCTAAATGGTGGAGTTAAGAGTGTTCACTGTCATGCCTGGTAGTTTTCACTTAATTTCAAGTAACTTCCCCTCTGCCCCCCTCAAGTGAGGTGAAGGAATCAAATAGTCTCTGTTCACGTAGGCTTGTCCTGTCAGCCTGACACCTCACACTGCCCTTTCTGCACCCGAAGGATTTCTAGCTGGGAATGTGGTTCTCTGTTCTGAACGGACAGAGAGTGGGGTGGGACTGTAAACCATTAAGGCATACCGTGAACTGACCTACTTCCTCCAGGGAAGCTGTATCCTCTCAGGGTTCTACAACCTCCCAAACAGTACCACCAGCTGGAACCAGGCGTTCACACACATCAGCTCCAGTGTGTGTGTGTGTGTGTGTGTGTGTGTGTGTGTGTGTGTGTGTGTGTGTGTGGTGTTTCATATTGAATGCACAATGCTTATATGGGTACATATAACTGTCACATATTTAATTCATTCATCTCGAGGTGCAGATATTATTATTTCTACTGTGCGGTCAAGGGTCATAAGACTAAGGCAGTTCCTTAATGCTCATATGTGGAGAGAGAGAGAGAGACAGAGACAGAGACAGAGAGAGAGGGAAGAAACACTGGGGGAGGGGGAACACCCTAGCCTGCACTTCCGCTGTCTCTACCTGTGCAAGTGTGAGCTAGGATTGTGCAGAGCTCATGATGGCTCTTTGGGAACAATCATTTAAGAGTCCTGGATTGCACAGCCGGACTGTTGGCAGCCATTTGAACCCCTGTAAGCATCTCTTTGTTTTTAAAAGATAGGCAACGTATCCTGACTTTTGGAAGAGACTTTGGTATAAGACTCACTCACACAAGGTCGGCACTCACAGGTGTGGTAGCTGGCCCAAAAAATGTGACTTGGTTTACATAATCCAAAGGGAAGCTATGAAGCTCCTGCCCTGCAGAATAGCTCTGCACTGTGAGCTAAAATTAGCCCCCCACCCCCAATTCAGGCCTTCCCCTGCTTCCACAGTCCAGGCATGCTTTTCTTTAGCGTCTCACTAATGATCACAAAGTAGCGTGTTTGTCCGCTTCCCTCCCTCGCCTCTTGCTTTTCTACATCCTTCCAGTGAAAGGAGTCTAATTTTAAACTTTCTTCTTCTTCTTTTTTTCTTGTCCAAGTGTTTGTTAGTGAATTCTCTCATCACCCAAGGTAGAGAGAACAATTTCATAAAAGAGAAAATTCTTGGAGAACTGAGGCTTTCGAGGCTTATGGTCTGGAGTACGTTCCAGCGACATGAGTCTGAGAGGGATTTTGGTCTGGGATGTATCTTCATATTTGTTACAGAAAGGAGGAGCTGAGGGAAGGAAGGGTGGTGCCCTGGTGTTTTGCATTGGGGGGGGGGCACGGACTGTCTTAAGAAGCGGGCAGGAGCTGAGGGGTGGAGTTCTTTGATCTGTTAGCGTCTACTGTGCTTTGTTCAGCAAATGCTCACCAAGGCTCTCAGAACACCAAATCAAACCAGCTTCTTAGTGCTCCAGAGCAGACTGCAGAGGACCCTCAGGCACCTGAATTGGCAGTTTATGTCAGTACCACTTTCCAATTTGAGTGACACACTTCCGGAATGTTCTAACCAATGTTCTAAAATTCAGTGATTTTTTTTTCCCTAAAGGAAAAATGGAAAACATTTCTTCTGCAGTCTAAACTTTTGACTGTTGGCCCTTAAGGACACGGTGTCTCAAGCTGTTTCCAGGGGACCAGCAGAATCAGAAGAGGAAATGAGCCCACATGGCCCCGAGCTCCAATCCTCACCTAAGTCCTTGAAAACTCAATTAGTGAAGCTCTTGCCCAGAATCTGTCAGAGAGGTTGTAACCAGAGACTGCTAATGGCTCACTTCTTTAGTTATCAAAATGTCACTTCATATTAAATGAATGAACTCCAAGTACCCATATGCTAATTGGATTTATTTCTTCCATGTTGGCTGTGATCATTATCACATCGAGTGTGCACTTTACTGAATGGCTCTACAGATTCCTCTTTGTCCTGCCAGTTAGGGCGGTGTTGTGGCCACTCTTTGCAGGGGTAGTGGAACTTGGAGCTACATAGTACAGTTGCAGGGAAGCTGGAGGACTTAAGAGTTCATCGAAGCCAACTCTGTAAAGTGGTGAGGGTTACTGTGAACTTCATCACATTCAGACCGAAGCTGTTGGGTTGCTGTTTGTCCGAGTCAAATACAGCTAGATTGGTTGCAGTGTAAATGAGCACCTCAACCTCAGTTTTGAAACCGAGATAGGATGGTGAAATAGCTTCATATAAAGCAGAGGCCTGATCGGAAGTTAGGTTCCGAGTCATGCTTCTCTCTTTTAAACTGGGTGAGAACACAGATCATTTGCGTGCTGTTTCCAGAACTTTAAAACCCCCTGGAAATATGTGTGCGTGGCTTTATCTTCCACTGTGGGATATACCAGGATCCCTGTTCGTTGGGAATATAAAGGGAGACCCAGGAAGCAGGTCTTTGATAACCAAGAAACTGCTTTCTCTACCTTCCCACTGAGATTCAGAAAGGACTCAGCAGAGGCTTGGCCTGTGAGTGACTGTAGAGGAGCCTGAACCCAGAACCCAGCTTCCAAACCTTGAAGGGGCTCAGCCTAGACTTACTGACATTGTACTTGGTAGCCATTAAGTAGTAGATACACCCATGGCATTTGAAAAAATACGTTTCCCCCCTCTAAGACAGGGTTTCTCTGTGTAGCCTTGCCTGTCCTGGGCTAGCTTTGTAGAACAGGCTGGCCTCAAACTCACAGAGATCTGCCTGCCCCTGCCTCCCTGAGTGCTGGGATTACAAGTGTGTGCAACCATGCCTAGCTTGAAAAAATATTTTTGTCAAGCAATTTTAATTGTTAAAACATCAATCATCCTTAGGGGAAAAAACCCACAACTTTTTACTAAGGGGCTGGCTCTTTGATCACCTCCCCCTAAGTGGGGGAGCAGCCTTACCAGGCCACAGAGGAAGACAATGAAGCCAGTCCTGATGAGACCTGATACACTAGGGTCAGATGGAAGGGGAGGAGGACCTCCCCTATCAGTGGACTGGGGGAGGGGCATAGGAGAAGAAGAGGGAGGGGATGAGAGAGGGGGCTACAGCTGGGATATAAACTGAATAAACTGCAATTAATAAAAAAATAAATAAAATTTAAAAAGCAGCAAAAATGAAAAATACAACTTTTAAATCTTTTTTTTTTTTTTTTTTTTTTACAAAATGTGTTTCAAAGGTTTTTGTACATTGCATGCATTACATATTGATCACGTTCCCATTTAGACCACCCTCTTTCCCCCCATGGACAGTTTCACTTCTACTGCTGTGTCATATATACGCTCATGGTTTTATGTATCCATATGAAATCTAGGAGCCACAAGTGAGAGAGATACCTGGAGTCCTGAAAACAAAGCGGTTCAATTTTCTCTTGCCCTTTGAGAAATCCTGGATGGGTTTTCACATTTTTCCAAACATTATTTTGAGACAACAGAGTTCTTAAGCTTACTGTGTAGCCAGAGATGGTCTTGAGTGCAGGATGACAACTGTGAGCCTGGAAACGGAGTTTTATGCACTGCTGGGCATGGAACCCTGGGCTGTGTGTATATCAGCCAAACGCTGTACCAACTGAGAGACGTCCCCAGTCCTCCTTCTAAGTTGTAGTTTATAGGTTCTAGTTGCTCCTCACGGACTTTCCTCCCTTTCTTTAGGGATGAGAGTGTGGTGGAGGCAAGGATTTGGGAATGAGATAGAAAGGTGGATGTTCATGAAAAGTGATAGGTTATGATTCACACTGTACTTTGAATGTTTGTGTAACCCTGAGTTCACATGCTAACATGTTAACTCTCAAGGTGATTGTATTCAAAGGTTGGGACTTATGGGAGGTAGCTGGATCATGAGGAACAGCTCTCATGATTGGGATTAGGGCCTATATAAAAGAGACCACAAAGAATTAGCTCTTCCCTTCCATCATGAACGAACACAGTGAAGTGTCTACGAGAAAGCAAGCCTCACCAGATACCAGGTCAACTGGTACTGTGATTTTTCAGCTCCCAAGGCACTAGGACTGTGAGGAGTAAACTGTTCTTCACCATGCTACCCCTTTAAAGGTATTTTTGTTATAGCGTCTTCACCTTGCCCTTGAGGATCAGGAGAGCTGATGGACCAAGCTTTGTGCAATGGCCCATGGCCAGATAGCACCATTTTCCTGTACCCAGCCTAATGGACCAGTTAGAACAGAGGTCCCACTGTTAGAAAGGGCACCCCTGCAAGCTTAGTGCTCATTCAGCTCAGCTCTCTCAGATAGTACTCCCCAGGGAACTGGGACTGCCCTGTATTTTATATCTTAGCACAGCTTCTTCCAGACATGTTGGTGGTAGCCTTGACATAATGCCCAAAGGTAAAGTAAGATGCTTAATCTGAACAGAAAGCCCCAATTTCTAATGCACCCACTGATTTCACATGTACACAGTTACCACCAGGTCCCTTTTCCATTTCAGTGTTAATATATGTGCTGCACAATGCACACCACCTCTAAAGACATCTTATACGAGTCTGTTCAAGGTCCCAGGTAATGAGAAGTTAAGAACTGCAGCCTGGCAGAGGTGGGGAAGAGGGAGATGTGAGATTTCCCTGCCTTTGAACTCCTGAGCATGGACAAAGTTGATCTTATCTCTCAAAGACTCTGACCATCATCTTTACATATCCAAGAAATGGTTGTGATCTAGAGAGCAGGCTTAAGTGACTCCCCAAATGCACTTTTTGGCTGACTTTCATGTTTACTCTTCATTTCATTCATTTCAGAGAAAAAGTAGATATATATTTCTTCATTCAATTAATGCAGTAGAAATTCAATGCACAGCTGGTTTGTCTTTCACGTTGGATGCTGGGGAAAAACAAAGATGAAAGGCCAGGCACTATATATGGAGAGTGTGGCGTCACTCAGAGAAACTTCCAACTGAGTGGGGAGAAAGCAAATGCTTCATAATCCATTAAAACATTAGCCTCATCAACAACCTTGCTTCTCAGCCTCTGCAGCATCTTTAACAATTAGAGTTATGGCATGTTTTATATTTGTCATACGTTTGTAATGAAATTTGACTAATTCTACCTCTCAGAGAAGGTGCCTGGCCTAATCTCGCCTAGTGACTTTCTCCAATTAGCTGTTTTAGCAATTTAATTTGATTGAATTCATTTGTTTTCTCAGCAGTGGGTTGGTTGCCTTTACTTTAGGTCCAAATTAGTTGGGAAACCTGCTGTTCTCACACTTGTCCATCCTGACATCATGTAGTTTCCTGTAGGCCGCTCTCACTGGCCTGAAAGAGTCTTAATCAGAATGTAGACTTGGCTTGGCAAGGCCCTCTGAGGAATAAATGTTTAATGGAATGCTTGCCCTCTGGATTGTTGGCCTTAACTGACGTGCTATATTTTTATAGAGTTAAATAAGTTTCGCTCATAGTCCTCCTTTTGCAGATGACAACAGGGTCTCTGTGGTTGAGAGTCATTATAGTCTAGTTATTCAAAACATCCTTGATGTGCTAATGCATTCCCTCTCAGTAGATGTGAAAGCAGCTGCCCAGACACAGAATTTCTTTAGTTGTCTCTCTCAGAGGATCAGAGGAAGTGGTACAGAAACACAGCGTGAGAAAGACTCATTGGTACCTCTGAAGACGATGGAATTTCAGTCTCTGTGTGTTCGACTGTAGACAGCGAGAGGGACTTATGGTCCCAGCATTTGTTTTGAGCATATTGATTCTAACACTGCAGAGAGGGAAATACAACATTTGGAAATAGACTAAAGTAGGAAGCGCGATGGTACATGAAATCAGTAAATAAACTGTGAAGTGTAAAGAGAGCTTCTGTCTGCTTTGCAGTCATGTAAGGCATGAATAAATAGTTCGTTAGGAAAGGGTTCTGGGTGCAGTGAACTACAAAGAGAACAGCAGGATGAGCAGGCTGGAGGTGCTAGCCCCCCGTGGCTTTGCTTCTGATGATGGTGGTCAAGAACATGAATCAGAAAGGCTTTTAGGAATGCTATCTTTTTAAAAATTTTTATTTATTTATTTATGTATATATATATATTACATATAAGTGCTGTGTCTACATGTGTGTCTGCATGCCAGAACAGAACATCAAATCCCATTATAGATGGTTGTGAGCCATCATATGGTTGCTGAGAATTGAACTCAGGACCTGTGGAAGAGCAGCCAGTGCTCTTAACCACTGAGCCAATCTTCCAGCCCCAGGAATGTTATTCTTATACATAAAGTGTAAAGTTTTTATACTTCATTGCCTGCCCCATAGTGATAAAATCCCCCTCCCCCACAAAAAAAATAAAGCCAAGTTTTGGACTGTCAGATATGCCAATTTTTAACTTTATCAAAATTTTCTTTCCCAAATCCCGTGAATGAACATATTAACCTTTATGATTTTTTTCTTTTGTTTGTTTGTTCGAAACTAAATTTTAGTTGAATTAAACATCTGCAAACCAGGAAGGGAAAAATGTCTAATTGCATGTGGTGAGCATATTTTGTTTTCAGTTAAAACTATGATATGTCCCATATATCTTTTGCTATCACAGACTAGCAGAGATAGGGTACTGTATAAAGAAAACAGGTTTATCGTACACTTCTGGAGACTTAAGAACATTGGGTTGACATCTGGTATCTTCTGGTGACAGTCCCATAATCTCATGGCTTCCTTAAGGTGTGACACAGTGGAGGTAGAGATTTGGTGGTGGGAAGCCAGAGGGACCAGCCTGCTTCTCCCACCTTTCCCCTGCTTTTTAAAAGAAACAGCTCACGGTTGTAGAAACTAGCTGTGGTCCTGTGAGAACAGCATTATTCCCTTCTTTCTAATTAGTTTAATTTATTAGTATAGTGTATCCAAGGTGGCGTGGGGCTGCTCATGTTGTAATATGCACGTAGAAGTCAGAAGGCAAATTTGTGGAGTTGGTCCTCTTTTTCACCTTTATGTGGCTTCCAGGGATTGAACTTGGGTCATGAAGATTGTGCAGCCTTACCATGCCTGATCCACATTAATACTTTCCAAGAAACATTCCTTATCATCTAGCTGGCTCCCACTAGGATGAGCAGGGCGGTCCTCACAACACTGAGGACCAAGTATTTAGAACGTGAACCCTTGTGGGACCTGGTGGAGCCATAGCCAGGGGATAGCAAGTGCAATCCTAAAATTAAATACAGTAATGGACCTTCATGATTTGTAAGCTCATTTAAAAAAAAGAAATAACATTTATAAAAAGATGTGGAGAGCCAGCCTTCCTCACCCCAAACACCAAATCTGTTTTTTAATATTATTTTTATAGGAGTCTCAGTCACTTCACATGCTGATCCATAGAGGTGGAGATCACTGGTATTGAGTTCATTTTATGGCAGTTCTCAATCTAAAATGCATGAGCTCTATCTGTTTGGTAACTCTGACAACTGGTTCTCATGGATGGGCTTTGAGAACACTCATGTGCTACCCAGGTGATTAGGGTTTAACTCATTAATATTTTGAATTACAGAAATGATGTGTACAATGCTTAGACAAATATATTACTAATTGCCAGGCATTAGTGCTGTGGTGGCACACAGCACTCAGGCGGCAGAGGCAGGTGGAGCTCTGTGTGTTTGAGGTTAGTGGTTTTCAATTTTCCTAATGCTGTGACCCTTATCATCCTCACGTTGTGGTGACCCCCAATCATAAAGGTTTTTTTTTTGTTACTTCATAACTATAATTTTGCTACTGTAATGAATCATAATATCTGATATGTGACCCCTGTGATAGGTTCATTCATCCTATCTCAAACACACACATGCACACACATACACACCTAATTGTTCTTCCCAAATACATGCTACTTATTTTGTAGTTATGACATGGCAAAACCAAAATAACCAATAAAATGGCTATACTCTGTAGTTCTTACTTCTGACTTTGCTTCTGATTTGCAGTGCTGGGGGGTAGGGTTTCCTAGCTGTACATGCTAGGAAAATGCCCACTGGGGAAAATCAACCTCAGCCCCTTTCAGTCCATTTTCAGTAGTTTCTCATAGAGCTGAGTTATTAAGGTAAGGTCAGATTTTTTTTTAAGTAGTACTTCCTGAACCCGGTTTGGCATTAAAGTCAGAGAACTCATTAAACGTCCCAGAAAACCCTGTTCTGGGGACTTTAAGTTAGCAGGCACGGCGGAGCTCCAGATCACTCTTCCTCTAACAAGTTCCGCAGCTGATTCTGATCCTTGGCATGGACCCTGTGTGGGAAACTCACTTGAGAGAGTCTTACTAAACTAGCAGGCGGCTGAAGGTGTAATTGGTGGCTGGAGTATACAATCTCAGAGCCACTAATACGTTGAGAAAAACAGAGGCCCTTCACTGCTGTCTGGTTCCCCGACTTTCTCACGCAAAGAAAACAGAATTCCACCCCTCCCTTGAGCCTTTGCTCTAAACAGATGTTTTTTAATATCTATAAATGGACACAATGTAGACGCTTAACAACTTCTTGACTAGGACGTACTTAAGCAAAGTAGAGGCATATTGGTTAATTTCTTACTTATATTACTTGAAAACAAATGGTTTGGGAATAGGTAGAATGCTCGATTTCTTTAAATGGTGTGTGCATTTCCTCGGGCCAACATGTATGTTAAGTATCTTAAATCTGAACAGATAGTTATCCTTGTAAATAACACAAAGGTAGTAATAAATCTTTTTCATGTGATTTCAGAAAACATTTGGAATGATGGCATCAGGGTAAGAACGGTTGCTCTCCACCCCCACGCCAGCTTATAGGACTATTCACTGTGGCTTCGTCTCTGAGGTGTAACAGTTGTTGGTGGAGTGGTATTCTAAATAACACTTATTTCTGAGGTTCCCAAAACGTCTTTTGTGTTCCTTTGGATATAAGAAAGCTTCCCATCACCTTTCTGTTCAGGAGTGGCCTGCCTGATAGCATACAAGGGAAGGGTCATTGGTTGTGACTTGTTCTTCATGGGAGTCTGGGCCAGACTCCTAGAGGAGAAGAAGCATATGGACAGAACTATAGTCCACTCTGCCTTAGAGGAAGGCATTGGTACCATAAAACACAATTTTTTTTTCAGTGAAGGAACAAACACACTTGTGGGGTGTGGGCTTTAGAAGTTGGGTCCAGATTGAGTTAGCATCGCCAGCCTGTCTGCATATTAAATTTAGTTCTCGGAGCTTCTCTGAGGTCATCTCAACTGAACTGAAATCTTGCTGCAGATGGGGTTGGAAGGCAGGTCTGGTGTGAGTCTGTGGATGAAATGTGAAGAGGGTGTATGGGTGAGGGTGCTGTTGTCCATTTGATCGCTCTTGCTGCTTTTGCAGTAAATTGAAATCTACCTTCTGGACCCAAACACAAACCAAGGAAAAGATCAAGGTCTGCAGATGTCACAGCCCATATGGGCTTTACCACTTCTATCCCGGGTCACCAGGTCTCAGGGAATGCAATGATAATTCAGCCCATCTTAGTGCTGCTGTTAGATTGGCCTCAGGGGTGCCGGATAGTGCCTTTCTCCTTGGAGCAATCAGCCAAAGATGTAAATTTTCATGGAATTTTAAGGGTAGAAGAGGCCAGGCTTAAATCTTTCTTCAAAGGTCTGCAAGATGATCCAGCAGGTACAGCTGATTGTTACACAACTTGGTAACCTAAGTTCCACCCGGGAATACATATAAAGGTAAAAGGACAGACTCCACAAGTTTGTTCTGTGAGCACCATGTGAGTGCATATATACTATGGCACACACACGTGGGTGCACATACAAGTACTGATAATAATAAATAATAGTAAAATGAGAACTAAAAAAAATTCCTAAAACACACACACACACACACACACACACACACACACACACACACACACACGTTGTTTGAGTAGTTCTATCTGGCGCCTGGCTAACTGTATATGCTTAGTCTTGTTCAGGGTCTAAAGTTCTTATAGCAAGCCCTTCCCTCCCCCCCCACATCTTGGGAGTGTTCCTTGGCGGTGCAGAGGGTGTCTGAAGCTGAATCAGAGCTGTGATCAGGATAAGGAGCTTTGGCACAGCGCTGGATTGCATTCCTTCCCATGAGGAGTCCTCGGAGCCCTAGTCAACAAGGAATGTAATCAAGCATACTCCAACTCATGAGCCTCTTGGCACACCCTGGGAAAGCACTTAATACAGCTCAGGAATTACACAGCCCAGCCTTGGGGCCTTCGCCCTTGCTGGGTGAAGGCTGGGGGTTATCAGTCTCTTTACCCTTCTTCAGATCTATTATACAAACCAAAGCTCCGTTGGCTGAGGGCTGTGGGTCAGGTTGTGCAGCGCAGCGGAAGCTATGTTGCTCTCTCCAGAGCAGCATGGAGGATCAGGTGGTTTTTTAGTGTCATGACTCACGCTGTGGATTTTATTCTGAAAAGTCACGGACTGCTAATTGTGATATGAATAGCTCTTGGATAGTAAACCTCAGCATGCCCAAAAGGAGAGATGGTGAAAGGGTCTGGCCTGTTGCTTGCTTTTTCCTCACTTTGCCTCCCCCCACTCCCCGAGGAAAAGAGCTCTATTTTTGTGTATCAGCTTGCAGACATGCAACAGGTGTATGCGTGATGAGAAGTGGTTGACATTTCTTCTAGTTTCTTTTCCTTTTTCCTGTTGCTGTGACCTGATAAGAATCAGCAGTAAGGAAGGAAGTAGTACAGCCAGGCATGACATGGATGTGGTCATGACGTGAGCCGTTTGGCCACTTTGTATTTGCTGTCAGAGAGCAAAGAGATGAATGGCGGTGTGGAGCCTGTTTTCTTAGGGGATGCTGGCACCTGTGTTTAAAGTGGAGCTTCCCTCCTCAGCTAAACCTTCCTACAAGCACCTTCAATGACTCACTCAGAAGTGTGTTTCCATGGTGATTCTAAGTCTAGTCAAGCTGACAGTAAAGATTAACTATCACAATATACCACGTATTGGAAATTATTGATTTTTGTCTATGTGCTACACCAACCTCCTCCCTCTCAAATCTCATTGAACTCCTCTGCTTTGTTTTTTAATCTAGCACATTGTACAATTTTGTACATGTACAAAAATCTATATTTCATATTATGTAATTGTTGTTATATAGGTTTTTTTTATAAACAGTTTTGTTTATGTAGTCTAGGCTATCTGTGTAGCCAACTTCTCTCAAACTTTTGATTCTTCCAAATTCTAGGACTGTTTCTATATTGGACCACTTCTGGTCCCAATTTATATACATACTTTATCCTATTACATGTTTACTAGTAGGTCACAGGCAATGAATAAGTACAAGGGAAGTTGGTGAATATTCTTAATATAGAGTGCAGCTCACCACCTTTGGGTGTCCATGTTACATCTAGAATATATTTTACCTTATCAGAGTTTTTGTTCCAATTACAAGCACATCAATGAAACCTTGTCATTAGAGGGTGAGGATAATTGAAAGTTACTCGGAGAGAAACCCACCTGTTCATTTGTTTGCTAGTTTAAATACTGTGTGCGCAGGCACCAGGATACAGTGAAGCAAGCATGTGCAGTCCTGTGTTCATGGAACCAAGGATCTTGATGGAGACTGATTTAGAAAACAATTATTAAGGGGAACGTGCAAGACAGTTCTTCCCAGGAGAACTGTCGTGGGAAGCTCTGGTGGTAGAAAGAGAATAAAGGGAGGCTCTGCAAGGGTGTCAGAATGGTCCCAGTGTGTTTCCGGGGAGAGACGAGGCTAAATGGATAACCCTGAGCTGGCCCATGAAGACTGGACGCTTCCTTAAGTCAGTAGGAGTTGGAGGAGTTGGATCTGGAGAGAGAAGCAAGCAGACGGTGGGTTATAAAGATGTCGGTGCTTTGGCCACAGCCAGAGACAGACTGGATGACCGTGGCTCTCTTCAAGGTTACAGCACCGCATGGCGAGGGGTAGGGCTTCACAGACATTTGGGGACTGTGATCATAAAAGCAAAGGTTTTTAGGCTGACCTGCAAGGATATAGGAACCGAACCGACACACCTTCTCTTCTTCCCTCCCTCCCTCTTTTCTCCTCCTTCCATCCTCTTGCCTTCCCTTCTTTTTAACATTTCATCCTTTTTGGGGGGACAGTGCTGGGTTGGAGCCTGGGGCCTGGCATATGATAGGCCAGCTGTTACCATGGGTGTACTGCCCTGGCACTCTGCCCTAGCACTCCAGAACCATTTGATTCAAACGTTAGCCTTACTTCTACATTTTTTTCCCGCTCAGTTGCGGGAATTGTAACCAGGCCTCAAAGCCTTTCCAGCTTACTATTGAAGCATTCACTGACTTCCGTGTACGCACACAGTTGTGCCCACTACAATCCAGACGGCAGGGGAAACAGCCGTGTCTTCAGGAATCATTCAGCAACCGGTGCTTGCTAGAGGCTGAGGTATCGCTAGTCAGATAAATCCAGTTTTGAGTTCAGATTATTTTCTGACTTTTTTGAGGTATTAACATTTATACCAGAAATTTTATTTTTATTAAAATGGACAGAAATTTGCAATTTGTTACATGCTTTGTACCTTAAGCAAAAACATGCGTTTTTTTTTTTTCCAGTGAAGTAATTCTTCCTGGCATTAGAATTCAGATTCTGACATTTATACATGCATGTACAATGGTCTAAGTCTGTAGGGAACTTCTTGAATACATCTCTCCACTAAAGATGGGCAGAACTTGTTAGATTTTTCTCCTTTCAGCACACCTCAAGGCTCCTCTATCTCACCCAGACTCCATACTTCTTTATTTCTCTTTCCCATCCTCACCCATTCCTGTAGGGTTACATTACTTTTTACTGATAGCAAAGTGTGAAGCATATTAACAGCTTCATCATTATAGAGGAATTATGGACTCTGCTGGATGGAAATGCCCATCGTGTTAAAAATATCTCTGCAGAGTCTTCAAAGTAACAGCAGCCTAGGCAGAGGCCCCAAACTGCCCAACATTCCTGAAACGTGAATTTGTGTCACTCAGAGAAGGTGACATGTTAGTGTTAGGGAGGACTTCGTGCCACAGAAGCCCCACAGTGCTGCGACCGACTGCAGTGTAAAGAACCTCAGAGCCTTCGAGCATTGTGTCAAGGTGGTCCAATCATGGCAAATGCGTAGTGGTGTAGACTCGAGTAAGGAACATTAAAAAAAAAAAAGCCAGCTGTTAATTACTTACTGAGGCATGCATCCTACCTGAGTGGGGAAATCTGAAATTATTTTGTCAGCGTTAAGTTGAGTTTTAAATCAAAGACTATGTAATCATGCCTGCATGGAATTAAGTCGTTGCCGATAAGTAGGTACCTGGGACCTTCTCCATGGGGATAGTTTGTTTTACTAAATGAACCCACTAAATGGGCTCTTACGGATCCACATTATTTCATTGTGGTGCCAGGCCTGGGCTGTAAATGTGCAATGAATCTCCTGTTCTCTCTTACGCTTGGTCCCAGCTGCAAGGCTGGAGCCCCGGGAGGGCCAGCTTGGTTACTTGGTAGTTGGCTCCTACCTCAGGGGCACTCCCTCCTCAGATGAGGATGCAGCAGCCCCAGGGGGTAAGACTGATGTTGCTGGGTGGAATAACAGCGCCTTTTCTACTTTGAGAGTTAGCGTCTGTGAAAGAGAGCAGGTCTTGTGTGTTGGGGCATCATATGTCCTTTGTTAAAATGAAAACAAGGGTTTGGGAGATGGTCTGGAGGATAAAGCCCTCACTGTACAAGTGTTTGGACCGTAGCTCTGACCCTCAGAACCTGTGTAAAATCTGGGCAGGTAGCCCACCTGCGTTCCCGGCACTTGGGAGGCTGAGGTAAGGGAGTTCCAAGACAGTTCATGTCAACCTCCAGCCTCCACATTCACAAACAGCTGCGAATGCTCACCCACATGTGCACCAACAATCATGTCAGCATGGGTGCCTGTAATCATGCACTCCACACGCACATACATGCAAAAACAAGAATAAGAACATGGAGGAACCTATGTCTCTTCTGGAGTCGTAGCCCTATAGGCTGTTTGATGGTTACTCTTCATTGTTTGCTCGAGAGGATTCAGAATCACCGGGGAGGCATGTTTGTGGATGTGTCTATGAGGGTTAATGGGGGAAGGAAGACCCATCCTTGAGAGTGGGTGGCACCTTCCATGGGCTGGAGGAGTTCTGGGCTGTATACAGAAGAGAGAGGGAGCTGCATTTATCACTGGCTTCTTCCTGACTGTGGATATGACCAATCACTTCAGGTTTCTCCATCTTGGCTTCCCTGCCTTGAACTGAGCACCAGAGTAAACCCTTCCTTTCTTGTCAGGTATTTTTGTCAGAGCATTGGGAAAAGTAGCCAGTGCATGGGGGAGTCGGAGCTCTTACTGTGCCAATGCAGCACTCACAGAGAGGCCTAGCTAATGGTTGTGGAATGCACCCAGGAACGACAATGCCGTAAATATTACAGACTTTCAAACAAGCTTTCCTGGCTTAGGAACAGGGGATGTGTACCAAGCAGATGCAGGCACTTTGCCTGGGACAGAAGGAGGTAGGCCCTTTCCACAGAGAGAGATGGCCTTAGGGTGGGATTAATTGGGGTTGCCCACGCCAAATTGAGAGATTTGTAGAAAAGGTACGGAATGTAGAAAGAGCACCTGATGGAAGCTGGGAGGAGTTCTGCCTTGGTGTGGCTCAGCCAGGGCAGAGACAATGTAGCCTAGCACATAATGACTGGTCCTGCTGGAGGATTGGATTTAGGGGTCTACACCCTGCCTTGTGCTCCCCAGCTCCTTGGTTTCTGACTCACCAGGCCTGCTTCATGCATACACCAGGCCCGTCACTCCAGTTTGACATGCAAACAACTTCTTTGTCTCTTGAGCCTTGGAACAGTTCCCCCCGACTCTGGTTCTCTTCCCTTGAAACACAGCAGCCCCTCAAACACATTTCTTAGTGAGGAACCTATGACAGGTCCTAGCCCATAAAATCTCCCTCCCATATCTATGTGTGAGTGTGATGGTGCATGTCTGTGATCCGAAAGCCTTGGAGGTGGAGGAAGGAAGATTTCAAGTTTGAGGACAATCCAGGCTTCATAGTGAGACCCTTTCTCCCCAAACATCCAAGCAGTGAAACACCACACTTCCTTCGACTTTGGACAGGCAGCCGGCCCTCTGGTTTCCCTTGTGTATCAGATGCAGATGGAGGGAGGAGAATAGGGATGGAAAGATTAGAGGCCAGGCATGAGGAGCCACTCTTAAGCAGATGCCAGGCAAGTCGTGTCCTGTACAACAGCCAAGAGATTGGAATTTTGGGCTGATCCAGACAGTGACATGTGGCGGTTGTTTTCAAGACACCTGGGCGAGGAAGGTCATGGTGCTGGTGGCAGGCATGTCATTGATGTGGCATTCCACAGGGTCCGTAGGTCCTACGGAGAGATGCCGATAATAGATAGATCGAGGGGAGCAGAGGAGCTGTCAGGCCTACGCTAATGGGATGAAGTAAAATTGGGAGTCTCTTTTATGCTTTCATAGACTATTCACTATGTTTTTTTTTTATGTTGCTGAGGAGCAAACCCAGTACATACTAGGCAGCACGCCCTGTCGTAGAAATGCACTTCAGTTCTTTCTACTCTATTCTTACACTGTCCCGGTGCCATTAGTGTTCTTAAAAGCATAGGGCTCATACGTCTTGCAGAATATTGGACTGCATGCTTTGAAAGATAGTTTGAAGGCCCAAGATTTCATTTTGCCCTAAAGGGAGAAAGAAAAAGCAACGTTAAGCAGCCCACATGATGAATCATGGCAACCGCAGCCTGTCTTTGGACCTTCAGCCCTCTGTTTTTTACTCTTATTTATTTATTTAAATAATTTTTGCCAATTTTGCAGGTACATTTTCATTATGCGACCTGGGGGATTCTGAACTGTGCCAGTGGGAGGGCAAAGCATCCATTACGTGCTGATGCAAGTATTTATTAGGCTTTCATGCTTCATTTTAGCGAAATCTTTCTGTGATTCCTTTCTCAGAAATAATTAACTCCAATTTAAGCTTCTGCATTGGCTCTTCATACAGGAGGGCTGTATGTCTTCATCACACAGGAGTACAAATGTGTTCTTCATATAGGAGGACTCTATGAGTTCTTCATACAGGAGGGCTCTATGCGTTCTTCATACAGGAGGGTTATGTGGCCATTCCTACATTGCCTTAGAGAAACTGTCTTAGTAGGCGAAGGAGCTTGCAGATGGTGTTATCACCTTTCATTCCAGGCTAGAGGCTAGAGGAACAGCTTTGCTCTGTGTGTCTCAAAGATTTTAATTTCTCTCGGTCCTAGTTCTTTGTAGTGGGCAATGGCTGGTGAATGTTTTTTGCTCTTTTTCTCCTACTAGCCATTCACTGACATTTATTTCTATGGTGCGTGCCCTTCCTTGGCCTCATTAGAATAACACTGTGTCTTCTTAGTACCCAGTCTGTCATCCTTCTCCTGCCAAAGTCACTCTCTTCGTACTTGATAACTCTAAAAAGTGTTTCTAGGATATGCTTCCAGTGCTCTGGAATAGCATGCAAGTTCAGATGATAACAATTTAAACATCCTGGATGTGATGTTTGGCATTTGATTGGCATTATCTCACTCAGTGTTTTATGCCGACACCATCTTGATATGTATAGCCAACCTCATGTTCATGCTCCAGTCAACGCTAAGTGCTAGGATCTCAGGAGTGTGTTACCACTTTCAGCTCCCCCTTCATTCCTTCCTTCCTTCCTTCATTCATTCCTTCATTCATTTTTTTGGTGGGATGATACTGGGGATTGAACTTAGAACGTTGTACAGGTTAGCCCAAAATGCAGCACCGATGTACTCTCCAGTCTTTCTGTAAGTTGTAATTTTATTATTTGCTGACTTGAAGATTACTTTTTATTTGTGTGTTTACTTGTGCATTCATGCGCAGTTGCTGCACATACCACACTGCACTTGTGACGGTCACAGGACAACCTTTCGAGGCTTGAGGTTGGTCCTTTCCTTTCACATTGTCTTGAGGCAGGGTGCCCTGTGTTTCAGTTGTGATTTGGACTGTAGGTGAGCTGGCCAAGGAACTTTTGGCTGATTTTCCTGTCTCTGCCTCCAGAGACAGGAGTGCTGGGATTACTGATGGGTGCCTGCATCCAGGCTTTTACCTGGGTCTTGGGTATTGAATACAACTGTCAGCTTTGCATGGTGGATGCCTTTATCCATTGAGCCTTCCCCCTGACCCTTTATTTATTTATTTTAAAACAGTCCTGTACACTAGGTGTTGCAATGATTTTCCTTTTTTGAGTGTGGATCTGAGATTTTAAAGGGAAGACATTCAGTGGCTATCACTGAGCTAAGCTGTGTGGGTGAGGTTCAGAGCGTAGGAAGGTGCTCCCTTTTAGTCTTGACAACCTCAAAGGGCAGTCAAGTGATAGCAGGGTTTTGTGGTATGCCCCGGAGATGAGACTGGTCTGACCTTACCAGAGATGCACAGTAGCAAGCCAGATGATTTAAAAAAAAGGAAGCAGAAGTCAATCCCCTTGCCGCTTCAAATAAATCGTGACCATCCCTTGCTGATGTCCGTTAGAAGCAACATTTATTTCCTAAGCGCTTTCTGTGATAGTCAATTTTTGTCTTTTATTCTTGGCTCCTTCTTTCCCCTTTCCCATTATATTCTTTTTTAGGTTTCCCATTTTCCGGCTCATGTGTTCTTTTCCTTTCAAAATGTTCCAGTGTATCTCCCTGGGAGGAGTTTCAGGTGTGTGCTTGAATTATTTATTGCACTGGCCTGCTTTTGGCAGTGACTTCCCCATGCGGGTGCCATCCACAATTATTAACAACAGTTACCAGCTGATCTGAGGAGAAAGCTCAGAAACACTTGAGGTATTTCTTTCAAAACGCCGGATAGTCACGTTAACGTAAGGTACCCATGCCGGTATACCTATATCAGGGAGCCCAGGCCACCCCCAAATAATTTTGTTAAGAGGCATGGAAAGGCGATTTGTTTATTTACTTGCTTATAGTGTTTGGTATGCCAGAGGATGGGGTGATGGCTTGGTGGGTAGAGTACCTGCTGGACAAGCATTAGGCCCCAAGTTTCATTCCCCAGCTCTTGTGTAAAAGCCAGGCAGGTTGGCATGTGCCTGTAACCTTAGAGCTGGGATGGTAGAGAGGGGGGAGGTAGGTGCATCCCTGTAGCTCACTGGGCAGCCACGATAGCCCAGTTAGTGAGCTCCTGGATCAGTAGGAGACCCCATCTCAAAAAATAAAAGTGGAACTCAATAGAGGGAGACACCCATGCCATCCTAAGGCCACTGCATACAAGGACACACATGGTAATTTTCACCAGACCATATCTCAAAGGTAGCATGGTCATATGTGGTTGGGAGGTCATACACTGTATGACTCCAGAGTACTGCACACCTTTCTGTCCAATTGCATGGAAGAAGTCTGTATAGCCTGAGTTGAAGATTCTCATTTGCAGCAGCAAACAATTAGAAGATACTGAACTGATGTTGCTAGGAGAAATACAGTCCTGGGCTTGTATTTCTTCCTGGCCTGGGGGACTTTTGATCTCATTCTTGTAACTGATCAATACCCAGACTTGTTTTATGCATTTTGCTTAATGACATCTTATTCACTGTAGATTGCTATTTATTGTCACTGAACTCATGACCAACGGCACTGCAGCCTGAATGAAATATGTCTAACACCTGCGTTTTCTCTAGAAGACGCACACTGCCATTGTATTCAGGAACAATACACAGTGCTTCGCTGCTGTGCTTGGGGGTGACTTCAAAGGGTGAAAACAACAACCAACACCACCACAAAAAATAAGAGAAGGACTGAATTCCAAAGACTGCAGAAAGGACACTTAGATACAATATGAGGGTCACAACAAGAAAGCAGAGTATTGCCTGCTTTGACCTCTCCTGGGAACATGTGTGGATTTGCGGGACTTGGTTTTTCCTGCTCTACACACACACAGACACCAGTGCCAGAAAAAGTATTGTAAGTATTGATTTTAGGCTTCAAGTACATTTTAGGTGAAAGGTGAATCCATAAATATGGACTCAACAAGTAACGAGGGCCAGCTATACTTTTTTTAAGATGAGAATTCGGGGTGCCCAAAGGAGGTATGGGCTCATATTAGGGGACTATGACTGTAGTGCTCCAGGGCAGGAAGCCCCTTTATGTGGAGACAGCTCCTGTCATCTCCCAGGCTCCACTGAGGAAGATGTTCAAAGGATGACATGGCTTGGTGAAGGCCACAGGGAGTCAGTGACAGCAGGCCTTTGAGCCGGGAAGCATTTTGACACTGCACTGCCCTGCCCACTCCATGTGTCATTGGGAGAGCTAACACAGGACCAACTGGAACCCCTACACTGAATTTCCTGGCTCTTCTTGGCAGGATTTCCCACCCTGTCTGCCCAGCTCCTCAACCAGGTAGTTTTCTTTGTATCACACAGGAAGCCTTTGGTGTTGTAATGGTGCTGGGCTCAAATGCAAGGCCTGGGGCCTGCAAGAGGGAATTGCCTTTTGCTTTTCTACTGGATACCATCTCTGGCCTAGGTCCTGGGGTATAGAATGACAGACCGCACTCGAGAACACTCACAGAGGACTGGGTGTGAGCACACACAGGCTGCAAGCTTCCTGGAAGAGACTTCTGAGTCAGAACAGAAAACAGGTCTCCCCAGAAGCTAGGCTTATTGCCACCTCACAATTTTGTCTTGAGAAGTTTTTCATGTCAACCACTGCAATATGATTTTCTGAACCTGAACGGGGCTTAAGTGACTATACTTAAGTATGTTTTGTCATCCTTTGATTCATCTTCTCTCCTTCTGGAAAAGACATGAAACTTATGACAGTCAAATGCCATCTCTTCCATGGTCAAGAGAAAAATGACCAGTAGCTTTTTAACCTATTAACAGAGGATGCACTGAATCAGTTCTTATTTATCAAATGTAAAGTGTAATCCCTTCTTTAATTATGTATCTGTATGTTTGTGTGTATGTAAACACGTGTATAAGCATATATTTCTTTTAAACATAAAGATATTTGACTGTGTAGCTTTTCTTGTTGAAGAGTATAGATTTTTTTTTTTGTTAATTGCTGATACTGTTTCTCCTCCAAAGAGATATGTCTCCCCTTGATTATTCATCCCCAAGTAATGGGAATGTCCTCTCTTAGAAACGAAGATGACTCCAAAAGGGGTACTGTAGACACTGAAGAATCCAGACTGTACCCCAGGGAAAGTTGCCTCATGATTGGCATATGTCATTTTGGCATTGATGGATGCCTAAACTCTCACTTTGTTCATGAGATTAGCATAAGCATCTGGATTTGGAGAGATACAGAGAGACAGAGGCAGAGAGAGTGTGTATGTGTGATGTATAGAGTAGTCACTTTGTAGTTAGTGTGAGTGGGTACTAAACTTGTCTCACTGGGCACACCTAAGGCTTCCCATTCTTCTGCCCTCTCATTGGTAGTACAGGTGTTCTGGAATGGGCCTCATTTGATTGGAGAGTTGACACAGGCAGAAGAATAAAGTGCCTAGCACAGGCAGATAGTCTGGTGAGCAGTTTTCAATGGCGGTAACCAGTGGCCAGTACATTCTGGATGTCACTGGTGATGCGTATGCTTAGAGTGCACTGAATCTTTAAGGCAGGAGCATCCAGGCCTGGCCTGGCCAGACAGTACCACACCTTCCTTCCCAGGTGGTGTCAGGCCCTCTGTCGACTTCGCTGGTGTCGCCGATGTCACCTAACCCTACACAGTCTCATCCTGAGCAGAAATAATGGTCATCACATTCAGTGAGTGCCACTCTAGCCAGCATTTCCATTTTACCCGCCTGTAAAGCTTAGCTGTTAAAAAAAGGAGGGCCGTGGAGCACTGATGAGGTCCAGGGCCAGGAACCATGAGCTGTGTCTGGAGAGCTCCGTGCCAGTACCTGGTGAGGATGTGGTCAGAGGATCAAGGAAAACTAACCCGGGGTCAGCAATGTTGCAGATAAGCCCAGGGTGTGTACAGAGGATATATCCAGTGGGTGAGACAATGCCTTTGGACCGAATAGTCTTATAGCCTGCTTTCATAATCAGGATTGATTTGTTTCAGCCTGGATAAAAAGATCACAGCTGTTACGTAATAATCCCCGTGGTCCTGCACCTCCATCTCCTGGATAGATGACTTAATCTTCCTGAGCCTCAATTGCACTTCTTAGAAAGGGAGGATATTTTCGGTCCTTATTTCCTAGGGCCATTCTGAGGATGAAATGAGATAGTTAGGAGAAAAATGAGTGCATATATGATGACACACACAGTGCCTACCTTGTATCACAGTCAGCATTTGGTAAGTGTTAGCTTTTTTTTTTTTTTTTTTAACTTGCCGTTGTACTGTAGTTCTCATAATTTTTTTGGTTTTTTTTTTTTTTTTTTTTTTTTTGGCCTTTCTTTAGCCTTAAGTAAGCACCAACTTTCTGGCTCCTGTGATTATATAAGCACTCACACCCTTGACCCCGTGCATGTGTGTGTGCATTTGGGTCTGTGTCATGTATTTACATTAGGCCGATCTTGTTTTCTATGGCCTGCATGTCCTGAGTTAGGAAAGTTCTCCAGTGTTCTTCAGAGGTGAGTGGGCCTCTCTCTGCTAAAATAATACACCAGCTTCCAGAGGCTGCACAGTGATGGCAGAAGGAAGTAGGCAGGCCGTGGTCCCATGGGCTGAGGATGTGATGCCATAACAATCAAATGTAGGGACTTAGAGAAAGAACTTGGGTCACAGCCAAAAAACTGAACTGCTGCTGATTGAACCAGAAAATCGGATGGGGTGTACAATATGATCAGTTTCTAAAGGTTTTCTTCTAGTTGTATTTGAACTCCCCCTCCCCCCCAACAAGTTATGATTTTTGAAAGACCTATTTAGGTGTACACAAGCAATTACTAGGAGACCTGTGCCAACATTAATTTGATTTTGCCCTTTAGCTCCTGCTTCCAGTAGTTTACCTTTTCCCCCCCGCTCTGATACCACTCCCTTGGATTCTGAAATACCAAAGGGTGTTCCATGGTGGCGTGCTGTGTTCATGGAGAAGACTGTGGGGTGTGGAATGTTGAGAGTGTACTGAGCACTGAGCATTTCATTAGCATAAATGAAACAATTCTTTCAGATTTTGAAAAGGTTAGTGAACATCATTAGCATTTGTATAATGAAATCTATAAAAGGAGGTTGAGTTATATTAAGCTGTATCTTCTTCCTTGTGCCTTCTTAGTATACCTAGATGATAGAAGCCATTTAAAGCACTGGGTCACTGGATGATTTGTTACTATATCTAAGCTGTATATATATTTGGGGTTTGATAAAGGGTTTCTTTGTGTAGCTCTGACTGTACTGGAACCTATTTTGTAGACCAGGCTTGCTTTGAACTTACAGAGATCTGCTTGCCTCTGCCTCCTGAGTGCTGGGTTTAAAGGCATGCGCCATCAAACATGACATTTGGATATGACTTCCAGTCCCTTTGAGTCATTGATTTGGCGACATTTTTATGTTGTTGTTGTTGTTAAAAGACTTCAACAGAGTTGAGCTTTTTGTGTAATCCATTTCCAGTTTTATTTTACCTTTTGTTTCAGAAATTACAAACTAATACAATGGTTTAATAAATCCCAATGGATTAATGCCATTAATAGATATTTTACTTATTTAATCTCTATTCTACCTACTTCTTACCTTGTATTACAGCATTTCAAGTAAATTCTAGTAATATATTAAATACTATCAATAGACATTTTAATATACACATGTATATGAAAATGAAACTTAGAAATTTTCTCATAACAGTTCCTTAATAACCTCAGCTTTCTTTTCTTTCCTTCCTTCCTTCTTTCCTTTCATTCTTCCTTCATTCCTTTCTTTTCTTTCTGTTTTTTAAGATAGAATTTCTCTGTGTAGCATTGGCTGTCTTGGAACTCACTCTGTAGATCCACTTGCCTCTGCCTCCAGAATATTGGGGTTAAAGGTGTGCACCAACACCGCCCAACTTAACCTCAGCTATTTAATTATGTTAAATTTTCTAATTGTGACTTTATTTATTGATTTTTCTATTACAGGCCCAGATATTCTGATTGTTTGCTCTATTCTAAGTTATTTATCTCCATTTTTAAAAGTTGCATTTTCATTTAATTATCTATTTCACATACCCTCTGTGAGAACTGGGCTAGTTTCCCAACCTATTTTAGCAACTTGTACCGATGTGTACAAATTATTCTACCTCTCATAGGCCTAGTTTCCTACATTGTAAATTTATAATGTTGAGCCAGACTGTCTTTATAGGCATTTATAGTTGTCAAATTTTGAGGAGAGGCTGGAAGAAACATTTTGACATTTCTCTGTGAGAAAGGAAGTGGATTGTTTTTGTTGTTGTTTTTAGAATGGACAAAACTTAGAGCTGAAGATAAAAGTTGGGTGGTGGTGTAGGAGGTTCTTTTAGAGATGTTTTTAGAAGAAATTCTACTCTCATGGAAGTTGGAATTTGGCTTTCAACCTATTGGTCATACATGCTATTCTTATACCTTTGTGAAAGGAGTGTGGTCCAGTGATGAAATGAAGTGAGCCATGGAGGAAAAACAAAACAAACAAAAAAACCCACCTCTATTCAGGATTTCATTTTAAAAAAAACCATGGAGGAATTATTTGTTGACACTTCTAGACTGCTATTTTAGACCAGACTAGAGAGGCTGGAGAGGTGTGAAGAAGCTAGCTGCTTTTCCCAAGAACCTGAGCTCAGTTCCCAGCACCCACACTGGGTGGCTTATCACCTGCAACTCCAGTTCCGGGGCATCCAGTGCCCTCTTCCGGTCTCCAAGGGCACCCGTACACATGTGGCATGCATACATACAAATAATTAAAGATATAGTAAATCTTAAAAGCAACTAGAAATCTGAAGAAAATACAAAAATCCCTCTGCGTAAAGACACGCACGACCTGTCAAGACAAGTTAGAGGCCCAAGATACAGGAGAGAAAGGATCTGAACACAGTAATTTCCAGAGGAACAAAGCACTCGTGTTTTGTTTTGTTTTCCTCTTTGAAGGCAATTTTAAAGTTATATTGATGTGCAGAAAATGTAGCAGTGTACCTTTGACCCAGTTTCCTGGTGTGTTCTTTGGCCTTTGCCTTTTCCGACTTGGTAGTACAAATCACAGATTTTGGACCCAGGACCTCATCTCCCCAGGGTCAGGCTGATCTCATCATATCTGTCATTGGAATTGGTCCTGATGGTCATCACTGGCTTAGCCAGAGGACCTTTGTCTTCTGAGTTGCCCCACTTGAAGGCAACCATGGTGCATGTCTTCCTATGGATGAGACGCTCAGCCTAGCCTTCTTCTTGGAGAAGTAGCAGGGACTCCCATCTTGCCACACAGGGCAGGCAGGAAACCCGCCAGCTGGATAGGGTCTGTATCACGAGTCATTACCACAAGCTGAGCCTTCTGTTCTCCACAAGGTGGTGAGCATACTGGCTCTTGCTTGGAAGATGGTGGTCTCTTAGTAGGGATGAGCCCTCTGCCGCAGTTCTCCTCTCAGCATAGACCAGCAGCCCTTGCTGTTCTCCTGCTTTGTTTCTCATTGGTACGTGTGGGTGAGTCACACAGCTTGGCAGTTGCTTGATGGTTCATGGCTTAGGCGAACTGGTTAATGGTAGGAGGCACTTTGGGCAGCTTATCATGATAGCCTTTTGCACTCTACCCTGCAGGGTATCAAAGCAGACGCTGAGACTCATAGCCAAACTTTGGGTAGAGTGCATGAAATCTTATGAAAGAAGGGGGAGATAGAAAGATCTGGAGGGGACTGGAGCTCCACAAGGAGACCAGCAGAACTAAAAAATCTGGGCACAGAGGTCTTTTCTGAGACTGATACTCCAACCAAGGACATTCAGGGAGATAACCTAGAACCCCTGCACAGATGTAGCCCATAGTAGCTCAGTATCCAAGTGGGTTCCCTAGTAAGGGGAACAGGGGTTGTGTCTGACAAGAACTCAGTGGCTGGCTCTTTGATCACTTCCCCTTGAAGGGAGAGCTGCCTTACCAGGCCACAGAGGAAGACAATGCAGCCAGTCCTGATGGGACCTGATAGGCTAGGGTCAGATGGAAGGGGAGGAGGACATCCCCTATCAGTGTACTGGAGGAGGGGCATGGAAGGAGAAGAAGGAGGGTGGGACTGGAAGGGGATGAGGGAGGGGGCTACAGCTGAGATACAGAGTGAATATACTGTACTTAATAATAGATAAATAAAGAAAAATTTAAAAAGATAGCCGTTTGCGACAGCAGTATGAGGTAGCAGGGTCATTTGACAAAACAAGTGAGATTTCTTTATGGCTGGATATCCTGTCTAGTGCTAAATTTCTTAAGCCCTTTGTCAAGCAAGACGATTCACCACCTTTTTGGCACCCTGTTTCTTCACAGCAGCGGGGGCTGGGACATTTTCCTTCCTGTGTCCTGGCTTCCTTTAGATATATTGCTTAGCCATAGAAGATGTATTATATTTTTAGTCTGTGTCAGTGGACTGGGACTTGTACCTACCTGGAAGGAAGATAGGTAAAACACCCCAGATTTCTATTTGAGAACCATCAGGACTGACTCTTTAGAAGAAAGAGTGAGCAGAAAAGGGGTTAGTTCCACAAAAACTGAGCTGAACGTAAGTCTGATCAGACTAGATTCTAGACTCTAGAGGGATTAAGGTGTCTAGACCGTCCACCGGAAGCAGAGTTACTTCACTCTGGGAAAAAATGGCACCGTCCAGGATGGTGTTTAAGTAACCTCTCATGTAACTTCTTTAGTTAAAACCTCCTGTACTTCGACAAAAAGAGCTAAGAAACACGAGAAGATAGTAAGTATGTGAAGTAGGAAACGAGATGGTAGAAGACACACTAGGACTATAGATAACAGAATCAATCATCAACTGTACTTCTATATCATTAAAATTAGTATTTTTTTATTAGCTACTCTCTTGTTGTTGCAAGAAGATAGCCTAGAGAAGCTGCTTAAGGAAGGAGGAAGGAGTCATTTTACTTCAGAGGATGCAGAACGTCATGTCAGGAAGAGAATGGCAGTCAGAGTTTGAGGCAGCTGGTCATACTGCATCTGAAGACACAAAGTAGAGAGAGATGAATGCTTCCCTCAGGTCACCCTTTCCTTGGTTGTTCAGTCTAACATTCCAGCCCATATGTTGGTGCTGTGCACATTCAGGGTGGGCCCTCCTTCCTCAGTTAATCCTGACTCCAGAGCCCTTCTCATACACACCCTGAGGCATGTCTCTAGGTAATTTAAGTCCATTCAGGTTGGGAATTAAGGTCAACCATTCTAGAGATGAAGCAATTACAAGAGTGGAAATCCAGAAAACTGGAAATGAATAACTAAATACAAGGATGTAACTGGAAAAAACATAGCTAAAGTTAACAACCCAGCGAATAGTTTCATGGTAGACTTAACATGTTTGAAAAGTCATGAGCTTTTCTTTTCTCCCGTTCAGTGTGTTTTTTTGAAAGAATTTTTTGTTTTGTTTTGTTTTAGAGACAGGATTTCTCTATGCAGCCTTGGCTGTACTAGACTCACTTGGTAGAGACCAGGCTGGCGTCAAACTCAAGAGCTCTGCCTGCCTCTGCTTTCCCAAGTGCTAGGATTACAGGAATGTGCTACCATGTACAGCTCTTAAACATTTGTAATTGTAGAAAATTATATACAAAAGTATAGTGAGAATAGTAGAGTAGATCTCAGTATTCCCATGGCTTAGGTTTAGTAACTTCTAAGTCATAACTAAACTTATTTAGTCCACACGTGCCACCTCAGACTTTTCATATTCTGTTACCCTGAACATTGATATCATCACGTATCACATTATTTCATTATTAAGTAATTCACTGTCTATACTTCCATTGTAGTCATCACAGTATTTTGCTGATTCCCAGTGTTGTTGTTGGCCTTTCTGGTTCTAGGATGGATGGGTGTCCAGGAAACTCACAACTAAGAGGCCTGGGATGGTATCCCAGCGCTTGGATGAGACAGTGTCCCAAGGGTATCCTGAGACACAGGAGCCCAGGAACCACACAGCTCTGGGAGAAGGCCTCCTTAGCAGATACTTTGTAGCTTCCAGGGGAGGGTTACCCAATCCCTAATGAGCTGAGGAAATTAGGAGCCTGTGCCCTGCTTCTTCTACAGCCATTGCAGTTTCTAGGGGAGGGTTACCTCAACCCCTGATGAGCTGAGGAGCTTAGGAGCCTGAGCTCTGCTCCCTCTTCATTTCTTCTTTTTTCTCCTTCATTGCTTTTCCCAACGAGGGAGTCACACCAGGCAGTAAATCTCCCAGAAGAAATTCATTGGAGGGATGAATCCAGGAGTCGCTCTTGTGAGAAGGCAGAAACGGGGCAGACACAGTGTTTATATAGGATTTCTTAGGGGGTGGAACTTTCTAGAGGTTGGGGAGCACAAGGATTGGTGGGCTTTTCTGTTCAGGGATTGGTCAGTTCTCCTGCTCAGGGATTAGTGGGTTTTTGTCCAGACTTTTCATCTCAAATGAGCATAATTTGGGATGAGTCCTGCTGAGGGGCTGGAGATGACAGTTACAGAGGTCTTGGGGAGGAGCTGGGCTGCTGGAGCTTTCTCAGGCAGGAGTCTGGCCATTTTTCTGCCTTGAAGGGTTATAAAGTCTACAAAGTTTATACAATTTCCAGAGTCCACGGCTGGGAAGCCGTTCCGCAGCATGAATAGCCAACAGGGACAGAAGAGGAGGTGCTGCTTTTGTGGGCAGCTCCTGTGAAGACAGGAGGCTGAAGAAAAAGAATGTCATCATCACAGACGGCTCCCAAGGGGGGCAAGGAGGCATTCTGAGGCAGGAAAGGAGTCGGCTTCCATCATAGCAGTAGGCTGAGACAAGGCAGCTTCCACGGAGGCACTGACAGGAGCTGCCATTTTGTCTCCTCCAGTCTTCACAGCCCCAGGGAGGAAAGGAAGGGCTGGCAATGAGCCACTTGAAGCTTTAGTTGGCCAGTTGCTCAAGGACTAGACACAGTCCTCGAGGGGGGTGTATGCATCTGGGGAACTAGCGCCCCCTGTGGCTGCTGTGGCTGGGGTTGGGCAGTGGGCTGCTCCAATTCTTTGCTGCTCTGGCAAGGTTGGTGGCAGTGGGCCACCATGGCTTCGGGGTACAGCTGTTCGATATCTCTGCTGAGGAATCTGCTTTGATTGCTGCTGCAGCGATGGAGGGGCTACAGATGGCTTTATTATTATGATCATGTGAATACTGAACATCGCTTTGTTGACTTCTTGTGTAACTTTGGGTTATTATTATTTTTTTGACCTGATAATTGTATCTCGATTGTTTAATTTCCTAAATATTTGGCATAGTTTATTCCTAATCCTCTGACTAAATTTTTATGTTGATATCAGTATGGTTATATACCTTAGGTGCTCTGATGTTCTATTTCCCCCCAGGAATCATCTTTCTAGTAGTTACTTGGGATCCTGCCCCTGAAAAAAAATTTCTCAGTTTTTTCCCCCTCTGTGCTTGCAACATAGCGTTTCTTACCTGCCCTTCTGCACTGAATGCCAAGTCAGTGGGATCCTTGGTTTTCCACTTTCTTAGTGTCCTTACCAAGCTCAGAAGAGCCACCACTTTCATGTACCCTTGGAAGGAAGGCCAGTTAGGTAGACTTTGTGCTCTCAAAGCATCTTGGTCTGCTTTTATTCTTAATATGAAGACTATGAAGGCTGGCTTAGCCTTCTAGATGGTGAGTAATTTCCATGAGGCCTTTGAAGATATTTTTCTCGTTGTCTTCTACCTCCCATTGTTAGTGGGAGGGTATATGCTATTGGGATCAGCAATTCAAAACCTTCTGGAATGTTTAGGACTTGTATTTACCTTACTTTTCTGAAATTTCAAGATGATATGCTATGGGTGTATTTTTATCCACCATGTAAAGAACATTAGAGCCTTTCAGTTGTGCTCTTCAGTCTGGAAAATATACTCCAATTATGGTCTTTTTCTTCTCTCCATCTCCTTTGGTACATTGCTCAGGATTAGAGTCTACCTTGCCTCGCCCCCTCCTTCTCCTCCTTCTCTCCCTCTTTCCCCTCCTCCCCTTCCTCCTTCTCTTTTATCCCCTCCTCTTCCCTCTCATGTGGCATTGCTATTCTTTTGAATCAAAATTAGAACAAGGCATGCTTTTTAATGTCTTAAACAGTTTATAGTCTTGTAAAATTCTGGCCTCAATTTTAAACAAAGACCTTATGAATTGATGACATAGCTTTCAGTGGGCAGTGAATGAGTGGTTATGGAGTAGAACTTGAGTGTGAATTATTTTGTCCCCAGACAAAGGTAAATCAGACAGATGTCAGGGGACAATGGCTCAGTGGGTAAAGGTACTTCCATGTAAGCCTGATGACAGGAGTTCAGTCCCTGGAGAGTAGAAATGATTCCCAAAAGTTGTACACACACACACACGACAGGTGCACACCTGCACTTGCACACACAACAGTAAGATTTATAGAAATGGACTTCAGTTTCATGCAAACTTGGTTTTGCTTCCCACTTTGCTGTTACTGGTTTCTAAGGAGAAATCTTATGTCCTCTACAAGCCTCAGTTTCCCTGACTCTAAAATGGATGCAACAATAGCAATTATCAGATACTAATTTAAATATGATAGCTTATGTGGCAGGCCTTTAACCTTGACGCTGGCCTCGATGAAGAGACCATCTAATGGCAAGTGGAAACTGCTTAGGAGAGATGGAATGTCAAATGACTCTTGAAGTCTTTCTCTAGTTCTGCTTGTCTTCCTGGCTGTGGGATGGTTAAGCTATTTCTCTTCAGGTTTGGCTTTGGTTTCTTTAAGTTTAAAAATGAGATAGCATCTCTCTCTTTCGGGTACTGCCAGTAAGGACTGTGCACAACAGGATGTTATGAACAACAGTTTTACCTGTGTTTGGCCAAGTGTCGTTAAGACGAGGAAATACTGGGCTGGAAAAATGGCCCAGTGATTAAGAGCACCGGCTGCCCTTCCAGAAGACCTGAATTCATATTCCCAGCACCCACAGGCTGGCTCAGAACCATCTGTAGTGGGATCTGATCTCCATAAAGACAGAGCACTCATATACATAAAATGCATGAATTAATGAATCTAAAATAATTAGACGAGGAAATACTGCAGCATTCCGGTAATGGGAGCTTTGTTTGTTCTCCACAACCTGCTCCTTGTGGTACTTTCGTGGGCTAGGGTTTCCTTGAGAGCTTATATCTAATTACCTGTAGTGATTATTTCCATGTGTTCATGTAGTGCAGTGAAGGTGACCTTGGTAGAATTAAGGATTAAAATCAGCTGCCTTGCCTAGAACACCATATAAAGAAAATATATAGTAGTTGCTTCATTCCAAATCCCAAGATTCCCTCTACTTCAGATGGGATAGCATATAGAAATTCAGTTATTGAGAATATTTGGTTTATTTCTTTATAACAGTATGGAACTTACTCCTTTTTTTTTTTTACATTGGTGAGCAATATGGTAATGGGGACTCACATACTTTTGGAAGTGAAAAGTAGCTTAGGGACTATGTGATTAAAATTTTTAATTTTATTGATGAAGAAATTAAGCTAGGGAAAGGCTGATACTTGTCCAAGACACAGCTGTGAACTAGTGAAGCCAAAGAATATGGCTATGTCTCTTAAATTTCAGCCCAAACACTACTGTGTTTAAATATATATCTGTAGATATATATCTCGTAAGTGACAAACCATAGTGGAAAAGGTAGAATCCAAAGGGTTTTCTAAACAAGTTATTTGAATTATGCAAGAAAATTAAAAAAAAATCAGTGAATTGGGATTTGGTAAGCATTTTTGAGTTTCTAAATTAACACCCTAATTTTCATATGCTACAGGGCTATTAATTATGTATTTCTTTTAAATTATTGAACTCAAAATGTATCTAAAGCATCAATTTCTCCTGTTTTGAGAATTTTGGTGGTCACAGCTGTTAACTTGTGCATCATGGTCACAAATCCTTGCTAACATGCCCAGGTAATTGGCTTCTTTTGGCAGGTACCTTCCTCCGTAGCAGCCACCCTTTTGTCAGAATTTGTTGTTATACATCATCGCAATGATGAGTACACAGGGTTGTAAAGTCCTGTGAACTGCAAGGAAGCCACACACCAGTGAAATCCAGGAGACATTCCTCTGATTGGCAGCAGAAGGCCCCAGCTCTCCGCACATAATACCTTTTATTTTGGGGGAAAAATGGATTTTAGAAATAGCCTTCATCAGAAGACTTACAGTTCAAGAATGTAATTCATGCTTCTGAGGGGTGGAGTGCTTTTCAATATTGCATCTTTTCTTCTACGCTAAGTCAAGGTCCAGATTTGGAATTCTATTGCTTTTTGTGTGTGTTTTGGCATAACAGCACGATCCTGGAAGTGGCAGAATTGGGGCAGTGCCCGCAGAGCAGAAAGTCCCGCAGTGAGCGCCATGCTTTAACTAATTGGCCCAAGGGCCCCAGCATCCTTGGCTGCAGGTGTGCGGTGGGAATTTGAAAGTTTAGGTGTGTGCTTGCCCCTTCTCCATTTTAAGTCGTTTTTTTTTTTTTTTTTTGAGATGTTGGCATTTCTCTGTCTTCTATGACCCCACTGTGCTGCAACCACAGAGAAGGAGCCCAGCTGGGAGGAAAGGATAAACAATGCCTTCTAAACCGTGTCCTTTATGTCCTTTCTTAACCCTTCCCAGGTTTTTCACATGTGTTTTTACATACACATGTGCATTTTGCTCCTTGAATAGGAGCATAATATAAATAATAGCTCCGTGCTTATTTTTTTTAATCATGACACAGAGCTAACCTTTTTTTTCTTCTTCTTTTTTTCAACAAATGTCTTGGTGTTCATCTTAGAGACAGGGGTCTCATTTTTATTCAGTTCTCTTACAGATTTTCCTTTCTTCCTCAGGTGGGCGGAGTCCTTCCCATTCTTAAAGGCATCTCTCACTTACATCTGGGCTGCCTGGAGGGAGGCTTTTTCTAACCTAGGAAAAAGGCAGCTGGTGAAAGCATAGGAATACAGTTAACTGTCACTGCCTGCATCTCCCTGTGTCCTCTCGGCATATGAGAGGTGGTATGTGTTTGCGAGTTTCCCAAAGTCGGCTCTAGGAAGCTGCAGAGCATGGACAAATGAGTGGGTGGTTGGGTACTGTCACTAGCGAATCCTTAGATGAGACAAAATGAAGCAGAAAATGAAGATACTTCACCGTCAGAGTTTTCAAGGTCAGCGCTGCTGTTCACTTTTGCTTCAAGTCAGGTTAGTGCAGGACCTCATTCTAGCAGCTTCGAGTGCCTTCCTGGACAGGAGGGAGGTCCCAGCGCTTCGAAAGCTGTTCTCAGGAAGAGCGGACAGAGTCCCAGAGGAAACTGAAATGTCAGGTTTAGCCTGCCTTCCAGCAAGCGGGCTACACTTCAGACAAGTAGTTTTCAAACTTTCTTTTCAAAAGTTCCGTCTTTACCATCTCCAGTACACAGAAGGGAAAAAGTGGTGTGGGAACTGTAGGTTTTGGTGGTGTTGGGGATCTGGTTGGTCTTCTTCAACAATTCCAGCAGCTTGCAAGCTTCCCAGAGCACAGGCTGAGAGATGGTTGACTAGATAGCATTGCTTTTCAACCAAGGCTTTATGCTTTTTTTCTTGTCTATAGGGAGAATTTAGGTGCTATTAAGAGTCTCTGTTTTACACACAGTTTCAAACAGGAAACACCTTCCTTCTGGACCTTTTTTAATGGGCCCACTCTTACTTTGTTAAGTTGAAAGGTCGGCCCTTCTGTTGGCTGAAGATACCCTGTATCTTCACTTCAGTTAAATTTTAGCCACTAAAAGAAAAGTTGAAAATATTTGAACTGGAGAAACTTGCTTGTAAGGCCAGCCAGCATTTCTACAAATTCCAAAGCCTGTAAGATTGATTGCTTTTAGTGTTTGCTATGGCCAAATGATTAACTAGGCCTGCAACGAGGCCTCTGAGTTGTGATTTATGCTATGAGTGCAGAAAGGATGTTTGCATATAACTATCAGATTTTTTTTGAGGCCCTTTAAACCTTTTTTATCTTGGGGACAGTCACTATTTCCATCATTTTTCTTTCCTTTTGTATTTTATTGTCTTCCACCAGAGGCCCAAGCCAGCCTCTTAATATTTAGAATTTGGTGGATCAAGGTTTTCTAGGGGACCCCCCTGAGTCTGTGGGAGAGAAGCGTGCTTCAGATGTTCTTAAGTTTTTTTTTGCCACCACCAACGAGGGAGTAGATTTTATGATTAGCCAGTTTCCCAGACTAACAAAACACAGTTCTCACAAACAAACTGAAGTATGTCATAATTATTTAGAATTTCAAAGTGAAATGTATGCCGATCAAAGCTAGGACCAGCTTTTATGGAATTTTCCCTCTAACACCTTTTCTCATATTTTTTATTATGGACGGAGAATTCTAGTTTCTCCACATTGAAATAGGGTGTTTTATTAAAACAAGAAAAAGTCTTGATGAGGGTGGCCTAGAGGCACAAACCTTTAATTCTAGCACACAGGAGGCAGAGGTAGGTAGATTTCTGTAAAGTCAAGGCCATCCAGGGCTACATAGTGAGGCCCTGCCTCAAAAACAAAAACAAAACAAAACAAAAAACCCCCAAAAGAATAACAACAAAAAAGCCAACCAACCAACCAAAGCAACAAATGCTCTCTGAGCATCCAGGATGTGCCATTGGGCTTACAGGTCGCCGAGATGCAGATGTGGACAGAGTGAAGCCCCGTTCTCATTTTTTAGTAGCTCTGAAAATCCAATCTGCTGAGGAGTCCTCTGTCCCACTCTTCCCATAACACATTGTTTGAGGGATTCGGTATGCTGCAGGGTGTGAAATCCGGCATGCTGGTGGGGCTCTTATTCTCTGTGCCTTTAGAGCAGGGCTGATAGAAGATGAAGGGCAGATCTCTGTTCTGAGTACAGTGACACAGGTTCTTAACGCATGCTGTCACTCACAGGTAAGTGAAGGCAGAGGAGGACAATTGTCTTTTAAAATCCACCCCCCCCCCCCAGGTGTAATGCAGACCTAAAGAGAGCAGTATTCCACGGTGATTCTCCGGTAACAAACACCAAGAGATCCGAGACCCCTCCTCTGTGGACTCTCTGCCTATGGTGCAGAGGGTGGCTCTTTCTTTTTCTTATCTTTCTGCTATACAGCAGGAGTTCAAAGGCTGAGCAGCCAACCAGCATCTTCAGGAATTCTTCCTTGTTTTTGGGAAGGTGTGTTGACTTTTAAAGATAGTGAATACCTTTGTTTTCTTGGGCAGTAAGTGCTTTCATCTGAGGATGGATGGAATCATACGTGTCAATACCGTTCTGAAAGGGACCAATTTAAAGGAGCAGCTCAGATGCTCAGCCCATCTGCTCTGTCACACCGCAACATGGTTTGTTGTATGATTATCCTGTGCTTTAGAACAGAAGCCTTTTCTGGTGAATCTATGTATGTCTGGAGAACTGTCTTTTATATTGGCTTTTTGAAGGCAGTTTTGTCCTGCCTGTAGGAAGACTAAGAAATAAGTAGAAGACTGGGTGGTTTAAAGCAACAGAAGATATGAGTCAGGTGGAGTTTCTTGCCATGATATCTTTGTGAAAAGGTGAAAGTTGTTTATCTCAGACTCCCATGGAGAATAATGCACCTGGCAGATTTTAAATGGAGTCCATGTTTTAACTTAGAAGTGATCTTTCAACTTATATCCACGTATTAACTCCCCGACAGAAGCAAGCAGTTTTAGTTTAAGAAATGCCCATGCCAGGCATGTGGCATAGACCTTTAATCCCAGGGGAGGCAGAGGCAGCTGATCTCTTCAAGTTTGTGGCTAGCCTTGTCTTTGTAGAGAGTTCCGGGGCAACCAATGCTGCATAGTGAGACACTTGTTTCCCCAACCCAACCCAACCCAACCCAACCCAACCCAAACCAAACCAAACCAAACGAAAGCAAACTGAACTAAACCAAACAACTAACAAAAACAACAAAATCAAAACAGAGCAAAACACTCTTCTTTTGCACATTTTTGTCTAGTATTTTTTTTAAGTAATAAAACATTTTCCAGATACTTGCTGTTCAATGGAGTGGTCCAAAGCCCATAACTCTCACAGACTAATTATGTTTTGGAGAGTCTGTGTGTTCGTTGTTCAGGCATTTATGAAGCTCTTACTGCATGTGGCAGGACAATAGGAAGGAATGTGTGCTCTGCTTCTTGGCTTGAATGTAGACCTGATGGTGGTGGTAATGCTCCCTGAATGATATAACTGTAAATTGATGAACATTTCTCCAGGAAATGGGTCTCATCACCCGCAGTCACGTTCCACCCACCCACCAGGCCTGCTCACTTCACTGCCTAAATATAGGTTAGCGCTCTCCACTCCCTTCTGCTCTCAATGACCTGCCATAGCTTGAACTTCCATTTTTGTTTGCCAATTGTGGCTGGAGTGTAAAGCTCCCACGCCCCCACTCTTTTCATTTGTGTTGTGACTCCTCTCATATTCACTCCCAGGCTCTTCCACGCTCAGCCTTCAATGATATTTTAACCCGAAGATTGGTTATATCCCTAGATGGCTTTTCCTGTTTTGTTTTAACAGCATACAAAACACTCTGATGCTGTTCTGGCCAGGTTCAATTTCTCCACCTGTATGCTGTCATCTGGAGTGTTCATTGACCCTGTCTGTTCAGCTGTAAGGTCTGTGCTGACGGGGTCTATGTCTGCATGTATGTGTTGCACTCTGCCATCCAGAATGGTGATAGAAGGATTGTATGTGCTTTTGTAGAACTAACTGAATTATGTCTACCCTCTAAAACTTACCAAGTATCAGCTTTTTAGCAAGCCAAACTGTATTGCCTTTGTCTAACCCCACAAATACTTGCTTGATAGATTCAGCATTGTTTGTCAGAACATTTTGAGAAATGGAAAATAGATGGTTCTTTCCTATTATGTGTAATACAACTCCAAACACGGACACATACACACGCGCACACACACTCACACACACACACACACACACCATTTAGCACTTGAAAGTGTTAAAGGCTGTCTATGTATTTCATGAGGTTGTCCTCCCCCTCATCTGACATGGGGAGGATTTATTAATTTCTAAAATGACAGTATGGAAAGTAGAGCAGTTGTCGAGATTTTTCCCACAACTCAGTTCTCCCCAGTGTCTTTTGCCTTTCTGCTATCTTGAGTAGAGGGCCGTTAAAACAGCTTGCATTGTGACATCAATTCTAGCATTTACCCAGTGACATTTAACCAAAGTTTATGGGCCTTGTGGTGTGTTGAGGCCTCTCGCCCAACTTCATCAAATGCTTTACTTTAGAAATCTCTGGAATAATCTTCTTCGGAAGATTATTTTGTTGTGTAACATTTTTTTTTTATATCCTACAAAATCTGGGTAGTTGATATTATTAACTGTGATTTTACTTCTTCACAGCTACTTGTAGTTTATGTGTTATTTTTCCTTATTTTTTGTTTCTTAAGTCTATGAGGCCTCGTAAACCTCTGTACAGCTAATCCGTTCATGTGGCGTGCTCTCCTTGCTCAGAATGGCACTCGCCATAGGGTTGGTGGCTCGAGTTGTGTTTCAAGGAAAGACATAGATGGAGACAGCACCAACATCTGCCAATGCTAATCCAAGGATGCTCTTTCTTCAGCACTGTGCTTGCTTTGTACCTTTTAAGTTCCAAAGAAATTCACCTGACATTGAGAAGATCAGAAAGTATTAAAAGTTTTAGCTCATTTTAATTGCATTTATGTAATTTTATTCTCATAACTACTTGAAATGATTCTGCTTGTTCTTATTTTAAAACACATACAAAACTAGGAAAATCCATCCTTAATCCCCATGAAGAGAAACAAAAATAAGCAAACTGGCAATCTTAGCGGATGGGTAATTAAACCCAAACAAAGGCAAGTGATCTGAGAGTCAGTACGCATAGTCATTCTCTTCAGGAGATTAAATGCCTTTGAACTTTTAGCAGCAGATGCTTGCCTTGACCCCAGGTCTCTTCCCCTCTGTGTCTGACACTCGTCCACCATCATTTCTCTGGTCTGTGAGGAAGAGAGGGCATGAGGTGGATCATGACTGTGACAGCCAACTGTAATGATGGGGTGTTAGGTCTATTCAGTACATCATTCTCTTCTGTCTTCATCTGATACTAAATACTGAGGTTGTTGCTTTATCCTCTTAAGGTTTTTGATACCATGGCATGGCCATCTCTCTATCCTTAGCACTCAGGATAGAATGTGGTTTCTGGTAGGCGGGGTACCCTTGCCTAAGAACCCCGCCTCCCACCATGTGGACTGCTTAACGTTAAAATAGACTAATACAATCTAAGCAGAACATGTTTAGCATGTGGTTGGTATAAGAATAATAGTGTTGCTAGGCGTGGTGGCACACACCTTTAATCCCAGCACTCTGGGAGGCAGAGGCAGGTGGATCTCTGTGCCAGCCTAGTTAACACAGCAAGTTCTGGGGCAGCCAGGGCTATATTGAGAGACCTTGTCTCAAAAAACAAACAAAAAAATAAAAGAAAAGAAAAAGAGTGTTATCATTTGGGAAACAAAGTGAAGGAGCAAATTAAATTGACCTAATTTTATTCCAAGTACATTTGCAAAGAATAAAGTAAACAGAACAATTTGTGATGAAAAGCGAAGTAAGCAGAGAAAATCCAAGGCAGGGTGAGCCAAGTTATTTCTCAAAATGTTTATTTCTGGTATGACCTTCTCTTCAAGCTAACTGATGAGACAATCATTTGCTTCCTCTAGTCAAGAAACACACAGACGTTTAGGGCTTATTTATAACCTCCTGCAAAGAGCAAGCAGTGAAGAAGAAAGCCCAATTATGCCTTTCCTACCCAGTGCTTCCGTGTGGCCATGATGAAATGTTCTGCTGCTTGTATCTTGGTTTCTTTTACATCTGAGCAAACATACCTGCCTCACCCTCCCACCCCGCTCCTACCCTTGCACAGTTTGGTAGTCAGTTTGGTAGTCTCTTATGGAAGGGTGAAACACATGGCCTCTTGAAGAGTTGGTCAGTGGGCTTTCAATGGGATCTCTGTTAGCTCATTTTCCACCAGGGAGATGCATTTCTTCCCCAAAGCTGTGATCTAGGAGAGTTGCCAAGCAGCTAGAGTTAAAAAAAATACACAAAACCCAGCAAACAACGTAATTCTTTCATGTGGCCATCTCTCCCTTTGTGCTCATTATGCTAGCTGCTGGCTGACCAGTTCTGAAAGAGAGCCCATGCATTCCTATGCCTAGGGCTGTTTCTGAGCTCTTAGAATCTCAGTCAAAGCTTGATTTCAAGCAGTTAGCCACTTAGCACTCAAAGGGTGGATGTCCAAGATGGAATTGAGAAACTCCAGAAGTTTATCAAAGGGCTTTCAGTTCTACTTTTGTGAGCTCCACAAAACATTTGCAAAGGTTCTGTTTCCCTAGCAAGAAAGAGTACCATGGGGTCCTTGTGTTTCAGAGGTGGTCCGGCTCTTCCAAAGGATCTATAGCGAGGCTTAAAACTCTAAGGTGTTTTCTTCAGATCTTGTGCTGGACTAAAATGACCAGCTAGTTAGTAGAATTTGGCTTCCCCTTGCTTCGCTCTGTGTCTTATAGTGAGCAGAGTTCTCCTGACCAGTGCAAACAGTGGTGCCTACCCAGACAATAAAGGTCATTTTTCTTTCATATTGCTGTGAGAGCTCAAATTTGACTTGTGTATTAGAGTCCTCAAAGAAGCAGTTGCTTTGTATTTTCTTTAATACCGAAATGAGACACTGTCCCCATGTAGCTTTGGCAGTCTACAAAATGACCCTGTTATCATGGAGGCCTTTGGGATGATTGAATGGAATCGACTGATTCTAAATGTTGCAGCATTAGTGACGAATGCCCAAGAATCACTTTGGGGACCTAGAAAAAACACAGTTTAATCTCAGTTGTTTGCCCATCATACTGCCACTGTGGTGACTTTCCTATGGCATTGGTTCTAGTGGAAGAGCCGCTGCTGAGGTCAATAGTGCAGTGGCCATCTCTTCCCTAGTCCTTTTTCCCTGTTGCTGCTGCCTAGGGGCCCCACATGCTCTTGCACCTGACCTTTGAATCCCACCTGACCTTTGAATCCCACCTGACCTTTGAATCACTGCTAACAGGTGCATTCTTTTGATTTCATTTCTTAGTGGCCAAAGTAAGTTTGGTTTATCTTATTGACATGTGTGTGCTCTCCTTTCCCAGAATAAGTGCTTGATTATGCCACTAGTGCTTTAGGCAACGGAGGTCCTTTTGATACAGAATTAAAATTATGATGGCTGGTGTGGCCATGGTGAGGAAGCGTTGTCCCAAAGATGGCTTAGAGTCATTTGCTATTAACCGGGAGGGTTTAAATGTAACCAGTCAGACAGTAGCTGAAGCTCCGACACTGAGGATAGCCCTTCTCAGTCACATGACTGGGATGTGGGCATGCACAGTTTCTCCATCCTTACACTTCCTGAAGAAAGTACAGAATTGGCCTATGGGGTCCTTCAGCAGAAAGCTGTCAAGTTCATAGGCAAAGCCCTTCCTCTGATGCTGCATCTGAGGGGAGAATGATGTATGTAGGGATGGTGGGTGGATACAGAGAGGGGTGTGCCCAATGAACGCAGTCAGGATGAGTGTGGTGGCTTGGATGGGACAGAGGAAGAGAGTCTTTGTGGAGGGACATGAGTCGAACCTTGACATGGCACAGGACTTGAACAGTATAAGTTATAGCTCCTGGTTACCAGAGACTCTACGGGAATACTTCTGCATGGTCATAGGAAGTGGCAGGAAAAGAGAAATTCTTGTTTGGGCTGGAACTTTTCACTGTGACTCTGTTCTGAGCCATATGGATTAGAAATCATAAGTCTGTAGCAGTGATTAACATTCTAAAAGCTTGGTGGGGTTTACCTCTAAAAAGAACTTGTAACCTGTTTCATAATTATTCACAGGGTATTATTGCTTTCATTCCTAGTCACTGAGGATGTTTTCTTCTCCCAGGAGAGAAAGATAAGATAATTATTCACAATATAGAGATGGAGACTTCATGGGAAGATCTGGCTGTCTGGCTTCTCCTGAACATTTGGAAGCCTTGGGACATTAATTCCGTATTCTGTGACGACTGATGTTCTCTGACCTTTCAGTTTTCCTCATTAGATGGACTTGCTGTTTCACATAGCTGTTTTCATAGGTACTGGTCGCTTTCTTTCTGTATGTATTGGGGGTTACTGTTTCTACCAGGTACTAGGTCAGAGGTAGACAAGGGATGGATACTGTTATTCCTGCTACGTATTACTACACTGTGTGCACGGTGATGTAAATTGTGGAATATATTTCCTTTTGAGTATTTCCTTTCATTTCTGAGCTATTGTGACACGTTCATATGGGTATAGAATACACTGTCATTGTATTTGCCCCATTACTTCCTGCTGTCCCCTGACTTTCCCTCTGAACCTATATACCTTTCCCCACCTATACACCATTAGAGAAAGTGACAACCTTTCCTGCAGCAACCATTAACAGTCATTAGCTCCTCAGGAGGGGATGTGCCTCATGGACAGTTCCTCTATCTAGGATGGAAAGCTGGAGGGTCCACTCTTAGGTAGGCATAGCTGCTGTGTGCTCACGGTTATAATGGTATGGCATAGCCAGATGGCAATGTTTCCCAACACTCTTCCTTATCCGCCAGCCTCCAGGGTATTTCAGTGCTTCTTTTGTTAAGCGCAAGTCACTTAAAAGTCTTTACACACCTGTCTTATGGGAAAGGGAGAGAAATAGGATTGTTTTAATTAGGAGTACTTTTTCTTTTGATGAGCATTTGTCCTTCCGGGCTTCCAATCCATTGCCTGTGTTGCTAAGGGGGGCTGAAATACATGTCCAAACTCTATTGGTTTTCCCTACATACATGGAATGTGGACGCTTGGCTGAGGCTTCCTTAGTGTGAACACTGACTGCCACATACAAACGTGCTAAGAAAAAACTCTATCATTGAGTGTAAATGGAGTGTGAAACATCAGGGCCTGGGTAACCCTTGCAACCCTCAGCCTAGAATGTCTTGGCTTCTGTCAGGGTGGTCACAAGGCTGCAACTTTCTGCCCCAGCTTTTGTTTTTCATTTGATTAAAGTCCTGATGCTGTATTAGGGGTATGTTTGGTATGTCTGTGTTACCTGCCTGAAAGGTCTGGGGTTTGGGGCTTGAGAGTGACACTGATGTACGTAAATTGTCTTCTTGGAGAAGAGATTTATTAGAAGAGCTATTAATACCACAAAATGACAGCCTGACAGGGGCTCTGTGACAGCTTAGGTCCCTGAGGCAGAGTGGGAGGTCCCTTCTTAAAGGTTTCGAGTGAGGGGGAGGCTCTATTCTGCTTTGCTGATGACTAGTCCACAGTCTATGATTTCACTCAGGACTTTTCTGACTCCCAAAGAGTAGGGGAAAGAGTTGCTGTGTGTGTGTTGGTCAGTCTGTCTGTCTGTCTTTCAATTTAGGAAAATAACATCTGCCCTTGAAGATGGGGTGGAGAGGGGAGTATTGTGAGCAGAGGGAGACTGCAGGTGGGCCTGACTTGAGCAGCCTGTGGTGTGGGCTCTAGCACTGTCAACAGCCTGTTCCAGCAGGTGCTTTCACAGCCCTAGAGCCTCCACATTTCATCTTGGACTGTCAGCTCTTCTCTGTGAAAGGAAGGAAGTTCTCTCTGCAGAGGACTCATTGTGGTGGGGACTGAGCTGGTTGACAGAAGGTGGTCTTCAAGGAGTGCTTCTTTCAGGAATGTGTTTGATGAAGATGAATGTGATTGTCCATTTTCCAAGTCTCAATTCCATGAATTCTTGAAGCCCTTGTAACCAGCTGTAGAGCTGTGGCCAAAAGATACACAAAGTACTAATTGATTGATATATTTCTCTCTCTCTCTCTTTTTAAGATTTTTTGGGGGGGGCAGTGTTGTTGATTGACTTGTTTGGAAGACAGAAAAACAAGTTTACTCCCATGGTTTAAAATGATTCCATATGCAAATAGATCCATGTTTATCACCCTGCACAAAACTGAAGTCCACATGGATCTAAGACCTCAACATAAAACCAGACACACTAAATCTGTTAGAAGAAAAATTGGGGAAGAGCATTGAACTCATTGGCACAGGAGACAACTTCCTGAGCAGAACACCAACAACACAGGCTCTAAGATCAACAATTATTAAATGGGACGTCATGAAACTAAAAAGCTTCTGTAAAGCAAACGACACTGTCATCAGAACAAAATGACAGCCTACAGACTGGGAAAAGATCTTCACCAACCCTACCTCTCACAGAAGGCTAATATTCAGAATATATAATGAACTCAAGAAGTTAAACACCTACAAACCAAGTAATCCAATTAAAAATGGGGTACAGAGCTAAACAGAATTTTTAACAGAGGAACATTAAATGGCTGAGAAACAATTAAAGAAATGCTCAGCATCCTTAGTCATACAAGAAATGCAAATCAAAACAACTCTGAGATTCCATCTTACACCAATCAGAATGGCTAGGATCAAAAATACAAGTGACAACATAGGCTGTTGAGGTTGTGGAGAAAGGGGAACACTCCTCTATTTCTGGTGGTAGTGCAAAGTTGTACAACCTCTTTGGAAATCAATCCGGCACTTTCTCAGAAAATTGGGAACAGCTCTACCTCAAGACCTAGCTATACCATTCCTGAGCATATTCTCAAAAGTTGCTCTGCTGTATAACTATATTCATAGCAGCTTTATTCATAATAGCCCGAAACTGGAAATTACCCAGGTGTCCCTCAACTGAAGAATGGATAAAGAAACTGTGATACATCTACACAGTGGACTACTGTTTAGTGACTAAAAACACAGACATCATGAAATTTGCAGGCAAATGGATATATTTGGAAAAGATCATCCTGAGAGAGATAACTCAGACTCAGAAAGAAAATTATGGTATATACTCACTTATAAGCAGATATTAGCCATATAATACAGGGTAACCACACTACAGTTCAAAGACCTAAAGAAGTTAAGTAACAAGGAGAGCCCTTGGAAGGATGCTTAATTTTCATTCAGAAGAGCACATAGAATGGACGCTGGAAGTGGTTGAAGAGAGGGAACAGGACGGGATCCTACCATAGATGTCCTCTGAAAGGCTCCACCTATCAGGGGATGGAAGCAGATGCTGAGATGCACAAACAAACTTAGGGCAGAGCACAGGGAGTCTTATGGAAGAGGAGGGTGGGGATAGAAAACCCAGAGGGGACAGAAACTCCACAGGGAGATCAACAAAGCCAACAAATCTGAGCCCAGGGTGTCCTGAAGAGACTGACGTACCAACCAAGGACCATGCATGGAGAGGACCTAGGCCCCATGCTCAGATGTAGCCAATAGGCAGCTCATTCTCATGTGAGTTCCCTAGTAAGGGGAGCAGGGACTATCTCTGACTTGATCACTTCTCCTTGGTGGGGCATCCTTGCCAGGTCACCACACAGGAGGAGGATGCAGCCCATCCTGATGAGACTTGATAAGCTGGTGTCAGTTGGTAGCAAATGAGGGCTACCCCTTTCTGAGGGCTAGGAGAAGGGGTGGGGGATAGAGGGTAAGGAATGAGATGAGGGAGGGGGCTATGATGGGATGTAAAGTGAATAAATTAAAAAATAATAAATTTAAATAAAGATTCCATAAGAAGTGCATTTTGAATTTTTTGTTTGTTTTTTCTTTCGAGACGAGACAGGGTTTCTCTGTGTATCCTTGGCTGTCCTGAACTCCCTTTATAGACCTGGCTGGCCTTGAACTCACAGAGATCCCCCTGCCTCTGCCTCCCTGAGTGCTGGGATTACAGGCGTGTGCTACCTCACCCGGTAGCAAATGCATTTTGAGCATCACAATGTAAGATGAGGCTTTAAGTTCGGGATGCTTTTGACCAAGATTTAGGATCATGTCTCTCCATCTTCCTGTTTATTCTTCCAGAAAAAAAATTAATGATTCTAAGTGGGAAGAAATAGCACTGATGTCATGAGAACTATTTCTTGGATTTGAATTCTGGTTCCTTGTGCACAGGGGATCCCATATTGCTGAGCAACCTCTGCCATTGTGAGGAAGTAGGAGGCGGCTCACTGTTGTAAACGAAGATGGAGTGAGGTGTGCTGCATTTCAGGAAAATGTCCTTTTAAATGATTGCAAAAACACAAATCTACCTCAGCTCTAGGCTTTTCCGTGTGGACGTTCTTGTAAATTGTGTCTGGCTGCCGTTGTTATTGCTGTTACATTCATTCCCTCCCTGCCACCACCAGTTAGGTGAGTGCTTGCCTTTTATCTGATTGCTGTAGTAACCCAAGTTATTTCTCCTGAGGCTAGAAGTGGTTTCGGAGGCTGGTTCCTCCTGAAAGGGCCCAGCAGTCCTTCCTGAAGAGAAAAGCTCTTGGTAGTCACCGTATCAGTGCCCCTGTGTTAGCACATGATCACCAAGGGAAGGGACCCTCAGAGCAGCACCCAGACTGTTTTCATTGCCAGCTGGTAGGGTGCAGTTTGTGCAATGACTCTTCTCCCTGTCTCCAGCCCTGTCCTGGACTGCTCTGCCCGTGTGAGAGGCTGTCCTGTCAACTGCGATTAAACAAGAAGCAACAGGCAGATGACAGACACTTGTCACCACTTCTCCATGGCTCCAGGAAAACAAATGCAAGTCGGGGCTGACAGAGCAGACTTTGAAGATGCTGTTCTTTTCGTTGAGGCTGTCGGAGTAGTGCCTCAATGGTTAGAAAAAGTGCTGGACTCCATGTTGTCTCATTCCATGCTCATTTACCATTTTCTGAGTAACCTTACATGCACAGACCAGGGACATATACTTTCCCCCCTTACATTAGAAAAGTCTGTACAGCATTTATCTCTATTAAAAAAAACTGCTTTAATTAAGTTTTAGGGTCTGAGATTTCAGATATTCTTGGGACCAGTTAATTGAGTTAGCTAATTATTGTAAATGTAGGTAGGATTTATGGTGGTTTATTATCAGAGGTCATGAGTTAGGGATTTTTTCCCCTTAATTTGTAGGTATTTATCAGGAGTTGTTTGGCATAATCCTTTGCCTTGCCACACAAAGAGAAAATTTTAAATTACTAAATGAAAGTTAGGCCTTCAGATTTGACCCACAAATCCTTGTAATTTGTAACAGGATGAGTTCTTATAAAATTCTGTAATTATAACAAAGCTGTAATATTTTCTTTTCCTTGGAAGATTTAATTCCAAGTCCTAATACCAGGTGCAGCTTCCTACACGGCTCCAGTGCTGACAGAGAGAACTGCTTTGCTTTCTGCTTTGTGTGTGAACTGTGAGGGGAGGTTTTCCTCTTCCCCACCATTCGGAGTCCTCTGAGGTGTTGTAATTAGCTTTCCTCCTTCCTGTGGTGACTTGAGAGGACGTGTGTAGGGCCTCGAATGATAGAGATTACATCAGGGATCAGCTGTGCTGACTTCCGGGGTCACCGTCTCTGTGGAAGTGGGTACACTGGTCACCTGGCTGCAGCAGAAACTGGGTTTCAGCAGGCTGGGGACAAATGGGGGTTCCTACGCAGGCTAGACTGCTATAAATACAATCAAGGTAGAGAGCCTGAGGGCATCCTTGAGTCACATGACCCGTGACTGGACAATGAACGCACTAGCTTGGTGTGACGCAGAGGTGCCATCAAGAACAAAACCCAAAAGAGAGGGATAAGTAAAATGCAGTGAAGTATACGTCCTTGTCCTGCCCCGGGTTTAACAGAGAGTTGTTTCAACTTTTCCACTTGGTATAGTTTAGCTTGCCACAGAGATAGCTTTCAGTATGTCGAGGCACGGTTCTTCTTAATTTATTTCAGAGTTTTATTATAAATATTATTATTTTATTTATTTGTCGTAGAAAAAAACAACAGAAATTTTAAAAAGAGAAAAAAATTCTAATTGTGAATTTCTTCCCACATTTGGTGTGTGTGTGTGTTTTAATCTATTTTATATTCTTTTATATTGCCTGTCGGTTAAGATCTTAACTTAGCTGTTTTTAGTTGTTTCTAAAGTTATTTATTGTACCCTTATTTATATTGAGGTGTGAATGTATGTGGTGTGGATGTGGGATGTATACACGTTCACACATGAATGGGGTTGCACGTGTGTATAATGGGTGTTTGTGCATGAGGAGGCCTGGAGTTGACTTCAGTCCCTCTTTGCTTCATTTAGGCAGGTTCTCTTTATCAACCTGAAAATCACCTCATCTTCCTGCCTCTGCAGGCCAGTCTCCCTTCTCCTCTTCAGGGAGACCTGGCTTTTGTGTGGGTACCAGGGGATCCAAACTCTGGTTCTCACATTTATGTGGCAAGTGCTTTGTGTTTAGAACCATATTCAAACTAAGGATATAAATGGCTCATTTATAACTAAGGCACAGTCAACTTAACATCACTATATTTAAACATAAACAACACAGTTACTGTATTTTTCCTTCTAAAATGCTTTACAGTGATTTCTTCTTTCTCTCTACCCTCTATCGTTTCCCATGTATAGTTTTTTAAAAGTAGCTTTGCCTTCCTGCCTTCATGTAAAACCAGTCTCAGTTTATTCTCAAACCCAGTCCTTTCTTCAATCGATTCCCAAAACTTTCCCAAAGATCTGCTCAGGCTCTGCTTGGGACTTTGTCATCTAGTCATTCATTCAGGTCCTAGTGTAGGCTGTGGGGATGCGATCATTAAGAAAAGAGTCATGTTTTCTGCCCTTCCAGCCTTTAGTCTTTTAAGTCAGAATACAAATTAAAAAGACAAATTCTAGGGCAATTCTCACGATGCCCTAAAAATTCATGAGCATTAATCATGTCAGAATCCTTCCCTTGCTCCTCTGCCCTCCCCTTTCTCATTAAAATCCAGGCAACAGTTAGTTTTCTGAGCTAAAAGTATGATAAAGGTGGAAGGTGTTTTTTTTTCTCTGACAATGTGGCAGTTTATAACCCTCATCATTGCCTCTGGGTGTACAGTAAACCACACTCCTCTTTATAGGACTGTACCATTGTAGGTCTGCTGCTGTCTCATTTTGTGAAAACTCTCTAACAATCCTACATATGGCATTCATCAGCAGCTCACTTTATTGGACCCATGTGTTTACGTTGACCTGGGGAACCCAAATATCTTGCTGGTGAAATAAGGTGATTTAATAGACAGCACATCAAAGTGGTAGGTTAGAAACATCGATGTCTGAATCAATTCTTTTTATTGGTACCTGGTTTTATTTTTATTGCCCAAGCCTTCTGTTTTCTCATCTGCAAAATGATGGTCCATGGTAGATAACAGTTAAAGCTCTCAATATCAGGTAATTATTGTGTAACAGACTGCACAGATATAATAAACATTTGTGATTCGCCAGGAGGCATCTGTGGGCCATCCAGTCCTTCTTCTTGTTTGTGATCAGACCTGCTTTGGCTTTGGCAGTCTGCTAATGGAGTATCTAGGGCTTGCTGTTGTGCACAGCCTCTTGCGTTCTTGGCTAGCAGATGGCTTGCTACTGGTGGGACAGGATGACCCAATGCATTTCAGCAGGGACACTGTGCTCATTCACGTGACCCTTGTACATGTTTCAAAAAGTGAGCAGATATCTAGATGGCATCTTGAAGTCTGTCAAGTACTACCGCATTCTGTTGGCTGAAACAAATCTCAAGGTCAGATCAGATTCAAAAGATGCAGAAATTCACTCCAGAATCTAATAGCAAGACACCGAGAATTGGAAGGATATGGAATCAGAACTCTTTTGCAATTTACTGTAGACTCTTTGGCCCTTCACTTTTTCTTAAACCTGTGCTCTGATTGGGTTGCTGAATATATCTACCAGTGAATTTGGCATGGAAAGAAACACAAGTGAGAAAGAGAACCTGTGACTGTATTGAAGGTGCTTCATGTTGTATAAAACTATATTCATTTTTCCAAAGAAACATAGGATAACAGATACCCCAAAAGAATTAGAAATATCATTAAATAAATAAGCCTCATCTGTTAAAAAATTGAAAACTTTTCAGAGCAACCTCTTTTTGGGGAGTTGGAGACTTGTAGGAGCTACAGGATACAGAGAAGTGAGCATGGGCTGAAAATCGGCTGAGCCTCGAAGGATGAGCTGTCAGTGTGGAGATCAGCACTAATCAGACTTGTTTTTCTTTACAAATATCTACTACTTATATACAGAAAGAGGGGAAACGTTGTTCTTGCTGAGAAATAGAAAGAAACAGTTTGCTGTTGAAGAATTAATCTTAAAAACTTTTATTTTATCAGGGCATTGAGGCACATGTCTAAAATCCTGAAACTCTGGTGTCAGAGGCAAGAGGGCCACCACTAAGGTAGGCAGAAAGCTACCTTAGTGAACATAGTGTGTTCGCAGTCAGCCAGGGCTGCACAGCAAGAACTAATCAGCCTTAAAAGAAGAACAAAACCAACCAACCAACCAGCCAACCAACCAAAAGGCTAGACAAACATAGGAAACACCTCTTATTTTGATTAAGGGAGATGTTTTCTCTTGGCCATGAACTCTCCATTAATTATTCTCACAAGAATTTTTTATTTTAGTTTTTTTTAAAAAGAGCTTCTACCTATTTTCGGTGGGTTTAATAAATCAAACAGGATTATTTTCAACCAACAGGAAAGACTTCTAGCTGTTTTCCAAAATGGATTCCCTTTTGTTTTAGTTTCCAGCTTCCCTTGCAGCTCAGAGTGTTACCTGAGTTCTATCTAATGAGGTGTCAGTGGGGAAACTATGTTTCCCTTCCTGTCCTGTAAATTGCCACAGTATGCTACTTTTTATCTCTTCCACCCCAATTCCTCCTCTTCCTCTTCTTCATTCTCTTCCCCCTCGTCTTCACTTTACTGTGTTAGCCATATCGACCATACCTTTGGAAGTCATAATTTGACTTTGGAGGTTCCATTGTGCACCTGAATTCCTTAGTGACTGCCTGTAGTAGATAGACCGTCTGTTGCACAGAACATCTGCCCTTGGATATTAATTAAATGAGACATACACCCTTACACAGAGAGTCAGCTTGTTACACAAGTGTGGTCTGCCTTAACTAATGTAGCAAATAGTACACTGGCTTGAAAAAAAATCAAGGCTGGAAAGCATAATTATTTTCTTAGGTTATTGTCTCTGTCCACCACCATACAAAGCTAGCTATCTCTCGTGTGGGAACGGCTAAGCTCATTTCTGATATTTCTGCTTCAGGGAGCTCAGCATTTGTTAGGAAAAGCAGGCTTGTGTACAGATGACTGTTATGCAGTGTACAAGGTAAATGAGTATATCACCAAGAACTCATTATTCAGGAACTCAAACGAGAGAAAATGCCTTTTCTTTGGCAGTTCAGAGGTAGCTAGGCAACTTAGAAGCAAATTAAGTAGCTATCTATAGACGGATTAATAATGTGGATAAGCAATTGGTATCAAAAATTGTTATTATAGATAGCATTAATTGAGAGTTCCTGTCAATTTCTATCCTTAAAAGTAATAACCACATTTATAAAATCCAAATGGCACATATGTAATCAGGTAATGTAGGTTTCCCTGACTAGGAAGTGTGTTACCTGGGCTTTGAAACTGGGTAGCCCGAGTCTAGGCTGCTATTCTCTAATCCCATTGGTTATGTAGTGATTCATTGACTGTACAGACACTGCTTTTCAGATTATGGTGGGCAGTTGATGATTTTAGAGTGTGCTCTTTCAGCTTATAAGCTGAGGTTGTGGTCTTGCCTTTGGTGGATACTTCGCCTTCTTAGAGCATTTTATGCTCCTGAAGTATCTATCAGTACTCAGTGAAAGCATTCTTTTACATTTTGTGAGTTTCTGTAGTCATTAAAAGGTACTACCAGTTCAAAAGACTCAGAGATGCGCTGGCATGATAACTTGGTGATGAGAATACATACCATGCCAACATGCCATGTGGGTTCAGATCTCCAGACCCCATGTAAGAAGCTGGATGTAGTGGCACACTTCTGTAACCTCAACACCAAATGTCAAGGGGATGGGAATAGATAGATCCTTGGAGCTTGCTAGTCACCTAGTCTAGAAGGATCAGCGAGCTCTAGGTTAGTGAGAGACCCTTTCTTAAAAGTAAGGTGGAGAGCTATTAAGAAAGACACCTAATATGAACTCTGGCCTGCATGTGCTGACACACACACACACACACACACACACACACACACACACACCCTCCCACGTGTCAGAGATAACAAATGTCTATGTGTTTTCTTCCCAAGCTGATTTTTATGGGGTTTCAACCATTTAGAACATGTAGTATTGACCCTTGTCTACACTAATGGCTTACCAAGTGGCCTTCTGCCACTGCTAATGCCCTGTGTAGAGTTTCTGCCCTTGAGGCTCTTCTTCCAGAAGCACAGGCCTTGTCCTCTGAACCTACCCTGTGAGTGCTTCTTCAGGTTCATGACAGAGTCCTTAGCTTCCTCTCTCAGTCAGTGCTTCAAGTGGGCAGGTCTCCCTGAGAGAGCCAACAGTGGTTTTTACTGAATTATGTTTGTCCTTTTTCCTCTGTAATACTCACATAGTGTAGTTTGACTTGGCAAGTGTAAATCTTATATAAACTTCATATCCTCCATTTTTTTAGGCTCAGTTTGACTGAGGGCAGTGCCATTTTTATTACTATCAACTACATTTCCTTTTCATTTTTATTGGTGTTGGATCCTTTGTCTGAGGCTTCTACTGTATGGAGTTTCTAGTGGAGATAATTTTAGTTTTCTTTAAAATATTGTGACTGTTTTTTCCCTTTGCTGGTGGTGATTTTTCCTTTGTAGAGGAAGGTGGCTGGGAGTAGATCCTGATTATACCATTAGCTGCCCACTAGATACCTCTGACTTTTGAGTCAGGAGGCTAGGCAGGTGCTGAAATATTCTTGGAAATCCGTTCTCCCTGGGGCCATTTTGTCTGGCTAATTCTGCACAATTGTCGAGCTCTGTGAGGGTATGTTGTGTGATACTCTCTGGCAAGGAAGAATAAGAGCAGGAAGCGGGCAGTATCAGCTTACTGATGCTGGCAGCTCTTCAGTGGGAAATTTAGATGTGAATTATGATCCAGGTCAGATCTGCTGCATGCACTATACAATAAGGGGCTTGGGAGTCCAACAAGGCTGACGAGGGAGAATTGTAAACCACAAGCTGCCCTTTTGTTCCTCGAATATAATTGCCTCAAGCCTTCAAGAATGAGTTTAGCAAATTTTTTTCAATCATCAGGCATTCAACAGCTTTGCCCCAGCAATGTTCTTGAGGTCAGGTGGTGAATGGAGAGCCAGATCTTTTTCATTTCCATAACCAGTTCTGCCTTCTGTCAGCCCTACTACCTTTGGAAAACTGTCCTGCCTCTTTTTCCTCTGACACTAGCTAAGGCTCCTGGAAATCTTGGGTTGGTGTTCGTGTCCTATGATAGAACTTGAACCTTGACTCTCCCAGTTGATGCTCTCACTTAATCCCTTGACTTTTTGCTGTCACATCCAAGTGGGGAGGGAAACGTGCATCTTACAGGGCTGTTCAAGGATTAAACAATGTGGGAAATAGATGAAGTCCTGAATGAATGTATATTTCATGACTGTGCCACATTAAGGACTCTAATGCCTCAGACACTTGGAAACGGCAAAACCTTCCCTGAGTGAGGCAAAGCCTTCCTTTAGTCCAAGTTCAAGTGCTTATGAATGATTGATCAGTAGTGTGTACAAAACCTGGCAACTGTATCTTCCTCCTCTAAGATGACGGCCACCTGAGATTGCCCTCCCACGAGCTCCTCCTCCCGATGCACAAAACAGCATGCTGAGTATCTGCGTTGTATACTAGGTGCCGTCCATCCGAGTGAGCACAGCACACCCCATCCCAGCTTTTCTCTGTGTGTGTCTATTGTTTTTAAGTGTCTGCCATTTCTTCATCCCCTTATTGCCCAAGTCAGTTTTCCAGGACCAAGCCTTGCAGGACTCAGCAAAATAAGACACCACAGGGAAATCATCAAGGCCATGTCTAGTACATAGTAGCTGCCCATTAAATTCTAGTTATGACAGTGTTCGATGCTTGTTGCCTGTAATCAGTCGTGAAGACTGGATAAATACCTACAAAATACCTACAAAGGCTCAAAGATGTGTTTTTGTGAATGGATCAATCCAACTGCTATTTAATGACACAAATTTTATAAATTATATATGTTTATCTTATTACCATTAGAGTATTTTTCATCTTACTATTGTTTTTATGGATCAAAGTGAACAGCTTTGGGAACCAGCTGATTTAATAGTCAGTGTGGCATAGTGGGAAGTGTGAGATTCACAGGGGGCATGGTATCTGACTTTGCATTCGATAGCCTTGACCTTTAGAGAGACTCAATTTACTTGTCCCTAGAATGGAGAAAAGATGATATTGTTAATATATGTAAACTCTTTTACTTATTCCTAACATGGTGACAAGGTATGACAAAATGCTGCCATATACTTTTTAAGGTGTTTTCAAATGTTGTCTTGAGCATCCATGGTCTCCCGACAGGGCCATGTGTTTCTCTAAGCATTGCATTCTTTTCCTTCACAGGGCTTAGCTCAGCCTGTATTCATGTGCTTATTTGTATGTTTGTTTGCTAGGTCTCTCTTCCCTGTGACTTGGTGTTTGTTTCTTTTGTCATTCTTCTGGCATAATGTTGGCTTTCAATAAATCTCTGCCTTTCTGTCAGATGAAAGACAGAACAGCAAGAAAGGATAGCAGCCAGCAGTGTTGGCTCTCGTCTGTAAACCCCTACCATTTATTTGTTGCTTCATTTCATATTGCTTTTTCACATCACCTGTTGTCTTGTTAATTAGCTCTTGTAAAATGGCTAATTATTTTCATATCCCCTCCAATTGGTAATAAGGCCCTTAAGTGCTCATGCCATAGATGAGAGCTCACAGATTGTACGGTGCTTTGCGTAGTAATTATTTGTTGAATAAATCAACCAGAAAGAGAAGAAGACTTATACTGGGGATTTCCCTAGAGATTACAACTTTGGGACAATGACATGAGGTCAGAGTGTATTTAGAATGGTCCAGTTGTTGTTTCCATCTGGTTCTATCTATTCTGCCCATTACAATGTAATAACAATCATTGAAATTGACAAAGATGAGGTTAGGGGCCAGCCATATGGCCCAGTAAGCAAAGGCATTGGCTGCCAAGCCTGATGACCTGGAGTTCGACCCCCAGGATAAAGAGAGAACTGACTCCCTCTAGTTATCCTCTGACCTCTACAAGAACACCACAAAGAGAGAGAGAGAGAGAGAGAGAGAGAGAGAGAGAGAGAGAGAGAGAGAGAGAGAGAGAGAGAGAATAAACAAACAAATTAATTAAGACACACATCCATGAGTGCAATGAGAATGATTCTGTTGGCACGGTCCTGGCCCCACTCCATGGCCACACGTTATCCTGTGATGAAGGTGCTGCGCATCTGAATTCCTTTCTCAGGTTCATGTTTTGAGGAACTGCTCATTACTTTTCTCTTGTCTTCCAGCCTCTTTCTTTCTTAGTTATTTCTTCTATTTTCAACTTACGTTTTTACTTTCCTGTCTGTAGCTTTTGTTGCACTCAAGTTCACAGTGAATCCACTGCTTTTGGGTTCAGGGCTCTCCCTGTGGATAATGTGAATATTCTTGGTCCTCTCTCTGCTCTGTTTTAGAAGTTTGAAAGCCATGACCTCCAATCTCAGGTAGACCTCACTGCTGAGGCCAATCTTTTATTAATTCTTAAAATATTCCCTATACAATTCAGCTTTCCTGCACACTCCTTTCAGGGAGGCTCAGTAGTTTTCAGTACTTTTGCCAAGGCCACAGAGCTTCTAATCATCACACCGAGGATTTAAGCTCAGAGATTCTGCCTCTAGCATCATCCACACTTCATCGCTGTCCCTTGATAGAAGTTATATGTGCACGACAACTACCAACACACATGTGGAATGATGTTTTGACAATTTTTCTTTTCCTACAGAGGAAGTTGATATGGCATCTGATAAAATATTGAAATGTGGTCGTTAGGGTTTGGGTTCAAAGCATCTTTTCAAGAGGTTCAAGTGTTAGGAGCTTGGTCCCAGGTGATGGTACCATTTTCCAAGGTTCCAGTAGCTTGAGTAGGGTTCCATCTGTCCTGGCTTCTTTCAGTGATATGTGGAAATGTAAGCCCGATAAACCCTTCTTATCCCCATTTGCTTAATTCATGGCGTTTTGTCACAGAAATAGAAGCTCTAAGACACCATCTAAGGGGAAGAAGTCAGAGAATCCTGTCCTTCATCCCTTGGTGTCTTGTCATATGTTTTTCATCCACCAGGAAGTGAAGAACAGCCTCTACCATGTGCTCCTGCCATGGTGATACTCAGAATAAATGCACTTGGCCAAGCACTACAGACTAAGTCAGGAGCTACTATAAAACTCACTTCCCTTGAGTTGTTTCTGTCAGAATGCATATGACGGGGGTGGGGGAGGTGTGCTGTTTAAGAATAGCTTCAGTTGAAGGACATCAAGCATACTTTAGTGTTTTAATCAGGTGTTTCTACTTGATTTTCTGCTGTATTTTCTGTTCTTAGGGTGACTGCTGTGCACAGGCTGCTTTTTTTCTACCACGTCACTGTTACCTCCTGGCTAGAAAACAAAGAGTTAACATGTAGCTGTGAAACTGTCACCTCCAGTCCTCCAGCAGAGAACTCTCCAGCATATCAGCTCAGTCCTTGTGCTCCTCCCTCCCCGTCCTTCTTCACAAGCCTCCAGTGGCACATCCGGTTCTTACCAAATTGAATGGCGACTATTCCGCCTAGTCTCAAAGCCCTCCATCATATAGTCCTACCCCATGTTTCTATTGGCATCTACTCTATGAAATTCGCAGTGTTCTTTATGCCCATTCTTTTTCTCATTTCGTTTTCCAAATCTAAAATAGCCTTTCCCCGTTTTTTCCCAATTAAAACCTATCGTGTCTTGATTCTGTGATACAGTCCTCTGGTGGCCTGGGCTACTAGCTTGTCCTATAGGTGACCTCTTGCCTTCTTTCACCCCTGGCCCTCCAACCCCCACCCTGTGTCTCCCCATACATTTCCTCCTTCTCTGAGATGCTCTGCCACCTTTCTGTCCACCTGACAGTGCTTAGCCTCTACACGTTTCTTGACTTTCTAGCTGCAGTTGCCGTTACTGGGCTTATTGTATCAACAATTGTAAAAGCTTACCCATAATAAATGTTTTTAATCAAATAGAGTCACCCAAGAAAAGTTTTTATAGCCAAAACATATTATTAGCAATTTAGGGTGGGGGGTGGGGTGGGGAGGGAACATTTTAGAAACATTTTCAATAGATCTGATATGAACATTCACTGTTCTTGTTTAACCAAATAATTTAATTATGAAAACAACATAGCCTTTGCAATTTCTAATTAATTCATTGATAACACTTTCTCTGACCTAGATATAGCTGTTAAAGGGAAAACAAGTGTAAAATGCTTTGGAAATTTGGCTGTATTTAGCTCAGTAGATAAGCTGAATTTTGAGAACACAGCTTTATTGAGATAGAACAGTGGGTTAGGATCCAAAGAACATGTCTGACCTCCACTCTGACACTGAAATACCAATTCAAAAATAGGATTTTCCCCCTCCTTTTTACAAAGGGATGCATTTACTTTAAGTCAGCTTTCTTTTTGAATAGTGTTTTGGTAATGCTTAACTTATCTTTTTGAAAGCAATCACCACTAAGATTGTCCTATCTTTTCATTCATTTTTTTTCTTTTTGTTGAAGAGTCCTTCATATATTAAAATAGTCCTTTTTCTCAAAGTGTTATTGTTCTGGATTGAATTTACAGGTGAATGTATGATAAAAATGTTTGCCCTTGATGTCTGTGTTGGCTGTAGTAATTTTTCCAATAGTTAGGTGTGGATTGTGAAATGTTTATTTATAGGTGATTGTGACTCTTGATTCACAAACTCAGGTCTCTATAAGTGCTGGCTTTTTGCTCTATTCACTCAGCACAGTTTCTAGCTGTTTGGTGAATGGCTGGGAGACTCCTAATCCTTCTGATACATCCTGTTCTTGAAGTTTTGTTAGGTCAAGATCTTTTCTAGTCTCAGATCTTGTGAATCTTCAAGTAGATAGCCCATCTGTGCATTGAGTCCTCACGAGGTGCTGGGAGATAGCTCTTATGCTTACCTTTCAGCCCTCATTTTGGCTCTAACTTTCAAGTGAGGCCATTTCTCTGAGATTGTTCATGGTCTCCTCTCTTAGCCATGGACATGAAACCTTCCTCCCTTGAGAATTATTGATACCTCAGAGAGTGGCAGTACAGAAGAAGGGACATGATTCTACTCCAGGGACCTCTTTTCTTATAGTCCTTTTGTCCTTTATGATTCTAGGACTCCCCTCTTCATTTCACTCCCATCTCTTAAGAGGTTGCATGTCTTTAAACACAGGAAGGAAGTTGAAATTAAAATTGTAAAGCAAAATATCTATTGAAGTTATTTGGTAAGGGCATGCAGTTGCCATTTAGTTACATTTCATGTTTTTTTCTTTAGTAGAGTCTAGCTACATAGCCCAAGTTGGTGTCAAACTCATCATTCTCCTGCCTCAACACTCTAAGTGCTGAAACTGTTGGCAGTCTTAAGACTATTTTGACTCTGTGTATGTCATTTTTATGTAACATGTCTTCGTGTAAGGAATGTATGTCTTCATATAAGGACATGTGTCTTTATATAAGGCATATGTCTTCATATAAGGTCACATGTCTTCGTATAAGGTATAAATTCATAAAGTTAGAACTGTGTTTACTGATTAGTGATGGGAAGAAGCAAATCCTAATAGAGAGTGCTATTAGCTTTTCAACACTGTTCTGGTTTTGTACTGAGTAGCTTCTATTGAAAACATTATTTTGGAGAGCCATCTTGGACAGAAATGACAGGCTGGCTGAGATAATAAAAACAATTCTATTTGTGCTATACTGTTTCTGCGTGTGCTAATAATTCTCACTAATGCTGCTGGTCGGTGACTGTGCACTCTCAGCTTTCACTCTACAGATGGTGTGGCTAGGCTCTACTTAACTAACTCTTGATCACCATGTCTTTTGGTGTCTCTAGTGGCCCCAGGGTTTCACAGAGCTGCAATTACATCGTTGAGATCAGAATAGCAGCTTCTTTTGTTTTTAGCAGTAGTCTCTGATGCCTCTCTGAGAGAGCCTGTGTTTCCCAAGAGCTCTTTGTAAATTGAATTTTCCTTTGTCCACTGTTTCAGTTTGGAAATGTGTTGGTTCATGTTCCCAACTATAGGAAATCACTGTGCATGCAGATCACATAAATTACCTTACTGTTAATTTAGGGCCTGCAAACATACTTATGTCAATACATCCCTCCCACATTTGGTATGGTTTGGGATCCCACATAATGCAGAGTTAAATATCACTTGAATGTATAAGATAGGTAAATGTGTGTAAGCATATGATAGTGATGTGACAGCTTGATGGATGGCGTACTTCTTGCCAAAGGTGGGAGAATGTGCCACAGCCCCATGCCACTCCGACTCCATGCTACAAGATCCTCTGTGTTCTGATAGCCAGAAGTGGTCATCTATCTTGGACGTAACCAATATAGAAGGGAGAAAAGATAGAAGGAGTTTATTCACCTAGCTGTCTCTCAAAAATGCTGAGCATACCAGTTGCCTAGCCAGCTAGATAAGTCAAGTATTTGGCTGGCTACTAGTGATCTTCTTCACATAGCCTGGAATATAATTTGTCTTGGAGATAAAATGACAGGATTATAAATCTTTACCTAGGCTCTTTTAAGTTCGGTAAGATGGAAAGCCGCATTAGGCCAGGCATTTCAGGCAAGAGAACAGTCTAAATTGTGAGCCATTTGCTTGAAATGAGAATACCTGGGTAGGAGCTGTTGGGATGGATGTTTTTGATTGGAAGCAAAACATAAACCCTAAATGTAAATCACTGATTTTCTCCTAGCAGCTTCAAAATAATGCATTACGTTCATGCCCAGACTGCAGTATTATTGAGGCAGAAAGGCATTACTGTATCTAGTAATGTGCTGTGAAGATTTTCATTATTGCATCTCAGCAGGCTTGGTTTTAGGCAGAATGATGAAGTAGGTGAAAGCAGCTCTTGCTACCCACGACTTCCTGCAAGCACGGTTGCTTCTCTCTGTGGGCACCTTTTTGACACTGTCCAGCAAGTCTTTTTTTATCATATTGACTGGATGATATATATTTTTTTGGTTGGGGGTTAATGGTAGGATCTCCCTTTGGACATTTTGTTATGAATATTTCTAACTTTCATCAACGAACACCTGATATATACTTGCTTCTGGGTGTGTTCTATGTACATATGCCTTTTTTAAACACATACGCATATACATGCGCAAGCCTGTGTGCACACATATGAATGCACACACACACAAATGCATGAATGCATGCACAGACAGACACACAGATAGACACAGACACACAGACATAGATATACACACACACACAAACACACACGTGCACACACATGACCTTTCCTCTGTTGTTCTGACTATGAGTTTCGCTCTTTCCATGTTCTTCTCTCTTTGGTATTACATTTTTCTCCTCCCTCATTTGATATGCACTCTTGTAGAAATGTACTACATATGTGCTTATATTCCATAATTTAAAGCCCTTATCATCTTTAAGAAGACAGCTAAGTTGAACAATTTAGCCATGGTAATACTTAGCCATTCCCAAAGGCTAGACTAATGATCTCTGGTGTACAGATGAGGAGACCTTGGTGTGAGAGACTGAGTAAATGTCTGTAAGGTCTTTTGGCCAGTAAATGCTGGAAATCAGATGTGAGTCTGTAGTTGGCTGCACTCTTATCTATTTGTGCTTTTAAGGGGGGGGCAAGTGGGAAGGGCAGAAAGCAATAGGAAGCAGAGTGAGGAGATGACTGAAGAGAAGGGAAAAGAGAGTTTTTGTTTATCTTTCATTTTATCCTGCACTGTCATTGTGAAGTTTAGGATAAAAGGAGAAGTGGTAGATTGGTTGTTAGATACGCCGAACTAGGAAAGCATGTCTCTGTAACTTAAAGCCTAGCTGGTTAACCTTAAAAAGATGGAAGTCTCTTTATCTTGAACATCTTTTTTATGCCAGGTGCATGTCACTAGGTGGAATAAGGATTTTTCCCCCTTCTATTAAAAAAATCTTTTATCTCTTGGTTCACTTAAAAATAAAACTTATTTTCTATTCAACTGAGTTTATTCTCTCACTGTTTCCTGGTTGCCTTTTACATTCTTTCTCATTGGAGAAGCTCCCAGGAGACTCCTGGAATGGCAGCTTCTCCGGCTAGGTGACCTGTCAAGGATGGACACACTCCCCTGTCACTGGATGCACACACTTTTCAGAACGTCTGTCTTGATTGTGGGTGTCTGGCTGCCAAGGCTCCAGCTTTAAACAGGCCGCACTCCTAAATCAGCCATTTTGAGGGAGTTTAGTGAAGGGATTCTTTCAGAGGTGATGGCAGCGCATTAGATAGGGAAAGAGAGGAATAAGGCAGTTCCCTAGGGCTAGAGACTGCAGAGAGCCAATATTAACCTTTCATCTTAAAGGGCTTGGGGAGGGAGTAATGATCAGAACCTGGAGGCAGAGAGGTTTGCCTGGTAGGAGCTGTGACCTCCTGGGCAGAGGGGGGTGGATGGCAGAGAGGGCAGCAGGGGGGTGAGCCATGCCCACTGGCTTCCCTCCCTCTGATCTGCACTCTCCTCCTTGGGCAAACCCTGCTGCATGCCTGTTCCTGTGGTCCACATGGAGTAGTGATAAGTGGCAAAGCATGGTGGCTCTCACCCACGTACAATAACCACACCCTTGCTAGATGCTAGATGGTTGTCTCCTGGTGACTGTCATTTTCAAAATCAATAGCATTGAGACCTCACCCACTCAGATATCAGTGAGTTGAATGTCAAGTGCTATACTGATGCTCAGGAGAATTCTTATGTTGACATTGACCAAATTAAAAGCATCAACTCTGGCTCGGTGTTACCTAATTTAAAAAATGAAGGGATCTCTCCCACTCCGGGTACCTTATTGTTATTTGTGAGATATGACTACTTCACATATCAATATTTATAAAAATTGATAACGCCAGGTGAAGGTCTAAGAACTGAGACATCCTGAACCTGCAAGTTTTCCATTCTCTTTCATGCTCTCTTCTCCCCATCTGTGTCTTTCCTTTCCCCACCCCTCATTAACCCCTCTTTGTGTGTGTGTGTTTTGTTTGTGTGCTTCTTTTTCTTTTAAGGGTGGGGAAATCTCTACTAAAGTCCTAGCAAAAATCATCAGAGGGAAGATTTGATGCTTAGCCCGCCCCCTTCTCCCATCAAGTGTAATTGTTGGAAAAAACTTCTTTACTGGGTAGAAAGCAATTCACTTTGCTTTTAGCAGTTGCTGTAATAACGCCATCAAAAACTACACATCTTAAACTTCCTTGTGTTTCAGACATGTGAAGGAAGCTGTCTTTTCCCCTGACACTATCTCATTTCCAGGCTAAATATTTCTCCCACCTGTCCTCATACGGTAAAATCAATTTCAAGAATCATTTGTTGTGCCCTCAACTGTAGGCAGAGCACTTGGCCCAGGTTTCAGGAGGGTGCACCTGCAGTTTCTGGCATGTGGGGGAGAGAAAGGTAAATGCCACACTTCCAGACAGAAGGTTGTGTGTTGAGTAAGTGTTTAACGTACACACCACTTGTAAGTCTTCATATAAATCGTGGCTGAAAATGTTGAGCAGAAGAACAAGGGAAGGACCCTGGAAGACCAATGGGGGACCTTCTCCAGATGGAGCCCAACTCATCAGTTGGTTCATATCAGTGAAAATAGTCACTAAGCCTGTTCTTGGTTCTGGCCACCTCATCATCACATCAGGACTTCAGGGAGGACCTTTACTGAGGCCAACATCCAATAGTTGCCTTTCAGGGAGAATACAGCTCTGTAGTGAAGGTGTATTACAGTCCCAATGGCTGGGTCTGGGCAGGGTCAGAGTGAATGTTCACTTAAATAAAAGGATCACAGAGTCTTGCTTTCTAGGCCAGCCTGGCTTCAATGTTTACTGCACAGCCCCCTGGAGATCAACCACAGTCTGAGTCTTAAGCTGCTTTTCAGGACTTCACTACTCCCATCTACCATAGAGGGCCCAGGTCACATCTCTGAAGCGTGAACAAATAGGGAGAAAGATGAAGTGATCATGCCTTTCAAAATCCTGCCTTGTTCTGGTGTTCCACTTACATACACAGTAAAGGCAGACTTCTTGAAAAGGTAGCTTGGAAGCCGGGAAACAGAACCGAATTTGGGAAATGCAATTGTCATCGCTGGATCTGTGTGGTCAGGCCAGGCCTCTTCGGATCATTTATTTGCATTCTTTCCCTCTCCTCAGCCTTAGGGCTTTCCTTGATGTCTGGCTCTCCATGGAGAAGCACCTGCGATGGCTTCATCCTTTTTATATCATGTGCCAGCAGGTAACGAGGCAGGCTACGCTGAGGCAGACACTGCTTACCGTCTCCTCGGGCTCTGGATGAAAGAAAATGGAATTCCCCTGAATGAGTGGGGAACATTTCATTAAAAATCTGAGTCTGTGAAAGCTCTCTGTAATGGAGAGCTTTGAAGAACTGTCCTTTCCCAGCCCCGGAATAACAAACTCTAAATAATATCTCTATAACCTTTGAGGGTGCTGTGTATTCAGCAATCCAAAGAAGGTGAATGAAGGAGAGATTGCAGATTGCCATTTAGTCTGAATACCTTATCTCAGGAGATTGGCTTTCATCTGAAGGCAGAATTGAAGGCTGATGCTGTGGAGACACTTGGATGTCTCCAGGTCTAACTGGCAGTCATTGTGAGACAGATGGGCATAGCTGTCATCTTTGACAGGCCCCGTAAATTGTAGTAAACTCAGGAAGTGCAATGAGTGGAAGATACTGTGGCCTTCAGCAGGATCCATGAATGGATGTGGCTAGAGAGAGAAAGAACACCTCTGTATATATTAAGTTTGCTGTCTGATCCCTGCTGACATCACTAAGATTATATTAAATATTATATTCAGCCAACCAACAGATATTAAGCCTATAGAAACAAGAATGATAATTTCTTCCATCTGTTGAGTTTTTAGTTTGGTATAAGAGGTGCAAAGTTTAATACATGCTCACTTAACATCTAATTGAGCATATACAACTCCCGAGGAGCTGGCAAGTTGGGGTTTTTGAACAGACAAGTGAGATCTTCTGTCTTGTGGGACACTCAGAGAGTCCGTGATTACACAAATAACCATAGAATCACATAAATAAGAAGTTCAGTTAAACAGGACTTCAGCTTGTTGTGAGAGTAGAAGGCCAGAGTGAGTGATCATGCCCACTATTGTTTTTCTGTTATATTGTGGGATAAATGCTAATGTGGGAACACACACATATTAGGAGAGCTTTGCCCAGCTGAAGTGGGCTATAGAAGGGCCCTAGGGAGATGCAGTATCTGGATCTTGGAAGCCAAATGAGCAGTGGGGATTCCAGCCTCCTCCTCAGGGTGAATGTTCATGTCATTCAGCAGAGCAGATTGCAAGAGGAGAGCATTTGAGAGAACAACAGAAAGTTTGATTTGCTCCACTCTAAAGTCTGAGAGACTTCATGCTGTCTAGGTTAAGATGCCCAGAAGGTAGAGAGACTCGTGGGTCTGAAATCTAGCATTAAGATTGGTTAGGATTCCTTGGCAGTACATAGAGGTATGGAAACAGAAGAAGGTGGGGGTGGGGAGTGGAAACAGAGAAGAAGAACTGGAAATAGATATGAGAGCAGCACCTAGAGAAGGAGGAAAAGCTGACAGAATGATAACACAGGAGACACCAGGTAGGATTGGGTCAGTGGTGTCCAGTTGTAGATGAGTCAAGCTGGCTGTGGTTGCCCTGGGGCCTGTGTTTGGCAAAGTTGTCTGCATCACTGGCAGGTGTGTTTCAAGAACTAACAAGAGAGAGGGTGGATAAAGATGAAGACTCTCTTCAGAAACAAGAATCACCGTTTCTCAATGTCATATCTCAACACAAACACCCAACCAAACCAAATTTAAAAAGAAAAACAAAAAACACAAAATACCTTTAAACAGCAAAACAATCTATTGTAACAGAATATAAATGATCACTTGGCAAGGAGCCAAGAAGGGTTTTAGTTTCCACACAGGGGTGTTTGACCCTTCTTGATGTCACATTATCTACCCAAGTAAGTGGTCACTGTGTTCAGAAAAATCATTGTATTATTTCTCTGCTCACCGTTGACCTGTGTGTTGCCATATTCACCTGTTGAATGATCTCTTTGGGTTTTGGTGAGAATGTGTGTTTTCTACTAGTTGGATTTTAAGAAGCACAGTCACCCTAGAGCCACCCTAGGTGTTGGTTCTGGACACGTAGTATGGGAAAGTATTATTTATTGTTTGTTTATGGATTTTTTTCCTGTTTTTTAGTCTCCTTATGGTTTTATTTTAAAAATTTACCACAACCATACACAGCTATAGAAAGGGGTCATGTGTGTGCTTCTAATGCATTGATTGACTTATTGAAAAATCAAACATCAGCAGAAAACTGAAAATGGCCAGAGTAGAGAGATGCCAGGTGGGGAGAGAGACTAGGGTCAGCTTAGTGGTACTATGATCTGGGTTGACTCTTGCTGGTCAAACTGCCTGCAGTGACATGATGTTGATGTCAACTGAGAACATGTGAGAAGTGCACACTGAAAGTGGCTTCCCAGAACTCCCTTCTTAAGCCAGCCTCACATAACATTTGTGCCACAGTGGGGTCTGAGAAGCATTCCTTACTGAAGAGTGTATGTGGTGATTTACAACAGAACCTAGTGCGCATGATAGTAGTTCTCTGTATCAGTTGATACTTACAGGAGAAAGAGACCAGGGGGAGGTATTTTTATGACACTTGTCATAAGAAATTGACTATTCAAACATGGGGCTGAGTAAGCAAGACCCTATCCACAGAACCTGCACTCAGTAAGGTAGATTGATGAGTAATCTGGAATGCCCGTCCATGAGCCAAAGTTATATTCCAGAAACAGGAATGAAGAACAATTGTAGGTCCAGGTGCTGTTTGGAATCCTGTGGGACTGAAAGAGCCCTGTTCCTTTAAGGACTCACTTGATTAGATTTGGCCTGAGGAAGATAGTATCAACTGATTAGGGACTTCAGTATATATGCAAACCCCTCTCATTGTAGCACCTAGATTATAATGCTGGATTAAATAACAAGGGAAGATTTATGCATTCAGCCTATGGCCCCCTCCTCTGTCTTCTAGCCCAGCCAAGTTGGCATAAAAATTGTATCTTCATTTTTCAGCCAACAGAGGTCATGTAATTCATCTTGGTTTATAACAGCCGGTTAATGGTATCCTGACATTCCATCTAGAGCTGTGTAACTTTATGTCCCTGGAAAGATAACTGTTTTCACAATGGGTTGATGAGTCCAAGCAGGCCGCTCTGTGGATAACTTGTGGCTCCTGCTGTGTCTTGTGTAGGAGCCTGTGGCAGGTGCTACACAGTAAGGGTAAAGTGAAGCGCAGGGCAGTGGGCTGACATGGTTTACAGCAGGTAGCTGTTTTATTGGTGTGAGCTTTGTTAAAGTAAACTTGATTTATCAAGATTATTGCCTTGCAGAATCTAGATGGAATGCCTTTGTGCCGGGTTTTATAGATTGTGAGTTAGCTGCTGCCCTTTCTAATCAAATTGCAGATGGTGTTTGAAGTCCTATGTGCATGCGCTTTCTTTCCCCCCCTTTATCCCTTAGAGATCTTTCAAACCTCAGGGTACAACGTTTCAAAGAGACTTGTGAGTAGGTGTTTTCCTAATCTATAGAAGTTATTTCCTTGTCTTCAGTGTCGGAGTGTTTACAATAACAAGTTGCAACTGGGCACCTAGTACTGTCACACAGATTTTAATCTGAGAACACATATTGTGTTGGTACGAATGTAAACATATCTGCACCTCATGTAGATTGAGGCAGCCAAAACCTTTTGAAACTCTGCCTGCAAAGTATGATTTGCTCACAACTCCACAGTTATCAGAGCTTGGCCTTGACTCCATGTTTCCATATTCTGTCTCCCATGCTCTGCCCTGATGACCCATGTTTCAACCAAGGCTTATTTTGTCATTTTTCTCTTCAAAAGGTCTGGTGGTTGTTTTTTAGACACCCTGAGTACTGCCCTCTTGTCTAAACCTGTGGCTCATCCTGGCTGTTACAGGCTGTCAGAAGAGCTCAGCCTCAACTCTGAGCATCCCATAGTCGGCTTGGGAAAGGGGATGCGTGTAAGGTGTGCCACTCTTTTGAAAACCTCAGCAAACTGGGGTTTTCAGAATGAATAGGTTGGGAAAATGGAAAAAGATGGCTCAACTTACAGAAGATTCATATTTGGTTTTGCCTATCTCCCAAACAGCGTTGATGAACCACTTTATTTATGTTATGTATCAAGGTCTATGCGAAGCAGCTGTTTCACAGGCTGCTCAGGAAATTAAGATCTTGTGCACACTTTTTTTCCCCCTCTTAGAATTGTGAAACCTTGATAGGAGCCTGGCCAGAGAATACTAAATGGTGATCAGTTATCAGGGATATCTGTTGTAAATGCCATCTGTTCCAGGCTTCACATATCTTTAATGGCTGTCTTACAGAAGCACTCTATTTATCATAAAGCTTGTCACTTGTACACTATGTGGAAGTCTATAGTAATTTGGAGCTGGCATGCTAAGTTTGAGTCACATGAGGCTTATTAGCATTTGTGAGGTCAGGACAGGCTTGATTTCTTCTCCTGTCTTTGTAGAAATAGATGTGTTTTTTGGTTTTTTTGTTTGTTTTAAAAACAAAACAAATTATTTTGTTATACGAAGCTTGTCAGCTAGACCATAGCAGAAATATGCAAAGTGACACAAATTTCTGTACAAATCGAGCTGCAGCCTTGCTCTCTGGAGATTTCCCCATAGACAGCATCAAATTTGTGTTCTGATTAATTACTTTTCTGTTCCGGCTCAATATATAAATAGCATGAAGACCATTTTTGGTGGCACTTTCCCAAGAGTAAAAGCTCCCAGTATATGTCATGCATTATTTCTCTGTCTTCCTTTTCTCTTTTTCATTCTATCACTCTGTGATATTGAACTGTGTCTAAACTCTTGTAGAATTTTATTTGTATAGTTTATGCCAATTTGTATTATAGTAATGTATGTTCTTAGTTTCTGCCAACCAGAGAGCATAAAGTCTCATCTGACTTATTTTTCGTTTTCCAAAACACAAAATAACTGTATTTGAGCAAATGAGCACACAGCATGCACAGTTTGGTGCACCTCAGGAGAGTGCCATGGTCTCCGTGTGCAGAGGGTCAGGGGAGAGAAGGGACTCTGTTTCACTTCCTCCTGGATGTCTCACTTCCTGGTGTTCAGCTGGAGCTGAAGTGCTATGTGAGTTCTCTTTGTAATTCTGCCTCTAGAAAACAAACCCTTTAACAGGGAGTTGCTTTATAAATCAATGGCATGGAATAGTGTGAGATGGCTGGTCCCCACTGCTGTCCTGATTACCTGGATACCCAGAAGGATGAGGTGAACCTCATACCTGTTCCTCCCATTGGGAAGGATGGTGATTCATACACCTCATTTATAGAGATGAGGAGGGTGCTGGGCCTAACACCGAGCTGGCTCACTGTTGATCTTGGTAGAAGGAATTACTCAATCAAGCTTTGCCCTCATAGTTTGTAGCCCCAATGTCTCACCACCTGCTGGGGTTTCATTATTTGCCTGCTTGGTTATTTACTACCATTGGTAGTTGTTACTACCATTTACTACAATATGCTGTTGTAAAGACAGGGTCTCTCCTTCCCGTCCTCTTTCTCTCTCTCTTCCCCTTCTCTCCCTCCCTGCCCTTTCTTCCTTCTGTACAAGACAGTGCCTGACACACAATACCAGCTTAATAAAGTTAATTGAACAAGTGAATAACGAGTTATCATTTTATTATGCATTTGGTCTATAGCAATGCTCTCTGCTGGGCTGGTAGCCTCAGGAGATGCTGTCTGCTCATCTGGGGTCCCTTAGAATCCTATTTAGAAGGGTCAGCCTCCAATGTGATTATACTAGAGAAGGAAGAGCCCAGAGTCCAATTTCTTATTCTTGGCCTCTCTCTGTGATTCTGTCTCTGTCTCCCTCCCTCCTTTCCTTTCCTTTCTGTCTGTCTGTCTGTCTGTCTGTGTGTGTGTCTCTACATTACAGTAAAGAACTTTGTAAGCACACATTGAGAAAGGAGCCATCTACAAGCTAGATCTGTACCATGGTCTGGGGCTTGGACTGTTTTACTTCTAGAACTGTGGTGAATCCATTTCTGTTGCTCAGGTCACTTGGTCTGTGATACGTAGTCGTGGTAGACAGCACAAAGTGAGGCAAGGCCTGAGCCAGAGTGACAATCATGTTGTAGGTACTTTGTTTTCCTTTTAGATAGAGCCTTGCTATGGGACCCAGACTGGAACTCACCATCCCCCTCTTGCCTCAGCCTCTACAACGCAGAGCTCACAGGCCTGGACCACCACATTGGCTGCTTTTGTAAACCTTACCATGTTTCAGTATTATTGCCACATATAATTTTAGTTTAATTGCCTTAAATGTATTAAACTTTTTCCTCATTATCACTTGTCTACTAATTTTGTATGCTTTTGAGGTCTGACATTTTATTACTCATAGGAGTTAGCACTGTCTGATGAATTTGAAAATTAATAAACATGTTAAAATGTTAAAGTAACATTAAAGAGTGTTGAAAGATGTTCTCACTGTAAGGGCTTGGAAGTAGATCTGCTGTATTTTTATATAGAGAATGCCCCTCTGTTTGTATTAGTCTATAATCTGAAGGTCAGTTCCTTGTTTGCAAAGATCAAGCCTTATTAAATGTGGTATCTGTAGCATCGACAGCAGTCGGATATCTGCCGAGGAACTCACTACCAAGTTTATGGAGGAAACAATGAGCATTTTCTGGATCCATGATTTTTTCCCCTGTTTTTGATGTAAAAACCTAGAAGTTTTTAGAAAGTCTAAGAGAACGAATAATTTTAGAATAATCAGGATTTCTTCTTAGTGTATTTTGCATTGTTGTTATCCTTGATCATGATGTTCAAAATGAAAGCTTTGGGCTAAGTTGATAGGATTGCTCTGTCTTTCTGAGTTGGTTTTTACAGCTTTATCTTAATGGACAAATATTTCCCCACTGCTATTGAGGATGGCTCGTATGCTTTCATTTTAGTTTTTAGTGTTCTCTAGTCCTCAGAAATGCTGGGTGTGTTGGGGGCGGGGTCATTGGCAGATGGTAATGTGAGGAGTTTTAAGTGATAGTTTCCTCAACGTAAGTCAATTGAGTAATAATTTTTTATCTCTCATAGAGTATAAATGACAAATGACAAGACTGCGTATGTGTTGATGCTTACGGACCTTCTGGAACTTGGGGAATTTCAAAAAGCAGTTTTAGTGAAGAGATGTCTGAAGAGCAGAACTGTGCTGAGGGACAACTGGGACACAAATCACAGATATATGTGTTGAGAGTTCATGGATATTGTGTGTGTGCCGGGTGCTTTTAGTGAAGGTTTGATAAGAACTACAAACATCCCTTTCATCCCCTTGCTTCTTGAGACAGCTCATTAACTGTATCTTGATAGCCATGCTTTCGCCATTATCACCTATGTTCACCTTACCTTTCCAGCAACATTAGTCTGGACTCTGAGGTCAAACTCCTCGGTTTTACACCCTTATTCTCCAACTTCACACATGTGTGGCCTTGGGCAAATTACTGAATCTTTTTGTGCTCCAAGGCAACAAAAACACATCTGTAAAGTGTGTCCAAGAATTATCCTGAATTTTGAATGAGCTCTAACACGTGTAGGACCGTCCTATAATCAGACCTCAGTAGTTATTATCATCCTTATCCCCATCATTTTCATTTCTCTGAAAAAGCCATCACTCTGATTATTAATTTGATGACATTGTAAAAAGAATAGTGAAGTTTCCGAGGCATCGGAAACCAAACAGTGTGTTGGACAAATAACATAGCTTGTTTTTAGATGAAATAAAACTCAGACCAAAAATCTGAAAGAGAAATCTTTTAGGGTAGGGCTGGGTAGCAGGTGAGGTTGCTATTTCTGTTGCATTCCGATGCATCCTCTCCAATTGCAACACCTTACACTGGGGTCTATGAGAAGCTGACAGTCCTGTGGGTATTCAGACTCATTTGATATTGTCCCATTTTAACCATAATGTAGACCCCCCCCCATTCCAGGACCCAACAAGAGATAGCATGACAGCAGGCAAGTGCAACCTATAACAACAGGGTTGTTAACACCTCCTCCCCCCAGTTATAACTGCAGCATCTATCCCTGTTCATGTACAGCCCAGCAGCATTGTCTAATCCTCTCAGATTCCTATAGCAAGCAGCCCTGGTTGACTGTGTTCTTTGTGATACACCCTGAGTTGGCTTATCCTATGGCTTGATCTCATTTCCCCCATCTGGTGTACTTGTTCATGCTTTCTACCATGTCCTTGCAAATGAATGACCTGTATTTAAGTCCTGACATTATCGCAGGTTCTGTTTTGGGAGGAGCCAAACATAAAATTGAAACTGAAGAAAAGTACATAGACACCCAGTAAGGTCAGTATGCATTCTGGGTGTTGTTGCTGTTCTCCAAGGTATGTGGCTTGCTGCTAAGACACCTTAGAAATCTTGTAATGCTTTTAACTTGGTTCAAATGCATTAAAACTTCCTTGAGGGTAGGGACAATTCTCAAAAATCTGTGTTTTGTGTTCTCCAGTTCTCACTTGGTAGTGGGCACGCTTGTTGATGGATTGGTTCTCTAGTTGAATCTCACTTGCCCTCTTGGGACTGTCATTCACAGTAATCTGGTTTTTGCAGTGAGGAGTCCATGGCAAATGACAAATGAGTTCTATTAGTTTGGGGATTTTAGTTTCTTGAGACTGGTGGCTCAGGTGATCTTTGTAGCTGAAGAACCACTGTGGTTTCTGTAAGTAATTTATCCTGCTAGGAACTGTCACTTCTGAGGGCTGCCCCCTTATCTTGATGCCCCTTCATGTAATAGTAAAGTTTCTTGGCTTTCTGTTTTTGATCTGTCCTTATGATAAAGAAATTAATTCCTTAGGGAGGATGCGTCTACCAGCCATTTGTCTACAGATCATGAAAGCATTTTCTTTTTCCAGTGACTAAACAAATCAGTAAAAAATAGTCAAAATAAAGTAGAATCCATCAATGTTTTAAATCATTTAGTACTTTGTAATGTCAATTTATCTCTCCTGATTTTAACTCATTTCTTTATAAGAGGTAACTGGGAAGATCTGTGGGTAGCCAATGTTTTCAGACTTCTGCCTCCTAGGTTCATTTTCTCTCATTGACTCTGTCTCTCTGTCCCTGTCTCTGTCTCTCTGTCTCTCTGCCTGTCTCTCGGTCCTTGTCTCTGTCTTTCTGTCTCTCTCTCTCTCAAACATACAGGCAGTAAGAAGCACTCCCACCTTAAGCTTATAGACCTCTTCAGTGTGAAGAAAATGGAAGCTGGCCTTGTCTTCCGGCTAGAATAATTTTGGTTTCATTGGAGCAGTGAAATGGGACTGTCAACAGGTTTCTAGCCCCTGCCAGAACCCTATTTTTGCTTTGGGTTGTTAGTTCTGTAAATAGATGTGAACTTAACCCAAAATGAAAAGAACTGTTTCCTGAACACAGCAAGTGTCCAGTCACAAATAGTTCCCTGCAGGCTCCTGGGAGGCATGAGTCGATGCCTGGTGTTTCAATGCTTTTAGTATATGGAGCCACTGACAAGTAAGGCCACACCTTTGTCACTTCCTCCTGCTGGCGCATTCTCCCGGAGCAGCTCTGATGATTATGAATTCTGGGCAGGTCGGAGTGGAGAAAGGATATACTTCAGCTGAACGAAAATAGAGAGCAACTCCTAACCCACATTGGTGGCCGATCTTTCAATGTCTCTCCAGTGCTCTTTTGAAGTGAGTGAAGGACTGCAGCAGTGCTACGGGCCCTTCTGTGTGAGAAAGGAACACATCCAGGCCTTTGGAGCCGCATGAATCACAGGGTTTGCTCAGACAAGTGGTTGCCAAAGAAGTTAGTGAGGCATCAGTTTGATGAAACACCTCCCAGCAAACTGCCGTTTCTAATTATTCAGTGTGTTTACCTCTGCAGCCATATCTCTCATCGTACAGAGGAGCTGTACTTCAGGAGGACATGGCTCCTCATCTGGAGAAAGTGATGAGAATGTTATCACTTGAAATTTCCAGCCTGGCCTGAATTTGTTTGTCTTGTTTGGCTTTAGGTCTGGAAGGGAAAGTGAAAGTACCTCTTCTCCTTTCTTTCTTTTCTTTCTTTCTTATTTTCTTTCTTTCTTCCTTCCTTCCTTTCTTTTTCTTTCTTTTCTTTCTTTCCTTTCTTTTTGTAATTTCCAAGTGTTTTCATCCATTCCCTTCTCTCAAACATAATGAGTTCTTAGCAACTATAAGAACTTGTCTTTGTTTTTTTTCTCCTGCCCCAGGTTTTTCTTCCTGTAGCTGTACATAGCACATATATCATGACATTTATTATTTATCTGTGTGTCTGTTTCTCCACATGGCTGTCAGGAACCGTGCTTTATCCATTCTGGCATTGCTGGGAAAGCTGGTGTTTTCATACATTAGATACTAAAAAACCATCCCTCTAAAGAAATGTTTATTGGGAAAATATTAAAATACTGGTGTTGTTTTGTTAGTTAGCAATCCCACAAAAGTTGGAATCATGTGGGTTTTAGGAGGAACTCCTGTTTTACAAATGGGGATTGTTGACTGGCTTTGGATAAGAATCCCTCTGCATTATGTTCTCCGTTCTTTTGGTGCTTTGACTAGAGGGCTGAGGAACAGGCCTTCAAAGGCCTGTTGCAAAATAAATTCTAGTAATATTATAAGGTTTCCAGCTTTCATCTTCTGTGTAAATGCCCAAGAATGCTGAAGTTAAGAGCTGATCAATCGCTTTTGAAATTTTCTAAAATTAAGAACCGAATCATACTAACGTCATAAACCAGTGTCTATTCATTCTGACTAACCACAAAGCCAATATTTAAGGTATTACTGATGAGAAACAAAGGAGGCATCAAAAGTAAGACAACCTTGCCTTGCACAGTGACGCATGCCTGTAATCCCAGCACTGGGAAGGAGAGGCAAGGGGATCTCTGTGAGTTCGAGGCCAGCCTGGTCTACAGAGTGAGTCAGGGCTACACTAAGAAACCCTGTCTCGAAAGCACCCTCCCCCTCAAAAGAAAAGGTAAACCAAAACTAAGGGCACTACTAAAAACTATTGGAGAATTCTTCCAGAGGATCAGGCTTGAGTTGGGAGAGAAAAGAGGGAAGGAAGTAATCATTTTGGTGCACGGCATATTCCATGATGTCACCTTTATTAGGTCCAATAATACTTGACATCATTAGGTCTTAAATAAAAGGGACTTTGCCCTTTCCAACTGTGCTCCCCTAGCTCTGAGAATTTGGCCAGTGTCTGGAAACATTTTTTGACCAGTACAATAGGGCTGTTACTAGAATCACCTAATGGATAAGGAACGGATGCCGCCAAATAAACAATTATGCACAGAATAGCCAAAGTTATTCATTGTAAAATATCAGTGGCATCTTTGTAGAGAAAGCTTGTAAGTCATGAATCATAATGCTAACAGATGAGAGAACAGAGTCTGAGTGCTCCTGGCTTGGGCTTCTGAACTTAGACACTGACCTGGGCATTTGTTTCTCTTTATCACACTAGCTTCCCAGTGAATCAGTGAGGTTTGATCATGATGGCCTGGAAACTTTTGGACAGTCACAGTAGAGCCTGAGCTACACCCACATATGGCTCCAATCTTGTTAAGAGAACTCTGTGGCTGATAGAAGAAGGCAAGTTTAAAAGATGCTACCAAATACGCAGTTTCCGGCAGAGGACTGCAAAGTAGTCTGTAACAGATGGCTTGAGCTTTCAGTCAGAAATGGGAGGATTGCTCTTCTGGCCCACCCAGAAAGCCTTGTCCTCCAGCCCTTGCTCGTCTGAAAATGGAATGCAATGTCATAAGCCACCTCAATTAACAGTGTTTCGTTTCTTTTGTTGGTTCTTTGGAGACTAATCCAAGGCAAGTAGGAATGCAGCCCAAATCAGGCTTGATTATAACACTCTCAAACCCGAGAGTAATTAGAACCCTGGCTTTCTTTAAAACTCCAGTCTCAGATAAGGTGAGGTTCGCAGGGAAATTTACAGCAACAATTAGAAGGAAGCTTTTAGAACAAAGTCTCGATTTTTTTTTTCCATTTAGATAGGGAAAATGTGATATAATTCCACTTGCACATTTCAAAAACACGGTCGAAATACTGGCCTAAAGTGTTCTATGTTTTTAAAGGGGAGAAGGAAGATAAACTAATATTAGATCGTTGCTTCTGGCAGTTTTTATAATCCCTTCAACAATCTGTGATGCAAATAATGCTATTTTATTTTACTTGTCAAGAAACTGTATGTTAATGAGCTAAAGTGATTAGCAGAGTTATAGTAAACAAGTAGAGAAGAATTCGGGTCTCTGAGACTTTAGATCAGTGGTTCTCAACCTATGGGTCATGACCCCTGCAGGGGTAGAAGGACTCTTTCACAGGGGTTGTCTGAGACCATCAGAAAACACGTATGTTTAAATTACGATTCATAACTGTAGCAAAATCACAGTTATGAAGTAGCAATGAAAATAATTTTATGGTTGGGGATCACCACGACATGAAGGAACTGTATGAAAGGGTCACAGCGTTAGGAAGGTTGAGAACCAGTGCTCTACATGAAGATCAGGCCTTATCACGTCACTCCTTCTGGCCTGATGCTCTTTCACCCTCTGCGGTCTGTGCAGGGCGTGCAGTCAGCTTCCCCAACTGAGGCTTTCTGTAGTGAAAACACACCCACATCGAGACTGATTTTTTTGCCCGTAGCACTGCCTTTAAGAAAAGCATCTGCGTATATTGTACCTTTGTGCACTGTAACTTGCAATAGAAATAATCCACGGTCATTGTAGCAGGTCTTCAGTGAAGGCAAGGTGCTATGGTATGAATTTGCTTCCATAACTTTCCCTAGGTTAGAACAATCTTCTAACAGTGTAGAACTTTTTTTTTTCAAATTCACATTTGTTTTATTTTAAAAGTTCGTAGGGTTTTAAAAGTAAAGAAACAATGGAGGCACAAGTTAAAATTTCAAATTATGCAAATATATGTATTTAAATTAAGCCCCCTTCCTCTGACTCCTGCCCATCGTCTTTAGAGGAAACCTCAGCTTTTATTTTTGCTAATATCATTCCAGAAGTATAATGTGCAAATATAGGCATATTTATAGATAAACAACCGTCATTTTTCATTGTTTTGTACCTTTACTTTTTTTCAGGTCTAAAATAACCTCTTTTTCCCCACTTTTAAAAAATATTTTATTGATTCTTTGTGAATTTCACATCCTGCATCCCAATCCCACTCATCTCCTTAATCCTCTCTTAGCACCTGCCTTCCACTCCTGCAACCTCCCTCCCAAAAGAAAAAACAAATCTCACTGTGGAAGTTACAGTGTGTGATGGTGTGTACCGCAGTATTCCCTTTTGTCTACACCTCTTTGCTAGGAAGCGGTTTTTGCAATGGACCATTTGTCTGGTTGGAGGCCTCTGGCCTCTGCCACACTGTCAACACCGGCTCATCACTGGGACTCCTCTCGGATAGCCTGTTGTTGCCCTGTGTTTTGGAGATCCTGCAGCTTTGGATCTCTGGGACCAGCCCTTTCATGCACTTCAGCAGTTCACAGATGGGGTAGAGGTTGGGGTGGGCCAACGCACAGCCCTGAATTTGGGCCTGGATGGTAGCTGAGCTGGTCAGCCCGCCAGCTCTCCTGCACCCACAGCACCAAGGCGAGCTCTCCAGCGCTGCCCTGGCTAGCTCACCCAATGCTGCAGCCAGGAAGGGGCACAGCCAGCTTGCCTGCTCTCGTGCCCTCAGGTTTAGCTCACCTGCACCCATGCCAGCAAGGCCAGCTCTATTGTGCTGCCCAAGTGAGGCACAGGACCAGCTCTCCTGAATGCCACAGGAGGTGAGGGCAGCTCTGCGTCTCTCAAGGCCTGGGGCCCACCTGCACCTCCCATTCCCTCATTCCCCCCCCCTCCGCCCCCGCCACACAAACCTCAAAACACTTATCTTCAGGGTAGTGTTGTCTACCTCAATTTCTGCTTCAGTCACTCACAGACAAATAATGAGATGTTCCCATGTTACCAGTTCTCTTGATCACATATCCAGGTGTTTATTTGTAACTCCAGTCAACTAAGTATGCATTTCAATTTCTTGGATCAGAGTCCCAGTGGAAGGAGCTCCCTGAACACATCAGAAGATGCCTCAAAGTGATTTCAAGACTCCCTGAGAGACAGGAACTCTTACCTGTGGCTAGCAGATCCATAAAATCCCATTAAAACTTGCTTATCAAATTTGCCTTACGCAATACTCACCTGTTCAAGTGGTTGGTTCATGGTTTGCCTCTGTAACCTTTGGTCCTCAAGAAACTCCTCTCAATTCTTTGTCAGGGACAAGTCCACTCTTAGTTCATCATTGCCAATAGTCACTCAGCGTGTTTCCACCTTGTCATAACACTGCTCTCTTTTGAAGAAGGCAGATGATTGCTTACCAGTCATTGTTCTGCAACCCCTCTGCTTGCTTGAAGAGTGGGACTCTTGAAATAAAGTTGTGCAGAAAGTCAAAGGATTTTGGCCCTCTTTTTGCTTCCATCTCAGAACCAGCTCCTTACTCTGTTCTATACAAAGGCAGGAGGCTGTGCGCATTTCTTGGCCTCTTCCCCTCTGGTTATAAGCAATGGAAAATGCTGGTTGGACAGCAGAGGGCTGAGGTAGGGGCATGTTTGCCATCCCAGGTCCCACTTGAGAAGTTCCTCTGGTGGGCTAGATTCCTCTCCTTCTAAATGCCACAGCCCTTCTGTGTTCTGGGGACCGCCCTTTTCATTCCCCATGGTGTTAATGGCTCCTTCTGTTTGTCTGGGGTTCTCTTTTCACTACCCACACATCTTTCAATGGTATTGGACTTAAAATGTTCTCATTGTCTTTATTATCATGAGCTATGTGTATTCTGTCTGGGCAGGAACGTCCAGCTTCTCTCTCTTCAGGCCACCCTTCCCTTGTCTCTCATGTGTGTGCTTCTCTTTTCTCTTCTGTATACTAGTACTAACGTCTCTGTGACTCTCTCCCCAGTTTTCACGTTTTGCCAGCTTTGTTGGAATTATCTCAGAAAGAAATATTAGAATTAGAAGCTATCTCAGATAGCATGTGATCCTTTTTTTTTTTAAAGTGGAGATAATGAGTTGAGAGAAGAAAGTTATCTTCTCTGAACTTCAACCTGGTTCTAACTGTTTGGCTAATCAATTCTCTTTTCCTCTGTATAATACAGAGCCAGGGGATAAATGTCCCCAAAAAGAGAAGTTTCAGAAATAAAGGGCAAAAGATGTTATTTCCTGAAATTGAAATCAGTAAGATCTAACATCAAATTGAGGAAATTATCACTATGCAGAAATAATACATTCTGAGAAGAAAAATTGGTTTTGGGAAGTGAATTGCTGCCAAGTCAATCGTGTTTTACCATCCTTGAGAAGCTGGGGCTTTACCAAGACATTGAGATGCTCTTTAATTCAGCAGTTTTAGCAATACAAAGGAATGCGTCATCACAAGATGAACATTGTTTTTTTGGAGAAGAGAAAACCACCTAAGATTCACTCATACGTCTCTGATGTTGATTAATTAATTCAAATGTCATCCTACTTGACCAACCTAAATGTGCTGATCTGACTCACAGGCTTATTCCTCCCATGACACAAAATCTAACAACTGCTGAGGTGAAAATGATGCAGCTGTGGATCCTAGCTAAGAATGCAGTCCAATGAAAGAGACCCACAGAGCAGGGTATTATAAAGTGACTACCTCGGGCATCCCTGGTTTGCTCTCACACAGACTCTTCTCTTTTACCTGCTAACAAACTCCTGTGGTATTTGCTTTCATCCACTGGTAGCACCTGCCGCTCTGTGATGAAAGTCAAACCAGAGAGGAATGCTGTGGCTTCCCTCTAGGATGGTTCCAGAGAGAATGTCAAGGAAGCCATGTGGTTCAGCTACTGGGTGAGACTGTTCTCTAAGAGAGGAGATGCTCCCTCCTAGGGCTAGCACATAGCATGTACTCAATAGCTTAATGTATTCAACAGACACTTCATGCAAATCTAGTGAGTGCTAGGGGCAGGCACTGGAGATGTAGGAGTCACTAACTCTGAGTCTTTAAATCCTTGCAGCTATATATGGTATATCTTTAAAAGGTTTTAGGACATAGAGAAGTAGCTAAGGCAAGAGCTCATCTTGGGGCAGAAATAGAAGCAGTAGGCAAAGGGCATAGTCAATGTGGGCTGGAAGTAAGAAATGAAGGCCTAGTAAGATCTGGAAACCAGTAGAGTTGGGGATAAAGGGAGAGTTGCAGAGAATAGATAGAGTTTCAAGTTCATGGCCAGGCACATGGGTATTTTCAGTGGGGTTTATGTATTTCTATGGACATGAGGACAAAAGCCTTAAACTGTCGGTATGTTGAAACTGATCTTTCAAAGTAACTGGTCTTAAGAGGAAGGTTTGATTCTAAGTATGTCATTGAGAAAGCTGATTTCATTTATATTATCTACTCTTGACCTGCCTCTCGACTGTGTTGATTAAAACCTATGTTGTCTAGAACAGCTCACCAACTCTGAACCCTTAGTTTCCTGTAGCTCTCAGGCTTCCAATTTACTTGGCAACGTCACCTGCACCTCAGCCTTCTCCCCTCCCTTGGTCCAGGCCTCTGCTAGCCTGTCCATCTGCTCTTCCTGTCTTTTACAACAATGGCGCACACCACACTGCTTCTCTGCTTGCCATGAGCTCCCGAGTTCCTAGTCCCCACGGCACCCCTGAATTTAATCATGCTTTCAAGACCCAATCTAGGCATTGCCACTTCTTATGAGTCGTGTTCCCCCTTTCCTCCTTCTCTCTTTCTCTCTCTGTTTTTACAGTGCTATCAATCGAACTCAGGGCCTTGCACATGCTATGCAAGTGCCCTACTATCCACAATTCCCAGTCATAACCTAGAATTCCTTTCTCTTCTTGAGCTGGACTATTTCTGGCTTACAACTCTGATTTTCTCTGTTATAGCACTGAAATCCGTGTATATAAACCAGCCATGTAGTAAAGTTGTAGTTAAATGTAGTTTTGTCCAGAGGGCTCCGTAGGCCTAGGTCTAGCTCACTTTAGAATGCCAGCACCAAATACCATATTTTGTATGTAGGAAGCAGGTCTAACACATCTTGGAGGAAGATGCTATGACTTGTAAGAAACAATATTTAGGAGTTGCATCAAACCAATCAGCTTTTCCTTTGCCTTCTTCTGTACCATGCTTTTCATACCTCAAGGACACTTGTATACAGTAAGAAATTGGGACCACTGAAGTGGTTCATGGGCCATGGTCAAGCCCTTGCCTCTCAAAAAAAATGATGCCACTAGAGGAAATATATTTGCCTGGCAGAGCAGGATGTGAGACAGAGAGAAGGGATGTGAACACCTGTGCCCACACAGTCATTTCATCAGGAAGCAAGGACGACATCATAGTTGTTGAATCTCTTGGCAAAATCAGTGGCTGTTAACTGATAAAATCAAGGAGTCTGTTGGCTGTGGTACCTCAAGAGAAGTAGAAAGCTGCTTCATTCCTACATGTGTGATGCGGAGCCTGTTGGAATCCTATGCCTGCATCTACTGAGACTTCAAACACTGAGAGCAGTCCCTCCTCTGAGACAGAAATATTCTCTCACTGTGTGTATGGTAATGGACATTGTGGTCACTCTACGGTAGGATGGTCATTGTTAGCAAAAAAAAAGGCAACACAGTGTTCAGGTATTTAAATTACAGTGAGATGTTTCATCCTGAAGGCAATTACCTGACACAGCTAATTGATGCTTATGGAGTTTGGAATGGAAGGCATTTCTGGAAATTGTAGGTTGTAGGTGCATAGAACAGAACGGATCTTCTCGGGTGTAGGACAGGCAATGTGTGGAATAATGTGCATTGGTCTGACATGCATAGCTGTTTGTATATGTAAAAGTACCATTGAGCCATAAACTGAAGACAAATAGACGTTGTGTCCCTTGTGAATGAATGGCACCCTTCAGCAGACTTCAAAAAGGAAATCACTTTGGAAAATGTATATTCTGTCACTCAAAAGGAAGGGAGGGAGAATTGACTCTAATTCTTACTCAAGATAACCCTGTGACTTAAAGGCCACCTTCCAGTATGTCTGCCCATTGGGCTTACCTACGGTCTGTGTCAGACTGAGCTGTAGAGTGTTAACATTGTGCCCTTTTCCTTCTCCTTCCCTCCAAGTTCTTCCCACCTATACCACTCTGCACTGAGTCTCTGGGGGGTGATTTTCACCTCTCAGGTTGTTTCTTGGACTTGGATTGAAGTGATGACGTAAAGTATAGCTTGCTCTCCTACCTGCAAATTCAACCAATGGGAGATCAAAAGTAGTTTTAGAGATTGTACCTAGACTGAATCAAGTTTTTTTGTTTGTTTGTTTGTTTTTTGTTTTATTCCCCCCTTTGTCATTATCCCTGAACAACATGGAATTGCAGCTAGTCACATTGCAGTAGGTATCATAAGTGATTTAGAGTTTGTTTAAGTTGTATACAGAACTGGATATACGATACTAGGTCATTTTATGTCACAGACCTGCACACACACGGATTTGATGTTTGGGGGCTAAACTGGAACCAGCTCCCAATGGATCCCCAAAGATACCTGTTTATCTTTTGAAATTGCCATAAAATACATTACATAGATTGCCACTTTAACAGTTGTGGAGTGTACATTTCAGTAGTGTTGATTCCATCCACAGTGCTATACAACCAGAACTGCTATCAATTTCCCAAACTTTAATAAAATCATTTCAAACAGAATCTTTACAAAAGCAATAACTCCTTGCTCTCACCTCCTCTGGCCCCGCTGACCTCTCCCCTGTGTTCCCCCTTTCTGAATTTGCCTATCCTGGAGAGTTCATTTAAATGGAATCATGTAGTATCTGTGTCTTTTGTATGGCTTATCTGATTAGATAATGTCCTCAAGGTTTACCCACATTGCTGCGTATATGAGAACATCACTCCCGTTAGTGGCTGGCTAATATTTCCTTGTGATAGGCGTTTGCTACACAGACGGGTAACATCGATCTGTTATGGACATGTGGGTTGTGGGATGGTCAATTTTTTGTCTACTTGACACACAGGAGAGTCAGTAGGGAAGATGAAAGCTCAATGGAGGAATTGCCTCCATCGGAGTGGGCTATGGGTGGGGGCCATTTCCTTGGTTAACTATTGATATGAGATGGCCCAGCTTACTTTGGGCAGTGCCACTGCTGGGCATGAGGTCCTGGGTTGTGTAAGAAAGCAGAGTGAGCAAGCCAGTGGAGTGCAAGCCAGTGAGCACTGTTCCTCAGTGGTTTCTGCTTAGTTCCTGCCTTGGGTTTCTACCCTGCCTTCCCTCCATGATGCACTGTTGTAACCTGTTGGCTAATAAGGAAGGAAACAACCAACCAACCAACAAAAAGAACCCCTTCTTTTCTCCAAGTTACTTTTGATTAGTAATCAGTGTTTTATCACATCAACAGAAAAGTTATCAAAACAGGTTATCTCCACATTTGGGCTATCATGAATAGTTTTGCAGTGGGTATTAACCTAGTAAAAGCTTTTAAAAATTATATAAAATTTGAAAACTGTTACCGTTGCAAATTATCTGACCTATAAGCCTCAAGGAAATATTACCTCCTCTGTGGAGTCTCCTGGGTTCGCCTGCCATCTCTGCCTTTAGTGAATTGTCTGTTTCCTTCCTCTTTATCCCACCGTGGTGCCTTTTGTCTGGGCCAAGGGAGATCAGGTCAAGGCAGCTTGAGAAAGGGCAAGGCAGGGAAATGAAAGAAGTAGGTCTAACCAGATCATCTGGATAAAAGAGTTGGAGGTCTGTTTTAAGGAAACCAGAGGGTGAGAGAGTAAGGAGGTTGAGACAAGAAAACAAAACGACCCTTTCTTTCTTGGATACAGTGCAGAACAGGCGTGATAGCTTTTATGCAGTCATGTTTTCTGCCTCTGTACTTAGTCTTGCCTGCATGCCCCTCACTGCAGCACATTCAACACACACACAGTCAAGGCTGTGGTAGCCTTAAAAACAATTTTTAAAAATAATTTTAAGTTTATTTAGTTTATATCCCAAGAGTGTCCCCTCTATCCTCTTCTTCCAGTCCCTCCTTCTTCTATCCTTCTCTCCCCAGAAAAGGGGAGCCGCCCTCTGCACATCATGCCACATCAGGACTGAGCATATGCTCATCCCCTGAGGCCAGGCAAGGCAGCGATGCCAGGGTGAAGTGATCCAAAAGCAGGCAATAGAGTTCATGTTGGAAGCAACAACCCCCTTCCCAAGTTGCCAGAAGACCCACATGAAAACCAAGCCGCCCATCAGCCACTTATGTGCAGGGGGCCTAGGTCCAGACCATGCATGCTCCTTAGTTGATGTCTCAGTCTCTGTAAGCTCCCTAGACCTGCAGCCAAGCATGGGGCGGAGCTCTGGGGCTCTTGTGGAAGTGTTGGGGGAAAGATAGAAGGACCAGGTGGGGAAAGGCTGTGATATCTTAACTTAGGATTTTTACCTCTGAGTCCAGCTTGCAATAGGTTCTTGAATTAGTTGAAATATATCTGCTTGCTCTGACAGAACAAATAATAGTGGCTTATTGGCTAAGGCTGAGTTCCTAAGAAATAGACCCTGGGTGTAAATCAGTGTGCGCGGGGGGGGGGGGGGATAGGGGATGATGCTCTCCTGGTGAGTGGTTTGAGGGAGAACATAGTGAGTTCCTCACCACACAGTTACAGCAATCTCTGGGGATCCCAAGGAGTTCTGGATCAGTACGTTCATTTAGAGGTGGCTGTGGGTATCGGCAAGGGAACCAGGACTTTGTTCTTTTCTGTGAATCAATAACTGGATGCTGGTTAATTCCAGAGAGGGGAAATGATGCTGTAGAAGGCTCTTTTCTTCAGCCAGGCATTAGATGGTTAAGAAAGCTTTCCATACCTGTGTGCCAGGAGAAATGGAAGACCATGGCATGTTTCTCTTCCTTCTGTCTCCAAGTGTTCGATACTTGTCATGACTGCAAAGCTGCACGTGTCCTTTTATTGATTTTTTTCCCCATCAGCTCAAATAGCCAGGGATACACTTTATTTTTGTGAGTGAGGCTGGGGTTTTACTTTGTCATTGTTTGTCCTTATAAGGGACACCAGAAGTAACGCACAATGTGAAGTGTGGTTCTTGACATCTTTTTCATTTATCATTGCTCCAGTTTTCTGGAATAGTTGATGAAACTTTTGTAATCAACACAAGTATCATTAAAAGACAGAGTATAGATACCATAATTGCTGGAAGATGAACTTTCAAACTTTCATCTGATTTCTGTATCAAATATGGAATCCCCAAAGATGGAAAAGTAGGTAGACACCTACACTCAATGAATATTATCCTTGGCTAAGGAAAAATTTTCCTCCACTTCTGGTCAATTTTTGCTGGTCATTACATCTATTCCTAGTTCAAAATTTGGCCACACTTTGTGGGTGCTTTTTCAAGTTGGGGACCCTCATATGAATACTCCTTAAGTGCCCTCTGTGTACAGATAACCTTAATGAGGATTGGAGTCATTGTTTTGGGTGGCTGTTGAGTTTTACATAGAACAGGAACCTAACACTAAACACACTCAGGACATTCACTGGCTTTAAGGAGTTAAGATTGAACCTGATGTTTTCTCCTGTGGCTCACTGTATGGACAGGATTGATTTAGTTGGAAAAAAAAACCAGAGGAATACGATGTTAAAGATATCTTATTTATTAAATGTTGCTCACTTGTACTCTTAGATTTGTTTAGGCGAAGACACTGTCACATTCTATTGGTAATAAATTTTACTTAATTTTACGGTCTCCTGATGGATTCGGAATAATCTAAATTCTGTGACTGTCTTGAAGTCATCCACAAGCCTGTCATAAATTGTCTTGCTACATGTACAATTTTTAAATAACTTATTATTTATTATAGAAAATTACAAGTAACCACAAAAATAAAGCAAATAATATAATGAATGTCATGTAACCTTCAACTTCCTTCAAGAATTATGAATATTTGCCAATCAGGTGTCATCTATCCCCCTCTACTCCTACTTTTTTTTTTCTGGTGTTAAGGTTCAAATCTAAAACCCAGCGCCTATAAGACTAGTGCTCTACCACTGAGCTATCTGCCTGTCTGCCTGCCTGTCTGTTCACCTGCCTGTCTGTGTGTGTACTTAACTCCACCTTACCCATTAAAAACTTCCGGAAAATTTTGTAGTGAATCCTTCATTGTATATGTACATCCCACACACATCAATAAAAACAGCATTCTTTATGGGTACCTCACAAGACTCTCTGGAGGACTGCTGGTGGAAAAAAAAGTTTTTGATTATACAGCAGAAATTTTCCTTGAGCCAAAAAAGTTGCTTGTGCCAAGACCAATTAACTTTTCCATTCACAACCTTAGAAGCAGTCCTGTGCTGTATGCCCTCTTACAGCAAATGTTGCTAGCCTTTGAATGAACTGAGAAGCCCTTGTCCCAGAATTAGGGGGCAAAGGCATGGCCGTATGACATACGAACATAGACATGTTCCATAAAGTTGATGATGGCCTCACAAGTATATCTCCTCCCCAGTTTTTCCAAATAATAGCTTGAAATTGGCAATGCCTTCTGTTGCTGGGCAACAGGGGTCTGGAGTGTACCTAGTGACTGTCTCAGCTGTGCTTAATCTCATCCTGGTCCCTATATTTTAAAAGGTTTCCTTGGGCTACAATACGAATATCATAATGTCTTTATTGTAATCATTTTAACTATATATTACTAATGATACTCAAATAGCTGTGTAGCCAGTTCACAAAGTTTTCATCTTGCAGACAGAGGCTCCACACCACTGAATAATTCCCCCCCTCAAAACCTCAGAAACTCCCATCCTTCCCCCCCAACTATATGGTATTTCATATAAGTGGAATTGCACAGTATTTGCCCTCTTTTGTGAAGAGATTATTTTACCATCTCAAGGTTTTTCAGTGTTATGCCACATGTCAACGTTGTCTTCCTTTGTGACTCTTGTTGTTGTTCTGTTGTTTGTGTGGACCACATTTGTTCACCTGTTCATCTGTCAATGACACTCGGGTTGCTTCCACTTTTGGGGGATAATGTTGCTATGAACATGGGTGTGTGTACTGTGTTTCTTCCTTACATGAGCCCCCTTTGCTGTTTCTACAATTTGGTTGCTCTTGCTTTTAGTTTCTACTCATTCCTGTCCTCCTAGCCTGAGGTCACTAGAGGACCAGCAATACTGAATCATCACTGACATCTTAGGGTTTTTCTTTTCTTGGCCTGATGTGAGACTTATCATCACCATGACTGCCACTTCACCTAGTGCCTGAGACACAGTATGTGCTCAGCAGGAGGCAGTAAACAAGGGAATGACTGAGTATAGTAAAATTAAATTGAAAGGGAAGAAAAAGTGATTTCTTGAGATCAGGGATGGAGATACCTCCAGACGATCTGTTGTTATATAGAAGTGTTTTAGCAATTCTGGGCTTTTTGTTTTTCCATATGAAATTGAGAATTGTTCATTCAAGTTCTGTAAAGAATTATGTTGGTATTTTGATGGGAATTGCATTGACTCTGTAGATTGCTTTTGGTAGGATGGCCACTAGTGCAGGGAATCTTATGAAAGAAGGGGAAATGAAAAACCTGGAGGGGGCAGGAGCTCCACAATGAGAGCAACAGAACCAAAAAATCTGGACACAGGGGTCTTTTCTGAGACTGATACTCCAACCAAGGCCATTCATGGATATAACCTAGAATCTCTGCACAGATGTAGTCCATGGCAGCTCAGCCTCCAAGTGGGTTCCCTAGTAAGGGGAACAGGGGCTGTCTGTGACATGAACTCAGTGGCTGGCTCTTTTATCATCTCCCCCTGAGCAGGGGGGGAGCCTTACCAGGCCACAGAGAAAGACAATGCAGCCATTCCTAATGAGACCTAATAGATTAGGGTCAGAGGGAAGGGAAGGAGGACCTCCCCTATTAGTGGACTGGGGGAGGGGCATGAGAGGAGAAGAGGGAGGAAGGGTGGGATTGGGAGGTGATGAGGGAGGGGGCTACAGTTGTGATACAAGGTGAATAAATGCAAATAAAAAATAAATTAATTAAAAAAGAGAAAAAGTGATTTCTTTTTATAAGAGCTTTGGAATCCCAGGATACATGCCATCTTTTGATGAGTCCTAGCTTGTGTCTCTTCCAAACAGTTGCTCCACCCCCTACATAAGTCAATAATAGAGTAGAGTTGCTGTTCTTCTCTGTACTTTTAGTCAAAATGCACAAGCACACCCTGTCCCTCATTACCTGCATTTTTCTCCAAGATTTGAGCACAGTAGGTATCAATATATATTCGCAGTTTATCACCAAATGGATGAATAGATGGATATATATGGGATCAAGTTCATGAATGAGCCGACAAACATATACTTTGGTGAATGATACACTTCTTGAGAGTCTTCATTGAGATAGGAAGGAGAAATTGATGAAAAGGGAGGGGGGTGTAGATTGTTCTTGCATTGTACAAAGAACAATGGTTGTATCCACAGCCGTTTATCAGTAAGTCCAGCAGGCCTGGTTCCTGATCCTGGGGATTTTTATATCTAAGACCAGCTTACGTAAGTGTTTTTTTGTGTCATGAAGGGGACCCTGGAAGCTATGAAAGTAAACCATCAAGCAGGGCTGTCAGAAGCCATAGAGAAGGAAATGAAATCACAGGCATGAGAGAACTGAGTCTGAGGCAGAAGGACACTGTCAGAGAAAGGAAACAGCTAAGGAAGAGTGCTCATGGCCGGAGCTAAGAGAAGCCCATTGCAGCTGGGCATGACTGGGAAGTCTTCAGTGTTAAGCTAGAACAGTGGTCTTGGGCATGGTAGACCTAGAGGAGGGCTTTCAACCTTTAATTAAGAGCATTAAGAATCCACTGAGGCATTAACACAATGTATTCAGGGTTCTCCATAGAAACCAAGCCAGTAGGGTAAACATAGGTAGGAAGAGAGTTGTGGAATTGTCAAGGGCAGGGCAGGGTGGATGCAGGGGAGGATAGAGATCCAGGAAAGGGAACAGAGAAGGAGTTGGGGTTATGTTCAGAAGAGGGGTCTTCTGAGAGCAGCTGCTAAATATAAACCCAGGTGACAGTGAGGGCAGCTGAGCTGCAGGGTGGAGGGGGACAGGGTCACATGAAAGACATGATGACAGGGGGGTGCCTTTGTCATCTCCCAGTGCCTTGCCTGCTTGTTTTCTGTTTATTCTGTCACCTCTGAAGGCAATTCCTCAGTGTCTTCAGAATCCATTGCCACTGTCATCACAGTCATTTTCTTGAGAAATTCTACCTGGTATTGTGTCAGGTGATCAGCCCCAGTTCAGTGGACAATAGCTCCTGCAAGCTGCTGTCTCCCCACAGGAGTGAAACAAAAGTTGTATGTATGTAAATGCACATTTTGCGATGATTCTGTCCATTGTGGGAGGTCGCCGTCATCTTCTGATGTCTAAGGGACGTTATTCTGGGTGACAAGAGGAGAAGGCAGGTTACAGAAAGGTGTATTCTTTTTTTTAAAAGGTAGCCCATGGCATTGCTCCAAAGTCCACTTTTCTTCATGTCAGGTTGGACTTTGGGGATCTGATTACACCCTCATAGTGCTGTTTTTAAAGTGTATTCGGGGTGCAGATGAGTCGCTGGTAGGTTTTCCAAGCTTTGTTGCTTGTGTTGCGAGCATTGCAGCCCTGAGCCAGGAGTGACTCACCTCCAAGTGTGTGTTGACCGACCTAGTTCTCAGAACGAGTCTAGGACGGCTAGGAATCGCTGCACTACCATCATTCTAGTCATGCTGTCGGAATTACACACAGCCTAGGATCCATCAGACAACGCTGTAGTGTCTCTTCAAACCCAAAGTTACTCATTAGTTCCTGAGGGAAGGGGTGGGATCAGGTGTCTTTGGGGGATGGATGAGAAAGTGATTTGTATAGAATGCTTGACTCAAAGTTTTCTGAACTCTCTTCTCTCTGTGTGATCTTCATCATGTCAAACTGGGAAATTCTGTGGAAATGATGAGTATTAAAGTAAACTCTGTATCTGCCCTTTTGATTCACAAAAATATGAATTTAAAATGATATCATGGTCTACTCTTTGTCTGTACAGAGGAAACACTATGTTTCAGGGTTCATTTTCCCAACTATGTGATTACAGCCCAGATAGAATTCAGGAAGGACTTGTATAGTAATTACATTCCTTTGCTGACTTGTGCCTGTATCACTTTGAAGGTCATTTTTCCCCCATGCTGTAAGTTGCATTCTATTCAATGCCCTTATTAGGAAAGATCAGTTAGCACATCCACCAAATGCAAGCCCAGCTATACATCAGTTGTCATAGTAAATTGCTTGTTTGCTTAAGAATTAAGTTTTCTCTCATTTAAGGCCATTTCTGTCTACTATCAAATGAATTCGTTTTGAATTTCCACAAGTATGTTTTACTTCACACAAGAGAGCCATTATTTTAGAAGACCAAAACAGTAAACTTAAAAAAAGGAAAAAAATCATCTGCTATGAATAATGGGAATATAATCACAAGTAACACATTTTCCTGCTTGTTTTCTTTTAAACATAACAACAGCTCATCATAGGTAATGTTGACGTTGGCTTTCATAATGTAGATGGGGGAGACATCTCAGTGGCAAAATACTGTGCAAGCGTGAAGAGCTGAGTGAGGTTCTCGAAGACCGTGTAAATTTGGGTACAGCACCTCATGTAATTCCAGCCTTTGCGTACCAAGATTTGAGGTGGAGACAGAGAATCCCTGGAAGCCTGTGAACCAGATAACCCTGTCCATGCAGCAGTGATCAAGATCCCGTCCCAGCTAAGAAGGAAGGCAAGGACCAACACCCAAGGTTGTACTCTGACCTCCTCATGAGCTCTGTAGCATGCACGAACACACTTCCACGTGCAGGGACACACAGAGACAGAGATACAGACACACATGCTCAGATTTAATAAAAACAGTTTCATAAGAACTGCCTGCTGATTAAATTAATTAAGCACCCGAATAGTGAGTAGGAATTGCATGATATCTGCTTAGACACCTGTTGCATCCATGAGGGACAGTCACCTTTGAGAGCAGGCTGACCCTCCTCTGCAGTTTACTTGAGGTGTCAGGATGACTGAGTGCCTTGCTGTTCTCAGCTTGGAGCTCAGCATGTTGTAGGGTCTCTTCTTGATGCCAGTCCCTAGACAGTAAATTTCCCAATTGACCTTTCCCTCGGCAGAAGTTAGGTCCTTTTGTTTCCTCCTCGGAAAATGAATCGCTTTGCTCTGTAATGGGCGGGTAGCCACACACCGATACCTTCCCTTTCAGTCTGGAATCAGGTAATGGTAGCCCATCATTCTCTCTGACAGTGGGGGTGACAGTCTGGCTTCTCCTGTATCTTTTAGCACAGCTCAAGGACAGGAAGAGTGGCTGGAATTTATCAGCAGGCTCAAGAGCTGGGGCGGAAGTCGTGTGGCTGGGAATAGACAATGAACTTCTGAAGTCTCCTGTCCTACTGTTGTCAAGTCACCGGGTCCTTTCCTTCACTTACTCCTTTGGAGTGACACCATCTCAATTTTGTTGTTGATTCACACGTTCTTGTCCTTTCTGATGCAGCATGGCTTTGTGAGTCAAAACCAGACTCTGGTTGGTGTTCTAAGGGTAAGTTTGATGTTTTTAGATGGTTAGAAAACAGGGGCAATTATTTTGTGACACATGAAAATGGTATGTCAGTGCTCAAGTAAAGGTTGATTGGAACACAGCCATGCAGATTTATTTACATGCTTCTTGCCGCATTTTCTCAGCAATCTTGAGAAATTTGACATAGTTGAGTATTTGCAACAGATATAACAAATGGCCCATCAAGTCCGGTTGAGGCATGTTAGGTAGTTTTAAAAATTTTTTATCTACCACATGGTTACCAGGATCTTGTTCTTACCTGTACTGGTAATTTTTCTGTATTATGGAAAAGGTATGCGTGTGTATGTGTGTGTGTGTGTATTCAAGAAGTCAAATAGAAGAAATTCTTAAGCATGTTTCTCATGCTTTTGCTTGTTTGTTTGTGGCTGAATTGTATTGAGGGAACAGTTTGCTTGTTTGTTTGTTAATGGTTGCATTGCATTGAGGGAACAATCAGAACTAGTTCAACACTTAAACATTGAAATTGTGAAATTAATATGCTCTTTGATTCCTATCAGCTCTGTTCCCAGCCATGTGATTCAGGAGTTCATCTTACCGTGTTATTGTGGACAATGCAAAATTATCACTGGCCTTTCTCCCCTCCTCTTCCCTTCCCTCCTCTCCCCTCAGCATATTTATTATAAAAAATTACATAAGAGTGGGTATCTTTATGTTTTTCGTAAAAAAAAGTTTAGAATATAAATTTCATTACAGAGGTTAAAGTTGAAGACTGGCCCCAGGACCGTGTGCGTGCATGGGCTGTCTTCAATAGCTCTCTGCAGTTTCAAAATATCTTTGCTTATTATAAATATGTACACAAAGCTAACCTAATGGTAAACAACTTCTGGGCTGATTAATTGATAGTTGAAATAAAATTACCTGAGGGTTTTTTTGAATATGTATTAGGAACATTGAAAATTTGCATACATTCTGTATTTATGCAGAACAGATAAATAAGGTGCTGTTTACTGCATTTATGAGTTATCAGTTAGCACTGAAGTAAACATTCAGTACATCTTGGAAGGGACCATCATTTCCCCAATGCTATTTTTTTAAATACACAGTCATTCCTGCCAATCCTCACTCATTTCAGTTATTACACTACATGGCCCACTCCCTTCTCACCCAGAGAGCAGTATCCTTGTTAAGCTGTTCAGTGTGGGTTGAACAGTGTCATGCCTTTGGAAACCTGTAAAATGAGATACCAAGAATGACAAACCCTGCTTTGAAAATCAAAGCTTCCTCTTTCCTACATGTGACAGTCAGCTTTATCACGAGGCCCACAAAATGCCTTTAGTTTCTATTAGTGGTCAATCAGGGATGCCATAAAGACTGAACTGGTATGTTTTGGATGAAGTCCAGGAAACTAATTATTATGTATGCTTTGTCTTTGATTGCATTCTCTAAGGGTACTGGCTATCTTAGTCTCGTCTATAGTACAGCCATGCAGAACTTTCCAAGGCTAGAGAGTGGCTGTCAGTTTTCTGTAAGTTCTGAAAGAGCATGGGTGAGCAGGGCAGAGACATGGAACCTTACTGTGGTTCAGTGTGGAATCTCCATGGTCCTTAGGCACTGGTTCATTTTGCTCAACTCTGAGAGACTTAGAGTTTTCAAGCCAGAACTTGTGAAGACTGCAGTGCATTCTGCTAGAACCTCTTGAAGAATTCATCCAGGACCCAGTCAAATATCACTAATGGTTGAGTCATTCAAAATTACCAGGTTCCTGCTGTCCACTGTATGGTCTCCTATTCATTTCACTTGTGTATATTTCATTTCACAGATGTTGTGGAAACCCATTGTCTCCCCCCCCGCCCCCTTTTTGTTTTAAAAAGAACAAAAACAAATCCTAAGCACTCTGGGACTTAGCATAAAGCAGCTTCTCTGTGAGTGTTGACTGTAGGGCAGTGTGGGAAAGGCTGCAAGTTCCCAGGGGAATGTTTGCGTTTGCGTGTGTGTGCTGTGCGAAGTTAATAAGTCCCAGCTAGACTCTGCAGTGATTGAGTTCAAGGGCAGCCGTTTGATTCTCTTGCCATTAGTAAAACAAACAGTCGGTGGGATGGTGTTAAGCTTAGACATCTCATTGCACTGGTTACAGCATATATGCCACCTGTGGGCTTTCTGTTGCCTGCCCTTTTGTCGCCCTGCGTTCCCTGATCTGCTTTCCAGTGCCTTTCTTCCCAGCATAGTGGAGAAGGCACAGTTCTGCAAACCACACAGAGGCCTTTCTCTTTCCTCTGCACATTGTTTCAGTCATGCAATTGACTGGTGCTCTAAGCTAACTGGAGTAGAAATGTAAAATGAAGTCAGCCTCTTTCTGCCGAGCCTCTTTCTTGACAGGGAGTGGAGACACTAGCGGTTGAACCAGAGGTGCAGTTGCTCTGGGTTCTAGCTCTGGACTTACCTATATCATCCTGGGAGGGTCTTCCTGAGAGACACTGGATACCTGCCTCCCTTCAGTGGCTTCCTGGCAAACAGGGAGGCTTGCAGCAAATTCAGTCATGCGTTCTTGTGTTGTTGGATAATAACCAATGCACATTTTGCTGACTGTGGGAGTGGTTGCTTGGCCCGAGTACTTAGTCAATATGTCATTATCATGAGAACTGGCAGTTAATTTCCTCTTGGTATATACTGGGGTTGCTGGTGGTGGGGGACTCCACTTCCCTGGGAGTGAAGATGCTAAGCTGGCATGCCAATTGTGGTCGGTGCCAGGGCGTTCTTGGGAAGAGGAGCTGATGCAGAACAGAAGCCCATTTTGTAAACTAGTTACTCCTGAGGGGAGGTTTACTTGTCTGGAAAGACTTGAGTAGCTGATTGGAAAAATGAGGAGAGTCAGTGTAGATGATTAGCTTGGCCGTTAAAGTTGATTATCTCTCTTCATTTGGCCCTGACAGACTTCCTTCTTTTCTTTCCAGCTTTAATTTATGAATCAACTGGCAGTCGTAACAGTACTTTGAGGTAAACCATGTCAGGTTAGTCAGTGGGAGCACACAGTACAGGCACTTGCATTGTTCCACACGTGCTGACTGAGCCCAGGGTGATCCTCAACACTTGATATCACGTTGTGTATTGATGAATGCAACTGTGTACAACAACTCCAAGGGAGGAGTCACTGTGATATGCTGTACATGCTCCATGCAAGGGTGGGCAGCTCTCTGAGAAGTAGGTCATGAGGAGCAAGGAGCACACATGGACTGTGCAGACAGATTTGAGGATTGCCCGGAGGGCCCTCTTCTCTGCCTGTGAGTGCCAGGTGTTTATACTGAGGAGTCTCAATGGGTTATCTAAGTAATTCGTCTAATTTGCCTTTCCCTGGTAAATGCCTCCAGTTTTTGTTTGGTATATTGTTAGACATATTCTGAATCCCAGAAATTGTTCACATTGCTTTGTAGTATAGTCATTGCTTTATAGTCATTATTCATTAGATCTGTGTATGCATGTAACTTGCACTGATTTGAATTCCTTCCTGTTTTACCATTTCCATCTAGAGTCATTTCTTTTTACTGAAGAAGTTTTTGTTTTGTTTTGTTTTGTTCTGTTTTCAGTTTGGAGTTGCTGGGAACAAATTTCTCACAGGTTTCGTTTATTTAAAACACTCCCCCCCCCACACACACACACTTTCCAGAGTGGTTTGGAGGGTATTTTTGCTGGGTATAAAATTCTGCCTTTCGTCTGGTGAGATTCCTCAGTGTATAAGGTATTATACCTGATGACTCAAGTTTGATCTCTGGAGCCAAGAGAATTGATAGTTCAAAATTGTTCTTTGACCTTCACATGTACATTTGGGCACATGTAAATGTACATACACATTGAAACAAAGAAATACAAAATATTAAAAAATTAAAAGTATGTTTCTGGTTGGTTTTACTTTTTAAAGATTTAATTACAACTGTCACCATTTTTGTGAAGTTACTTTTCAGGGGTGTTTTGGATGCCAATTCCCTTTGCTTTTACAAATTTTAGTATTTTTTTCTTTGCTCTTGGTTTTTAAAGTGTATTTTTTCGCTGATGAAATACAAAGTGTTATTTTCCTTCTGCTTGCAGTCATGGCATTTTTAGTTTTAGAAAATTCTTGGCCATATTTCTGTAAATTTTTTTCTGCTTATGTTCTGTTTTCTTGTCTTTATAGGTGGATTGCCCATATGATAAACTTTGTAACTTG